>OX421221.1:7069438-7713906 GCA_949125135.1 Alcis repandata
CAACAAACATACTCACAAACTTTCGCGTTTATAATATTAGTAGGATTAGATACACTATTAGGTATAATGCAGTTATTTATACGTAATAATGATGATAAGGTATGCTATTTATGGCGAAAGTATTGGTTGGTTAGTCATTTGAATATGAATTAGGTAAAATAAATAGGTTAATGGATGAATTATAATAATAAGGGAAGATTCTTGCAAAAATTAAGTAAATAAAGTTTTCTTCTGCGTACCCATTTCCAAACCTAAAGTATTTGGGCGGTTTTCTCAAACGTGGTTCGTTATGTGATGGAATTCCATGATCAAACATACAAATTTTCGCTAAAATTGTTTTCAATTGATCCGTTACTAAAGTTTAAGCCCTGAAACTTCATCAGTTTTCCCGTAAAATGAAGCTAAATTTGTACTCAGTCAATGATAAACGTTATAAGACGGAAACTAGCGTGAAATATTAATAACAGCATTTATTAATTAAGTCTTTACAATATAATCAGTCGTATTTAAGAGTATCAAACTAACTGAATCTAGCAGCGCAAACTTAATTCAGTCCAAAATATAAGATTACGTCACTGGTAATTATCACTAAAACACACTAAAAACGCGGTTTCCTTGTATTATTTTAAGAACTTTGGATTATGAAAACTACTTATAGACCTTTGTTTACATAACTAGTATCAAAATACAGGTCAACATAAAGATTTTTAAAACTTCTAAATCAAACTTAATGTACCTTATAAGTACCTACATAACAAAACATATGTACCTATTGTTAAACATTAATATCAGATATTCATTAAGATAGGTACCAATAAAACAAACTGTTTGAAAATCTACTTGACGAGTATGAAAATACATACCTACTTACCTACAAACATGCGTCAAAAAATACGAAGTACTTATCTAAGTATACGTACGAATAATTATTGAGCACCTAGGAATTATTATTGTAAACAAAAAGGACAAACAAATAGATGTCGCTATGCTCGTTTAATAACCAGTATTTTTCACCTACGACAAACTCTTGCAAAATGTTTATGACCACCTAGATCGACAGAATACCCGTATGATTTAGATGTCTACAGGTTTACATTCAGGATAGCAAAATATCAGTACACATTGTACACACTGCCCATGAATTCCATCGGTTCTTGAAGAATGGTCCTCACGGGCGGAGACGTGGGCAGATGCTAGTTTAAAATAAAATAGCGGTAGATCTAGAAGCTTCTGTCTTATTATTATTATTCTTATGCTCACTGCAGAGGCGTAGCTAGTGACCAAAGGCCCTTGTTCAAAAAAAAAATAAATTGGCTGCGACATACAGACGGACAGACGACGCACGAGTCTCGCCTTAAGGGTTCTTCGCCCGAAGGAGGTTCAGAACCCTAAAAAGAAAGTTCTGACGTGAGACATGGTCCAACAAGTACGAGTAGGTATAGTTACGGTAACTTGAACCCTGTCTATCTTACACACTACTTGAGAATGGAGTTAGAGCTCTGCCTCATTAAGACGCCATGGCGACGTCGCTAGCGGCGCAGGCCTGGCTACTTCTGGCATCCGAAGGTCGCCAAGTCGAGTGGCCATGGAGTCTCGACAGTCAGTTCGTTTACGTCGTCAGGAATGGATGTAGAAGAAATCGCAGTTCCTTGTTATCTGAAATCGTCCAAATTGGTGGCTGACTGGCGACTGAGTGAGCGAGGTGCAGTTTACCGTGTACATTATAGTGGCAACGTCGCCAAGCCGCCAGAGTATCCAGAAGCCACGTAGAGAACTGTAGCTCGTGGCCACGCTTCCAATTTGGCGACGTTACCCAACCGTCGCCAAGTGAGTTAGGTACCATACATTTCAATATTAACTGCTTGGATACGTAGCCGGCGACGTCGCCATGGCGTCTTAATGAGGCAGAGCTCTTATGGCCGGTTTACATTATTCCAGTCCAGTGATCTAGCGAGATTCCAGTCCAGTGCTGGACTGGATCTGTTACGTCTACATTATTCCAGTTATTTAGAAGCCGTTGAAGTGTGAACACTACAGTGACAATGATTTCAAGAAGAGATCAGTTTCGAAAATGTTCTCGCAAAAAAAAGTCCACAAAAACAACCAACACATGTGTACTTCGTCAGCACTGGAATGGCGCTGGATTGGCCGTCTACATTATTCCAGTTGCACTGGATTGATCGCACTGGATTCAAAAGTAGACCGCGAATCCAGTTACTGGACTGGAATGCTTACTGGATTCAGTTCATTCCAGTGCCGGTTTACATTTTTCCAGTAAGCAATCCAGTACTGGACTGGATCGCTGGACTGGAATAATGTAAACCGGCCATTACTCGTAACTTACATTGACCATGTTTCTCTGAACAGCTTTATAGCAAAGCAAGATAGAACGGAACAGTTAGTGACTATTAAAATAATTTTTAGTGTTTGAATTTTTTTTGACATCATGGTAATTGTTGACTTATTAACTTTCTTTTTTCTTTTTTTATCTTACTAGCTGACCCGTTGTCGCGAATAGCAGAATAAGTATTAAAAAATATTAAAGAATCGACTGTTAGGCGGTACGAAGATCGCCGGATCAGCTAGTAATTTATAAAATAACTCAGGATGGGACCAACCCAAAATCCGCGCAAAAAATCAGCTGTATCATAATAATATGTCAATGGCAAAATGTGTGGAACAGCTGATTTTTTTCCTTCATAATGATGTGTACTATGAATCTTTTTCGGATTAGCATACCCTAACGTTAAAACCCTGTAAGTACTGAATCATAAACACCGAAGTCGGATTAGATCGATGATCATAAACAAAAATTAATGTTAATTTCAATAACCTTAATTGTGTTTTTTTAGTTAATAGTCACAAAACAAAAATCTAGGACACAGGATACGACAGGAGGATACAGGATTAATAATTGAACTTTTAGTTGTCTTATATTATTATTATGATTAGAGAAACGAATCACGTTTTAGTTTTTGGGTACGGAATCCTAATTAACCCCCCCCCCCCCCTCTATCCGCCTCTATCGGCTAGAACCGTTTTTTTGTAGTTGAACGAAAAGCACAACTCTACAAGGCTTATTAAATAGAGAGCTTGTTATGCAAAGCAAAATAAGCCTGTTTATACCACTCAGTAACAAGACACGGTGGCTCCGCGGTCGCACCAACCGTTTTCCAAGCCGAAGGGCGTGTGTTCGAACCCACCCCAACGACCGCTGGATAGGAAAACGAAAAAAAACAACAAAAATATTTGGATGAGCGGCAAATGCTGATCCAAATATTTTTTTTTTCAAATTTTCTCTGAAACAACTGACAAAATATTATTTCATCTGTCCGGATGTTTGTATGTTGGTACTAGGGTTCCCAACCGGGAAAATCCGGTTCGATAAGAACCGGGATTTTTGATAAATATAAAACTATTAAAACCTTCAATAGTGGAGAGGCACTTGGAGAAGAATAATTCTACGAACTTCTGTCTTATCGGTCTACGAATAATTATTATTCGTTTTTATAATTTACTAGCGGCTCGTCCCGGCTTCGCACGGGTGGACATCCATATTTTAAACATTTTAGGATAAACATTATGTAGATTAAATGTTTCTTTTCTGAATGCAAAACGTAAGTAATTTTTTTTTAATTACCAATTGCGTCTACTTTGTCCAATGCTTTTTCGCGATTACGCGGTGTATACAGCAACAACCGCGCTGTAAACGCGGGAATCTCGACTCTCGTGCTGTAGTCGTAAAGTCCATTTTTGCTTGCAGCGTCTAACATTTCGGAAATATTTTTGTTTAGATTGACATTATAAAATTCGTAATATGTTTTGAATGGGATGCTAATGCTAATTCAGTGAGTTATCTATTAAAACAGTCTTAAATACGATTTTGTTTGGAAAGGATTAATATGTATAAAGGTATGGAACATGGTCTGATTTTGGTTGACATTTCTATCAATGTTTAAAATGTAAAAGTAGATAAAGTGATGTAACTACAACAGTTGGGTTTAAGGTATTGCGAAGTTTTTTGTGATATTTATTAATTCCTTAATATTGTAAATTATTTTTATATTCTATCATCCATAGTTTCAGCAGCAAATGCGATATTTTATGGCAATTTCTTTTACATCTTAGTTAACATTGTTGAAGTATAATATAATTAGTAAGGATCAAGAAACCAGAATCAAATCCGAATTTCAACGCTATCACGTACCGCCCGGCTAGCTCAGTTGGTAGAGCACGAGACTGCAAATCTCGAGTCGTGGGTTCGAGTCCCACGCCGGGCAATCTTTAGGAACACGTACACCAAAGGTAAGGTTTAAAGAACCTTACCTTTTGTAAATTTTTGTTTAAAAAGTTTTATCTACTCTCATATCGTAAAATTCAAATTACCTAGGTACTACCTTTTGCAAATTTTTGTTTAAAAAGTTTTATCTAGGTACTCTCGTATCGTAAAATTCAAATTACAAACTTCGAAACAAATTTTTGATGACACACTTTATAAACACAACATCATAATTGAAAAAAAATAAATCATTATAGGTTCTACGATTTCATAGATTTTTTTGTCGTCGAAATTTTCTGACTTCCCAAAAGCGGGGAAATTAGCTGCAGCGCTACTGGCCGATTTTGATAATGCAGAAATATTTGAAATCTAATTCTAAACAATAATTTCAAATAATATGAGTAACATCTTCAACATTGTCGCAAAAATGTTCTCGCGAGGTCTACTGGTTTGCAGAACTACTAGTTATTAAAAAGCAATTAAATTTAAAAAGTAATTATTGTATATATACGAGTATATATTTATTTTGACTTGGACATCTGTAACTTGCATTGTATGCAAGATATACTGCCTGAAATAAATGTATTTATTTATTTGCCATTTCTTGTGCCAGCGCCATCTATGGGAATGTGATCACATTAAACGTTGCAGACAAGCTCGGTAGGTTTGAGGTCCGAGTATGGTTTCAAAATTTGCCTACTTTCGCTACGTTGCCGTTGCTTTAACCTTCCTGGTTCAAGAGCTATATAAAAGAGGGCATTCAAAAAACTTCTGCCTGTTGAAAAATATAATAATAATAATTAGCTGCTTTTCTTGTTTGCATATTGCCTAAATGCTGAAAAAAATGGCCATAAAAATTCCGATGAATTCACCTAGAGTACGGAGCATACTGATATCACCAAAAAGTACGATGATTAGTACGTTTTTACGATAATGAGCGATTTATTGATCCTTTTTAAACCACCAACGCAAATAGAGGGGTGTCTGCGTGTGTCTGTCCGTAGCTCTTAAACTGGTAAACAAGTGTTTTATATTTATTATATTATTATATTTAATCAAAACCTCTTCGGACGTTTTATCTAAGTTTTTAATTAACACGCTTTTATTAGCTTCACCTGTATGTTTGTATATGTATGTTTGTAACCGACTCCTTTATGCGCATTTTTGACCCACTTCAAACGGTCAGATTTCTTATAAAGTTTGTAGATATATCGAGGACCGATGACAATACACTAAACAACTTTTTTAGTTTTTTTAACTATTATTTTATTTATTGCTGTAGTCATGTTATAATGACCTATTTTACGCCAGGATAGTAAATAACGACGTTTTAATAAGCCCGTTTTAAAGTTTACGTTACCTTACATAATTTAACCCGATTTTAACCCGACTGGATTTTAAGGCTAGGCTTTTAAAAATATACTGTAATAAATGAATAAATAATTAATGGACAAATTTTTAAAGGGGTTGGGGAAATAATGCAAGGTTTCAGATCCGTGTTTTTGGTTTGAGCCAGGCGGCTGATGGTAAAAAAACAAAGCTAGTGTTTACAGATATTTTGGGTGCTTTCGGGGGAGCTTAAACTCCCCCCTCCCCTCCCCCCTCCTGTATCCGCCACTGACTGCGTTTGACTAATTTTGTGCCTGCACTAAACAAAACACAGGTATACGGATAAAGCTGACTGTATAGGCACGGTGAATGTAGGTAACTATTCAGTTTTATCTATTAAAACTAGATGGCAGTAACTATTATCTGTGTAACTACCTATTTTATGTTGTTATTAGGGAGTGAAATAAAACAGCGTTGTAGTATACAGCAAACGTGTTTATTCATTATCAAGTGTTTCAATTGTAAAATAGTTTAGAAAGTCAGTTGTGCGGCGCAGTGCCCCCAGCTTTATGAGAATATCTGAAAGAAAAAATCTCTGAAAACATGGCCAGCATTGACCTTAGTTTTCAATGCAAAACCTGGCTACTTGATTGAATATCCACCTTATGCCCTTAAAAATAAAATTGATATTGTGAATGATTACCAGATGCAAGTATTGCGTGAACGGTACAAAATATGTACGAGTCCATGTATAGGTATGCCTACTTGAATAAAAAATGCGTTTCCAACTTTATTGTTACATTATATTATTAATGTGAATATGTGAGTTTCTACTTATCGAACGCGAATGAATGCCGTTTTAATTGTGGTACGTCAATCGCGTATTAAAAGGCATTCTTTGTGATCCACATTGCAAAATAATGGAACTGTGAATTTATTATTGCGATTGGACTATTTGTTCAATTAAGTACATATCACTGATTTAATTTCAGCGACATTGTTTACCCATAAATACTATAATAATTTAATCATGTGAGCTTTGCCTAAAGATTAATTTTGCATTTTTTTTATGCTGTGACAGGTCGTTTGAGCATCTCGCCTGGGACCTTTTCTTGAGCGCTCGTGATTTTCTCGGCCACTCTTACTGTCATGTCATTGTTGCCGAGAGTGAAAAGGACCGAGATAATAAATTTCTCACTTGTTATAACAGGGCCCCGGATGGTAAGCAATGATGGGTCTACGGTGAAGCACGTTTGCAGCAGAAACCGATTCCAGTGAATTACTAATTTCATGATGAATGTGTTTTACCTATACTAAAATAGGTCCTATTAAGCTACTATAAGGCTGAGATTCGTAAGCCGTGTTGATCGATAACCAGTGCAATGCGCCTAACAACTAAGTTTAGATTCGAGTGCACATTTTACAGAAATTCGTTTCAAAAGCTCGTTGGAAAGTTTTTCAAAACAATATAAACTTTAACTTACTTTCGACCTTAATTGTGGGTTTAATATTAAAATTAAAATTTTAATCTGGTTACTTTTACTGTTTATTATTAAGTAAATTAAAAAGTAGACAATTTTGACAACAAATAATTAAACATATAACAAATGCAAAGTTACAATTAATAAATTCAATGTGCACGCGAATCGAAAGACTCTTTTTGTTTTTAAAAAGAATCACAAAATAACAGCCAGATTTCAGACAAACGCTTAGATTACGCTAGATAAAGGTTCAAAAATTGTTCAGTCATAATTTATAAGAAATAGTTTTCACACAATTTTACGGTTATACAATTTACACAAAATTTAATACGAAATTAAAGGAGTGTTGCTTTAAAAAGGCGCAGTCATTTTTCCCTGCCAATATGATAAACAACAGTTTCAGAAGTTCTTTTAAATTTGAAACGTGACTGTAGCAGTATGTTATTTAGTATTTCCTTTTTTATTTGCCTTATTCAGTCAATACAAGATTATACAGAAAGTGTATACTAAGCCGAAGAGGGCTCATTATTATGAACAACTTTTACTACGGGTCGTCATTTTTCTGTAGAACAGCGGTTTTTTTTGCGAATTCCGGGTGTAAAAGTGTAAAAGTTGTTCGTAATAATGAATACTTTGTACCCTTTTCGGCTTAGCATACCTTTTCTAGTTTAGTTAAAGACTAACGTGTTGTTAAATATTAAAATTAAAATAATCATAATGAGAAAACGAAACATATAAAAGTAAGTATCCGTTTCCGAAGATATTTCAAAATATACCTAAAGTACAAAAAACCTAAAATACTAAAGTAAGTAGGTATCTTGGATTATCTCTTTACAACTCAAGTATTTTCACTATAAATAAACTAAACTAAATCGTGTAAATTGGTACGTGAAATGCAAAAATTAGGTTAAGTTTTAGGTCATTTTGGCACCCCTCTAACAATCAAACTTTATTCTACATCACATCGTTCAAAAACTTTACAAATTCACTTCAATGGGTGGAACGTAACGAGTATAGTGGCGAGACAGTAAACCGGCATACTTAGCCGAGCAAACAAATCATGGTTTTAGTGGCTCTCGCCTCGTCAAAATGTTTATACAAACCGAGTTCTCGGCCGAGGGTATTGTCACGGCACTGTACTCGTTACGAGGAATCAACCCATAAAGTAGATCTTTCTAAATAATGTAAACTCATAAGTGCAAATGCTTCGAAATTTTATACGCCAGAGAAGTAGATACTTAACATTATATTAGTAATTATAGAGTATACACACCTACAAATTCTTTGTTTTGTGTAGAGTTAGTTGACAAAGTACACAGTTTGCAGAAAATGTATCTCAAAGCAGTAAGTATAAAAAAAGAAAAAAAAATATGGAGTTACGCTTAAACCCGAGCTAAGAAACAACAACAGTAATTACAATTATAAAAATACTGAAAAAAAATTGAGTTAAAAAATATGTTGTGGAGTAAAACTTTCTAATAACAGTTGAGATTTTTTAAGACTGTAGGATTTCGTTTTGACTCTGTTGCATTGCAAGCAATGCTGCATAGCTTTATGCACCTCTCACCTCACTCTACACAAGTCCCACTAAATACTGTTACAAATATTATCTAAACAGCAAGCAGTGAAAGAAGAAGAACAAATCTCGACCAGGCATCCGAAATGGCTTTCAATTACTTACAATAATTATCTAAAACAAACAACTACTTACTGCCAAAGTATTAAATGCAACATACGCCAAAAATTTTATGAAATTTATTGTTTTATCAAGTACCATAGGATGAGATGAAACATACGTAGAAAAAATTTGAAGTTTAGGACTTAAATAATGTACCATGTACGTAAAAGGCCGTGGTAACATCGCATTGTAGCCTTTATGGATTTAAGAAATGGGCTGTACCAAATGAGACATTAATGGCAATATAATAAAGTTGAAATTACTTTCGACACCCAAGGCTCTGTCGTCGCCCTTTTTCCATAATATCAGTTTCTAGGTATGTTTTGACCAACTCAGTCCTACGGCACCGTTAAAATTTATTTTCTACCTACTTTCCTAATCCGACAGTTTTATTCTTTATTTTTTTAAATTACAATAGTAAAATAAAATTTCATCATTTTCATTATAAGTAAGTACCCAATGTTTTTATCATAAATTTCACCTCTCTCTTCTTAGCATACACCTTTTAAAGCCATCTTTTATTCTCAAATTCCAAATTATTAATCGTTCTATCTAATTATGTGGTAAATCTGCAACCATCTTGTAAAAGATGCGGTGAGCGCAATTACAGGGCATTAGCAGCGGCGGCGGCACCCCCAGCTTGTTAGGGCTAACACAAATTTATGGCACGGTGCGACGAAGTTGCAACCCTAAATTGCTAGAGATTTCACCTCATGCCGTTGAGACATGTATGATTTTATTCATAGAGTCTGAGCATAGAGTACATGTTATTCGAATATTTCGCTCTATTTTGATGTCGTTTCGCGATGTTATAGTGACTTGGTGTTGACTAACATGACCTGATCATACGTGACCAGGTTGTTATTGTTTGTTGTTTTGTTCAAATGCTTTGCGTGAAAACTTTTATATTACATTTTAAGCCATACTATTTTTCTTAGATGGACATCGCAGTTTCCACAACTGGCTCCGCAAGGATGCCGCTGCGTTACACCGCAATCTTGCTCACTTTATGATCGCATCATATAAGTATTTAATGAAATTAACTAACCGTAAAATATAGAAGATGGTTACAAAATTATTTGACAATGTTGCACTGACGTGTATACTGTGTAACGAGTTGTCGAGAATAGCCATTTCAAAAGGACCTTTAGTTCGTGAGTTTATGTGATATGTGATCGTAGGTAAAGACAGAAGGGAAGAAGGTAGCAGTTTATAGTGTATTCTATCACGCATCTACAACATTGATGACACACAGAATATTCAAATTACGATAATTATTGGTGTATTTACAGCTGTTGTGTCACTTTGGTTTTATTTAGGCTGATTTCACAGTTGTGCGGTTTTTATAGCAGACTGTCAATGCTGAGATCCGAGCACAGGCGCGGCGTTTGGAATCGTTTTTGATTTAAGCAATCGACTTTGTTTGACGGTGACGTAGATTGCTTCGTACGGAACAACCTTACGTTCGAATGCACCCATCCGCAGGGAATTCCACTTTCTGTGGACCGTATTAGCAGTGAAATCAGCCTTCTTATTTATTAGCTTGGTGAGTCTCTAAAACATCACAACATTTACACCACTTTCTGATAATCATTACGTGTGCTGTGACTAGGCTCTTCTTGTGACAAAACAGCTGTTTTTCATTATTAACGAGTATTATACGGTTAACATATTTCCGACTACTGATTACAACGACAGCAAGTTGGGTTTATTCCGAACACGACTAATTTCGAAACCATTGTTTATAAAAACGACTTGTTATGGTTTGATATCATTGTTTTCTTTGAAACTTATAATTTGCCGGAGTTAGAACAGCTTTGTTTATACAGATACATGTACAATGCACATCTCTTTTTTTTGCAAATTGTCGTGCTGATGTGCAAGAACAATGAACAAATATAGAACTCCATTTCAGTTGACTGCTTGCTAGCTTACGCACGGTATAATATCATACCTTTCCTATTCAAAGACTTGACGATTCCGGAGTTCCAATTCCTAATAATAGGAACTCCGCACGCACGCAACTGTCTATACCTATACTGCCGATAGAGCTCAATTTTTAGCGTCTCAAATGTCCTCAGCCAAACTTACGAGTAGTTTTCGCCCAGAATTTCCGGAGTAGGTACTTTCGGAGTACACCCAACTAGTGCGCTCACACCGAGAGACAATTATAATAATCATTACCATATTTTTAAAACACATTAAACATAACCTGTCCGACTTGCCTGCGATTCGCCGTGGACGTATATCTGCCACAACACGACTTTTTTTTTCTCCAAATGAAAAAGTGTCGAGGGTCGTAAATCCATCATTCAGTTAAAATTCCATTAGGTACCTCCATCGCGCTGCAGTTCCATCACAGTGGACTAATTGCCTCGGCTTGAAGTACAACATAATGGATGAGCGAATTTGCAATGGATTAAAGGTGACATCTAGACTGTGGTGGAATGGTATGTTTGCAAAGATAATATCTCTAAAGTTAGCTACTCTGAAGTGAAAAAAGAGGCGTGCGGCAGATAAAAACCCAGCAGCTTAATTGCCTTAGCTGTCTCGTGATCGCAATTACATCGTCCACCGAGCACGTGGAGTGATGGGTTTGGGAGAGCGATTGCGATTGCGAATGACAGCTAACGTAATAATGCTGAACAGCAAGTTTAGTCGAATTCTTGGTAGAAAGCGTTGCTGGTGCAGTTGCCGTTGTCGTTAGGCGAGTCAGGGTGCTCTTGCGGCTGCATGCCGTTGGTACGAAGCTCGTCACGAATCTAAAAAAATAGCAACACATTCAATATAAAGTGAAGATAAGTATCATTTGTTTTTCGACTTCTTGCTGCTTGTTGCAAAAACGGCTAGAGTAGGTACCAATACACATTAAATGAAAAGTAAAGTTTAGATAAGTAATGTTTATCAAGAATTATTTGACAGAGTGCAAACGTTGCTGTATCATGATGATTAAAGACCAGGTTTTACAGAAACCAATATCACATTTTATGTAGGTCTTAATTATAAATCAGAAACAAAATCACAGTACGATGATGGCGCGCAATTTTAAAACCGTGCCAAAATTCTGATTGGCACTTAATCACTATGGGCAAGTGTCTCGTCATGTAATATCAATCAATCAATTTATTTCAAAAATACAGATTAATTGACAATAATATAGGTAATATTAATAGATGTGTAAAGTAAGCCAAGCTAAATATCGCCTAGAAGCCTGTGCTAGGTTAAAAACCTCTGATAAAGCTGTTAGCTTCAAAATAGTTTTTACCTTCTCCACCTGGCGCATAACTCTAAGCATGTTGAGGCCAGCCAAGTTCTTCAACTCCTGAACGCTCCACTGGCCACTGCGCAGGAGTTCAGCAAATAGTTCCGGGTACTTGGACACGTCTTCCAGGCCTCGGGGGACCCTGGAAATTCATTCAAATTGAAGTCCAGGTTGATATTGGTTATAGACTTTTTACTTGATTGCTTTAAAGAAGAGCCATGATTTTTGTATGCGTGTTTATCTGTCATGATTTAAAATTTGTCTAATCATGAGGGGGGGGGGGGGGGGGGGGGTAAGTCAAAATAGTCGAAAATTGACTGAGCCACTCGGCCCATGTTTGAAATATTTCATTTTTATCGCGATTTCAGAGTTTGTCCCATAGTAAAAGTTGTTCATAATGATGAGTAGGTACTAAGTATGACCTGTTTTCAGATTAGCATACCCGTTCCTTATAACCCTGTATAAGCTTCATGTCACACACAGATGCAGTTTCAATCTTGGGCTCACTCACACCAATACAAGTGTTTAAGAAGCTACCCTAATCAAACAACCCGAGCAAGTGTTAAATACACTGAAGATTGTTTCTTAGAAAATGTTGATATTCCACATGCGAAAAATTAACTTTTTATCGATTATACCAAAATGCATTGTAAAAAAATATCTGAACCAGGAGAATATACATATATTACATACAAATATTTCATTATTTTCGTCGAATGTTGAAAATCCAATTTCATGCTCTGATTTTCAACAGTTCACAGTTCAGTCTCATGAAACTGCACAAAAAATATTTCTTAAATTGATACTAACTCAGTTTATCGTAGGAATATACTTTTTTATAAAGAGGGTAGGGAGGCCTTTGTCCAATATTGGGACATTTTAGGCTCATAATGATGATTACGGATTTATTTGTTCTACTCGGTTATAAAATAATTGTGATAGCACATTAACAGGTCTAGGCTAAGACGGTGCTATCCCTATATGTAAAGTCAACCTCAATAGTTATTAACTAGAAGGCCTGAAGGTAATTAATTAAGGAACAGGGCCCGTACCATGACCTCTTAAAACCATGATGGTTACGTTTTGTTTCCGACGCTGCGCGACTATGAACCTTATTGCGCGGCGATACGATTCACGATCGCGCAGCGTCGGAAACAAAACGTAACCATCATGGTTTTAAGAGGTGGTACGGGCCCAGGAGTCGCTACCAGTTTTGCAGTCCCGAGTGACGGGTAAATACATCGCCGCTAATCTTTTTTTTATACACTACATCCATTATTTGCTAGGAGTTTCCAACGATATCGCCCTATATAAAACGCAAGTCAAATCGACACGCCTCGCATGTTCGTGGCATGGCGATAGGAATTCGCAAGCACACGCTAGGCGTGTCGTCGGCATGAACGAGCTATGTGTCTTCTCTCCGACGCATTCCAGATTAGGTTAAGATCGAGACTAGACGCTACGACTACATGTATACGTACCTACATAGATATATGTAGCTAGGTTTGTTTTATGGATGTAGGTAAGTACAGTCAGCATAAGCCTCACCTGTTCACACCATCGAAATCTCCGCCAATGCCCACGTACTCAGCACCAATCATCTTCTTAATGTAGTGGAAGTGTTCTGAAACAATACAACAAACGCTGCACTTATTTACCATAATTGTATCATAACTGCATTGTGGCATACATTATTGTTAACTTGTTATGCTTGCTACAATGAAATATAAGTGACGTATGGCAAATGTATTTTTACTCAATACAAATTATGTTCGGACGTTCAAGTTTTGAAAAATAAAACAGCCTTGTTCACGCAGCTTCGGAAGATTCCAGTCCTTAATCTCATAAATATAAAATACTAGCTGACCCCCGGCGGTTTCACCCGCTTTTTTTTACTTTTTAACCTTCCCTGTATTAGAGCATACAAAACAAAAAAAAAATCCAACAAAGCAGACCAAAAAGATCGGACCAATTTCTGAACACACCTATAAATATTTGACAACCAAGTGACACTATTTTTATTTCTAAAAAGACAAAAGAGATCGGACATCCCGAGTTTACCGTACCGATAGGACGAACTTCAAATGTTTCACAGGTAGGAACAGTTTGTATTGGAAAATAAAATTGTCGATTTTAGTATTTTTCTTATTCATGTTTCTCACCGTTTAAACCTTCCCTGAACTTTTCCAAATATTTCAAGATCAAAATTAGCAAAATCGGTCCAGCCGTTCTCGAGTTTTAGCGAGACTAACGAACAGCGATTCATTTTTATATATAAGAAGACTAGCTGTTCCCTGTGGACTAGCTGTGGATAAAAAAAAAATAAAAAAAAATAGCCTATGTTACTTTGGGATAATGTAGCATTCGAATGGTGAAAGAATTTTTGAAATCGGTCTAGTAGTTTTTGAGTTTATTCCACACAAACATAAAAAAATACAAATCTTTCCTCTTTATAATATTACTAGCTGACCCGTGCCCACTTCGTTGGGCATAATGTTAATTAAACCCGAAGCCATCGCGCGCCGTCCGGACCGTTTTTTCTCCGATTCACTTTGCAAAACGGACTACCACGTAAAAGCCTTTTTATTTTTCGGTTTTTTATATAACCTATGACACTCAGCAATAATGTGGCTTTCTATTGGTGAAAGAATTTTTAAAATCGGTTCAGTAGATCCCGAGATTACCCCTTACAATTTAACAAATATACAAACACACAAACTTTACTTCTTTATAATATTATTATAGTATAGAAGTATAGACTAGCGGCTCGTCCCGGCTTCGCACGGGTGGACACTATTGAAGTTTTAGTAAGGATCCCTAATTTTTTCAGGTAATAAATATAGCCTATGTCACTTTGGGATAATGTAGCATTCGAATGGTGAAAGAATTTTTGAAATCGGTCCAGTAGTTTTCGAGTTTATTCCACACAAACATCCAAAAATACAAAAATACAAATCTTTCCTCTTTATAATATTAGTATAGATAGTATATAGTATAGAAGTCGAGAAGACAAACTGTCAGCATTACATAGTTGACATTGTTGCCAAAGGCCGAACTTGTTTCCGTCATCAGAAATTCAGAAGTTCGCAACTTCGAAGGAGACAGCTCCTAACTACGAACGTAAAACTATGAAACTTGGCCATGATTGATAAAGTTCAGCAACTAGTTAACCAGAAATTTCATTTGGATATGCACCCTATTGTACATTGAGATTGAATTAATTTTATCGTAAGCCCCGGCTTTGAATGCCAGAGATATTTTATCGAATCAACACTGAATGTGGCTCCTAGTATTTGCCGTTAGAAACTCGCAACTGGGCTGTCAATTACTGCTATCCCCTTGGAACGTATGTTGGCAGTTGCAAGTAAAATGGCGCTGCGATTGCTCTTGTTATTGACAGCTACCGTAATATGAGCTATAAACGTAGTGAGTATTTGTAAGTTACAAAGTTTGTACGTTTTGTTATTCTTGAACACTTAATGCAGATCGAATTGTCTTTATCAGTTAATCAGGGAAGATTGAAAAACCTCGTTTTCTTTGTCTCGAAATCAATCTTTTTTGTTCCTTTTTGTGGTTGCAAATTAAAATTGAATAGACGAAGGTAATTAACGATACGAAGGTAAACAAGTAGAGCTTTAGTTTGCTAATTAATTAGGTTTTTTTTCCACAAATTTTCCACTAAGGTCTCAAACATGCCAAGTCGTGTTTTATTAATTTTAGTTATAATTATAGTAGGGTCCAAAATTAGCTACAACTTATTTTATTATTAATATTTTGTGGTTTTGCAAATATGTATTATAGATAATTATAACATCTATTATACCTATATATCTTTAAGCACATTTTTTTATGAACATTATTATAAAAATCTTAATTAGACGCGCGATCAAATAACACCATTTATTAGTTTATTGCCCGTGGTACTAGTACCGTACGCGATCAAATAATATATTAGTCAGTTTATTACCGGTACTACTAGTAGTACCTATCACCAGTCATTGTATACTACAAACCGCCATTAATACCTCTAATGGCCCAGCTCGCGTTATTTCTTTATTAGTGCAGCACAAAGTGAAATCGGTTGTCAGTGTCAACTGCGGGCAGAGAATTACCCTTATTCGGCTCTGCGTGTGAAACCCGTGGAATCCAATAAAGCGCTGGCAACCACCAGCGGTCGTAGTAATTGACATGCAATTCTACTGTACCTATTCTGGTGAATCTTTGGCTAACAAGGGAAGTTTCCGGGCTCAAACACATCGAAATTAACGAGCAAATATAGAGCAGATTATTCTGAGAACAGATGAGAATAGTGTGAAGTAATTAGCTATTTTTTTTTGCGCTCGCCGCAAAAAGAGGTGTTGTAAGTTTGACCGATATGTGTGTCTGTCTGTGGCACCGTAGCTCTAAAACGGGTGAACTGATTTTGATGCGTTTTTTTTAGGTATTCTTGTAATGGTTCTGAGACATGTTTTGTCAAAATCGGTTGAAGCGTTTCGCGTTGGGGGTTTTTAAACGCTTTTTATTAGCTTCACTTGTATGATTGTTTGTTTGTATGTTTGTAACCGACACCTTTGGGCGCGATTTTGAACTACTTTAAACGACCAGATTTCGTTTAAACTTTGTAGATACATATTATATCGAGGACCGATGACAATACACTAAACAAAGCGTGTTTTTTAGATTTTTTGAATTTTAGTTTTAATTTTTATTTTATTGTAATGTGTCAGTTGGTTACTCAATGTCGATATTATATTTATTCAAATGCTTATAGTAAATAATAATAATTAAATAAATTATCAATCTTCATAATATATATAAATTACGTGTCACGTTGTTTGTCCGCTATAGACTCCTAAACTACTTAACCGCTTTCAATCAAATTTGCACACCGTGTGCAGTTTGATCTAACTTAGGAGATAGGATAGCTCACATCTCAGTTTATAGTAAAAAAACATGAAAAATTAGAAAATTTAAAAATACTTAAACCATAATTTAACTTTAGCGCTTTGGACAATGTAAACTTTCTTAATGTAACTTTTGACATTAAAATTTGACATAGAATTGACGCAATGGCTTTTTTTACCAATTCGAATTAAATAGTCATCGTTAAGACAGGGCAACGTCTGTCGAGTCAGCTAGTAATTTATTATAGCGTTAGCGAGATTGTAATCTCGGATTTTAACGCTATAAATAATACGATCTTCGTGGCTCTGCCGCGGAGTGGATATAAAAGCTCCATGTGATACATTAAAATTAGTTTTTCACTGCACTTGACTTCGCGACTCAGTCTTCACTACCCAAGTACCCATGTTTGTAATGTTGATCAAACACACAAGTGCCACTCTGTTGTCAGAGCCGCTTTGTTCTAAGGACTTCGCATCGCTCGGTTGAAATGGGGCTTTACAAAAGATATCCTTTAGAACAGACTCAAATATCAAATCAAATATATTTATTTCAAAGATAAAAATTACTACTTCAGTCTTGAAGTTACTAGAAAAACTAGGCTCAATAAAATAAGCTTCATACGATATCAATTGTAGCGTAGTTCAAAATACCCTTAATTCAGGTAATAAAACCTATCTATAGCACTGAATATTCTATACTACGGCTATAGTAACACATAGCAGAGTTATAGCCTATTACAAAGCCCCTGGGTCCCGTATTGAAATATCCAAATAGTTGGCCAACTAGATAGAATATTAATCCGGTACGTAAACAAACGCTGGGTCGGCAGATTGTCCAACTTGCGACCGATGTAAAACTTTCCAAGGACCCAATTCTGAGCAGTTTGAAAATACCACCAAACCAACTAAGACCGAAGTTTACCGTTTGACAGGATAATTAATTTTTTGACCGACTGTTCTTGACAATTATTTAATTGGTTAAAATGTCAATATTTAATTGTCGTGTTAAATTTTGAAGGACATTATGAATCCAAATGTAATTTTTCACCAGATTGTTTGTGACTAGTTTTTTTGTTTACGCCAGATTATAAGTTTGGGATGTATTGAATCAAAACACTTATAACTGTAGGTATTAATATGAAATCAACCGTGAAAACACAACATTTTTTTTCCACTTTCAGGATTTGTCACATACCCATAGTATTCGTTCTGTGTACTTGATCTTGGTGGTTGGAATAGATAGCTACTTGCAGTACTGGCTACTGGTAGTTTGTTCACGGCTCATAGTTATGAGCCGTGAACAAACTGTCTTTCCACCCGTTTTATTTCGCAGGAAAGAGACAAACACAATCCTTTTTCTAGGTTTATCACATCTACGCGCGGATTAAAACAGTGAAGCGCAATAGTCTTTTCTAGGCTTGCTGAATGGAATCACAGATATCAGGACAAATACTTAATTTCCACTCACAATGGTAAATTCATATTTATTTGAATCGATTGGGTTAGAATTGGGGCTCCGTTGTTCTCTAGAATATTTATTGAAAGCTGAATATTTGGTGGAATTGACCGCATAAATACAAAGGGGTGGGCCTTGAAACAACGAATAGGTAGAATTAAGCCACTTTCTAGCAAGCGCGACGCGACAAAATATTTATTTAAATATTTGTCAATATATAAATAAATAATATTTGACAAAAATAATTATGTGTAAAGATACGTCTGGCTCGATAAATAAAAAATTCTCAATGTTTTTAAAACAATCTTTAATTGCATTGTCATCGAAATTAGACAGGTATACCGAATTTTAGGTCAATCGGGTATCGGAAAGTAGTATTAAAAGTTGCAAGATTTGACAAATAAACAAACAAACTAACATGCATTGCAAGTTAAGTACGAAGTAAGACTCGTGCGAAGCGCATTGATTCTACTTTCATTGTGCGCACTGTCAGAGTATTAAATACTTTGCCCGAGTGGGTATTTCCCGATAGATATAATTTGGGTGTCTTCAAGTCGCGAGTGAATCGGTTATTTCTAGGCAAGCGTGCTCCATCGTAGAGCGCATGATGGAGGCCTAAATTAACAAGCCTAAATAAAAAAAAAGTAAGTATAATCTTGTCAAAAGGCAACAAATTATTCTGGCGCACATGCTAGCGGGGCTGCGGGATAGGGAGCGATTCGGCTATACATGTACTATAGGCAAACCTTGTAACTGCGTGGTCTAGTTTGGAGTCCTTCACAAAGTTGATTTCACAAAACATAGTTGGTTTTTTTTTTTTTTTTTTTTTTTTTTTTTTTTTTTTATGTAATTGAGTGACGAGACGAGCAAATCGCTCGCCTGATATTAAACGTCACGTTTGCCCATAACAGGTCTGCGCCACCCAGAATTTGGTTGGCTCCACTGTAACTTAGCCACAATACAAACGCAGCACCACAGTGTAGTGTTTGTAATTCAAAACGCATAGAACTTTTCCCGAGCCATAGGAATATAATTATACGCTACCAAACAAAGGCTGGGACCGAGATTATCTCCGTCATCCTTCCTCTCATAACATTTCTGGTGCGAGCGAAAGTGACGAAGATAGCATCTCATTCGCCAGAACAAGGCCCCTTGCGTGTTGAAACCTGCAATGTTGTCGCTTAAGCTGTCCTATGACGTGACAAGCACGCAACTAGCTTTTCATACAAGCTATTTCTGCAACACAGTTTTATCGTCATTATAGGGTTCCGTAGTCGCCTAGTTCTGTAGTTCCGTAATTGTCGTTTTGCTTGTGTTTCCACGTTTTCCGCTCTTTTCATTTTGTGGAAGTCTAAATGGTCTTGCCTTGGTTGGTTAGCTCTGAATACGTTTATCTTGATATGAATGCACAAACTTACAATAAGGATATTATCAGCGCCATTTTAAGCTAGCTTTAATAATAATGAATAGGCTCTACACTGGCCAGTTATTGTCAGTGTTTGACAATGGGGCTTATTGAGACCTAAAGTATCTTATCACACAGCCCCACTCGCGGTCACCCATTCAAAGTCTGGAGGATCCGCTCATTGTTTAATTTCAGTACAATTTTCAAATCAACCTACCTCGAACATAAATTTTAATTCGTATTATTTGGTTTTAACGCTTTTCTACCAACTAAATTGTACACTAAGTTGTTAATAGATACTCGTAGGTATGCAATGATGTCTTATATCTTTATTATCTTTTACACTAAAAGGTTCAAAAAATTAAGACTTAGTAGGAAGGTAGAAATGCAAAAGTGACCTTGACGCTTAAAGCGATTTCTTCCAGATGCCTGTGTTTTTTTACCATGAGTGAGAAATGTCATTCTACTAGGTAAATTGAATATTTTCATCATTTTCATGGATTGTTATTGTTATTATAAGTCCAAAACATTTCCAAAATCTGCGCTAGCCAATTATAACATTTGTAATAAAATTAAGTAAAATGATTATGATAAATTGTGTTTAAAATGTAAGCTTGGCGGAAATTTAAATATTTATTTGATATCTCAGACAAAGCTAGAGAGAAAGATGGACCACTGCGTTAGATTTGGGTGAGTCCAAGAGCTCTTCTACTTTCACACGTATGTACACAAGCACCACACTTCCGCGAGTAGGGGAGTATTCATATGTGAAAACTGAGAAAAATGAGCTAAATTCTGCTAAAAGAATGATGAATTCACCTAAAGTACGGGGCATACTGATATCACCAAAAAGTGTGATGATTAGCACCTGTTTTATGTGACAACTATCATAAGCTGGTGCAAATCATCGTACTTTTTGGTGATATCAGTATGCTCCGTACCTACTTGTGAATTCATCGGAATTTAAATGGCCATTTTTCTCAGTGAATGTCTGCGTCTTGTATACGCGCGAAAGGAGGTCGTGGCTTCGCTTAAATCTAACGCAGTGCTTCATCTTTTTCTGTAAGTTTATCTGAGTTTGATATTTAAATTAGAAGCGGGTACTCACCGGCGACGTCGGACAGGGTGGCATTTGGCGAGCACTTGACGAATTCCGGGAAGAAGTTTACCATAATGATGCCGCCGTTCTCCTTCTGCAGCAAACAATAACTTTATTAACAAGGTGAGGCGAACTTTAGAGTTAACTTACCTGTATTATCTATCTGTTTTTTTTTTCTATCTATTTTACTAAGGTGCACGAAACTTCCGCACATAAAAAATTATATTTGGGTAAATCGTTCTTATCGTTTTTTTTTTATTTTCGGCCCAAAGTCGCAAATTTAAATTCAGAATACATAAAACTTACAATAATTTGGATTTTAGATTAAAAGTGTTTTTCATGAAATAAAATTTCTTCATTTTATATTGTTATCGTTTTGACCATGTCAAAATAAAGATTAATACTTTGACACTTTCGTAATACATGCATAAAACGTATGCTTTTAATTGCCTAACGAGATAACAAACATGTTTTTTCTAGTATAAAAGTTCTTAACACTTATTGTACAACAAAAAAGAGAACAAAGTTATAAATTGGTTCTAGTAAAAACGAAAATCGTATTCGAAGTTAATCTATACTTATTATTATTAGATCAGAAATTTAAAAAATATCGATAAACTAATTTAAACTCTAGGTCATTACAACAACGCCCAATTTAGCTGAAACACTTGCAGGTTAAAATCACATTTTTTTGAAAAACTTGCTATGCCTTTTGTTTTAAGTCTTTCTTTTGTTTGAATATTTTAGCGCTGAACGGATACCCATTGTTTTTTATTCGTTTGTCGAAAATTAACAACGTTGTTTTAACTTTTGCGTCCCAAAAATCCTGAAATTTCGAGGGAAACAGATATATTTTTTGAAACAATAATGTACTATAACAAACAACAAAACAACTTTTTCGATCACAAATCGGGTAATATCACCAGCCATAGTGAAGCAAACTGACCAGGAGTTTATACGAATGATGTTTGGCCCACCTCATCGATCAAGTAGGTATTTAAGTACGAGTATGTAAATAAGTAATATAATATATATATATATATATGTAAATAAGTAAGTATGTACCTATGTATAATCCGACTTCGGTGGCCTACCTTAATCCTTAATATCAGCTCGATTCAGTTAATGGAAACCGTTTCTAAACCGTAAAGTTGGTGAAGTGGGGCAAAGTCGGCTTCAAAATTTATTAACTTCAATTAGTACCGCACACGAGTTACAATGATAAGTTACAATTGTCAAAATACGAGTACAGTAAAAATAAAAATTACAAAAACACAAATAATGAAACACGACTCAAATAGAATAAAATAAAATATCAAGTACAAGTAAAACAAGAACATTATTTTTACAAATCAAAAAACAAAAACCGACTTCAAAAGACCGACTATTGAGTTATTCATCTATTTGTTGCGCACGTACTTAATGCAAATTTAAGACTTATATGGTTTTCTCATGGATACCATTATCAGAACTGGACTAAATTGAAATGGGACCAAATGGGAAGCGTCAGCTTTCTAATAAAAAAAGAATTATCAAAATCGATTCACTCAGTCAAAAGTTATGAGGTAGCAAACATAAAAAAAAATAATAATAAAAAAACATACAGACGAATTGATAACCTCCTCCTTTTTTGAAGTCGGTTAAAAAATAGTGTATAGTAGTAGTGTCAAGCATGCCAAGTATGCATTTTACTATGCGCCAGACGCTTGGAAGTGAAATTACTTGGAATTTCCGTCTCCCTCAAAAGTCTGGGGGTATGCGGTCGCAATCTTCTCCAGACTCGTTTTAATAAAAGTTAAAATGCGCTTCCTGAAGCCTCAACCCTGGGCACAGATTAGTTTCATTGCTACATTACCTGGGCACGGATTAGTTTATCCCATAGTAAAAATAGTTACGTCCCCTAGTAAAAGTTGTTCATAATGATGAGTATTATGAGCCCTTTCCGGCATAGCCTGACCTTATAGCCCTATATAATTAGTGATTAAACGAACTTATCTTAAGTCAAGTTCTATCATAATTACATGACGTTCTTCCGAATAGATTAACTTTTTACTACATAATTATATTATTATACTTACCAAGGACTGGATAATATCGTCAGGCACGTTACGCTTGTGGTTGCACAGGCTGTAGGCCGAGGAGTGCGAGAAGATGACAGGGGCTCGAGAGACCCTTATAGCAGCTCGGGAGGTGTTGTCGCTGACATGGGACAGGTCTACAATCATGCCCAGCCGGTTCATCTCCTTCACCACTTTCTGTTGACAATTGGAAACGCGTTGTCAATTAAACAAATAGGTTGTCTATAAAGTCGGTTTACGGACGATAGTTTAACGTGACATCGTCATAACAAAACATTGATGAAATGATTGCATACTTTTCTCGCTCCGATCGTGACGTCACAATGAGCGTAACGGGACACTTTTTCGTGCGTGCACCCGGCAGCGTTCATCGATTTATTAGACGTTGTCACATCAAAACAAGAGATATACATATATAACTTAGTTTTATATGTATTTTGTTATAATTGACACGGGAATACTCACGTAAAATGTAAAATTACTACTAGTTTAAAAAAGTTTAAAACATAAATAAATTTACTAGGTACTAGTTTCGATCACATTGTCTTAGTTTTTACGCAAGTATTTCCGTGTTAATTACTTCGTATTTTGTTTTGTGTTATTGAGTAATTTATTGAGTTACACATACAGGGCTATTCAGAAAGGGTATGCTAAGCCGAAAAGGGCTCGTAGTACTCATCATTACGAACAACTTTTACTAGGAAACCAACCCAGAATTTGTTCAACAAAAATCAACTGTTCCATACATTTTGTCCTATATATTTTGTCATACCCTTTATGAATAACCCTGTACACGTTGTACAACCTAGTGTTGTAGTTGTGTTTCTTGTCATCATCATTAGCTTATATCGACCCACTGGTTGGCCTCTCCTCAGTCTCCTCGTCGCCATTTTTCCTGTTCGGGCCTACCTTATCAACGCGTGACACGCGACATCTTATTAATAGTATCTATTCTTTATTTTGTATTCTTGTATTCCCTAGAATATTGAATGCCTAATGTTATGTAATTTATAAAGTTAACTGTAAAGTACGTTGAACGTTTGAAATTGTCAAGAACTTTTCATGGTTATACTATACGAGGTGTTTCAAAAAAAATTCGAGTCTTTACAAAATATTTAGTCACGTCATCAATTTTGTATGGATATTCGATATTTTCTTTCTCGAATTTAGCAAAGTTGTGTTCTAAAAGTGGTTTACTTTGACGTGTAGAAGAACACCCTTAAGTATTACGACACCATTCAGAAACACCCGGTATAAAGCGATCAGTAGTCCTATGGAAAACTAATTACCCGTAAATTAATACTACAATTTGTATTACGTTTAAGCTAGTTTTAACCTTAGACTAAAATAAAATAAATGGACGGGCCTAAGTCGTTGATCGTGTTAAGTCGAAATAAGTAAAAACTGTTCAACTATTATATCTATAGGTATTAGGTACCTAAATTTGTTTATTTAAGTATTTTTGCATGACGGAAATGAGCACGAAAGCATTATTTGTTCGATAGAAGGCCGTGATATGTTAAGCTCCACAGACGTGTTGCACTTCCGAGGTGCTGGGAAGGAGTGAGAGTCAGTAAGACGTAACAAGCGTCCGGCGCTCGTCTTAATAGTCTTCATTAATGCGCTTCTTTTAGGCCCGTCCATTTATTTTATTTTAGTCTAAAGTTTTAACTACCTGCAAACTTACTTGGCCAGCGACCACTCCAAGGTATCAAATATTTTTACCATCTCAATATTTTTACCATCCCAATATTTTTTTTCACTTCTGATCATCTGATCAGAAATGTTTCTATTAGCTCATATTTGAATATCTTAGGTAATTGAATATCAATAACAACAAAGGGCATTCATGCGTACCGGCGTGATTTATTAAGGTCCGTTTCCGTACCTCTCAGCTGAGCATTTCTCTTGGAGCGATCGCAAATCACCATTTTATCGATAGAAATAAACAAGGTCTGGAGACTTATTTACAATCGACGACTGCGATTTGACTTGCAACAGGCGAGGCTGGAAGAATTGCGAGAATGATTTTAAGTTAGGTTTTTAGGAGGCGAAGTGACGTGACTTTAATTTAGTAATTGTCTTAGCAGATTCCGCGACATACTTCCAAGTGCATAAGCATACCGAAATGACTCCATTAAGGTTTTACCCAATGCTTCTAGAAGCAGAGTCTGTCTAGCTGCGTATGTTAAATGAGATCAAGTAGAAATAAACATACATCCAAAAAACTCTTTCTGAGGCAGTTGGACAAAACGAGTCAACCCATTTTCTTACATCCCTTACTACCTGATAATATCGACATCGTAACGATTATAAACAGTCGTGTTCACACCAAGCCAACAGTCGTCGATTGTAAAGAGTCATTTTGTGTATTAATGAAGGCTGGGTTTGCTTACATCGGAACTAATGGCCTATCTCATTCGGCGGAATAGCTGTATCTACGAATGTATAGCAATAATGGCACAGACTAAATAGCCCAACCAGCTAGTAAACCCGCTCATTACCACAATGTACGCAGTATAGTAGTTATGGCCCTATTACATGCTCTAGAAAAAGCATTTTGGTCTATAAATCCAAATACAATTAGCACTTTATCGACCTGTTTGGCTCAACGATTGCATATCCGCCTTATAAGCCAGAGGTCCCGGGTTCGATTCCCGGCCGGGCAGATGTTTGAATGATGGACATAAATATCTGCTCGGGGTCTGGGTGTTATTTGTCCTTGTCTTTGTGTGTGTTCCATGGCATCCCCGACACAGGGTATCCTAGTGGGGAGCTATGAGTGTGAAACGTTATTTAATTACATATTTATAAAAGACTAGCGGCTCGTCCCGGCTTCGCACGGGTGGACACTATTGAAGTTTTAGTAAGGATCCCTAATTTTTTCAGGTAATAAATATAGCCTATGTCACTTTGGGATAATGTAGCTTTCGAATGGTGAAAAAATTATTGAAATCGGTCCAGTAGTTTTTGAGTTTATTCCACACAAACATCCAAAAATACAAAAATACAAATCTTTCCTCTTTTAATATAAGTAGGTATAGATTAAGAGAAAAGTTTACTTCCATTTAAGCTGTTTCTCGAGTGAAACTTATCTTAAAGACTCTTACTTCTATACGGATGCCAAATACATCGGTTGAGTTAGTTAAAAAGCAAGATCGCATGAGAGTGGCGACTGTCAGAGTTGTTAGACTGCTTGGAGACATCTGACTTGGCTTAGCGGTTGTTGTTATAGGACAAACAACCGGCAGTTAATATAAGTGGGAAAGCCACTATTTATAGTGTCTATTGCTATAATAACAAAGATAGAGACAGCTAGTCATCGATATTCTTTTGTCCACTCTACAATCAACGTGACAGAGCGATGCGTTAATTTCCAAAAGTATCCCCAAAATAAAATGTCGCAGTAGCTTTAAATTTCGCTGTTCCATTATGGTACTTATACCTACGAAAATAAGGTGAAAATTTCGCTCTTACCTCTCCGAATTCGGTGAGTCCATTGGCCACCGGTGGTTCGTTGGCAGAGTCGGCCCTATGAACAGACAATACAAATAAATCTGAAAGAATACAACGGGAAGTAGTTCGCAATTGTTCGCTGAGCGTTTGCCTAGCTTTGGAAGCTTACAGACTAATCACTCGAGCTCGAGTGTGTCCAACTAGACCATATAACCAGTTGACAGCGTACACTGAAAAACTGTAAAAGTTCGACCAACTTTTTTTTAGATTTAATGTGGTATAGAACATACTTTACATGGTTATAAGGAGAGGGTAGGCTAAGCCAAAGGGCTAAGGGCTCATAGTATTCATCATTATGAACAACTTTTACTGTGAGACCAATCCAGAATTTGCGAAAAAATTCAGCTGTGCCGTACATTTCGTCGTGTTTCATCCATATTTTTCTGCTGATTTTTTTTTGCGAATACTGGATTGGTCCCGTATTCAAAGCTGTTCATAATCATGAGAAAGTTCTATGAGCCAGTTTCGGCTTAGCATACCCTTTCTTTATAACCTTACCTACAATAACATATGTTGTTTCGACTAAATATTTGTTGAATCAAACTTCACGTTCAGGGTTGGAATAATCTTATAGTTTTTCAGTATATCTATACCCCTGCGCTAAAATACAATGCGAAAATGGCTTATACTCCAATTGTTTCAATTTACTCTCGTGAATTGGATTGCTTTGAATTGCTTAATTAATGAACACTTGTAACCGTCGCTTCCTTCAAAGTTTGTCTTGCTCTCGGCGCTGTCAGTATTTAACTGAATTTTTAGTACGAATTATATATAGTTACACACTTACACAAGTATTGCTATTTGAAAAACAAACTTTCTGTATGCATTTGTATTAAGCTTGGTCGAAGAATGCGCTATCAACTGGTTTTATTGTCTCTGGTTCCTGGGCTGCCAAGAGCGCTTCGACGTCAATGTGACGTGTCGACGTCGACATATACCTAGGTATAAGTTTGGCATCCGTTCAGTACATAATTATGTATGTATGTATCTGAGATATATGAGGTCCATTGATACCAAATGTGGTCGGATATGAGAAACTTAGGCCTTATTTTGGTGAGTGACATATTTTCTCGGTCATAGTCGGTCTGACAGTAAATGTCAAGACAGTGAGACTGAAAATCTTGAGCACCCAGAAATAATGTTTTTGATCTTAATCATCATCAGCTACTATCAATCCTCCCACTGCTGAGATACAGGTCTACCCTCGAAGGGTGGTCAGGCCGTATTCCACCACGCCACCTAATCTTGATCGTCAGACTTGACGTAATTAAAAATTACGTTCATTTTAATGATTGATGGACTGATGGTGATTAAAACCAAGGACATGCCTCGTGTTAAACTGAACTGATATCAGACGTAATTTTTTTTTTATGTAATTGAGTGACGAGACGAGCATATCGCTCGCCTGATGTTAAACGTCACGTTTGCCCATAACAGGTCTGCACCACCCAGAATTTTTAACAGGCAGAATTCAAGACCCTCTCGGCAGAACACTGCGCTCGTCACCCTTAGATATATAAGTTGTTTAATCTCCCATTTGCCCTGTAACTTCACTGGAAACAATGCCCTCCCAACCGGAACACAGTAATGTTTGCACATTACTGCTTGGCGGTGGAATATCTGGCAAAGGTGTGGTACTTCCCCAGGTGTTCCCAATCTAGTGCACTGGAAAAAAATCATAGACCAACCAGTGGTTTAAAGTAGTGGCACTACGGGTATAATCAAAGGAGAGAGAAAAATTACGTGAAATTTTGTTCACTAAAGTTCCACGACACAATATACACAAAATGTTACGTAAGAATTCTCTAAAATATCGAGTGAATTACAAATTCCAGATAAGCTCATGCACGAAGAAACCTTAAACCGAGACGTCGAGTAAAGGCGTCTACATGAAAACGTAACATGACTCGCATACCGTTGATTTAACGAAAATAGTCTTTTTCAGGGACCAAATAAGCTAAATTCATTAGCTATTTTCGGTTAAAAATTATAAGTAAGATTGTATAGTGCTGAGTTCCAAATAAAAAAGAAACTTCATTAAAAATACGGTAGATGCAGCTTTTTTGGTAAATTTATTAACGGTCCTAAGTATTTTAAAACACTTACTTATTTAACTACTGCTGTCTGAAGCCAGTAGCTAATGAAATAATATTGTTATGAATGGCTTTTTGTACCCCTATACTCAAACATTATCAACCTATGTCACCCCCTTAAAGGCTGAATAAAGGCAACATCATACAAAGAACATACTTTCATAATTTTGTGTTTTTGGACCAGCGGTTTAGGCTTACATCATACAGAGAACATACCTCTCAAAATTAGCGGTTTAGACTTTGCGTTGGTGTATTACTTAGGACTATGAATTTTATTATACAGTATAGATAGATAGATAGATAATATTGATATAGAATACTTTACTGCTACTTTTACTACTATAAATATAAATTTTATTAGATATTCCGGTTAGAAACACATATAGTTTTTACCGAATTTCAGTCCCTGTTTTCTTGAATCTAACTCAAAGAGAATATGCTGCTTTGACAATAGAGAACTGTGTCTAGCTCTATTGATTTAGCTCAAAGGTCTGTCTAAAGGGTAATCGGTTGGACTGGAATCACTCTATTTGCAATTCTAACTATTTCAGTTCAGACCACTTACCATCCGGTGGTCTGTCGCTTGTTTGCCACTTATTAATTTTTATGTAAGAACAAATATGAATTTAAGGTAACATTAAATCTCAACTGATAAAAATATACTCTGTTCCCACTAGTTCTATTGAATATTGGTTAGGTAAATGAAATTTGTACTTAAACACGTTTTGGCTACTTACCAAGATCATGTTTATGAAATTATTACTTTATTCAAATATCTCATATCTTTGACGTGTCATCTGAGACAATATGAAATAAATACAGTAAACAATCTTAACATGATAAGTTTTTCTAAGCAAAACATAATGAATTTCGTATAAAATGGACTCGATGCCTGAAGCATAATTATTATGCCGCCACTTAGCAAACTGTGAATTATGTAACGTACATAAACCAAAGTGCTTGTTAGATATTCCGAATAATAAAGAATTACTGCCCACAGGTGTAAAACATTTTACAGCATAGTATAAAGTTAAATGCCTAAGGTACAGACATAATTTTACACCTCATAAAAATTACCTTTATTTTCCGGCTAACGTGAAAATATGCTTTAACAGACGACCCGCAAACGCGTTATTACACGGGCCTTTTTTAACCGCTTTTATAAAAACCGGTATAAAAACCCTTTATCCAGTTTCTAGGCTTTTGTGCTAAATAAATAAAGAGATACCTATACCGTAAACACCACTTAATGCAGCAAGTACCGAACGTGAATCCTGCCTAAAAAAATGTAGCAGATATGCAAATAAGAAGTTGAAAGAAAATTAAGCAGACTTGGAGAAAGACATTTATAAAGACGCCAAAATCCTCTAGAATGATTTTTTATAGTTTTGATACACCTAGTGACACTAACGTAATAAAGAGCCGAGCCTTTCGGCCGAGTACTCGGTTTCCTGTAAACATTTTGACGAGGCGAAACAATCACTAGAACCACGATTGGTTTTCTCAGCCGAGTGTGCCCATTTGTTGTCTCACCACTGTACTCATTAGGTACGTGTAATCAATTAGGTACTCATCGAATATCTGCCTACGTACCTATTGACGAAATTCATTCTCTTTACATATAACTATTCTATACATTTTACTGTTCATATCATTTCAAGCTCGAACGAGCACTGCAATCAAAATAAAACCATATTGTGTTCCCACAATCATTTTCAAATAGGTACTATCCATTCACGAGTTCATTCAAAAGAGAAGCGCTTTGTAACACATGATATTAGCACGGCACAATATCGCGCTCACATTTTACTGTCAAAGCAGGAATTCAACGATATGAATCCAGTTATATTTTATTCAGTCAACAGTGCCGCTAAGTATAGGTGTGTGCGCAAATATGGCCATGTTGTTAAATCCTTTTTTGGGTAGTGAAACCTTTGATGGCACCATAACTGCAACGGCAATATAAATATTAATACTGACTCAACGTTCGGGCTATTACGAGCAAAACTTTCGAAAACGATTATTTTATCGTTCTCTCAGCAAATTAGATGAAATGAAAATTTGAATAAAAAATCAGTGAGTGGTTATAAATAGAGACTAAAATATAGTAATTAATGATAATACTACCTGTGCCCCGTGGTTTTACGTAGATTGATTTGGGATGAGATGAGATTAGCCTTTATGTTAATCCAGGGTATAATCTTCCGTCATACTTTTCATTCAATTCCAATCAGCCGTTTTTGCGTGAACCGTGGATTCAATCGCTGAAAATCCTGAGATCCAGTTTCACGGTTTACGACGCCGTTGTTCATTAGTTTTAGGATAGGACGACGTAAGATTTTTAACATTTGAAATTCTGGTGACACCTTGATTTGATATTGTTATTATACCTTTGTATACAAAATACAGGTCGCGGTGGCGTTACGAAGAACAACAACAATCATCTTGAAAAGTCATTATGAAACTTGAAAGTTCATTGTGGGCAGCTGCGCATACTGGGTTATAAAGAAAGGGTATGCCAAGCCGAAAAGAGCTTATAGTAATCATAATTATAACAACTTTTACTACGTCAATATTATGTGGGTCCTAACTGACACTTCACGATTGTACTTTTAGCTGTTTCTGAGCTAAGTTGGTGAACAAAAACTCCATTTTTCCTCACATATTCCCGAAACGAACGCTGCATGTGATCGATCTTGGCATTTTTGACAGTTAATTATACCACCGGTAGGGTACCCGAAGGTTCTCCCTAGTTTCTCATAACAACTAATACCTAATATAATTTTACTTGGACTAATTACGTTTTATATTATTACTAGCTGCGCCCCGCGGTTTCACCCGCTGTCCTGCAAGAATAGCGGAAAGCCGTTCAATTTTCTGGGGTAAAAAGTAATCTACATATTACCTAGGGCTTAAGCTACCTTCATACCAAATTTCGTCAAAATCTGTTTAGCTGTTAAATTGTTAAATCAAATTGTCATCCATACGTCCATTACATAGCTGTCATTTGCGCAAAGAGTATAATAAGTCGTTTTGTTATTCCAAGTCTGATTCTTTTTTGTTATACCTCGTTTTATAGTGACTGATGTTTTATGTCAATTCACACTTGAATGCTATCGAATTTATTTAATAGAAATAAATAGTATAATAGGAATAAATAGTATAATAGGAATAAATAGTATCCTATGTGCGTTTCCTGGCTCTAAGCTACCTCCTCACCAATTTTCAGCCATATCGGTAAAGCCGTTCTTGAGTTATAAGTAGTGTAACACGAACACGACTTTCTTTTATATAATATAGATAATGATTCGTTTGGTATTACGAGTATTTTTGTTTCCAATAACATTTGTTTGATATAACAACCATTACACTAATGTTCAAATAGTAAAATACCTATTTGTTTCATATTTAATTCAAGTAAGTTAGTGGTTAATAATATTAAAATAAACAAATCCGAGTAAATAAAATTATGAAAAGTAATTTTTCTCGAAGTGCATCAAATAAGTTAGTGATAAATGATGTTATTCAAAATGAAAATTAGTTCAAACGAATTTATGTTAAAAGAATGTTTATTCAAAATAATGATATACCAATCAAATATTAGGTTTACTGAGTGTAATTATATCTTAACATTTTACACAAAGAGGAATTATGTTTAAAGTTGTTATGAGAGACGAGAGAGAACAATCCGAACGGGCCTTACGTCTTAACGTTATTTGAATTCACATTTAGGCATAACGTGATTTACGTTATGTTGAACGGCAAATTCCTGCGTTTTAGGTACGCAACGAGCCAACGCTTTGAATATTTGAAACTTAACAAAATAATAGCAGCCTTTTTCAGTTCATTTTCAAATATTAATTCGAGCTGCTGACAGCTGACAGTCACATAATCCGGAATGGAATTCCGGACCATGTCAGATTTTCACATATTAAAAATATTTCACTGACGCTTCGGACAATACAATATTGTACAATGAGATTAAACAATTTTGAAAATTAAATAATATTATTATGTCGAAAACGAGCGTTACCAGATGTGGCTTATTCCTCAAATTTCTGCTAAAATTTTCTCCCTTTGGGTGCAAAACTTTGCAATTTTTGTGAGCGCACGCGTTTGGACTCTGTTTTTATTCATTTGGTAATGAATATACAATTTAATAAATGTTTCGCTTCGCTTTTATATACTCGGGACCTAGTTTTTTTAGTTTCAGTTCGGTGCAACAGCCAACCAGCTGGCGGTATTTTTATTAAACTAGGGATCTCTAAAACATTGCTATTCTGAGTTGTAAATACAAGGCAATGTTAGTAATTTTGGTTTTCAACTATTTTATGTACTTCGGCAAGATGATTTTAGTTACTAAGATGCAGATACATTTTGCTTGCCTAATTAATAAGTTTATAAACTGTTTGTGTATAGCAGTAATAGCGTATTTTATTCAAATTTTTAAAAAGTTAAATCAAAAACCCTGAAAACGTTCCACAAAAAAAGCAGCTGTTCCATACATTTTGCCCAAGGTCAATTAACTTTTTGTATGGATTAGTCCAAGAACTCGCGACGATCAGACCTTCGTTTTTTTATAAAAGCTGTTTTTTATCTGTATGTGGCCCTAATACAGTCATGTCATTGTATCAGGCACCTAGACGGTATGGTAGACTTTCTTTTAAAGCAACTATACTTCATAGTCAGGGATTATTCCTGTATATAAGAGTCATACACAGAAAAACTTTCAGGTTTTATAAAATAACGAAAGTCTGATCGTCGCGGGCTCTAGCTCTAAAACCGAGCATTTCTCACAAGAGCACTATAAATTAGTTGGTTTCTACAGTATGAGTATTTACAACATGGTTCAAGGCATGTTGAAATTAAATTATATTACGTTACGTATTAAGATACGGCTTTTACTGAGCTTATTATAAGCCGTGGTAGCTCAGTGGGAGAGCAGCCGCTTCGCATTTATGAGGTGGTTGGTTCAATCCCCGACTCGTATCAATGAGTTCTTTGGAACTTATGTACGAATTTACATACCACTGGCTTTTCGGTGAAGGAAAACATCGTGAGGAAACCTGCATACGTCCAGAGAAGAAATTCAATGGCGTATACGAATCCACCAACCCGCACTTGGCCAGCGTGGTGGAATACGACCTAATCACCCTTCGAAGGTAGACCTGTATCCAGCAGTGGGAGGAATAAAGGTTGTTGATGACGTATTAAGATGAACATTACGACATTTGGTTTTAAGGAAAGGGTAAGCCAAGCCGACAAGTGCTGATAGTACTCATCATAATGAAAATAAATCCATAGAAAAATGACTGTTTGGTTCCTAATTATGAGTAGTATGAACCAATTTTTGCTAACCATAACCCTTTCCTCATAAACCTGTACCTATATAGAAAAAAGAGAGATATAGCAGCAATAGGCGTTCATTGAATCGATAGACTGTAATTGTTGTTTGTTTTTTTGGCTAACCATACCCTTTCCTCATAGCCCTGTATATAGAATAGAAGATAGAATAGAAGATAGATATAGTAGCAATTGGTGATCATTAAATCAATGACTTCATTTACTAATTGGTATGGGAATCATTACAGTAAATAATAATTCGTTCCGTACAGTTTAATCACGGGTTTAATATTTTAATACCAATATCGGGTAGTTCGTGTGCTAATTGTTCTGAAATAATAATCATTTCGTTCTCAATAATTATTATATCATTGCCACTGAAATACGCAATAATACGTTATGAATAAATTTTACAAAATATTATGAGGTTTGCAAATGAAAATATTTTATGATGTTGTTTAAGGGTAAAAATGTTATTTGATCAACTTTTCATTTGATAAGTTGTTTACCTAATCTATACTAATATTATAAAGAAGAAAGATTTGTATTTTTGTATTTTTGGATGTTTGTGTGGAATAAACTCAAAAACTACTGGACCGATTTCAAAAATTCTTTCACCATTCGAATGCTACATTATCCCAAAGTAACATAGGCTATTTTTTTTTTTTTATCCACAGCAAAGCGTGGCAGGGAACAGCTAGTTAAGTATATTAATAACTAGCTGTTCCCCCTGCCACGCTTCGCTGTGGATAAAAAAAGAAAAAATAAAATAAAATATAGCCTATGTTACTTTGGGATAATGTAGCATTCGAATGGTGAAAGAATTTTTGAAATCGCATCAGTATGTAGTTTTTGAGGTTATTCCACACAAACATCCAAAAATACAAAAATACAAATCTTTCCTCTTTATAATATTAGTATAGATATAACTCCAATAATAAAACATGATATTCGGTTTTTTTAGTAAGCTTTTACTGTACTATCATCGGAATTATACAGGTAGGTCTGATAATATCTATCAGACCTACCTGTATAATTCCGTAGCTATTTCTAGCTAGCTATTTTAATTCCTTAGCTCAATCGGACATCAGGAAGTGGTTCAAAGTTAAGTTTGCAAGATTTGACTTAAATAAAAATGAACACGGGGTTCGTGTACAAAAAAAAGTCAAATCAACACCCCGTTTCGTCGACGCCGCTTAATAAGAGAGTTGGCTCATTAATTGCGCAAATAAAAATCTTTAGCCGTTCAATTCGGGAATGCGGCCAGCGTTTTTGGTATCTTGCCATACGGGAAACTACTCCATTTTGATTCTTAGTTTAGTTTAAATTAGTTTTAGTTCCTTTTTACCTTTCGTATCGGATATAAAATTGTAAATATTATCCTAAAGATAACAACTAACATTGTATTGCTAGTCAAATAAAAGCTTATAACCAGGTATTTGTTTAAAATACTTAGTATTTTCAGCTGTGTAAATAGTATAGACTGGTTTCATTTTCATTTACACAGATCTGGCGCTTAGAACTGTTTCCAAGGATAAAATGTTAAGATAAAATGCGAACCTGAAAGTAAAATCTCGAGTAAATTCTTAGCACGCACGATAAACCCCAGCAAAATGTTGATACTTTCTTCCGCGTTCCAGAGATTGTCCATCAAAAAACCGATAGTATTTCCGCGAGGTTTACGTAAAGCATGGACATAAAATTCTCATACTCTTAATAGACTAAGCTCCTACTGCCAGAACTTGTACCTTTTAACATACCAGAACTGTAGTGTAGCTATAGCAATCACTTAGGAATAACCATACAGCCTACCTATAGTAATTTGGGGTCATCGATAATGTTTGAAACCAATTTAATTTTCAATTCGATGTTTGGGATAAAATCAAGATCTTCTTCTTCTTCTTGTCTTCTTCTTTATACATAAAAAAAACATACAGTTGAATTGAGAACCTCCTCCTTTTTAGAAGTCGGTTAAAAATGAATCGCTGTTCGTTAGTCTCGCTAAAACTTAAGAACAGCAGGGCGGATTTGAATTTTTTTTTGTTTCCTTTCACGAGGGTGATTTAAAAGAAAAAAAGAGAGCGAAACCGCGGGGTGCAGCTCGTATTATATAAAATATCTTTATAAATAAATATATAAAGTTCTTCCAGGTTGGGGAATGGGAACCTGCTATGTTTTCGTAATACTAAGTGATTGCCTTCGTTTTATTTATATAATATATAGTTCTAGCTTGTGCTAGCGGTTTCCTCGTATTTTCTCACAGGAACGCACTATTGGTTTTTCCCATACAAATATTTTCTATCAATTTTCCCAGCTTGAATATCGCAACTTTTTGCTGGACATAATACAAAAACACAGATTTATATATTATCCTCTTTTCGTGTTTCTAGGAGCAGCGGTTTAGGCTGCTTTTTAATATCAGTCAGGTTATTTTTCTTATAGGTAAATAGTCTGGTATCTTAAACGATAATAGTTTTGCGTTGAGAGCTTAGTCTACAAGGGTCGACTGATAGAGCCAAGTAGTTTCCTAAAGTAAAGAGTTGCCACCTTTATCACTTTAGTGTCTATAGTGTCTACAGATAATATCAATTCCGTTTGAAAGCATTAGAGCCGTTTTTGAGATCTTAAAATTTGTATCATCATCAACATATAAAAAAACGTTTTCCATCCACTGCTGAGTAAAAATCTCTTTCTCAAGGCGCCAACTTTTCCAGTCCTGTGCCAGTCTCAGCCACTGCCTTTTTTCCGCCTTTGGAATAAAATATAGGTGCATGTTTATATGTTAACTTCAAATATTTCTTGTTTAGTATTCAATAGCCCACATAGAGATTGAATAGCGATAGCTAACGGTAACATATTGGAGGTATATAGGTAGTACTGTATGTTCGAATTCATACAATTCAGCTCTTTGAATATGATACAGGATGCTTCCACATGTTGTATGCATAATGTCTTGTTGACGACCAATAATTCCGCAAATCCTAGCCGAGAGATACATTTGGCTGTGTACTATTGAGCTACCGTTTTCCGATCTGTTGCTATACTGGGTAGTCTTAGTGCAGCAAAATCATTCACTCAGACTGTAGGTATTTATATAGATGGCTGTAGCGGTAAGTGGTAGTCGAAATAAATAGATCGTAGATGTAATACAATAAGCTTAGGTATTTGTTAACATAACGCCATATAAACATTAGTCGATTTGTGTCTGCATCATAAAGTTATTCTCGATTAAACATGTCAGCTTTCGAGCTGAATTGTCGTCATCTGCGGGAGGTTTTAATTTGTGAAGAAATCTGCGGCTGAAGCTCATAATACCAATGGTGAGGCCTCTATTAGTGAAAGAACGCGCCGAGAGTGGTTTCAACGCTTCAAGAACGGTGATTTTGATGTCGAAGACCAGCATGGAGGTGGAAGAGAGAACGTCTTTGAAGATGTAGAATTGGAGGCATTACTTGATCAAGACTCAAGGTAGTGGCCAGCGATGGAAAACACTCTGAATCATAAATGTATAACTAGTTTTTAACAAAGTTGTACACCTATGTAATATGAATGTAACTATGTTAAATATGTAGAGTTTCCGCTCTGCTTTGTCGAGCTCTATTTAACTTGCAATTATGTATGTGTTAATCAACCACTTCCCAATGTTTGATAGACCCGAAATTCGGTTTAACCGTGCAACTCCGATGACAAGGATACCTCTATTAAAGTGGTTTAAAAAATTGTTTTTAGTAAATCGGTGTTTTTTATCTATTCTTACTTACATATGTGGGTGGTACTAGTAGGTATTTACCTAATTATATTAAGTATTTTTCTATTTTGATAGTAGTGTCTGTGTAATCTTAAACCAACATAAATAACTCTACAATATAATTCGTTCATATCTCAATTACCATTAAAAGTATTCTTTACACCATTTTTGATTAAAAAATTGCTACAAAGTTTCTTTAACAATTTAACAAAATAATATCTAGAGCTATACAAATTGTAATCAAGGGTTGAAATGAAGTCATGCGCCCCTACACGTCTCTCTTCTATAGCCTTTCTAACGGTTCAAATAAGAGTAGCGCCCACAATCAAGCTATTTTTTTGTTTATCTTAAAAAGAGTCGTATGAGAGTAAATAAATATCCTATTAATATTTTAAACGCGAAAGTTTGTGAGTTTGTTGCTCTTTGACACAAAAACGGGTGAACGGATTTACATGAAATTTGGAATGAAGGTTATCCCGGAAAACGCGGGTGAAACCACGGGGTGCAGCTAGTAGGAAATAAAAATTGTCCCGTGTCACTACTAGAGCGGTAAGTGGTGACTCTGGTGACACAGGCAAAACTCATGTTACTACTGGTAGTAACAAGGGTAATGAGGGTGAAAACATCATATTATTGTTAAGTTTGCATTTTTTTACTGTGAAAATGATTTTTGAAAACCCATTGCAAAGTCAAACCTGAGTTTTTTTTTACAATTGAATGATGAGAAAAGCAAATCGCTCGCCTGATGGTAAACGTCACGTCACCCATAGCAAGGAGCTTGGTTTAAAGGCAATATCATAAATCAGTGTATAGCCAGCTTTGTGAATAAAAAATAGTACAAAAATCCTGGATAAATTCATAAAAACTTTAGTAATAATTACCTAAAATCTAATTTTTTTTTATCGATCATAAAAACTAGCGTAGCTTGCAATGGATACCATGCTAAAGCATTTGAAAGGATACAAATGCTCTCTCATTTGTACAGCTAAGTCTCGTGCTTTGATATTTACATGCCGTGTGCGGAATTATTTAGCAATATGGCATGGTGCGAAGAGGAGCGATAGCGTTATGTAAATTGTGTGGCGAATGTGCGCACCGCGAGAAACCTTTAGTGGTTTCTTACGGAAACAAAACAAAACTAAATGCTCATTAATGCTCATAAAATTACAGTATAATTGCTTTAAAACAACTTAGGAATATTGTTAATGTGAAAATTGGTATGTTTAAATGTAATATGGATGTAATTGTTTAAACGTAGAATGTATGTTCCACAATCACGCAAAAATGCCTAAACGGATTTGGATGAAGTTTGGCATAGTAGCTTGTACTTCAGATTCATATGTCCTTAATTTTTTAACAACAAGCTTTTATTGCATTGTCATCTTAGTTAGACATGTATAACAAAGCTAAAACGAACATCCGGAAGTGTTTTAACGTTGAGTTGCAAGATTCTACCTGAAAAAACATAGTTACATTCATTGCAACTTTGCGAGTTAAATAAAAGCTTTTAAAAAGTTAGGACGTCTCTCGTATCAACACGAGCTCTACCTTATTGTGATTGGTGCTATGTGGTAATCATTCCTCTCTATCTTTGTTAAACTATAACCCTCGACGCAAAAAGGGGGGCGTTATTAGTTTGCCCGCTGTGTGTGTGTTTTTTTTTATGTAATTGAGTGACGAGACGATCAAATCGCTGTTGTTGAATGTTAAACGTCACGTTTGCCCATAACAGGACTGCACCACCCAGAATTTTGAACTCACAGAGTCTCACAGAGTCTGTCTGTGGTACCGTGGTTCTTAAGCGGGACTACTGTTTTTTTATTTGAAATGTGATTCAATCAAAACTGGTCTTATCTATGTTCAAGAAAATCAGCTAATCTGTTTGAAGATTATCAGCACTTTTCTAGTCTTTAAAATGTTTTAATTTTTCGCTCATGTTTTTTCTTGGGGCGAGTTAATCGCTCCGCCTATCACAATGACGCAGCTTAACCCCGCAGTGACATTTGTTGCGCTTATCCCAAAGATACAGATGATTCGCTGGAGAAACGGAGAGAATTCTCCGCGGGGTTTGTCGCAATTAACAAGCCTTTCTGTTTAATCCACAATCGGCGACAGGCCTTAAAATCCTTGATTAATTTTACTAAACGAGCTTTTCAATAAGTAACTTTGATTGAACCGTGAACTGAGAGAATGCAAGGCTGAGGAAAGTTATAATTTGATTCCATAAATAAGGCCAATTAAAAGAAAACAGATGTTAAATTTTCTTAACGAGCTTATTTTTGTCATCGAAATTACGCACGTAGGTATACCAAATTGCAACTCAATCGGACATCGAGAAATGGTTTCAAATTCAGCTGCAAGATATTAGCCATACATAGGTACACATACTTAACACGTCAAGTTATATAAAAGCTTGTAATAAAAATAAGTTAATTACTCGTAACGAGTACAGTGGCGAGACAGAGCCCTCGGTTTGTATTAGCATTTTGACGAGGCGAGTCAGTCACAAGTCACAACCACGATTTGTTTGTTCGGCCGAGTATGTCCATTTTCTGCCAGCGCTGTAATATCGGTTACCTAATTTTGGACACTCTCTCAGTTTGGTCGCTTAAAATCCAATAAAACCGTCGTGGAACCAAGAATCTGCAAACTTGTCCTATACTTACCTAGGTGCCTAGACGATAGAGTAACAGTATTAGTTGAGGTATTTGGCAGTAAATGGAAGGAAACTTGAAGATAAAGAGTTGCTCGCATTAGAAGATGTCTATGTATAGTGGACTATGGTTATGATGACGTCGTATGATTGATAATAATAATTATGCGAACTCTAAGAAAAGGGATGTGAAGTTATTTGAATGTTTTTTAAATTATTTTTTTCAGTAAAATTGATTAAAGAGCTTCCGTAAATTTCAAAGTCAACTTAGCGTTGCAGCAAACGCTTTTTATTGCTTTTTAATCTAAAACGTGACGGCAAGTGTTACGGAGCATGAGAAGAAGCTACCCAGAGCCGTGCCAACAGCTTTACACTTTTTGCGGTTTCTCCAAGGTATCTTTTTGCGACTTTGTCTTATTGCGGGATCCTATTTGGTCACATTTATTTGCCTTACTAAATGGTTTCACACGTGTGTAATCCTCTTAACTGACGGCTTTGCGGACCAACCAAGAGCTTCAACGGTCTCAAACAAAACATAATTCTATTAGTTCTGGGAACTGTAGACCTCTCGAGAATTTTGCGAAAATCACAGTAAATTTAAATTAAATCAATTCTTTTTTAGAATTAGGTATCAAATATTCCTGTCTTTTATCAGAATTGGCCAGTAAACAGCCCAGAAGCCAGTTTCCCGCTTTTGAGGGGGACAGGAGACCACACACGACAGCTACGAGTATAATGTATATTTTTACGTCCTGACGATTTCTATGGAAAGATGTAATGAGATGTATCGTGCTATAATGTACATCTTTACATTATAGCTGCTGTGTGTGAAGCCCTTAAAATCGGGACGACAAAAAAATTGTAGAACCCGGATACCAAGTTTCGTCGAGATTGGTAGAGACATACAACCTGTACGCGAGTACCAACATCCACAAACAAACATTTGTGCAGATAAAAGCAAGTATTAGTTGTTGTAGAAACGCTTCGCTCGCTTTGTTAATCAGAAAATAACATGAGCAACGATTCAAATAAGCCTGAAAACAGGAAAACAATTTCTAGCTACGTTTCCAATCGGGGTTTAATCCGGCTCTCTTCGGATATTTCAAATATTTACCTTGAATCACAAACATTCCGCTTTGTTTCTTGTATGCGGAGTGTGATTATATATCGAGAGTTGGAAAAGCTTTTTAGAGTTCCGTTAGAAACTATGAAACCATTATAATTCAGTCTTTATAATTTTATATTTGTTTTATTTAAGTATTCTTTGTTTCTTTTCTAGTCATTTAAGTTCATAATATATGCAGGTAGGACTGTAGGTACAATAAAAAAAAAATAAGGTAAAAATATTTTAAAATAATTTAATATATATTATAATTAATATTATATTATTATCCTTATTTTACGCCTTAGCCCAACAGTGGGACGCAATAGGCTGAGAGATAAAAACTGGGTCTACCACATCGATCAAGTATATAGTTATTATACTACATACATATATTATGTATATTTATGTAATATATATAATCCGACTTCGGTGTCTATGTATTTATTTTATGACATACATAAACATTTATGTTATATTGTGTTTTATTGTTTAGTAGTGTGATAGTTTCTACGTCTGTCCTTCTGTTAGTCATAGTAATTTTATTTACAGACTTTTTAACGACTACCTTTGAGCAAACAATACAAATACGACCTATAACCAAGCTGGCAAAAATACCATTTAAAGCTTTTATTAAAGTTTAAAAAAAATGTAATCAATTTTATTCCATCTTGGAAATTTTCTTTGAAATGTTTTCCCATGAAGAAAGCGAAGGAGGAATTTGAGAGAACCAAGTTAATGCACTTAGGGTAAAATATGAACGCTGGAAAAAACCGTAACAATGCGTTCTGTACACTAAAAGATGAGTTTCCAACCAGACACACGAGACGTCACACAAATTGTGTCACAGAATAGGTTTGTGGACTTTGTGATGCTGTTTATTTTTAACTTCTGACGCAAACTTAGGTGTTAGAAGTTTGACGTGTGTTTATCTGTCTGTAGCATCGTAGCTTACGACTGAATCGATTTTGATTTGTTTAAAGGTCGTTTGGTCGAGAATGCACTATAACTCCTATTTTCGGTTCTCTTTTACCCGACAGCCATGAAAGGGTATTATTTTTTGCACGTCTCTTGTGTGTATTTGTACGTGTACGTAGGTACATTTTTAAACTTTGTTTTAAATTTTATTTTATTATTTCTAACATTGTTTTCCGACTGAACCGTGGGCTCATCACGACACGCACTTGACAGATCTTTGTTTTTATATTTGCTCGTGTTTTGGCTGGACAGTGAAATGGACGATGAAAGGAATATTTTTAAGCTCATAGCTTTGATCCGATATCCATTGTTTTGAAATCCATTCGAGATAGGAGATATTATTTTTGTTTGAGAAGATATATATATTTTTTTGTATTGTGTGTTGGATGCTGGTAGTCTACTAAAGAATTGCCCTTTCAATTTTAATATAAAACCAAAACCCTGCAATTTGTTCTGCAATTTTATAAAACGCGTTTCTATTCTAAGTATCTATTTCAGCTTATTGAGACTTAGTTTGAGCTCAGAACCATATCATTGTTTTTATGAACATTATTTTTCATGGTTATGACAAAAACATGCGGCAATCTAAAAGAAAATGTACCTTATGTCCGGGCCATAAGATATCAATCCAAGAGACAAGGTACCTTAATACTTTACTTTTGATTATAAAATATTCAAAGACTGACACAGACGTAAACTTTCGCACTTCAAACGTATGATTACGAGTCTTCACTCACCAAGGCGTGTTGCATGTGTGAGTGAGTGTCATGTAGCGCACTCCAATTTGGTAGTAGCTCCGAAGAATGCCAAGAGAGTTGCCGAGAGAGTGGCCTCCTTCGATACCGATGAGCGATGCAATCTTACGGGGTCTGGCACTGTGAGCTTCTAGTATATCTGTGGAGAGAGAAAAAATTATAAAACTTTTTTTGCTTCATTTTGACATTTAAATATATCTTACTTATATAGGTATATACAGGGTTATTCATAAAGGGTATGCTAAGCCGAAAAGGGCTCATAGTACTCATCATTATGAACAACTTTTACTGTGGGTCCAACCCGAAATTCGCGAAAAAAAATCAGCTGTTCCATACATTTTGTCGAGTGTCACTGACATTTTTCTATGGAACAGCTGTTTTTTTTCTAATTTTTTGTTCATAATGATGAGTACTACGAGCTCTTTTCGGCTTAGCATACCCTTTATGATTATGAATAACCCTATATAGTACGAGATCCGGCTGCAGGATTAGTGCGTTCATCGCTTTTTTGCTGAAAACCGATTTTTTATGTATATTTATAATTAGGAGAATATATATTTATCAGGTTGCCTATCAAAATTTGGCCGCCAGTATTTTTAATTAAATTATTTTTAATTGATTTTTGGGAAAAAATTTCGTTCACTTGTTTTTAAAATAAAATAACGTCTACATCACGGCAATTTATATGAAGATTCAAAAAAATCACGGTTGCCATTGCGCACTTGGCCGCACCTCTTCGCAGCCAGGTGTAAACAGGTATGATTTCGATACATTTATACGTTCATAACGTTTATTTATGAATTATATATCAAATTAAAGCTAATTTTTTTCTATTTATTATCATATATGGTTGCCTAATTAAATCTACCCGCAAATAAGGGTTGCTGGCTTTTAAAAATTATAAATATTTAAGGTAGAGTGAAAGAGAGTTAGCGCGTAACATCATTTGTCAGACGAGGATAGCGATTGCCGGCTGTGCTACGCTTTTAAGCCATTGCGCATGCGTCGAATGTTAGTGTTCTCAACCACCGAGGAGTAATAGAGACGACTAATAAATACTCCAAAAAATATGTCTTCCTTTTCAAAATGACAAATTTAAAAATCACAAAAAAAAATTTTAGATTGTACTACGTTACCGCGTTTTTCCATAAAAATAAATATTAATATATTTTATTTATTATTTTTAAATTAATTTATTTTTAATTTAATTTAAAATTTAATGTTTTTTTTTATTAATTAGTTAATATTAATAACTTAAACAATTACCTAACGCATAATTTGAAAAAAATAATTGATTAATTTAAAAAAAAATTATAATTAAATAAAAATAATAAATTTAAAAAAATATATATTAATGTTTATTTTTATGGAAAAACGCGGTAACGTAGTACAATCAAATTTTTTTTTTTGTAATTTTTAAATTTGTCATTTTGAAAAGGAAGACATTTTTTGGAGTATTTATTAAGTCATCTCTATTACTCCTCGGTGGTTGAGAACACTAACATTCGACGCATGCGCAATGGCTTAAAAGCGTCGCACAGCCGGCAATCGCTATCCTCGTCTGACAAATGATGTTACGCGCTAACTCTCTTTCACTCTACCTTAAATATTTATAATTTTTAAAAGCCAGCAACCCTTATTTGCGGGTAGATTTAATTAGGCAACCATATATGATAATAAATAGAAAAAAATTAGCTTTAATTTGATATATAATTCATAAATAAACGTTATGAACGTATAAATGTATCGAAATCATACCTGTTTACACATGGCTGCGAAGAGGTGCGGCCAAGTGCGCAACGGCAACCGTGATTTTTTTGAATCTTTATATTATAAATTGCCGTGATGTAGACGTTATTTTATTTAAAAAACAAGTGAACGAAATTTTTTCCCAAAAATCAATTAAAAATAATTTAATTAAAAATACTGGCGGCCAAATTTTGATAGGCAACCTGATAAATATATATTCTCCTAATTATAAAATACATAAAAATTCGGTTTTCAGCAAAAAACCGATGAACGCACTAATCCTGCAGCCGGATCTTAGACTAATATAGATAGGTATATTATTTCCTTACTGTGCAGTTGTATATTCACCGTACATTATACCGACGCAGTCGAACTTCAGCGTAAAACGGGTTAATGAAATAACCTAAATGGACAAAATAACGTACCTACTATTATATGTGATCAAAAAGGAATAGTTCTGAAATTAGCTAGATAGAAATAGGTAGATACTTAGATGTGACGAAAAGGCTTCCCAGTCCTTTTCCAATAAGAATAACGGCAAATTGACTAGAGTTTCTTGCTGTGGTACACTCCGTACACTGAGGAAAATTTCACATAAAGTACCAGCATAAAGTTAAAAACTAGTAGGTACTAGCCCCAGTTTTTAGGGTGAGAACCATATATTATGATAGTTGTCACCGTATAAACTGGTGCTAATAATCGTACTTTTTGGTGATTGTCAGTATGCTCCGTACTTTAGGTGAGTTCATCGGTAAATCGATTGCCATTTTTCTCAGTGTAGGGCTGTTTTGCAGAGCACTGGGAAGTATTACACCTTTGTCAGTTATTCAACCGCTAAGCAGTAATATGCAAATGTTACTGTGTTCCAGTTTGAAGAGCAATGTTTCCAGCGTTTCAGGGTAAATAGGAAATTAAACATCTTATATCTTAGGGTGTCGAGCGTATATAGCCCGGTCCCGGGTTCGATTCCCGGCCGGGCAGGTGTTTGAATGATGGATTTAAACTATCAGGGTCTGGGTGTTACTTGTCCTTTTCTTTGTGTGTGTTGCGTGGCATCCCCGACTCAGGGAACCCTAGTGGAGAGCTATGAGTGTGAAACGTTTATTTATTTATTTAAGTGACATTAGTTAGTATTGAGCACTATATTTTTGTATTGCGCACATGTTAAATGACATTTATAAAGCTAAGTAAATGCTAAACAGCGTTTATAAGTAAGACCCATAATGTGTCCGTAACTCATAACAGTCTTATTAGAAACAGTTTTGAAGCTTGGTGAAATATCGCACGATAACTTTTCTCATATCATTTATAACGAAGTCGGAAGTTTACTAACTGAATTAATGTAAAGCCAAAGATTTCGAATGAATATTTTATAAGGTAAGTACAAACACATTCTCATTTACATGTTGATCCTTAGAAGTAGGGAAGCTAAAGCTAAGGAAGTAGCTGGTCAAATATTACATAAGAATTCTCGCTTCCCTCTCATATTCTTTTTCTCTCTCTTTATTACCTTTTTTATCGAAATCGTTTTGGTTTTGTCTCACTTTTTTTTAAATGACGGAGCGAGATAAAAGCTAGCGCGATCTAATTTAGGATCACGCTAAGAGACCGCGGGACGGCCCTTGAAATTGAAAAAAAAAATTACTCGTCCATTATTGTTTTCACTATTTTATCGTCATTAACAATTATAAAGTTTTTTTTAATGTAATTTAATGAAGAGACGAGCAAATCGCTCGCCTGATGTAAAACGTCACGTTTGCCCATGACAGGTCTGCGCCACCCAGCATTTAGAACTTGCAGAATTCAAGCCCCTGCGCGGCACAGCACTGCGCTCGTCACCTTGAGATAAAAGACGTTAATCTCCTATTTGCCCTGTTTTAACACTGAAAACAATGCCCTTCCAACCGGAACACAGTAATGTTTGCACATTACTGCTTGGCGATGGAATAACTGGCAAAGGTGTGGTACTTCCCCAGGCGGGCTCTGCAAATAAGTCCTACCACTACTAAAAAGTTAACTACATTTTGATCCTAAAATGATCCTATTGTTTAAACCTACCCAATTAAAAAGTATGAAACCGGATCATTCCGGTTCAAGGCTAATCGCGGCGAATTTATCTGGGTTTGCTCAGTTTTTCCCAATGTTTTAAGTTAGTTAGTTTCTTTTTACAAGATTCTATTTACTTGAGATGCATTTTTCTCATTTGCATTTTGAATTTAAAAGCACTACCCAATGTCCGATTAAGTTGAAATTTAGTTTACAGGTACCTGTGTAACTCCAATGACAATGCAATGAAAGCTTGCTTTGGAAAATATTTTAAGTTCCTTGTTATTTTTTTATTTGAAAGAGCTCAAGAACTAACTAACTTCCTCAGTACCCAACAACAAGGCAACAAGGTAACAACAGGGTAACAAGGCACTTCCTCAGTATTTTAAAAGTTTTAGCATTGAAAAAGATTGAAGCAACTCCCAACTAGTTTCTTTGGTAAAAATGTTTTTCAAACATTAAATTTCTTGCGCATATTTTTTCTTATTTTAGTTGTAGTTTTCGTTTGTTCCAACTTAAATATTATTGTTAATGTTAGCCTTAGCAAATTAATAAAAAAAGGATTAAGCTATCAGCTCTGATTTATTTAAATCAGGAAAAGCTAATACCGATACATTTTCAGCTGTAAATTTTATTTAATTAAACTTACTTACAAAAAACTGAACGATCTACTTCAAATATTTCTTGACAATTCCAGAAGTGAACCTGTTACGAAAATTTCAAGAGGCTTGATTGTTTTAAGGAGGTGATTATTTCGTTTCGGCTCGCTCCAGGGTCCTTGTGCATTTTGGGCGTCGGCTTATATTGACCCTTATAATTTTTCATGTTTCTACATTGAACGTTTGTATTTTTATATTGAACTAGCGACCTGTCCCATCTTTGAACAAGTATGAAATATAGTCTATGTTACTCGCTAATGTAGCTTTATATTGGTGAAAGAGTTTGTAAAATTGGTCCAGTAGTTTTTGAGTTTAATTCACTACAAAAATACAAATCTTCCCACTTTAATATTAGTGTAAAAGTGGAGATTACGACCAGCTTCAAGCAGCCTTGAAGCGTCCTTTGAGAGTCAGACTGAATTTATCGTAGCATAAAAGATTCCTGACTTGAAAGTTTTGAATGATTGCATATTAATCCCGTTTTATTCATTTCAGTAACAGTAAATTTGTATTAATATTTTCTTTGTATTCCAGACTTTTCTGCAAACCTGATTAGTACAAATGAGCGATTTCTTTACTGATGTTAGAAAAGAAAAATAAGAAGAGAACATGAAGACTGGGCTCAAGTTTGAAGCCTTACTGTTAGTATAAATCACGCAGGTTACGATTTCTTGTCTATTTAAAAATTGTATAGGACGACACCTCAAAAACTGGTGTTATAGTACTAGTTTTTACGGTGACAACTATTATAGAGGTATTATGATAGTTGTCACCGTAAAAACTGGTGCTAATCATCGCACTTTTTGGTGATATCACTATGCTCCGCACTTTAGGTTAATTCATCGGAATTTTGATGGCCATTTTTCTCAGTGTGGCCAGACAGTGTCTCGCCACTGCACTCGTTACTTGTAATAAACCCATTACTCATCTACTTTGCTATGCATATGTCATCGAGACTAGCAAATATGTAGTGTATATTTATGTAAACGTTCTATGAGCGCGGAATGGCGAGCAACGGGGAAAGTCTCTTCCCCCCTTCGAGTCCCGACTGAAGTACCTTTCATTTCGTTGAAACATATCTCAAGCTTGCGTATTAAGTTTTAATTCTCCAATAATATTTTTTTTTGTAAATGTTACTTACCTGTAACATTCAATTTTATAACGATTAATAAATATTTTATATTGAAAAATAATTCGCGGTGACACCAGACAGATAGACACCGAAGACTCGCCTTAGTCGTTCTTCCCCGAAGGAAGTTCAGAACCCTAAAAACGCCCTTGAACGAAATTCTGAAACCAAGTCAAAGCCACTATGAGACTTTTTAAGCGCGATACTCATTTACGTGGTACGGAATGAACCTGGTAAATTTTTAAGTACGAACACAGCTTAACGTTGAAGTTTAAAGGTGTTTGTACAGAGCTAAAACCCCGAGACGTCGTCTAACAAGGTAAGTAAGTCAGTAAGTATGAAGATGACGAGGTACCCCCTCAGTATTCCGTTGAAGTCTCATCGTCGTCTCTCATCGTACTTTTTGGTAATGATCAGTATGCTCCGTACTTTAAGTGAATCCATCGGAATTTTGATGGATGTTACATTTTTCTCAGTTTAAAAGCCCAACGAGCTGATGCCATTGCCAGGGCAATGGGCCAAATTCCCGACGCCTTTCTCGACCGTCTACGAGAGGCGGAAGATAAACCAAAAACAAAAGGGCTAAAACGTCACATGTGATCACAAGATGGTTTGACACGGGACTTTAGATCAGACGACCCAGTAGCTAAGGTCCAGCCCATGGATGGCCACTTTGAAAATACTTTTGACAGTTACCCTCAGATCAAGTAGAAAGGCAGATAGAGTTCCGTCTTAGATACAGGTGAAGCCATAAAAACTACCCTTTTTTTTTTTGGGGGGTGGGAAATCATCAAATGACCCCCCCTCCCACTCTTGGGCAGAGCGGAAGGGAGTGTTAGACTTCTACTGACCAAAAACCACCCATGTTCCTTCTACGCCCTTGTGACGCCGAGGCCGCGGTAACTTCTACCCGCAGCCCCGACGGGCATGGGCCCTTTCGGGCCCCTTCCATGTTGCTGACATCTCTTTGAGGCGCGCGTGGAACACGAACGCGCCGTCGACACGGCCTGTGTCGTCATAAGACGGACGGACAGCGAGCTAGCCCAATAGCTCACCGTCCACAGGCCCGCGTCTACGGTGGCCGGAGGTCGTCACGTGACACCCGACGCCCGGAGCGCCTCCCACGGCGGCTGGGACGAGAGGTTCTCTCCCTCTCACGTTCCGCCACCTCCTTCGCTAGCATCACTGCTTCGCAGAAGGAGGCGACGGCGTCCCATTCCTCCTCGCCCCGGACCATGGCTTGCACCAGGGCCGGACGCGAGAGATCGCCGCCGCCGATCGCCGCTACGAGAACACGGCGGGCTCCACCCAAGATAAAAACTACCCTACTGCCCGTTTACGTATACTTCAAGCACACATTTGACGCATAAAAACTACCCGAATCAATCGTCAATTCTTTCGGCAGTTGCTCAGAAAACGTAGAAAAATAAGTAGTAATAAGAATAGTTTTCATCGACAATAATATGTGCTTGAAGTATAACCCTTTTACAGGTGAAACTATTTTAAGTATTTTAGATTTTAACTTTTATTTTTTACTGTAACTTAATATTTTTTTTCCTATGGGTTTTTTTACGGCTGATATAAACGATTTTTATTTATTTATTTATTTATTATTTGTTATTTATACGTACACAGGAAGTAGGGCAGTTGTTTTGTCTTCACCTATATCTAAGGCGGGACTTTATCTGCATTTCTACTTGATCTGAACAGTTCCCATAACATTCGAAAAAACTTTAATCAAATAGTATCATCTACGAGTATCACTTTTATGTAGTTAATATTATAGTCTAGCAGTTGTAATTTCACATTAAAAGAGCCAGTAAGCTACAGCCGAGACAAACCCGATTGGGGTTCCGAGGCACTTATTGTTTAAAAATATACCTACTGTAATAAAATAAAGGGATCAGAGTTCGCAGGGTCCTTTAAATTTTTTAGAATGTTATGGTAACTGTCAGTTGCATTTTTGAGCGGTCGAACTTTTACTATGTCTTATTTCAACGAGAAAATATGTCTTATTCTATTTCAGTACTTTACCAGTGACAGAGGTGGCGATCTTCAAGTGCTGAGGGTATTTCTCAACCAGGCGCTTGATGACGTCCACCTGGTCCAGGGTCATTTGAACTGCGTCTTTGTTCTGCGTCCCGCAAGGCACGAAGGCTGACCAGAACTGGAAAAAAGAACTTACACTTTATGGAATGGCTTTGGTTTTGAAGAATAAACTATGATATTTTTTTATTATTATTACGAATATGCGTTTTGCTACCTGCTCGCCTGTTGGTAAGCGACGTTGTGATGATAAAAAATACTTTTGAAATAGTTCACAATCTTTATCACAGGCATTTTGTTTTTTTACGTTTAGGAACATATTATTTACATAATGTTTGTATGTTTTTAGAACTGTTTTCAAAAACTATTTCTACTATGGAAAGCTATAATCGGCCAAATAGTACAACGAGACTGAAAGCCGGGCAGAGCCGGACACGAAATCCCGAGCATTAGATACCAAATGTAATTTCAGAATTAAATTGAATTTATAACTAAAAACAGATACAACAGATACACACAGGAAACTAAACTAACTCAGAAAAAAACATTAATAGGAATGAAAACGGCTAAAATTCCGAGTACTACTCCCTCACCGACTTTTATTCTCTCCATTAATCTTATTGCTCTCACCAAACTTCAACTTTTCTAAAACAAGCTGCATTTAATAAAAATAAATGGAGTTTTTTAATTCCGCTGCGCTGCAGTGGAAATTTTCTGCAATTAGTGAGGAGTAGTGGCGGTACATAGTCGTGTATTTGTGCAGGTTTTGAATTACACGGAAGAAGTCGGCATCTTCTAAGAGTGTGCTTTTAGTTGCAAGTTCTCTCATTAGGACGCTCTTAAACTTGTAAGGGGCCTCTATAGCGGTCAAAACTGCAGCGAGTATAGAAGTTTCTCGTAAATTAACTTCAAAACTCGACCAAATGGTGAATATTTGAATTTAGTCTGAGTCTGATAAAGCCATAGACAAAAGTTTAAGCGTCGATTTGTCGATCGAGTTTCATACTTCCAGCTCGGCAGTGCGAAACTTTGTCGATCAATAAACTGACACTTAGACTCAACAAAATAGGCGTGACGAAAGATTTTAAAATCCTTTTCCATAATGTGAGTACACACTTACTATTTACAAAAAAGCCTTTATTTCGGTAATAAACTTAAGTTTAACGAAGTTTGAAGCCATTTTTCACATATTTTTTCAACAGTGCCCGAAAACAGCTTGCTTGTGTCATGGCGTCGATTTGACGTCACAGCATTGTGTCATGTCATTGTGTCTATGCGTGATGAGCGGCGGATGACCTGAGTTCACTTAGGCATGACGTCATACGCTGTGATCGTTGTTTCTGACAAGATGGCCGATTGCTGTATTTTAATGTTTTAATTTATTGAAAATCTTAATAATCTGTTTTTTAAAAATAAAACTAAACATGTGTTTTAAATTTTTTTAATCTGGCTAGTCCCCTGAAAGCATTGAATCGGCGATTTTTTGATACTGTCGTCATGCCTATTGTGATTTTACAATTTGGTTCGAACAATGGACAATATTACGAGTTTTTAGTCGAGTTGAAATATCTGTTTGCCAAGCGGCAGAGTTCCAGATATGCATTCTTACGAGTTCTTGCGAACCTTTTCACTATTCTATGACTGCAATTCTATGCCATCCAAGCTTACACGTACAGAATTATAGGTAGCTTGCCGTGAGGCTGTGCTTTCGTTTTGTCTCTCATAATTATGTTACGTAATAAACTTACAGTAAAGAAAAGAAAAATACTCTTGTAAAAATACATACAGCAATGTAAAAAAATGTGTATGAAATTTGCATGTTTCTAGACCTAATAGGCAAGAGGATTACTAAAATATACAGTGTTAGCAGAAAAAAAAATGTGTTTGGAAATCTCATCAACATCCCTGGTCCTATTTCCCCGTTTCCCATACTCATTATTTAATTGCAACCATTATGTAAACATACTACATGTAGGTCTTAAATGACCTATTTATGGTAGGTAAAACGTAATGACCCTGAAATGCCCTGAATGGATATAGCGCATTTTTTTAATTCCTTTTTTCACACTTTCTCGAAACTCCATTCCCCATACGCCACTTTTCCGAATGCTTTGTATTTCTCAATATGCAGATTAGGTACCTATGCTTATTCAGTTTTGAAACGAGCGAAGCAACTTTACAAAAGCAATAATAAATAAATAAAATAAAATAAAATAAAATAAAAATAAAAATAAAATAAAATAAAATAAAATAAAAAGCCTTTTTATTTCTTAAATTAACATATTACAAATTTCTTTTACGAGTAGGTATCTAGTGTTTAAAGTTATTAGTTTTTGCTTAGTTTTCTAATATAATTTTGTGTTAGTTTCTTAAACCTAGTTTATAATTAATTATATCTAAGTAGTAAGTTTTTGTAGTTATTACTTATAAATTTTTTTCTTATTTCTAGCTTCTACAAGAACCCCAGGTTGGGTAAAGGCCTCCTCCAATGATGCCCATTTGTCACGATCTTTTGCTGTTAGAGTCCAATTTGTACCAGCGGTTCTCTTTATTTCGTCGTCCCATCGTGTTATTGGTCTTCCTCTTCCTCTATTACCTAGTGGGCCTCTCCACGTCGTTACTTTTGCAGTCCACCTCTGGTCGGTAAGCCTTGCTATATGTCCTGCCCATTTCCATTTCAGCTTTAGTGCGGATCTCAAGGCATCTGTGGCTTTTGTTATGGATCGAATCTTCGTGTGTCTTATTTTGTCAAGTTTCCTTACCTTAAGCATGCTACGTTCTAGTCCTCGTTGACATGTGGCTATTTTGTGCTTTGCTTTAGCGGTGAACTTCCACGTTTGACATCCGTACGTCAAACATGGCAAAAGACTAGAGTTCATAATCTTTGTTTTTAAGTTTATTTGCAAATTACTTTTGAGAATTTCCTTCAAACTCCAATATCTATTCCACGTTTGCCGTACTCTTCTTTCAATTTCAATGTCGTTGTTTTTTCTATCAAAGCTGACTGTTTTTCCTAGATAAATGTACTTTTCCGTATAGTTCAGAGGGTTTCCTTTAATTTTGATTGGTGTTTTGCTGCTGTTCGTCATAGTCATTGTTTTGCTTAAATTAATTTCTAAACCTGCATTTGGGCTAGTTTCCTGTAAGGATGTCATCATAAATTGTAGCTCTGAACTTGTCTCTGATAGTAGCGCTATGTCGTCGGCAAATCTTAGATGGCTTAAGAAAGCACCCTGTATATATATTCCTGATCTGCTCCAATCTAACTTGCTGATTTTGTTTTCCAGTACGGCTATAAATATTTTTGGGGATAACGGGTCTCCCTGTCTTACTCCTCTCATTATGGGAAAGCTTGGACCTAAGGTATCTAGTTTAATTCTGCCCACGTTATTGTTATATATACTTCTTAAGACCTTGATGTATGTTTCGTGAACTCCTTGTTCTCTCAAACTTTCCCATATGCATGTGTGTGTTACTGTGTCGAAGGCCTTTTGGTAGTCAACAAATGCAATGTATAAGGGTCTTTGTTGTTCTTGGTATTTTTCTATAATGAGTTCTAGGGTGTGGATATGGTCAATGGTGGAGAACCCTTTCCTGAAGCCGGCCTGCTCCACTGGCTGTCTAGATTCTATTGCAGGACTAATTCTTGTGTTAATTATGGTGGAGAACAGCTTATATAGAGTTGGTAGTAAGCTAATAGGTCTGTAGTTGCTTATTGCTTTAGGGTCACCTTTCTTGTAGATTAGGATAATGTTAGAGTCAGACCATTGTGAAGGTGTTTTGGAATTTTGTAGAATCATATTGAACAGTTCAGCCAGGTATGGGGCCAGAATGAAATTTGCTGTCTTCAAAGCTTCATTCGTGATACCGTCCGATCCAGGTGATTTGTCTAGTTTGAGACTTTTAATTGTCTCGACGACTTCGGCTGCATCTATTGGTTTAATGTTATCTTCGCCGCCGTTTTGTGTGGTGATATCGTTATCTTGAGTTAGGCTGTTTTTAGTCTTGTCGCTGTAAAGGTCTTTATAAAAAAGAAGCACAAGAAAGGCCTACAAAGACTTACGAACAAGTAAGAGCTGGATAGAGGGCTTGAAAAAGTTAGACGTGGACCTAAACAAACGTACGGATATTATCACTACAGCTTCGGACAAAAGCAATAGGTACGAGTAATAGTTAAACTTCTGAGTTTGAGATAGGTTTCCGCGTCATGCAGTTTGAAGTTACACGCTTCACTTCGTCCCCAACTTCGTTATCAGTCAACTTACCCGAAACCCTTTTGCCTCGTGTTTTATACCACGAATCTCTTGAAATACGTTTTGAAAGTTACCTTACTTTGTGAGATTTCTTTGAGTTTTTATTAGTTAATTTTCGCTTAATGTATAAGGTTTCAGGGTAAGGGGTGCACTTAGTTGAAACAAGCTCGTTTGTTGTAATCATTCTGAAGAGTTTTGAATTTGAACTTGGTTAATTGTGCCATTTTTAAACTAAATGAAACTTGACAGTTTTGAATCGATTGTCATCCTTTTCTAACGTATTGAAATGAAAAGAGACGTAATTTTAGTCCTCAGATGAATCTGTACTTCAGCTTACTCTTAACTAATATAGCAATAAGTAGTATGTAAAGTCATTTAATACACTGTGATTGCTTTAAAAATATAGAAAAATGTCTATAGACTCTGAAATACTTACAAATACAGGGTTATTCGTAAAGGGTATGCTAAGCCGAAAAGGGCACATAGTACTCGTCACACAGTTATGAACAACTTTTCGACCAACCCGAAATTCGCAAAAAAAAAATCAGCTGTTCCATACATTTTGTCGAGTGTCATTGACATTTTTCTATGAAACAGCTGATTTTTTGTTCATAATGATGAGTGCTATAAGCTTTTTTCAGCTTAACATACCCTTTATGAATAACCCTACATAATCTAAGATGTATGTAACAAGTTTACTACCAAGAGTAATAAAGTCACCAGTAAAGTTTCTTCATCAGACTCCAGTGTTTACGCGTACCTTGAGGGCAGTACTTTAAGTGACTTAGAAAATGGTATTATACCCAGTCCGCATGTGCTTGAACAAATCAAGTATAGGGACATGGACGTTACTCTTCTAGGGATATATTAGTCCTCAGGCTTTTATTAGACAGAGCGGACACGCGTTCATGCGTTCGTCGTTCGCGTTCTGCGTTCGGTTGCGCTACGTTACATACGCATTATTACCTACTCATACATACATTTCTTGCGCGTGTTTTGGCCTAGACACTTCGCAAAACATTGTTTCGCCACATATATTTGGCCGAAATATGTGCAGGAGACTAAGCGATGATGTTTCAACACATTCTTTTTCGTTGTGTCAGGTCAGCTGTTTTAAAACAAATATCAACAACTTATTTCGTATAGTCATAGCTTTGACGGAATTTTACGCCTTCGAAAAATCACTATTAACTATTAGACCCAGCAAAAAGTCCAAAGTCAAAAATCAAAGCGTTATTTAAGTCCAGGCCCAGATGTATATTCGTCGTTTCAAAGAAAAGTTCAAACTTACGATGGCAATATAACTTTAACTAGTTTCTAATGAAGTCTAACTTAACATGAAGCAATCTCATTTAAAAGTATCTAAGCTAGCTCTGAGCCACCCGAGACAACGAAATTTTAGTCGGCAGTCGGCACACGGTTTACAAATGGATTTCATGAGTCAGTGCTCCAAAGCAGTTAAGACTAACTTGACTGACTTAACTGACTTGTGTATTATGAACTCTGTACTTGTAATGGAGCATTGTATATAGATATATTTTACAAGCTATGCCCCGCTGTTTCATGTTTGAGATGAAAAAACGGCGATTATAAGTAGGTATGATGAAAAGAGGGGCCTATTTTCAATTTAAGGGAAAAATCCATTAAAATCTCAGACGATTTCTTCCAGCTGGTTCAGCGGTAAAGAGTGTCAAACATTTACACTCTTTCGCCTTTTATATAACAATGATTAAACAATTCAGCAAGTGCATAAAAAATATAACTGCAAAGGACAGGAGAAAAAATAATTAGCACAAGAGAGACAAAGAATCGGATCAAACAGTCCATTAAAACTATTGTACTTGTCTTGTTACAAGGAGTTCAAAGTGGAAAGTTTATAATTAGCTGCCTCGTTGCCGTCTAGTTCCGTCTCGAGTGGAAACTAGTAGGCTAAAAAATACTATAATATTTCAAGGGAAAAATGTCACAAGATTCCATTGGAGTTGTTCTGGACGCCGGATCTTCTACTACAAAGGCCGGATTCGCAAGCGAGGCCTTCCCTAGGGCCTCGTTCCCGACAGCAGTAGCCAGGTAAAGCCAGGAAAAGTCAGGGAAAGCTTGCCAACAGCCCTGACATTTTTGACGCTACAGTGAAATCTGCAGATTGAAGGCCCATAAAAACTCTGCAAGATTGCAAGCAACAGAGTTAGAGAAAGACGGCGATAGTTTTCACCGACTTATATTCCTTCGTACCCTCACCTATGATCGTACCCTGTCATTTTATACGATATATTATATCTTTGATTTTTATGCGCCTTTGTTAACAACAAAATAATAAGCCTAAAAAGAAAAACAACAAACAACGTATTTCAAACATAAAACTTAATTACGGAACCCTAAAAAAGACAGTTTCCATTCTAGCTTCATCTTCTACACTAATTTAAAAAAAAAACGATAAATTTTGTATGTCTGTATGTATGTTCGTAGAAGGCAATCTTCAAAACCACAAGTTAAATTTAAAGAATTTATTCACTAGTAGAAAGCTACGCTATCCCTGAGTGCGATTGGCTATACTTTATAGCCCCAAACCTGCAAAGTCGAAGGGCGAGACGCATCGAGTACGAAGTTCCGAGCATCTGCTAGTATAAAATATAGCTCAACATAATTATGAGCATGAAATTGTAAACTTTTACCAATTGAACAATTTTACTGCAGCTGCCATATGCCACGCCACGCCATTCAGAGCGAATATCAGTAAGGTACCTACAACCTTGAAAGTACGAACAGCTACAACAAAATTTTCAGCCAGTAACACTCTGTTTTCGAGTTTCCGAGTTTCTACGAATGAGGTCGCGGCCTGGATGTGGCTGTCTGAAGATTAGGCTCACGCATACAATGGGTGCAGAATAGATGGGCCTGAGTGGGTACAAACTAGTACCTATTATAACTAGTTGTTCTGCGAACAATAGACCTAACGAGAACTTTTTTGCGACAATCAGTCTTTTATCTTAACAATCTCTTGATCGATCTTACTCATATTCGAAATTCTTGTTTATAATTGGAATCCGAAAATTTCTGCCAAACTTTATCAAAATCGGGCCGGTAAATGGCACTGCAGCAAATTTCCCCCTTTTCTAAGGGAAATACCCCCCAATCAAAAAATCTTCACGACAAAAAAGTCTATAAAACCGTAGAACCTTACCAAGTTTCATCAAGATTCGTTGTAAAATACGCCCTGTACGCGAGTACCAACATACAAACCTACAAACAAACAAATAAACATCCGAAAAGATTTTTGTCAGTTGTTGCAGAAACGCTTCGCTCACTCGGTCAATTATCGGGCCAAGTTTTCAACCTCAGAGAGTCGAGGTAAAAGCGAAAGCGGGCGAAGCGGTTATAGTGAGGAGCTTTTGAGCTTTTTTGTTTTTTGCTTTCGTTCGAGCTTTGAACGCTACGGCCTGCCAGCAAGATTTGATTTTTATTGGCTCTTCTGACAAGCCGACGGGCAGACTTTACCATGGCTATGCTATACGACACCCTTTTTAAGGTCGATTCACACATATCAGTGAAGCCACAGTTCCGACACAGTACCGGCACAGTGCGAAATATTCTTTCATACATTCTCTATGAACGCATCCCCACTTGTCAGTGTCAGTGACGACACAGTGCTCTCAATGCGTTCATAGAGAATGTATTTTATTTATTTATTTTTATTTAATTTTATTTGCCGGTACTGTGTCGGAACCATCGATCTAGTATAATCCGACTTCGGTGGTCGGAACTATGGCTTCACTGATATGTGTGAATCGACCTTAAGTCTTGCGTGTCCGTGCATAAATTGGACGTTATATTTTCAGAGGTATTAAGACTGCAATTTCGAAATATAACAAATATCTAGCTTATTACGATAAATAAGCCGACTGTTAAAGCTTGTAGAGTAACCAAATGTTCCATAGAAACCATAAAACTTTGTAAAATTATTAAACCAAAACCTAAATCAATAAAAACAACAAAAACAAAAATATGTGAAAACCACGTTAGTTGCCATAGCAAAACCTAAATCATTTTCAAACCTAAAGTTAACTAGTTGCAAATGTGAGTTACTTATAATTGCAGATTTCGGCGTCCAGGCCTAGTAGATGGTTTTCCTCTGATATATTGCGGCAAAGAAGCTGTCCTCAAGCGAGGTTTGTCAACAGTAACAAGTCCCGTCCAAGAAGGCTTCATCACTGACTGGGATGAGATGGAAAAACTGTGGCATCACACTTTCTATAAAGAACTACAGGTGGCCCCTGAAGAGTCCAGGGTCATGCATTCCGTTCATCCGCTGGTATCGCAAAAAGACAAGTAATGTTTTAATGTAGACCAAAATTCCGCGAAATCTTAGTTATTTTCTGAGAAATGAAATGTATTTGGAGTTATAAGGAAAAGGTATGCTTAGCTGCAAAGGTCTTATAGTACTCATCATTATGAATGACTTTTACAAAAGGACTAACTTGGAATTCGCGGAAAGAATCAGCTGTTCCACAGAAAGATGTTAGCGATATCCGACAAAATCTATGGAAAATCTTCACGAATTCCGGGTTAATCCCGTAGTAAATTTGCTCATATTATTATGAATGATGAGTACTATGAACTCTTTGTAGTTTAGCACGCCCATTTTTTCTAACCCTGTTTGGTAGAGTAGTGCTAGTATGTATGTACTTTGAAGATATATAAATCTGCTACCTTAGTCCGACGGGCAATACTCAAATACCTAACAGCTAAAAGGTTCTTCAAAAAACATAGCTTGTAGTCTAAGTTGGGGCACAGATTAGATACCTAATGTTTGGGGTCCAGGTTCGCGATGTATCAGCTTGCCAATGTTAACCGCCTATTATAATTGCCTATTTATCGGCAACACCTGAACTACTCTTTGCTTCAAAGTAACAAGGCATTGCTTCAAAGTTCAATAATGCGAGTGATCGAAAATCGGCCCACTCGAATAACCATCTTATTTACCTGAGGTAGATATTTAAATGGAATGCTCTCCAGTTCGCTGAGGAAACGAGACTTGCTTGAGTGATTATCTATTTTATTAGAATGCAAATATGGTAGATATTAGATCGAGCGGGATTAAAATCAATCGTATTGTGTTGATGCTAATCGGATTACTGGAATATGAGATTCTAATAAACTTTATAGTTAGTTCTCTCTTTGAAAAGGCACCTTTGAGAGGGAGGTATTTTCTTTTGTGTTAAGCTGTTTCAATTAGTTATTTCGTGGCTTATTTGTGCAATTTTCCAGTTTTCCCATTATATGACGTAGGTTAGGTTCACTTGACCGTTTTTAGAGGTTTGAACCCCCTTCGGGGAAGAAACCTTCACGATAGATTTCGGTATCTGTCTGTCTGTATGTCACAACACAGCCAATTATTTCAACGCTGGTTCAGTCATTTAGAATATTGTTTGAAAATGTTATAAGCAGTAAAAGACATAAGCACAGAGATATTGTTATTGTTCAACAGAGAGAAAGCAAAAAATATGAAAAACTATACTAAGATGTTTTATTCAACATTACGAATCTCTACATTTATTTATGTTTTATTTTTTTCACATTTTAAATTTAATTTCACATAAAGAAACGAACTTAATTTAGAAAGGTTATAATCAAAACGGTAGCGTAAACATGGTAATCTGATATATAGTAGAGCTCGATTTGATTGGCTTGCTGATAATAGCCGGCATGACAGCGGCACTGATCCATCTATCGCAAAACACATCTGCACTAGCTGAAGACAAGCCTGCCGCTCTCATATTGAATTCTATAGCCAGAGCTACCCGCAAATCGTCTTGGACATTCCATAAGGGTTTATTACACGTAACGTGTACGTGTGACAGTAAATAGACATACTTGGCCGAGGAAATACATAAGTCACAATTCTAGTGACTGTCTCGCCTCGTCAAACTGTTCATACAAACCGAGTACTCGGCCGAGGGCCCTGACTCGCCACTGTAAAAGTGTACGCCATTTACGCCTGTCAAGAGTGCCCTTGACGGCCGTAATTAGCGTACATTTTTCTGTCGAATTCGCGCTACGTATTTTTACTATGGAAACTAACGTGGTTTTCACACATTTTTGTTATAATTAAACACGGGAATACTTACGTAAAAATTAAATCGTCTACTACGTCTAGTTTCGGTCACCGAATGTGACCGACTTTATTTTTACATGAGTACCTATTCCCGTGTTTGATTATAACAAAAATACGTATTTTAACGTCACAGGAAAAGTCAAAGGATTCCCTGTCACAGACGTCTAAGGTCACGTATATGTATGATTTCAGGGAGAAGATGACAGAGATTCTATTCGAGAGTTTCACAATTAGGGGTCTATACTTGATGAAATCTCCAGTGCTTGCTCTTCACGCAAGCGGCAAGACTACTGGCGTCGTTTGGGAAGGAGGATATACTTGCTCTTACGTTGCACCTGTATTCGAAGGGTTTCCCCTGAAGCATGCGACTATACTGTCGCCTTTGAATGGAAATCTGCTAACGAACCGGTTGCAGAAGCTTTTGTTGGAAACTGGGTATTCCTTTACAACTCCTTTTGAAAGAGATTTGCTGAATGAAATGAAGGTAAGTTTCCGGTCTACGCGGAATTTAATGAGTGGATTTCTATAAAATTATTCGTCGCGTGTTTTGGAAAAGGCCCTACTTTATGAATAAATGTTTGCTATTTAGAATTTTTATTAAACACTAGCGGCCCGTCCCAGCTTCGCACGGGTAGACACTATAAATTGAGATGTGAGCTATCCTATCTGTAAAGTTAGATCGATCTGCACACGGTGTGCAAATTTGATTGAAATCGGTTAAGTAGTTTAGGAGTCTATAGCGACAAACTACGTGACACGTAATTTATATATATTAAGATGTAATAATTTTACAACTAGTTAGTATCCTTATTTGTCAGTTACATAATTGAAACATTATGAAAGGCCGAATTTGCTATTATATTTGTGTAAAAAGGACTGCTTTTGGAAGCTTGTAATGATTTTTTTTCTAATGTTACCATTTTCGGGGAAGAATCTCCGGTGTCTGTCTGTCTATATGTGACAGCTAATAATATAGTAACTTGTTTGTAAAATAATTTTGAAAGTTACGCTACTGTCGTGAAAATACTGTTTCAAACTACAAAGTTGCTTTTTTATTTTCGTCGAAAACTAATACGGAACTGAAACTAAATCAAACAAGTTTCTTGTATTTTATTATAATACACGTGGTTTTTTTCTTTTAAGACACACATCTGAAAATACAGAGTCTAGCCCATAGCAGTAAAGAACGGCTTTAAAATCATTAATTATAATAATATATAATATTATTATCTTTGTTATTAAATATTTCAGGGAAAACATTGCTACGTGGCGCAAGATTACGAACACGCATTGAACGTGCTTTCAAGTTCTGAATCCAAAATTCCCTACCAGCTACCTGACGGCCAGCAAATCGTTTTAGGCAGTGAACGCATCAAATGCACTGAAGCCCTATTCAATCCTGCATTAGAAAAACTAAACTGTCTTGGTCTGACTGATCTCTTGACGTCTTGTATTTACAAATGCGACTCCGACTACAGACCGTTATTCTTTGAAAACATCGTACTGGCCGGTGGTACCAGCATGTTTCCTGGACTTGTCGATCGTTTAAAATCAGAACTAACTAACTTGCTTAGAAATCAACCGCTGAACGCGCGTATAGACGCACTGCCTTCAAGGCACTACGCCGTTTGGATGGGAGGGTCAATTCTGGCTTCGCTGAAAAGCTTGGCAGAATTTTGGATGACAAAAGAAGAGTACGAAGATAATGGTTCTGAGAGAGTGAGATATAAGTTTTTCTAAGCACACTTCGATGCTATTAGATCGTATAAAAATGTTCTCACAGGAATATCTAAGAGTTCAGAACAAGGGTGCTGTTCGAATAATTCATGCGGGACGAACAAAGGAGCATACTGCAACCAAACCCTTCAGCTTTCAAATCGTAGTGATATTATCATTATTATTGTTTATTTGTACAATGGGTAAATTGGATATTCGAGTCGGGACGTTCTTCGTGAATGGTATTGAATTTTGACAATGAAACGCAAAGGATAATGTGTCTAAATCTTGAATTGTTGTGTTGCGCGCTGGTGTACATTTGAGTTAGATTGTTCCGCTGTATTGTTAGAGTTATCTTATAGTTTTAATGATAGAAGACTAGTATAATAAACAAACACGAAGTTTACTTAGTAAATGAGTTCTCCGCAATAGTTTTAATGCAATCAACAGAGCAATGAAAAGTTAAGACTGTTCTCGGGTGCACGGATATTTTATTTCATAGAGCCATTAAAGTTTACTCAAGAAGAAATTGAAAACATTTTGCGTTTTGAACCGCTGAAACCGTTTTAATACTTGTTGTATTACTTTTAAAGCGGTGGTTATCTAAGCCTTACGACTAATAATACAATATAATAAAAAAATATAGTTAGAAAAACTAAAAAACACGCATTGTCATCGGTCTTTAACAGGCGTGCAAAGTTTGAATTAATTCTGATCGTTCATAGTAGGGTAAAAAATCGAGCTCAAAGGAGTCGGTTACATACATACATACAGGTGAAACTAATAAAAGCGTGTTAAAATATGCAAAATTTTGTGTGGTTGCGTGTGTATGTTTGTACCACTTATTTCCATTAAACCAAAAAATAATATATAACTTGGGGTAGAAATAGCTCATGCCGCCCTAGCCAAGCTGCAATAATAGTAATAATAACGTTTCGCACTCATAGCTTCCCACTAGGATAAAACTAAACTAACTATCTAAGTCGCGAGTGAATCGGTTTCTTCTAGGCAAGCATGCTCCATCGAGACCGTATCGTTGCTTACCATCAGGCAAGATGACGGTCAAATGCAAGCCTATTACTGAATAAAAAAAAAACACCCAGAGCAGATATTTAAATTCATCATTCGAACATCTGCCTGACCGGGGATCGAACCCGGGACCTCTGGCTAATAAGGCGAATACCTACTACAACTGAGCCAGACAGGTCTCTGAATTCAATTTCAATTCCATAATCCAGTCGGGTTCTTCGGGTTGAAACGAACAATAGTGATCACAAGATAGTCGTCTGTATCGCAGTCGGCACTATGAAAAGAGCGTGTGTGTGGAATGTCCTGAAGTTCACTTTTTCGATAAAAACAACGTCCAGTTAATACCAGTTTGACAGTTGGACCGCAGATGTGTCCAGGAAACTTTTCGAAAAAGCGTCGTCCATTCACATTAACCATGCCGTGTTCACCAATACGATCCGGCCATGAGTTGCTATCCTGCACAACGCGAGCGTTGAAATCATCAAGCAATGTCAAGCGGTCGCCTCGACGCACCTCACTCACCGCTTCTGAGTGCTTGGCCAGACTGAACACGCGGGTGCGAGAGCGGCGCGAGTGCCGGACTGCACTCACTGCGGCCACTAGTAGGAATGTCCTATTGCTTGAGTTGCCCGCGCGTTGCCCGCGCGTTCCCCGCGCCATACCGCCCGCGCCGCTCGCAGCGCCCGCTTACCCAGTATGGACACTCAAATAGGTTTCATATGTTTAAGTACGCCGCGCCGCGTCCGCCCCGCGCCCGCGCTTTCAGTCTGGCCAAGCACTGAGAGTTGACTGTAATTGTGGTCCTTTTCTTCCAGGGGAGATGATAATAATGATAATGATGATAATCTATCTGATCTTGATGATAATGTTGGAGCATAATATTAAGTGAAAGTTATTGTCAAAATTGTTAATGGTTGCATATGATATTGTCAAAAAGCCGCTATCTTTACTTAAGCGTAAGATCATAATACGCTCTGAAACACCTCTGGGTCCCACTACCGCATTCAGAAAGTCGTTTCGTATTGCAAAGCCCACTGCGTGCACTCGGTTTTCAGACAAGTCTTTACCTTTCCAGAAGAACGTAGTTGGATTAGCGAAAAGAACCTTCGTCTGCTAGTCTAGTCTCCTTTAGTGCAACGATACTTAAATTAGACTAAGTGATTCTGTGTCTTTGGCAGCCATCTTACGAAGTTGTTAGTCTTTATTTAAACTTCCACAGGTGGTCGGGAAGCCTGTCTGCATTGTGCCGACATTCCCTTTTTCAATGCGCATGGGTTGGTGATTGTGGTGGTTTTTATTGTTATTTATTTTAATTTTAGTCGCAGAAATATATAACGACACTGCCTGTCTGGTATGTAGTTAGTGCTTCCTTCACATATCTAAACTAATATTATAAAGAGGAAAGGTTTTTTTTTTGGATGTTTGTAACGAATAAACTCAAAAACTACTGAACCGATTTTAAACATTCTTTCACCAATATATAGCTACATTATTAGTGAGTAATAGAGACTATATTTCATACCCGTGCAAAGCCGGGGCAGGTCGCAAGTTATAAAAAGGCTGAATCTATTAATACAGGGTACTGTACGAACAATTCGAAGTGACTATTTTTGAATTTAATTATTATTTTTATTTTTTTTTTAAATTTGCACTCTAATTGATAAAATAAAATTATTCGTCCGACTTCTGTATGAATAATAATAAATTGTTCGTACAGTACCCGTATTAATAGACTCAGCCTTTCCTGTTCGGAAAAAGCGTTGCATTAAATCCTTTTTGTTCGACATTGTCACAGAGATTACCTCTTCTCTTATGTTCGTTTTGGGATCGAAAATAGTTAAAAACGCCACTCTAGCTCACATTTGTTCGTGTACATGCAAACAATTTTGTAATTTGAAACTGTTATTTTTTGCCACCGATTCCAAAACGCACGCGAGGGTCGGTGACAGTCACTTTTGTTTTTCCCTTGGTCTAAGTTTTCCGTGGCTTTTTCTTAGTGCTTTGTTCTCTCACTGCTTTCCTTTATGTTCAACTGTGATATTCAATATATTAATAGTCAATAATAGTATCAACAAGAAAATAATTACACGTAGTTACTGCATGATATTTTAGCCTAACTACAGAAGCGATGTCTTTCGAAAAGCCTCTTGTTGTTCTCGACAACGGAAGCTTCAACATAAAAGCTGGATTTTCTTGCGACAACCATCCTGTGTCCATTTTTAGAACTGCGGTGGGAAGACCAAAAAAGTTAAACGGTCGTTATGGAAAGTATCAGTATGAAGTCTGTATTGGTGAGTTAGAAAATAAGAAGAACCTAATAAACCTAATTGTACCTAATAAAAAATATAATCCTAAAACACATACAACCACACGATACCTCGGCAGTCCTTGGAAACGATTGCCACCTACGTATTACCTACCTTGCTGGATTACAGCAGCCCAAGAACGCGAAAATTGGAGGGATGGTAAGGAGGCCTTTGCCCTGCAGTAGGACACTAATGCCTCAATTTAATAATTATAGTAAATAATAGCAAACGTGAAATAGACAATATTAGGTACTTGTAAAGTACCTAATATTAGACATTGGACATTAGAGAGATGTTTGTAAACCACGACGAAAGACGTGCATTTAAATACAAAAATCAGAACCAAAATAAGTACCTAAAGTAACATAATATAATACAAACACACAAATCTTCTAAACAGATTCCCAATACCATTTACTTTTTCAGTTTCATTGTTGTAGGCATAAATTATACTTTAGTTCCATAACACAAAATCACATATTTAACTTCCCATTTTACTTCTATGCTGCGGAGATGCTGTAATTGGAAGACGTTTATAGATAAATATACACAGCATATCAATCTAGGCCAGATTCAGAACTGGAATATTGAATTTATCATTCAAATATCCGCCGACCGGAAATAGAATGAATCTAGCTTCTACGTCGCGCGTCGTAGAATATTCCAATTAACTTAGCATAGGAATTTTAACTCGACAGGTGATGCAATGTCGAAAATTGAAGATTATGATTTTAACAGCCCTATCGTCAGAGGAAGAATTGTCCACTGGGATAATATGGAGCGAGTATGGCATCACGTCTACTATAAGGAGCTGAAATGCGCTCCAGAAGACCGATCAGTTCTCATGACATGCGCGGCGAGGACTACAATCGAGGAAAAGTAAGGAAAACTCGCAGTGATAGGTGCTTTTTGGATGCTTAGAGTCTAAAGTATTTACAAGCGACCACGATGTTTCACGTTTTACCAATCGTCTTCGACCAGGCTACCGGGGTCGTTGAAACACTGGCTTTGAGTTACGGGTTGAATTCACATAACGAGTGTAATGGCGAGACAGTGCCCTTGGCCAAGTACTCGGATTACGTTAACATTTTGACGAGGCAAGACAGCCACTAGAAATATAATTGGTTTGCTCGGCCGAGTAAGCCCATTTACTGTCCCAGCACTGTACTAGTTACGTGTAAACAAGCCATTACCGGGGCCGAGCTACCGAGCGGGATAAGACCTAGTCGTCTTTAGATAATTTTGCCTTAAGACGCTGCCCAGTCCCTCGAGACGACTCGGAAGCAAACCTCTTGTAAGTCGTTAGCGTAGCTCGACGACGTTCGAATAAACCGCTGTAGTTAACCATCCGAAGGGATCATCGGGCAGTCTTCAAATAGATGGTCTGCGCTGCGCTTGAAAATAACTTCTAAATTAGCTGAGCGGTACCGTTAGTCGCATATATATATATTCACTATGACATTAAGTTTGCCCGAGTCTGTAAACTCAGATTGCAATGCATTTAAGTATTAGGACCACACCCGCCATAATACATCTCCACTAGACTTCAGACTCCCAGAGCAATTAATACGCATTTATCTTTCTAAGCATACATCTATTTTGATAAATCAGTCCTATTTACGTTCCTGGAATCGTAAATCAAATTAATAACGAATTTATTAATGCAAATCAACCCTTCAGCCTTCGAGTTAGGGTAGAATTTGCTTACGGCAATCAATTTAGCACTAAGCAGTTTCTCGATTGCTCGGGTCATATTAAATTGCACCTAATTAGAATCCGCTTCGCTTAATTTACTAACGTGGTGTTAAATCAATAATCAAGTTTACCCACCCTATCTAGCTAATTTGCATAATTTGAAGTACTTATGGCGTATCATGTTACTTTATGTATTTACCTACTGCAGGGAAGTGGTCAAAAATTCAGCTGCAAGATTAAATCCACACTTACCGACATACATTCAGACATACAGAGTACCAGGACAAATCAAATAAAAGCTAGTAGGAACACTCATTCTTGCTTTGTAAACGTTTCTAAATCTATATATATATAAATGAAACCCGTTTTATAGTTTTATATTAGGAGAAGGTTCTTACGGAAAAAAATATTAAGAAAATCTCTCAGAAATATTGAAAAACCCTAAAAACAGCCCTTTTCTTTTTCCCATACAAACGTTTTCTAACTAAAACGAGCTTTATTGCTATTGTATAAAGTTCATATTGAATTGCAAGCACTCACTGTTGTTTAAGCAATGTAGGTATGTTCCTAACGTTCAAGAGTCAATTTGCACTTTATTACCTCTGTACAAAGTTCAAATTCAATCATATCTATCAAAACAGTGTGCGTTTTATACTGATAATTTTTACTATAAATTGACAAGTTAGCATCAACAAACTACGGTTGCTATAGTTACGCAATAGCATGAGAATAGAGGTTATAACAAAGAGTTCCTATAATTATTCTCAACACCTTTGGTCACGCCATCACGCGTGAACGACTGGACCGATTTCAATTTACTCTACGTTTATCCCAAAGTCTACCCGTGCGAAGCCGGGACGGGCCGCTAGTTTATAAGTATAAAATTGTAAATAGTGTTTTGTGCAGTGTTCATATTTAATTAGGCAGTACCATAGAGAAGTACTGTATGGCAGTACGAAATCTGCCGGGTCAGCTATACTAGTATTAAATAAAATGGTTTGAAATTAAAATCTCTTTTAAAAAGTACTTGAATGTACTTGACTGTTTTCAAACGGTAGTAGTAACAGTTGTGTATTTAAAATCTATTCTTATAAATTTGTGATAAACGAAGAAAATGTACCTACGTATAATAATAATAATTGAAGTGTGAAAATATTTTTAGATCAAACTTGTATTTCAAAATACTCAGAAAGTCCAAAGAGCCCCCAAGCCCCATAGAGTCCAAACACCATGGAAGCATCTTGATGAGTTATAGGAACTTCAGAGTCATCAATATACCCCGGGACATCATAATATTATATCTATAAATTAATATTCATCAAGACCAATACAACTTTTGCTTATTTTTTTTCATCGTAAAATATTTTTATTTATTGCATTGTTGTCGGAGTTTACCCAATTTCAGCTCAATCGGATATCGGGAAATGGTTTAAAATTGAGTTGCAATATTCCACCTGAACAAACAAAAGATATATACATTGCAAGTTAAATATTATAAGCGTACAAAAGACTTTTCTATCATAATTTCATTCAAAGCAAAATAACAGTTGCAAGAATTGAAAACAGAAAGACTGGCAGACATTGGGACAGGTGAAACAAAATACAAGCTTGTTAATATAACAAGCTTCGCGATTCAAGAATTATAATATTACCTGTCCCAGTGTCTAGCTGCCTGTCTGTTTTTAAAGTTGCAATTCAATTTTGCTATGAATGAAATGTAGGTACATATAAAAGTCATTTTAAAGAGCTTTTATTTAACTTGCAATGTATTTAACTATGTTTGTTCAGATGTAATATTGCAACTTAATTTAAACCACTTCCCGATTGAGCTGAAATTTAGTATAGGTTAGTATGTAACTCCGATGACAATGCAATAATAGCTTGTATTTAAACAAAAAAGCTTAAAGCTTGTTTCTTTGTTTTATTATGAAAACATGCAAACATGTCCAATGAGTCCATGTTTTCATGTATTTGACGAAATGTCATATGTGGGCATTTTTACCCTTCAAAATACTAACTATGAAACTAAGCATAAGATTGCTTGTGTGATTGAAATTTTAAGTACGGCGTCCCAACTTCATGGAACGAAACGCTTGCGCGTATTTTATGTAAACCACCATTTGTTTTTTTCTGAATGAAACAAGTTTAGTTGTTTTGAACAGGACGCCTTTGGAGTGTTTTGTAAGAAAGATCAAAAGCTTCTTATTCTTTTTTTATTCAATAGGTCCACAATGGGAGCATTGTACATGTACGTAGCAAGGTGTATTGTGCGTAAAATAAAAGCCAGTAAAATGTATAAATTATAGTTTCATCGAAAATCCACCTTAATGAAGTTCAAGGTCTTCCAATGACCTACTTGTCCTATTGAAATAATAAATGTCATTGTTTTGATGTTCTGGTGGTTTGATGAAATTTAGTAATACCCTGGATTAACATTTGTGCTACTTTATAATATCCCAGATAATGTGGGTGAAGCTACGGGGTGCTGCTACTAATATTATAAATGCGAAAGTGTGTGTTTGTAACGTGTTAATGTTTGCTACCACGTATCTCCGTAACTATTAAACCGATTGTGATCTGGAATGGATAAGATAGCTTATGGCTACTTTTCTTTATCATCGTTTATCAACGCACTGGTAAAACCGCGGCTGGTAATCAAATATTTTTAACACGGTAAAGTCGCTGGCAAAAGCAAGTTGTCAAATAAAGTGATTCCCAACGAGATCTAACTTTCAACGCGTTTACTAACCTTGTTGCTTGAATCAATCATAGATTTATTGTGAAGCCGGGGGAAATTTCGTCGGTCTCGATTCCACGTCGACGCTCCCGAACGCGCCCGGAATATTAACCAGCCAGTACAGTGCTTGGCGAAATATTGGCAACTCTTTTACTACAAAAAATCTGTGTTCTCAAGTAGCAATTTGAGCGATCTCTTTAAAGTAAGCGTGCTCCATTCTAGTTTTATGAAATCCTACTTCCTACTAAATATTATAAACCCGAAAGTTTGTAAGAATGTATGGGTGTATGTTTGTTACTCTTTCACGAAAAAACGGCTGAACGGATTTACACGACATTTTGAGTGAAGGTTGTTCATGGTCTGGGTTAATACATAGGCTTTTTTATACCGGAAAACGCGGGTGAAACCGCGGGGTGCAGCTAGTGAAAAACATATTTGAACTGTGCGGTAAGTTTAAGTGAAGCAACTATGTTTTCAAATTATATCGTATAAATGTAAATGCAATGGATTTTCAATTAGCCTCGCCTTATCCATTCAAGCTCTCAAAGTTACATTTGTCTTGAATAGTTAAAGCGCTCGCGGTCAGAACTTTGTTGCATAATTGTACTAATCAGAAACACATCGATTACAGAGGCGCATAAGTGCCTTAAGTGTCCATACATTTCCAAAATGGGTAACTTTTGCGGGTTTTTCCTGTATTTGCGGCAATTACTTTTTACAGAGCCTAGTTTGCCCAAAAAATTGGACACAGAGCCCCAGTTAAAACCAATAAATAGTCAGTTTCACCATCAGCTTCGTTTGTTCTGGCGAAATTGATGTGCATATATGCGAATACTGTGATTCTCATATCCTTCCTACTAAATATTGTATACGCGATTTTGTAAGAATGTATGTTTGTTTGTGACTCTTTCACGCAAAAACGGCTGAACACTGTAGAAATCATGTATACAAGGTTATGAGAAAGGGTATGCTAAGCCGAAAATGGTACGTAGTACCTACTCATCATTAGGAACAACTTTAATTATGATGCAAACAAAAAAATCGCGAAAAAAATCAACTGTTCCATAAAAAAAATTCAATAACACTCGACAAAATATATAAAACAGCTGTTTATTTTCCCAATTTCATGGTTTTCCCCATAGTTATGGTAAAGTGGTTCATAATGATGAATACTATGTGCTATTTTCTGCTTGTCATAATAACCCTTTTTTGTATAATGGCAACATAGACTGGAAAAGACTGAGACATAAGCAGAAATATCTTATCTAGATGTTATAAAAATGTATAATCTTGTTTTATGAAGCTTAATTGGATTCGCTTTTAGTAACTTGATACAGTTCCTGTAAAACAGCAATTTTAATCCAGTTTTCTTTCCAGAGCGAGGTGTTGTGAAGTATTCTTTGAAACTTTGAATGCGCCTGCAATGTGCATCCAACCCGAAGGAGTATTGGCTCTCTACGGATCCGGCTATACAACGGGCATATCGGTAGACCTCGGTTACGATACCACAGACATCTGCCCGTGCAATGAAGGCGGCTTAGTCAAATATGCACACATGCAAACCAATCTGGCCAGCCGACAAATCTCAACATACATAGAAAACAGGCTAGCTGACAGAAATCTGAAATTCGGTTGTCAGATCAACGATATAATTGAGGGCATAAAACAGGAAATTCATATCTTAAAAGAATTTGCTTTATCGAGTAAGAGTTACACCAAAGAGTACACTCTGCCGAGTGGTGAAAAGATAGATGTGGGTGACGAATCTCTTATTGCAGGAGAGATGATTTTCCAGCCCCAACTTGTTTGTGGAGATCATTGCAAATTTATGCCCCTTCAATACGCTGTTGTGACGGCGGCGATGAAGTGTGACCCAGATGTACGTGGGGACATGTTCGATGCGATCATTCCGTGGGGAGGTCTCGCAACAATTCCAGGTCTGGTAGACAGACTGACTTTGGAAATTCAGGAGATGGCAAAAGTACCCACAAATGTGATTTCGAGCTTAGAACCGTACACTGTGGCGTGGTTAGGAGGGTCGACGTTTGCAGGCATCAAAGAAGCTCAAAAAATTTGGATCACCAAAAAGCAGTTCGAAGATTACGGGGAAAAGATTGTGAGAAACAAGTTTCTTTGAATTTGTAGATGAATTGATGATGCGGGTATGTCCCCTCGATAGGACAGTAGGGGGCAAACAGGAATTACCGGATAGTAAGTTGTGAGTATTTGTGTTAGGTGATTATCTATACTAATATTATAAAGAGGAAAGATTTGTATTTTTGTATTTTTGGATGTTTGTGTGGAATAAACTCAAAAACTACTGGACCGATTTCAAAAATTCTTTCACCATTCGAATGCTACATTATCCCAAAGTAACATAGGCTATTTTTTTTTAAATTTTTTTTTTATCCACAGCATAGCGTGGCAGGGAACAGCTAGTGTATAGATATAGATACCTACTTATTATTTCATTAAAATCTCATACATACTTTTACTCTCTACACGTATAATTCAACAATAAAATTATTTCGACGAATCTTATTGAATGCTTGTAGTTTTTAAATTTTTAGATGAGATGCAACCAATAGGGTAAATTTTAAGAAAAAATGGGTTTACATTTTTGTTACCGTAATTTTTTGTACGTTAATAATTAATTTGTAGATGTTATGAGCATGTGTGATGTGTAGGCTCAAGAAAAATACAATAATTTATCTCAATTTGGTAGACTAATGAAAGTGCAGCGTGAAAGACAAGGACAAAATTCTGCGTGAGTAGCAAGTGAGAGACAAAAAAAACCGGCCAAGTGCAAGTCGGACTCGGGCACGACGGGATCCGTACCATTATCTATAAAAACGGCAAACAAATTACGTTTGTTGTAGGGAGCCCTTTAAATATAATAGTTATTTTATTCTGCCGTTTAGTATTTGTTGTTATATCGGCAACATAAATACATCATCTGTGACAATGTCAACGGTCACGGTATCACGGTTTATGAGATACAGTCTGGTGACAGACGGACAGCGGAGTCTTAGTAATAGGGTCCCGTTTTACCCTTTGGGTACGGAACCCTAAAAATGAATTCCTAACTAAAAGTCCGTCTCTGTGCACGGACTATTGCTACTATATAGCTAACGCGTCCACGTTTGCTCTCAGTCGCAATATTTGTTATTGCTTTAATGGTTCTGACTGACAAATGGTCCGAATGCTGGGTTCGTTACTCTCGCCTGCATTATTCATGCAGTTACGTGAGGAGACATAGGCGGAGATGAAACAATACAGGTCTATGAGGAAAGGGTATGCTAAGCCGAAAACTATTCGTATTACTCATCCGCTTGCTGCACCCGCGCCCCCGCGCCTCTTGCCGTTGATGCACCCGCGCGTCATCGTTTTTTTATCTTTCGGCACGCGGCGGGCGGCGGATCACTTGAATGGTTTTTATGACTTAAACATTCAAACAAAGGCCCCACTTGTATGTTATTCTTGAGTAGCGATTGAATAGTCGTGTCGAATGACGAATGTTATAATAACATTGGTTGGCCTGGTATAGATATAAATCAGCGTATAACCGCTTACTTTACAAAAAAACATGGACTTTGAAGTTTACATATTTTTACTAAAAAAAGTAAAGCGATAATGTATGTTTGTTACTATTTATATTTAATAATAGACTCAATCTGCACTTTGTCACAAAATAAGAACACATTACTCACCTTAAAAGTATTTAATATCAGGCATATAAAAACCAACGCAAAAAAAATTTTGCGCGATTTTTTTTGTTCCCACTTCACAATTATTGTTTACATTTTGTCGTAAATTGTTCTTTTACAAAAACAACTGAACACAACACTTCTAGGATGATTGTTTAACTATATTTTAAATAGATCATAACATCTAACACAGTAAATATCATAAACACACATAAAATTTGAGAAATAAAAAACACGGCCGTCTACGAAGATGACGCAATACTTAACGCCAATTTGGAAACACAAAAGACTTATAAACCTTAAAATACATTGTAATCAGCCTTGTTAACAAGAGTATAAAGCTTATTATGCAAGAACACCAGCCTAGAATCGAATTAAATTACGTAAAAACCGTCGATGTACCAATCAAAGTCAAAGTCAACACAAAACTGACTTTGACTCACGGAATATTATTTATTTTTAAATCGAATATCCACCGAGTTTATAATGTTGCTGCTACAAAATATTGCCCCATTCAAGGGGAGCGAGATAGCATTCATACTGTAGGTCTTTTTGCCTTAGTAAAAGCAGGATAGAGACTTTTTCTGAGTCTGGCGCGAAATAAAAATCCGGACACTACAGTGTCCGCGGTGCATCTACGGGTTTTTTGAAATCGGACACTGTAGTGTCCGCGGTGCATCAAGGGGGGGAACAACTTTTATTATGGAACCAATCCGGAAAACACTGAAAAAAATCAGCTGTTTCATAGAATAATGTCAACGACATTAGACAAAATGTACGGAACAGCTGTTTTTTGTTTTTTACTATTTTCCACGATGATGACGTTGTTGAAGACAATCGTGATGTAGTTGAAGACAATAATGAATATGATGATAAATTCAACAGTGAAAATGATGAAAGTAATCATGAAATCGACAAAGAAAATGATATTTCGGCGAAAGTAATAAGTAGGATTTTTGTTGCTACTGTAGATTTGCTATTCAAACGAGTTATTGCATTCGATGTATCAGTGATGGATTTTGGCGGACCGTGCGTTCGTTACCCTCTTGCATTATTCATGACGGTACGTGATGAGACATAGACTGAAATGGCACAATAGATAGATTAATTACAACATAACTAGTAGTTCTGCAACAGTAGACCTCGCGAGAACTGTTTGCGAAAATCACAGGTTTAATTTCGACAACCTCTTACTGATTTTAATCATAATCGAAACTTAATTGAATTGACGATTGAGATTTAACTTTCATTTTTATCTAAACTACTGGATGCCTTTTCAATTATCTGTTATAAGAAACAAGATACTATTCGGACTATTACATGAAAAACAGAATTGGGGGAATCCTTTGCCCAGCAGTGGGACAGCATAGGTTAGATAAAAAAAAACACTCTGGACTCTGTGTGTGTCGATTGTTAGGGTTCTTAACAAAAACTTAAAAACGTCAAAGAAAACGAGACGCTCTTTTGCAGATGTCAAATCATCCAAATTCAGACGCAAATCATTCCGCAATCCGACAGCTTCCATAGAGAAACATGAAACGTGTTAGTGCTCTGAGCCAACGAATATCTAGTGTGAGGCTTGTTGAAGCTTCTATCGATACATAGGGCTGCCGGCTAGGACTCATTACTCTTCTAATGTAATCAACAATAATAATTAATTAATATATTGCTTGTCTCGTCACTCAATACCATAAAAAATATATATTACAAGAACATTATTTTTACAAAACAAAAAACAAAAACCGACTTCAAAAGACCGACTATTGAGTTATTCATCTATTTGTCGCGCACGTACTTAATGCAAATTTAAGACTTATATGGTTTTCTCATGGATGCCATTATCGGAACTGGACTAAATTGAAATGGGACCAAATGGGACCAAATGGGAAGCGTCAGCTTTCTAATAAAAAAAGAATTATCAAAATCGATTCACCCAGTCAAAAGTTATGAGGTGACAAACATAAAAAAAAAAAAAAACATACAGACGAATTAATAACCTCCTCCTTTTTTGAAGTCGGTTAAAAAGGTATGGTAATACTTGTTCTTCTACAAGCCAAACGGAACAACTTTTAGAAAAAGTTTGCTATATTCTCGAAAGAAAAAATCGAATCTCCATAGAAATTTGATCTCGTGACTAAATACGGAGACTCGGTAGTTTTTAACTGTTCTTGTTGGTTGGTTCCGTGAAAGGTATTCATAACTATCATAATAATATGGGTACTACTACCTACTATGAGCCATTTTCGGCTAAGCGTAGTTAGGGGGTTACAAGGGCTTACAAGGGTTACAAGGGCGCTACAAGTTTAACGTATTTATCTGTGTTTTTTTATGTATATGAGTGACGAGACGAGCAAATCGCTCGCCTGATGTTAAACGTCACGTTTGCCCATAACAGGTCTGCGCCACCCAGAATTCAAGACGCTGCGCGGCAGAACACTGCGCTCGTCACCCTGAGATATATAAATTGTTTAATCTCCCATTTGCCCTGTAATATCACTGGAAACAATGCCCTTCCAACCGGAACACAGTAATGTTTGCACATTACTGCTTGGCGGTGGAATAACTGGCAAAGGTGTGTGTGTATATCTGTGTCTCTGTCTATTATTAGCATCGTAGCTCTTTACCAACTGAACTAAATAGAGGACTCTCGTATAAATCACAAAAGTCCCAAACCAAAACAAGATTTAAAACAAGAACATTATTTTACAAAACAAAAAACAAAAACCGACTTCAAGAGTCCGACTATTGAGTTATTCATCTATTTGTCGCGCACTTACTTAATGCAAATTTAAGACTTATATGGTTTTCTCATGGATACCATTATCAGAACTGGACTAAATTGAAATGGGACCAAATGGGAAGCGTCAGCTTTCTAATAAAAAAAGAATCATCAAAATCGATTCACCCAGTCAAAAGTTATGAGGTAACAAACATAAAAAAAAACATACAGTCGAATTGATAACCTCCTCCTTTTTTGAAGTCGGTTAAAAAGGACATCCGCTTATGACTCAGTATTTTTTTGCAAAAGTGATTCGATCGAAATTGTTTTTAGATACGAGTAAGATATGATTTGTAAAAATCGGTTCAGCCGTTTGAATAGTCAACTATTTCCTAGTCGAGTCTCTCTAATTTGGACCGTGATAACATGTTAACGTTTGCGGTGGGCCAGTACGCTACATTTGAATGATTACTCGCCGTCCAATTAAATACAGGGTTTTAACGAAAGGGTAGGCTAAGCCGAAAATAATATAAAGTACTCATCATTATGAACAACTTTTACAAAAAGATAAACTGTTTGGCTCAGCGGTAATATTATATCCACCTTATATACCAGAGGTTCCGGGTTCGATTCCCGGCCGGGCAGATGTTTGAATGATGAATTTAAATATCTATCTGTTCTAGGTCTGTTAGTTGTCCTTATCTTTGTTTGTCAAATGGGAGAACGCCGCTTCGCATTCTTGAGGTGGCGGGTTCAATCCCCGACTCGTACCAATGAGTTCTTTGGGACTTATGTACGAATTTACATACTGGCTTTTCGGTGAAGGAAAACATCGTGAGGAAACCTGCATATGTCCGGAGAAGAAATTCAATAGCGTATGTGAATCCACCAACCCGCACTTGGCCAGCGTGGTGGAATACGGCCTAATCACCCTTCGAGGGTAGACCTGTATCCCAGCAGTGGGATGATTAAAGGTTGCATATGAGTTATTTACTTGAGCTCTAACCTGTGGCAACCCTAGCGTTGTCTTTAATATCTTAATGCGAATACGTCTACAGCACGTTAGTTCGAAATAGTTTGGATCGATAAAGTTATGGGTCATTCTATTGTAGGCACCTGGCTTTATTATTGAATATGGCGATAGGTGTGCAGTAAAATGAAAGGTATATCCTATTATCCTACTCTTACTAATTAATATTATAAACGCGAAAGTTTGTAAAAATGTATGGATGTATGATTGTTACTAACGGAGGATGTTAAGTCGACGCGTATATATTTTTTTTATTTACGGTCATGCATAACTTTTTACAGAGTAGTCCGATTTAGATAAATCTTTGTTTATTGGATGCAGTATACCTTGAAGTTGGTGTCATATAAATTTTGGAAAAAATTCCAATCCTAAGGGTCCTAAAACAGCTGATTTTTTTACTCGATATCAGGGTTTGTCCCATAGCAAAAGTTGTCCATAGTGATGAATGCTATCGATTTGTTTGGTTTAGCATCATACGCTTTCTTAATAACGCTGTAAAAAACTTCAAAATGTAAAAAAAAACAGATGTTATACTGGGTTAGGAGTAACTGCTGCCAAAACAAAGTTTGACAAAAATCAGGCTTACCGCGTCTCTAATAAGATGCCCAATGTCCATACATACGTAAGCAGAATCAACTATTGTTCATTATTTAGTCCAAATTTAGTCCAAACTCCGGTGAGTGTCAAGCCCAAGTATATTTGCATACATCGCAAGACCAACCTTCCGCGGGGCTGCCCTCATATCAATCCGTTCACCAATTTATAAACGCAAGATCCCTTTACACCACAGATTCAATTACACGAAAAATAGCACAGGAAAATGAACTTTCTTCACCAACGCGCAAAGGTGAGAAAAGATTGTTGCCCGTTCAGTAGAATGATTTGTTTTGCGTGCCGAAGATGTTATCTGTGGCTTTTCCTAGAAAATACATTTTTCAGACCGAAATTGTTACGTTCTCAACACGTGTCTATTATCTTCAGCCCTGGGGAGATAGGATTGCGGGTTTTCTTTCATCTTGAGTGACAATATTTTTGATTCGAAGTAGAAACATGGCAATAAGCTTTTGTTACTCAAAACTGTAAGTCAAAATATGTTTATATTTTTTTATTTCTATTTTTGGTTTGGGACTTTTATAATATACATGACAGTCCCATTAAATTAAAAAAAGACGGTAAAAGATGTTTAACAAAAAAAAAAAGGAAAGGTGATCACTTGAGTTGACTCACACAGTTGAACAGATCTCGTGCTGCGTCAGAGCTGGGCTCTGCTAGTATTCCGCTAAACCATCCAACGTCCAACCTGTTCAAATGGTAAGTCATCTCAAGCGCCCGTCTCTCTCGCTCAAGGCGTTTACACTCCACCAGAAGGTGGTACACATCTTCCTCCACTCCACATGTGTCGCAATTCGGCGAGTCTAAAATATGATTATATTTTGAAGGCGATGTTTTCAGACGACTTTGATTAGAAAATGTTACCAATATGACTTGAGTTTTTTTTTCAGTGATACTTTCAGATGGCTTATAATTTAATCCAAGTTACGTTTTGTTATGTCACAAAAAAGTTAAAAAACTTTCCTTTTGCTTTTTTTAAATGACCATTGTACGGAATTAGATGCCTTTTTTGATGTCAAGTTTTTGATAAAAAAAAACATACCTCTTTAATAATTTATTTTGCCTTTATGGGTAGAAGAAGTAGGTTGCGTCTTTCAATTAATAGGTACCTTTAGAAAACTTATTTTCAGCTTCTGTGATAATTGTGTGTTGGTTGTACATAATTTTACTATTGAAAAGATCAAAGCTTTAATTCGAAGAAAGATGCGTGGAACAGGCCAATAGATTAATTTTGAAAATTAATTAAAGCATTTATTGTATTGTCATCGAAGTTACACACGTATACCAAATTTCGGCACAATCAGACGTCGCGAAGTAGTTCAAAATTGAGTTGCAAGATTCCACCCAAACATAGTTACGAGTACATACATACATTGCAAGTCAAAAATACCGCTTAAAGGCTAACTAACGCTAAAAACGTTAGCATTAAGTTGTTAGCTTTTAAAAAAACCACGAGTTACTTTGTAACAAACTCTCTTTTTTGTAGTCGGGTAAATAACTAAGTGCGCCATCAAGTTAATGTTGTGATAGTACGAGTAAATACGACTAAGAGAGTCATAATCCGCTGAGTATAAAATTATAGCGCAACTTGGGAAAGTAGTTTGGCTGCTTAGCTGTTTAGTGGGTAAAGTAGCGAAACCTCGGAGAGGCTTTAGCAACTTTTATGGGACAATATTTTGGTTACAACGAAACGAGTAAAGTAAGCGAGCCCTGCTTTTAAGTGCTTGAGAGGTATATTCAATATTTTGGTTACAACGAAACGAGTCAAGTTTTTTTAGCAATTTGGGTCATTTCACAAACTTTTATTTCACTTGCAATCTTTTAGGTCACTATCCGCGGGTAGGGTACCCGCGGATAGTGACCTAAACTCTGTTTTATTTATGTTTTATTTCACATGCAATTTATGGAACTATGTTTGTTCTGGTGGAATCATGCTACTCAATTTGAACCACTTCCTAATAATATCATCCTGATTCAACTCAATTTTGTTGAATTAAATATCACGCTATATTATGATAATCATTATGAGAAGTACTCGTTAGTAGAAGAGATCTTTGCGACTTCACCTAAATCTGACTTAGTGCTCCATGTTTCTGTGTCTATCCGAGATAATAAGATACATGGATGCAAACAACTATTTACCGTGTAACCAGAATTGTTAACAAAAGTATAATAATGCCGGCGCCCTAATTGCTAAAAGCAATCTCATTCAAAAACCAAAATTGAATAATATCAAATCAACATGATTTTTACGTTTAGTTTCGAAAAACCCGAAACACGATTATAAGCAATACCTTTGAAAAGGAAAAGGAAAATAATCCTGATGCGTGCTTTCAAAATTATAACTACTTCTACAATAATTATTTTTACAAAACACAAAAACCGACTTAAAGAGACCGACTATTAATTGAGTTATTCATCTATTTGTCGCGCACGTACTTAATGCAAATTTAAGACTTACCTATATGGTTTGCTCATGGATACCACTATCAGAACTGGACTAAATTGAAATGGGATCAAATGGGAAGCGTCAGCTTTCTAATAAAAAAAGAATCATCAAAATCGATTCACCCAGTCAAAAGTTACGAGGTAACAAAAATAAAAACATACAGTCGAATTGATAACCTCCTCCTTTTTTGAAGTCGGTTAAAAATACAGGAAAATATCACTAAACGGTGTCAAAGATATCAATAAAAGAAGCTTACAATGTTTAAAGAATCGAAGAGATATTTTCTTTTCATGCTTATCGAAATAATAATATGTTACAATAACTTCAAAACACGAAATTTGGCCTCGCTTTTCTACCTAACCGTTTTTTGTTGAGCTAAATGTGACCTTATTTCGTGCAAAATAAGTCTGATTGACTATGGAAACAAACGTTGCTTCCATGGAATACGTTGATTCGACCAGACAGGCGTCTTAACGCAATTAGCTAGTTGAAATTGTACATCGATGTGAAAATCAGCTTTGTAGAGGTATTCCTGGATTGTAAATTATAATAGAGCATCATTGTAATATAATTATGACTATGACTAGGTGTTAATCGATCACTGATGTCAAGCAACAGACGAGACGGTTCGGATTGGAAAGCGCAAGCAGGATTTCAATTTGACTAATATTCTATCAAAGCGCTCGTAGCGTAGCATTTATAAAGCGCTACCTTTGACCGGTTTAATATCTTATGCTGACTAGGTGTTCGCAAGCGCTACCTTTGACTTGGATATTTTATTGACCGAACGAGCGAGGCGTCTATGCAACGACTGGACAAATTTGCTTTCATCTGCCCGGATGTTTGTATGTTGGTACTTGCGTACAGGTCGTATTTCGCAACAAATCTCGACGAAACTTGGTATACAGGATCAATATTTTTTTCAATTTTTTTGTCGTCGGGATTTTTAGATTGGGGGAGTATTTCCCTCAGAAAGGGGGGAAATTTGCTGCAGCGCCATTTACCGGCCGGTTTTGATATAATTAGGCAGAAGTCTAGGGTACCTAATTCTAAACAAGAATATGAGTAAAATCAGTCGAGAGGTTGTCGAGATAAATACTGTGATTGTCGCTAAAAACTTGACTAGGTATTCATAAGCGCAACTTTTGATCCGGTCGGATATCTCATAACAGCTGCCAAGCCATGTCCGAGGCCTTTTGGAAGTCTAAAGACAGACACCAGGGCTGGCCACTCGGCTTCTACGAATTCACGTTTCTTGGAATTATTTGGCTATTGCACACGGTGCAAGAAACATGCGCAGTTTAAAATAATAAAAAGCAGATGTCGACTGCCCTACGAATACCTACTATCAAAACTGCAAAATCACGATTTTTTTCCATAGTACTAATTATATGAATATTTAATACAATGTGTCCGTTTTCCGATGTCCGATACTTCAAGGGGTTAAAATGCAATTAATGTATCGACAAATCACAGATTTTTTTTCTCCGCCAATAAAAAAAGGAAGCACTTTAAAAAAAATTGTTAGCGAAGCATAGGTATTAATTTAACAATATCTACCCAAGTAGAAAACTTACAAACACAAAAGTGGTCTCAAATGTTAGTTAATAGTGTAGACAATAAATTTAGATTCAAACTATATTTTTAAAATTTTGCAGTATTAGTAAAAAAAATGTTTGAAAAAAATAAATTAGACAACAAATTGATGTTTTTTTCAGATAATTAGATTTAAAAAAAACCAATGTATTACCACCACCAAACCACCACCAACCAACCAACCATTAAGCAACCAACCAACCAAAACCACAACCAACCATAACCATTACCAACCTGCCAACAGCCCCCCATTTTCCGTAACCATTTTTATCACAGCTGATGGCTTAATCCTTTTTTTATTAATTTGCTTAGGCTAACATTAACAATAATAACAAACAAAAACTACAACAAAAAAAAAGAAAAAATATGCGCAAGAAATTTAATGTTTGAGAAACATTTTTACCAAAGAAACTAGTTGGGAGTTGCTTCAATCTTTTTCAATGCTAAAACTTTTAAAATACTGACGAAGTGCATTGGTACATCTGTAGTTAGTTAGTTCTTGAGCTCTTTCAAATAAAAAAATAACAAGGAACTTAAAATATTTTACAGAGCAAGCTTTTATTGCATTGTCATTGGAGTTACACAGGTACCTGTAAACTAAATTTCAACTTAATCGGACATTGGGTAGTGGTTTTAAATTCAAAATGCAAATGAGAAAAATGCATCTCAAGTAAATAGAATCTTGTAAAAAGAAACTAACTAGCTTAAAACATTGGGAAAAACTGAGCAAACCCAGATAAATCTGCCGCGATCAGCCTTGAACCGGAATGATCCGGTTTCATACTTTTTAATTGGGTAGGTTTAAACTAACAACGAATACTAAAAAACAGAATAAAATAAATATTTAAGGGGGCTCACATAAGACAAATGTGTTTTTTTTTGCCATTTTTATAGATAACGGAACCCTTCGTGTGCCGACTCGCACTTGGCCGGTGTTTTACTATTCTTCAATTTAGATGTGCTACTATTTTCACCACTGTCCAAGGAGGTTAAATTAAAATCTCTTACGTTTGAATAAAATGGTCGACGTTATGGGGCATTTAACCCAGCCTAGCCTTAACGTATAGTTCAGATCACCTCAGCAGAACGTTACCGCTCGTATTTGCTTAATTTTATACATGTTTGCTCAGACTCGAGGCACGTTTGCGATCGGGATTAGTTTTGGTTTTGAGTGTACACTGTACACAGTACCTACTACTCATGTTTCTATAATAACTTGCGCAGATGACAGACTAAATCTTTAGGCTTTTAATTTATATAGGGTTATTAGGAAAGGGTTAGCCAAAAAAGGTACATAGTACTTATCATTACAAACTATTTTTAATATAGGACCAACACAGAATTTGCGAAAAAAAAGCTATTACATTGAAAAATGTCAATGATACTCGACAAAATGTATGGAAAAGCTGTTTTGTTTCTCAATTTCAGGGTTGGTCCCATATTAAAAGTTGTTCATAACGATGAGTACTATGAGCCTGTTTCAGCTTAGCATTTCCTTTTCTTATAATTCTGTATGATAGTGAGTTAGCAAGGAAAAAGTACCACAGAGGTAAACCATAGCTTAAAGCGATAGGCACTTCATTATCTGACGCACTGGGTCTTTTTCACGGGTCAAACTGACCGTGTGAAAGCATTCTTAGTCGATCCGTTGTCGGGATGCTGGAATGTGCCATGACCTTTATCGTCCCCATCGTATAACTGTTGGGCGTAGCGGATTTACTGCCCTATAAATTAAATTTGCCGTCCCATAAAACTGATAAATTTTGAATCCTTGTCAAATGAAAGTTTTTATTGCCTTCACTTTCTCCGCTCGCGGAACTTCCGTTTTACGACTTTGACAAGGTACTTTGGGTAGTTTTATAACGGCTAGACGCGATTATTGAACAAAGGCATTGAATTATTGAAAAAGGCTATGTAAATGTTTGTAGAGATGGGGTCCTATTACAAGAGCTTTACGTTTGTAGCTTGCTTATGTTTATAGACTTCATAAAAGTATGGAGTTGCCACTGTCAAAATTTATTTAGTTGCGATACTTTAACAACTTTTTGAAGACATCACAAACAGATAGACAGACAGACACACTGACAGACTTCTTTTAGCTATGATGTACTTTTGAAGTACTTCAGCCTGCGTTTCTTAGCTGCGCCATGTAGAAACAGCCAAAGAACTTTCCAGAAGACGTATAAAGGTTGTCAATCACCTGTAGGCACAATAGGGCTATTTACGCCAACAGGTGTCAGGATCGCATTGTAAGCCTTTCCGTGAGTTCGGATCCGGAAGCTTATCGACGACACGTGCGAACCAACTTTAGGTTTGTGCGAGTACGAAAAACGAAAACTTAACAGAACCCTAAAAGTATTTTCTCATAGCTCTCAGTTCCGTTCATAGTTTAAAGGAAAACTTTGTGACTAGCGCTCGATTAGTGGGTTTGAAAACTCGAAATGCGGCGGTAAATATATTATAACTTTAGGTAAAGAAAATAAAGAAGGAAGGAAGAAAACTAGGAAAGTAAATAAATAAAAAAATCTAATTAGTCGAGCTTACTATTCTCTTTTTTCCTTTCATTTACTAAGAGCTGGGTTAAATAAAGTCTGTGATGGCTAGAAAAAGTAGAAAAGTCTAATCAGTCAAGCTTTATTGACTGGGACATAAAAGCTTTGCTCTACAAAGAGAACTGCATTAAGGCTATTACAAAATTAAAAATCTGAACTAATAAATGACAATTCAATCAATAAAAAAGGCAACGAGCAAATAGTCCTGAAGTCTACGCTGGCATTTAGTATTGTTGCTCTGTTGACCTAATGCTTAACTTGTTGGAGAATACGAGAGATCTTGTATTTAGTTGTGACAATACATACAGCATTGTGTTGGATTGGAACACAATCAGGCAAGAGATGGGATGTCAGATTTTGGAATAGCATTTCAGCCTGCCCAGAGTCGGATAATGCACAATTTTTTTGTCGATTAGTTGTGTTAGGTTTTAATAAATAATTGCTTGCTTTGAGGAACGACTTATAGTACCAGATCAATGGTTGTTTGTTGATTTTTGTTTTTAGTAAAATAGCATTTGTGTTTATTTTGACTTTCCTGGGCGATGTAGTCGCTTAGCTCTGAAGCCTTAGCCTTAGCTTAGCCCTCTGAATAAATAAAAAAATCCTACTACTATTAAAAATGTGAATGTACGAGAGCTTATTTGTTACGCTTTTACGCGGAAACTACTAAACCGATCATCATAAAACTTTGTTTACATATTCTTGGAGGTATCTGAAGTAAAATAGGATACTTTTTACTAAAAAAAATTGACCACGGGTGAAGCCGCGGGGTGCAGCTAGTATAAAATAAAATCAGGCAAGAGGCTTTGGGTTTGCAGATTGCAAAAATATTATTTCTGTAGAAATTCTGATTTGTGAAAATCAGGCGTTTTGCTAATATTCCTCTTCAATTAACTGTTTTAAATTGTATTTTTAGACTTCAAAAAGCGTCGAATATAAAAAAATATTTCGAGATGGAAAAAAAACAATAGCAGGACAAGTAGTAGGTATGGTATTTGCTAAGTTATAAATCACAAAATTATTTTTTTAGAAATATAGGTAACTATAACTATGAAACCGTATCAATAAAATTTCTTTAATGAATTTATGTCTGAATATAGAAAGCGAGCAAAGGGCTGGTGCTTATCTCGGCCAGGTAATTAGCATTGGTATTCAACGAGATACCGCCACTCGCCAGCCTTTTGAGTACTTTATCCTTAGTAGTGTACTTGAGCTCCGTTTCACATCTATCTATCTATCTATCTATCTATCTATCTTCTATCTTCTATATATATAAAAATGAAACCCGTTTTCCTTGGTCACGGCCTCACGCGTGAATGGCTGGACCGATTTCACTAATTCTTTTTTTGTTGTATTTGTTATTATTAGAAGAGTTAGCATCAACAAACTACGGTTGCTCTAGTTACGCAATAGCATGAGAATAGAGGTTATAACAAAGAGTTCCTATAATTATTCTCAACACCTTTGGTCACGCCATCACGCGTGAACGACTGGACCGATTTCAATTACTCTACGTTTATCCCAAAGTCTACCCGTGCGAAGCCGGGACGGGCCGCTAGTCTGAAATATTTTTTATTTAGTTTGATGTAGTTAGACAGGTATGAAAAGGTTATATGTTATTATCCTAAGCCGAAAAAGGCTAATAGTCATTACGAACAACTTTTACTACGAGTATGGCACCAACCCGGAATTCATGTAAAAATGATGTGCTGTTCGATAGAAATGTAAATGACACTCGACAAAGTGTATGGAACGGCTGATTTTACCCCGCGAATTGGTATCCTAGCAATGGGATGAATAAGTTTTTTAACCGACTTCAAAAAAGGAGGAGGTTATCAATTCGTCTGTATGTTTTTTTTTTATGTTTGTTACCTCATAACTTTTGACTGGGTGAATCGATTTTAAAGATTCTTTTTTTATTAGAAAGCTGACGCTTCCCATTTGGTCCCATTTCAATTTAGTCTAGTTCTGATAATGGTATCCATGAGAAAACCATATAAGTCTTAAATTTGCATTAAGTACGTGCGCGACAAATAGATGAATAACTCAATAGTCGGTCTTTTGAAGTCGGTTTTTGTTTTTTATTTTGTAAAAATAATGTTCTTGTTTCATTTCTTACTAATGAAAAAAGGTGAAAGTATGTATGTTTGTTACTAATGAACGCTGAAACGGCTGAACAGGTTTACATGAAACTTTTAAACCTGGATTAACACATATGCTACTTCTTATCTCGGTTTGTGGTTAACCTTTTGACCGCGGGTGAAACCGGGGAGCGCTTCTAGTTATTAATAAACTTCATTGCAACTAATAACACATTTGAGCCTAAATCTTGGGTAGTTAGTTTCCACGTGTCAAATGTAAAGAACATTATATAACACATTATATTTAGATATCTAAAAACAGTATCAAAAGCCATAGCTATTTATTTACGCCGATCGTTTATGGACAGTTTTACCCACGCACGCAGAGCTGTGAAAACTCACGTTGTACGTTACAAATGAAAACGAGCATGAATATGAATCGATTTCTTAGAAACATTCCCTATTCCCGACGTGAATCGGAAATCGGGAATCGGTAGAGCACCTTAAGCATTCAGGTCGCATTCTAAGGCGTACTCTACACTTACTAGTACTCACGTCGCGAGATCGCGTAGAACGACATACGAGTGTCGATGCTTCCGCTGTTTGACGTTATCTGACACATCAACGTCAGAATTTTAAGACTAGTCGTTTTGGTTATCGAGGGTAGATGTAAGTATAACAAGATACGCCGAACTGTCTCAAAAGGGAGACAATTTGAAAAAATTGTCCAGATGTAAGCAGTAAAATTACAGTTTAAAAACCCTTCAAAATGGCGCTAGCGTAGGCAGAGGGCGTGTGAATGTAACAGTCGAAGCGTCGAAGTGTGCCTATTCTATTGAGCGTTGACGCTTTCCTTAAAATTTACCCCACTTTCCTTTTGTTTGTAATTTTGGGTCTGAACAATAAAAAAGTTTATCTACCCACCTAATTTATTATGTAGGTATGTATATATCTACCCTGTTGCTACTATGGCGCCACCCTAATTTAAAGCATTTTGACGGACACTTTTTCATACACCGAGACGGTTACCCTGACCTCTACTCTGCATAGGTATGGAGAATGCTTTTAAATTATGAAAGTGATTTTAAAACTACGTCGGATTTAACTCGAATATGGCCGTATGAAGTTCTACAGGAATCGACAAACCAAGACAGGGCGCGGCAGTTTCCAAAATTATGTATTGTTTTGTTCCGCAAATACCTCCTGGCTCACAATTCTGGACGGGTATAAAAAAGCTATTGAATAAAGATCGGTTTTTGTGATTCGGGCGGCCTATCTTTGCAGTAACGAGTAGAGTGTCTACACACTAGGTAGAGTGGATAACACAACGACGCGCTGCGACTTTCAAGAGTCGCAGCGCGTCGCATTGTTTCATTTGTCGTTCATGTGAACAGAACCTTAGGAGTGTAAGTATTATAATCTCCAAATTCCTTCACGTGTGATAGCGAACTGTTATCTAACATTATTAATTCAAGGTGGTACCTTTACTCGTACATTATAATTTCACGGGGTACGGACATGGACTTTGAAATATGTTGGATTAAGGTGATCATTTAACCTTTCATTTTATAAAAGTTTGTTCTATCCGAAATAATAGTAGACTGATTGAATTTTATTTCGGGTATTAACAACAATTTATTAATATTAAATATTTAGATATTTTTATTTTTATCTAACTCATGCTGTCCCACTGCTGGGCAAAGGTCACCCCCAATTTTTTCCAATTCTGGCGGTCTTGGGCCAGCGCCATCCAGTCTTTTTCAAACCGCCCGAGTTCGTCGAATTAATTAATTAAGTTAGATAATTATTTCATAAAAACGCAGTCATCAAGGTCAGTTCATAATTGATGGTGTAGGTAATCGCGTAACAAGCATACAAAACGAACAGTAACAGTGAGAACCATCTCCTTTTTTCAGCCGGTTAAATCTAAACTATTCTAAAAGACCGTCGTCTATATTTAGACAAGGTGGGAAAATTTAATGCTAAATGTTCCTGAAGATGATGTTGAAGATAGATCGAAGCTGAGAAGAAAAGCGAAGAAAGCAGATCTTATAAACACGTGAAATATGTTGATATAGCCAAGAAAAGAGATAAAGAGATTCTAATAGACCGTTGCTCGTGGAAATTGCTTTCAAACACTGGCTCGTAACAACATTGTATGACTATGCTCACCTTTTAGGCAAGATAGAAACCACGTGTATTAATATTATATTTGAATTTATTATTTATTTTAGCTTAAACACGCATAATTTGCTGAAATCTGAACTTGGCTTTTCACAGAAATCAAATAACACAATTAATTTAATCCGTTATTAAAATAAACAAACTAACTGAAACGTGCTAACACGCGATAAATTATTTAGTTACGACAAAGTTTACTAATAACATTAACTTTGGACAAACAAAATTATATGCCAGAGCCCAACCATATGGCGAGCCATAAAATTACCCGTCACAACTTTTTCCACAACATCGCACGGCAAACAAAACCATTTCTACATTAGGATGTGTTAAATGAACCATAAAAAGGGAATTTTTACCCCGATCTGTGTTTTTCTGCCCCGGATAGAAGGCCGGCTAATTTGAATTTATGTTGGCAATAAATATTTTTTCTGCCAACTGGAGAATTATTTACCAAAATATATTATATGACGGACCTGGGCGTCTTTAGAATACGCTATTTTGTATTTTTAACCGACTTCAAAATAGGAGGAGGTTATCAATTAGTCTGTGTGTGTGTTTTTTATGTTTGTTACCTCATAACTTTTGACTGGGTGAATCGATTTTTAGGATTCTTTTTTTATTAGAAAGCTGACGCTTCCCATTTGGTCCCATTTCAATTTAGTCCAGTTCTGATAATGGTATCCATGAGAAGCCACCATATAAGTCTTAAATTTGCATTAAGTACGTGCGCGACAAATAGATGAATAACTCAATAGTCGGTCTTTTGAAGTCGGTTTTTGTTTTTTGTTTTGTAAAAATAATGTTCTTGTGATCTGTGTGCTTCATGTGAAACTGTAGTATGGTTAAACATGGACTTATGATTTCGATAAAAAAGAAATGTGTAGTGTGTACCTCCTCTCCTACCTATAATTTACATTGTAATTTAAACATGATTGTTGTAATTTTTTTATATCAGACTAGGCATGCGTTTGACAATAATCTCACGCTTGCCTGGGAAAAACTCATTCACTCTATTTTTTAACAATCTAGAGCCTTTCCTTTCATGTCTTATACATAATATTCTTTCTATCGCAACAATAAGTTAATGCTCGCATGTCAAACACGTACCTTCGTTTGCTATGGACGTAAAGACGGAGTGAATCTTGCAAAAAATGACATGGACAAGTTAACATAAGATAGCGCGCTCTGAAGATGCTCTAAATGGTTATTATTCAGAACAACCCGTCATATTTGAGCCTGCTTTTTTAGTAAAGATATTTTTAATTTTAATGATACTATGTTGGTTTGTTATTTACTCTTCTGAAAAGGTTATTTTGCTATAAATATTTCGATAATATTCACTGTTTCTAAGTACTTATGAAGGGCTTACAAAAGACTTGGAGACGTAGAGGTGAAATTGATCATAAATTGGCCTTTTCAACATTTTTATCAAACGAAGTATAACTAATTTTGCTGATATATACAGTTCTTAGATTATTTCGAATAAAGCAATGAGCTTTCCCAAATGTAGGAGAACTCTTATTTCTCTAATACAATAAAAGTCGGCATGTTCCGCCAAAATGTAAATATAAACGAACCCCATTCAAAATCCGGGTGTCTCAAAACAAGATTGCATTACACCCGAAACGTCGCGCCCGAAAAGTTTAGTCTTGGAAAGTCCATATGGCGGAAATTGCAGAGAAGACAGTAAAATAAAATTGTATGGAGTGCCGTACTCGGCAAGTTTCTTTGGCACTGGGTACAGTATAACAAGGAACAGTCACAAAGTCGCAAATGTCGACTGCCCTACGAACAGTATCGAAACTGCAAAATCATGAATTTTTCATTGTACCAACTACACGAATATTTAATGTACTTTAAGCAAAACAAATAACACAAAAAAAAAAAAACATTTTACATTTTTAAATCGAATGAAATTGATTCTATGCATTTTAACTTATTAATTTAGGTATTTTTTTTTAACGTGAACTAGTCCGCGTTTGACCACCAACTCGCCTGATGGTAAGCGACGATGTGGTCGAGGATGAAGCACGCAGACTTAGAAGATATCTATTCACTCTGACCTTGAAAAGCCCAAGATTGTATCTCTCAGGGAACGCCATTTGCACTTTCGAAAGTGTTTCTGGGAGCAGTCGATGTGTGAGCCGCTTAGCTTAGACGGCACAACGAGCGGTCTGTCAGTCAGTGGTTGGCTGATGCTACGTACGCTGAGAGAACATAAGTACCGAGCCGACAGATATTAGCATCTTACCACTGCCTTCCATGCCAAGTAATCAAGAAGTTATCCATAGTTTCAACTTGGCCCGACAGTTTGCGCCCGAGATTTGGCAAACTTTGGCGCGCAAAAAAAGGATCATTGAGATTTATTTGGAGATTTAATTTATTTACAACGTAGTCGTAAAAAATATTTGTACAAAATGCGTATTTTTGTTATTTTAGATCAAGTTGAAACTGAATTTGGAACCACTACCTGTTTTCCAATTGAGCTGAAATATGGCGTACCTGTGTAACTCCGATGAACAATAAAAGCTTGTTTTTACAAAAAAATCTTAGTTCCTTGCCTCATGAATCACAAATTAACTATAAAAAATTAACTATTCCAAAGGTTTGCATGAAATAAATGAAAACACACGTCAGACCACCGGATGAAAGCTGACACTGCCGACAGTGACAAATTTATCAGTTTCGCTCGCCGGCCCAGTTTGTTGCGTCGCATTGTTTGCTATGAACTAAATCTATGCCATGCCTGTCTTCAAATGAGCCCAAACAAACTCTCGTACAAATGAGCCTTTCCTACCTTTCCTTATAACTCATCATTGTAAACAACTTTTACCATAGGACCAATCCGAAAAACGCGAAAAAAAACAGCTGTTCCATACATTTTGTCATTGACAATTTTCTAAAACAGCTGATATTTTCTCTCAAAAACCAGGTTGCTCCTATAGTAAAAGTTGTTCATAATGATGAGTACTATGAGCTCTTTTTAGCTTTTACCCTTTTCTAAAACCCTGTATAGTTGTATAAATACATAGCTCCGCTAAAGTAAAGTTGTAAGAACCAACAGTTTTGCATTCTAATCAACTGAAGTGAGTACCTAAGCTTGTTTTACCCGTGAGTATTTTAGGCCACCTGAAGGCCTTTGACATGGCTTCCGCTTGTTGTTAAACGACAAACAACTGGAACCTGCAATTTAACGTCAAAATCCAAATAGTTTCTTCAATAATATACATCAATATGGGTACATATGAATGTCAAATACAATTAATATAAACGCATCATCAGATCAGGTGTAAATGCCGTGGTCACCCATCCGGAGGCTGACCGTTTCGTCCGTTGCTTAACTTCGGTATCTGTAACCTAGTCGAGCTACGGAGCTACTCTACGAGCTCTAAGTACCTAACTTGCACACTTTGCTACACTTTGTGTGCTTTGCACGGAACTGTAAAAGTTGTACGTAAGGAATGTGAAGGCAATGAAAAAACCGAGAACTTAGTTTACTGTTACAGATTTTTCCACAAAACACGGTTTACCTTCTAGCTATCTGGAACTGAATCATATTTAATTTACCATCTAATTCACCGAAAATTCACAAGGCGATCCAATATCTAGCAATAATGTAACAGATGTAAACGTAAAAAACGGGTGAAATAACGATTTCGGCGTTGAATTTTTGTTTTATTTTTTTTGTTTTTTTTTTGTGTTATTTTGTTGCAGTATCGAGTAGCCTGGCGATTATTTCAGGCGCTCGGCACTCATGCCGATTCTCATGTTTATCTCCAACCCAATCGATTAGGCGTTATATATAGTATATGTGTCTGTCCGCGGCATCGTAGCCCCCAAACAACTGAACCAATTATGAAACATGGTTTAGAATCTTTTTGTTTCAAAATATTCTTGGAACATCGAACTATTCCACGATGAATCTAGCGGCGATGTTGATATGATGCAAGAAAACCTGTTGAACCGTTTCTTGACCGAGCTTGTCGGTTTCTTTTAATTTTAATAAAGTACTTGCACCTACATTATTTTCAACAGTTAAAAAATTTGGCTTTTGACACACAGATGGACAGACGCACGAGTCTCGTCTTAAGGGTTCTTCCCCGAAGAAGGTTTAAAAGCCTAAAAATGAAGAAAAATAATGATAAAGTCTTTTTATTTGCTTACCTGGGCGCCAACCATTCCCTCCTGCATCCTGGGCAGGTCGGTGTGCGAGTACTTGGAGATGGACCACGGCTCGACGATGGTGAGGTCGGTGTTCAGCTCGAACTCGTTTATCTGGTTGCGGAGAAACTTCCTGATGTTCCAAGGAAGGTCGTTGTGTCTGCAGAGAAAGAACACATTTAGATGTCACGATGTTAAATACCTACTTAACTCTTGTCGTTAGAGCAATTCATGTTTTATGGTATTAACTAGCTGCGTCTTGCGGTTTTACCCGCGTTTTCCGGGATAAAAAGTAGCCTATGTGTCCAACCAGACCGGGAACGACCATCATTCCAAATTTCATGTAAATCCGTTCAGCCGTTTCTGCGTTCATAAGTTACAAACATACATACTTTCACCCTTAAAATATTACAAAGTACACAATAAATAAATAAATATACCAAAGAGACGTGAAAGTGAAAATAAAAAGTGAATAAAAATATTTTTTTGTCATTAAAAATTGTTTTAAAAATTATCTTTTCTCCTACTTCTGTTTCAAGTTTGACAAAAACAGAACTGCCTCTTAATTATGTTGTCGATGTTTGTAGAAAGATCAAACAGGATTTTAAGAATTGTCAAAACATATCCAAAGAAAATGCCTTCACGAATCAGTTTCGAATGCTCGAGTACTTTTATACTCAACAGCAACAAAAGCAAAATAAATAGAAAATAATCCTAAAACTCAAAACCTGTTTTCCTGAAAATGTCTGTGATTGGCGTATTTGCCCATTCCACAACACTGGCAATAATTATTATTTATCTACCCTCAAAATCTCTCTTAAACCCACGACAGGTAACGCTAGTGTAGACCAGCGCACACCGACGGCCACTAAGCCTTCTTTTGTGTCCACTGTTAACCAGCATTCGTTATTTATTTTTAATACTAGGTTTTTTAGTGAAATAATGCATTTTAATGTCTCATGTTTTAATAAATTACAGTGCTCCGGCTTGTAATGGATGTGGGTGCTAATGAGAATTTAAGCTCGTTTCTCTTTTCAACACAAAAGAGAAATAAGACAATACAATTTGTGTTATTTCAGTTTTGTCTACGTTTGTTATTAGGCGAGACGAAGTATTGGAAAATCTGTCATCAAGGGTTCTAAGTACGCTCGATTATTTCGGTCATGACGCTTATGAAGTTTGAGAGAAAGAGACCGAGAAAATTGGACCGCGGTAAATGACCGACCTCTGTTTGGCTCAGCGGTTATTAGTATATCAGTCTTATAAGCCAGAGGTCCCGGGTTCGATTTCCAGCCAGGCAGATGTTTGAATGATGAATTTGAATATCAGTTCTGAGTTTGGGTGATAGTTGTCCTTGTCTGTGTGTTACATGGCATCCCCGACAGCGGTTATCCTAGTGGGGAGCGATGAGTGTGAAACGTTTATTTATTATTTTTAACCGACTTCAAAAAAGAAGGAGGTTATCAATTCGTCTGTATGTTTTTTTTTAATTTTTATTTTTTATGTTTGTTACCTCATAACTTTTGTCTGGGTGAATCGATTTTGATGATTCTTTTTTTATTAGAAAGCTGACGCTTCCCATTTGGTCCCATTTCAATTTAGTCTAGTTCTGATAATGGTATCCATGAGAAAACCATATAAGTCTTAAATTTGCATGAAGTACGTGCGCGACAAATAGATGAATAACTCAATAGTCGGTCTTTTGAAGTCGGTTTTTGTTTTTTGTTTTGTAAAAATAATGTTCTTGTTGCTCAATTGTTTCGACATTTCGTGTGGCAAAACGAGTTGATTTACATAGTCTTGGCTTTCGCAAGAAAGATAGAGTATTAATATTTATCGCGCTTTTAAAATAGAATTGGTTCCCTGATGTCTCCCTCAGAGACTTACGAGATTTGGTTAATGATCTTGGCTACCTCCGGTTTGAGCTAAAGGGACGTTTTCCATTATTTAAAGATTACTTTTTCTTCACTTCACTTGGTCCTCAGCTCAACAAATCTCACGGAAAAAGAAATCTCGTTACGTTAACGAGATTCTCGTACCTTCAACAAAAATGTCTTGCTTTGTATGTAGCCACAGACTTTTTAGTTAGTGCTACAAGACTGTTCTAGTTAGGAATTATGTCTCTTCGCACTTCTTTGAATCGTAAAGTATACGACCTATACAGAGTTATTCATAAAGGGTAGATAACAACTTTTACTATGGGACCAAACCAAAATTCGCGAAAAAAAAAATCAGCCGTTCCATAGAAAAATGTCAATAAATGTCAATGACACTAGGCAAAATATATGGAACAGCAGATTTTTTTCGCAAATTCTGGGTTGGTCCCATAGTAAAAGTTGTTATCTACCCTTCATGGATAACCCTGTATAGGTCGTAGGGGAAGGGGGGGCATAACGGGGACGTGAGGCACGACGGGGCCACCCACACATACAAGTAATTGGTAACACTAGCCGTGTTTTGTTTTCACTAACAGGCGGCCATTTTGCATCAGTCATCAGTCCGTCAGTGAACAACGAGCAGATTGCACGCGTTAGTTTCTTACGATATAAAACATTTTTCGACATCTTTTCATCTTATTTGGTGTGTTTACGAAAACCAATGTAACCAGGTTAGTGTTTACGTGACTACTATACTTTTTTGTTGTGTTTTTATAGCGACATTGTGTGTTGTTATGTTCTGAACAAAATCACTGTAGCTATTGACAGTTTGTTTTGAATCGCTAATTTAAGCAATGTTAGTTATAGGGGCATAACGGGGACATGGTTACGGGGCAAGATGGGGTGCCCCATTATGCCCCGTAACTACTGTCCCCATTATGCCCCATTTCAACTCTCAAAAATGGCATGTTTATTTGACCATAGAACTTATCTTGTTTTAGGCTTTAAAATAGTGAGAACCTATAAAAAGAAAAGCTCAGGTGTTGATGACGACAATGAAGAAGAAATTCACATCTGTACATTCTGTGAGACAAAATAACTATGTACCCCGTACTGCCCCGAATTGGTACCCTATACTGCCCCTACCCTGGGGCATGATGGGGTTTTCACTAGGGTTTCGTAAAATTAAAATTATAACTATTGTTGATTATTTTTATTACTAAATGCTATGCCAAATGATACTTTAATGTATAACCAAAGGGTTGTGATTAGTTTCAAGAAATAAATATATTTGATTATTTTTTAATTGTTTATTTCCCTTAACGCCCCCGTTATGCCCCCCCTTCCCCTACACTTAACGATTCGTTTTGTATGAATAAATATGGTACTGTAATAGTTACAAATAGATGGTATACATAACAAAAGCTTGTAATAATTACCATTTACCTGCTAAAGATTAGTATATTCAGTTTAACTAGAATTGAACCGTTCCTTTTTTGCAATCTGATCATTTTCTTAAACAATAATTTTAATTAAACCAAACAAATTCTCGTTAGCATAACACACATTTTTTTCTAAGCGTTCTTGTAGTATTGTACTGAATCATTTTTTCCGTGCTCTTCGTAACGTAATGTGTGGTAATTTTTAACCGACTTCAAAAAAGGAGGAGGTTATCAATTCGTCTGTATGTTTTTCTTTTTTTTTTTTTTTTTATGTTTGTTACCTCATAACTTTTGACTGGGTGAATCGATTTTGATGATTCTTTTTTTATTAGAAAGCTGACGCTTCCCATTTGGTCCCATTTCAATTTAGTCCAGTTCTGATATTGGTATCCATGAGAAAACCATATAAGTCTTAAATTTGCATTAAGTACGTGCGTGACAAATAGGTGAATAACTCAATAGTCGGTCTTTTGAAGTCGGTTTTTGTTTTTTGTTTTGTAAAAATACATAATGTTCTTGTGTTTCTTCAGGCCGCTGATACTCTTTAAAAGAGACTTTTTGAACGACAAGGAACCAAAATCGCTCGATATGATCTCGAACCCTATTCTCGGAAACTCGAAATTATTTCTGTCAGTCAGATATGACATTTCAATTAGAGCGATAGTGATCTGATCTCAAATGTCAGAATAGGCCTTCAAGTTAGAGTGAATTGTAGATAAAATCAATTCACTCTAACTTGAAGGCCTATTCTGATATTTGAGATCAGATCACTATCGCTCTTAATTAAAATGTCTACCGCATTATTACTCACGATCGCATTATTACAAAATGTCCCTTTAATTTTTATACTGTGTTTTAGTTTTTGTTGTTATAGGGGCAACAGAAATATATCATCTGTGAAAACACTGAGAAAAATGTGTATCTAAATTCCGCTAAAAGAATGACAAAGTCACCTAAAGTACGGAGCATACTGATATTATCAAAAAGTACGATGATTGCCACCAGTTTTTACGGTGACTACTAATAAACTGGTGCTAATCATCGTACTTTTTCGGAATATCTGTAGGTATACTCCGTACTTTGAGTGAATTCAACATTACTTTAGTGGAATTTAGTTTTCCATTTTTCTCAGTGTAGCAAGTATACGTCAAAGAAGAAGAAATCAGTTGTTACCCATCGATGAGCGGGACTTCCTCCAGGATCTGGCGAGCGATCTCCAGCCTCTCGCGGTCGTAGGACGCGGCGGCGACCACGGCGATGATGGCGAGCAGCACGCAGCCGATGGAGCGGCGCTTGCTCTGCCCTCCCATTCTTACTAAGGACAAGAAACATACACACAATATACATACAAGCATTTTTGACATCATCATCATCATCATCATCATCAGCCTATATCGACCCACTGTTGGGTATTAGGCCTCCTCTTCTTGGTGCCATTTTCCTTGTCTTGGGCCAATCTCACCCACGCATGCCCCGCGATGGGTCTGATGTCGTCTACCCATCGGGCTGATGGTATTTTTGACATTTTATTCGGCAAATACTGATAAAAATATTGGGTCATGTTAGGAACGACACCTCGGGTCAGGTTGGGAAGAAGGTTCCGTTCGAAAGAAAGATAATTATTTTTGTGGCGTTCTTAATCTAACCCGCGACCGGGTTAGGGTTTCGGGGCAAGTTCGGAATATACCATATTTTTTTAAGTTTATGTTTTTGTGTAAATCGAAGCTATTCATAAACTACCTGCATAACTTTCATCCGATTAGTTTTTACGTGGTTCGATATCAAACAAACTTACAATTTTAGTAAGATTAGTTGGATACGATTACTTAAAATAATTGTCTATAATGTACAGACAGACGGACAGTACACCGGACTTTTAGCATAACGATTACTTGTCTTCCATTTCGGTACGAAACCCCACAGATACTCTACAGACAGATATAAATTTCGGTACGAAACCCCACAAATACCCTACAGACAGATATACATTTTTATATCAGCTGTAATAGTTTTATAGCTACGCATATTATATCTAGACAACTACGAGTATATCGATATGTGGCTTGACCACACCGCCACAGGTGTGCGATAGAACGTTACCGATCGACAAACTGACATAATAATGTGCACTCTACAAATCCTCAAAATTGTCTTTGGTTTGAACAAAATCGCGAAATTTTATCGAATCAGCTGACTTTGAACTTCAGTTTGTCGATCGACAAAGTTCCATACCGGTTACGTCGCCCACGCAGCTCAACGCCCAAACAATATATGCAGCTTTTCAACAACTTTCTCGTATGTCTGGTGGTATCGGAAAATTATTTCAGGCTTTCGTTATCTTTAGCTCGTATAACGCAACTAGACAATGTTGCTACTTGGTTTGCTTCATCCTTGAAGAATAAGCTATTGAGAAACCCTGTTATTCTGAATGCTTTAATTGATAGCTCTAAATAAGCTAAAAGTATAGATGCTCTTTTCTAATAGATCGCAAAAACAAAGACAGCATTTTTCTGATTAATATGTTTAGATCTGTAAACAAAGCCTTCAAAATTGGTTTATTCACATTACTCAAATACCTAGTTATCACAAACAGTTTGGTTAATTTAATCGCCAAGTCTTGCTGAAGTTTCAAAGTAATCATGTTGAAACGTCCGTTCGATTTATATATCCTACTCAAGTCGTATCGCATCGTATCTCGACTGCTCAACTCTCCGTCGCTTACTTAAGACAATGGGCAAGATTCTCACCGACCACGTTCAATGGTAAACTTATCGGGAAACTGGCAAAGTTTTGCGCTATACCGACGACAGCTCCCGGCGGTAACTTCGTTAACTTAGCCACGATTTGGCCTCCAGTGGTCGACTTATCTATTTGGAGTCGCCAAGGATTGGATGGCCACTTAACGTGTGATGAACGGTCGGACGGTCCCATAAGTTTGATAACGCTTTTCCGGGCGAGAAATAAGTGAAATATTTTTACGCGATTGCTTGAACCAGAAGCGCTGTTTTTAGGGTTCATGTCATAGGTACAAAATAATATTATAAATAATATAGAGACACGAGTATACATATAAGATTAGAGTAGGAGTAGAGTAGCTTTGTTACTGGTGATTTTGTACATATATTTGTGTCTAATCATATTTATAGCTTGACTTACTTATTTTGTAAACTAAATAACCTCTTTAAAACTGGCTGTGCTTCGTGGTTTTATCTGGTAACTTACGGATAAACTATGGGTATAAACTATCTGCAATTCAAATTTCATCTGAACTCGTTGAACATTTCAACGTGAAACAATAACACTCACACACTCACCCTCTCACAAACAAACTATCGCATTTATAACATTAGTGTAAACTGCTATTAGTGTTTACGTTTCGGTGCCAGAATATTTATTTCACCCAAAGATTTCTGAAAATTTTAATTTTCATCTGGATGATAAATTATGAAAATAAATAAAAATTATTAAAATCTTAAAGCTAATATTACCATAACAACAGAGCACGGTTAAACAAAAAAGCTAAAAACTCTGAGATGGAAACGAACGATCGTTAGTCACTGTCCGTCAGGCCGCAGTCCGCAGTCTTGAGTCGGGTGCCTCGAGACAGAAAACAGTTATGGAAGGCTAGAATAGCTTATTCTAATATTATGGACAAGAAAACGCGGCTGTAAGGCTCGGCGCAAATGAGATACCGAACACTATTGCCGGTAGTTGTAGTACACCACTGGTAGCTAAAGCGTGCCACTGGTGGCTGTAGCGCACCACTGGAAGCTAAAGCGGGCCACTGGTGGCTGTACCTCACCACTGGTAGCTAAAGCATGCCACTTGTGGCTGTAGCTGGTGGCTGAAGCGCACCACTGGTGGCTGTAGCGCACCACTGGTAGCTAAAGCGTGCCCCTGGTGGCAGTAGCTGGTTATGGCGCGCCACTGGTGGCTGTACCGGACCACTGGTAGCTAAAGCGTGTCACTGGTGGCTGTTGCGCGTCACTTGTGGCTGTAGCTCACCATTGGTGGCTGCTCCGCGCAAATAGAGGTTGTCAGTGGCCACCACGAGTGACCACCGATCGATTGTTTTACGGGTTCCATATTAATTTTAATGATTCACTTCAATGACCCTTCTTTGTTTTATGTCACTTTATCCGTAAGGTCTCCGGAGGTGTAATGGCAAGAAGTTTGCGAGTTTGAAGTGTTTTACTTTTTGTTTCTTTTTTTTATTACTTACGCCCGTTTTACTTTATCAAAACTTATTGTTGACATACCATGTTGCCTTTTTTTAAGTTACCGGGGTTTCATTTTTCAATCGCTCGGTGTATTTTGTTATAATTAACACTAGATACTTACGTTAAAAAAAAATATAATCATTGTGTATTTTTAAGCGATTTTTTTATGTCAAACAATATTTTATACAGTTTTCTTTCGTAAGACACAACCATGTGCATGCATAAAATTGAAAATTTACCCCCCCCCCCCCCCCCAGTTTCGACGGAGTTGCGTGTTGTTTCGAAATTGTTACGACACAAAAAGGTTGTATGGGATGTCTACACGAACCCCTCTAAATACCCTTATTAAGACTTCATAATCACACAGCATCTTGCACGTTTGTCCAACGACCCATGTTTTAACTCCACGGTATTAAATTAAAACCGGCTCTACAGGTCCTCAGTATTGTTTTCTTCCTCCCCTATTCAAACAAGATAGATATATACGGATGCTTGAGCAAGAAAAGGAAAGGGATATTCCTGGGTGATTTCTAGGGGTACCGACATCAGTGCAGGTAATCCGAGGCTCTTATGGAATACGTAATAAAGGTCCTAAGAAGGGATTAGCGTTAAATGTTTTTGTGAGCCGCTGTTTATTTTTGACAAGGATACGTCCCGAGAATTTGCATGAAAATTAAAGAAAACAAACGAAACATTCTGAAAATTGCAAAAAGAAATTGGCTGTCGTTACACGTTTATTAATTTAATTCTCAACCTTTAATCCTCCCAATGCTGGGATTCAGTTCAGATACCCTTGAAAGGTGATTAGGCCATATTCTACCACAATGGCCAAGTGCGGATTGGTGGATTCACATACGCCATTGAATTTCTTCTTCGGACGTATGCAAGGTTTCTCACGATGTTTTCCTTTACCGAAAAACCGGTGGTGTGTAAACTCGTACATAAGTTCGAAAGAACTCATTGGGGTCTGAACCCACCACCTCAAGAATGCGAAGCGGTTGTTCTCCCACTGAGCGTAACGTATACCACGTTACACGTTACGTATATCTTATCTATAATGCTTTCTTTCATTTATTTCGAGTCTTAATTTATTTTTCCATTCATTGAGATGTTTTTGTTGAAAATCAGGAATGGAGATCCCAAAACTGTCTAATTATACCTCAAAAAATCTCCGCTGTAAATTTAATGTTACTTTTTGATAATAAAGGATTTTTTCGAGAAATATCAGTTTCAGCGCTTCGTTTTTATGATGAGTAAATCACGTGTATTTATTTCATGTTGCAATTCTGCAATTCTCCCTAGCCAAGTCGTAATTCTATGATTGCAAACGCTATAAAAATTAAAACGATGAATCGTAAATCTTTTGTTTGTATTGTAATGTTTATTCTATAAGTTTTTATAAAAGCCTGCGTGCTTGAAAAACGTTTTTCACAACCACTGTTTTGTACTACCAGGAAACCAAACGTACACTGGTAATCGTACCTTATGTATATACCTACTTATGCATAATAAAGAAATTAAAAAAAAATAAAAATGAATGGGTATGACATTTCTACAATCGATTTATAGATTTTCTAATCACCCTTCGAGGGTAGACCTGTATCCCAGCAGTGATAATGTATGTTTGTTATTAAGGAACGTTGAAACGGCTGAACGGATTTACATGAAATTTAGAATGAAGGTTGTTCATGGTCTGGATTAACAGATGGGCTACTTTTTATCCCGAAAACGCGGGTGAAACTGCGGGGCCGCAGCTAGTATATCACAGAAATGTAATTCCTATAACATACATTGTCCTTGTTTTCTATAGCGTTTGCGATTCTAGAATTGTAATTGGCTAGGGAGGCAGGTTGATTGCTGAATGCTGATAGAAACGAAAGTTCTCTGGATTTTTGTTGAAACAGGAATGAAGGTCACATAATTATATTGTCCACTCGTACTTCAAAAAATCGCGTAAGATTTAATGTAACATTTCTGAACAAATGACGTTCCCCTGCCCCGGAGCGACAACATTATGAATTGAAAATTTATGGGCGTCTGTCTGTGTTTGTTATTTTTCACTCTAGAACGTTTCACAGTGTAAAATTGTATCATGAAACATAGGTTTTATGATATAAAAGTTTAATCTCATATCATATCATATCATTTTGTTATAATTAACACGGGAATACTCAATAATATAATATTAATTAATAATATAATGTTAATTAATACGTAAATATCAAGTCGTGAGACGCGACCGCGAACGCGTCACGCTCTTAACTCACCTGATGAAGGTCACCGAATGTGATCGAAACTAGTCGTAGTAAACGACTTAATATTTACTTGAGCATTCGCTTGTAAATTATAACAAAATGTGTCAAACCCTCGTCAATTTCCATATCATTTCATTTGTATCACGAAACCTATCTTTATACCGAAAATATTAAAAGATTCGATAGATTAGCCACAAAAGTAAAGTAGCCCCAAAAAAAAAAAATTAAATAAAACCCAAAACTTTACACCACGTTTACGTTAAATTAAATTGAATGAAATTCATGGTTCCTTAGTTTTAAAATGTCACTTTCAAACGGCCCTTAGTAATGAATTCTAAACATGCCTTGGCTTGAAAGAATACCTAAAACGCTGCCCCACTGCCCCTTTTTGTACCCTTCCTGACCTTAAGGCATTTACATAGAGGAAACAAAAGCTTTGCGTAAATTAATGTATTTAAATTATCCGTACCCCGGGAGCCGTATCGACGGAATTTTGTATATAAATAAATGTCCGCGTAATACCTTTATGGGTATTCATACGCATTTGTCATACTTACCGCTTTAAGGGTCCGTGTCGCCCAGGTATCGGTTTTACCCAAAACTAAACTTACCGAAGCGCTTGTGGCGTAAGGTACAATATTTACGTATTTGTTATGTTAGTTTTCTTTAATTTATTTTTACTAATTTAATTTTAAATTAGTTTTTGGACCAACTATATAATGTGACAGGACTGAAATAAACTGTTCTTTTTTTATTTCGCTAAGTGAATAACCATAGCAACAAATGAAAGCTGTCAATTCAATTCAGTTTCATTCAGAAAATAGTACATGATTTACTTTGCTCACGTTAAAAATAACGAAATAGATATTCTGGTTACGAAAGATACGATTCTGGTTAGGAACGCTAATAGAAATTCTGGTTTAGAAAATAGTGCATTTTATCTCATCTAGAAACCTGTCTAAAACAAATCTAAATCAGTCTACTGAAAACGTTGCGAACTCGTGAATGTTCCGAGATTAGCTAGATGACTGCCCTGAAATGGGAGCGGACGGAAGTGTATTTATTATTTATGGTCGAAAGAATAAAAGGGATCGAGTATTTAAAAACTAATAGCATTTTGCGGTATTCCTGCAATTTTCCTTGATAAAACATTATCATGAGGTTTGTTATAATTAACATTAGAACACTCACGTAAAAATTAAGTCGTTCAAAACGACGTTAGTTTCCATAATAATATGATGAGTCTGTTAAGACGACGAACATATCTTTGAAAGAGTATCCACAACACAATTTGAAATTGAAATACCCATGTCATTGTAATAATGTGAACTCAATATTTGAATAGCTGATTTTGTGAACATTAAATCTATTATGATGTTATGATCTATTTAGTTTCAACATAATCAGCACAGCTGTACTCGTATTGAGCCGCGGTCAGTTTTGAAAATTCTGTGACCCAAGTCACGTCGCATGGTTGTGTCAAAAAAAACAGAAAGTATCAACATTGAATTAGTCATATCAAAAGGGATGGAAATGGAATGGAAATGGTACGAGAAACAAAATAATGTTTACGATCAGTAAACCATTATACTCTGCAAAAGCTTTGTATATATTTGTTTTCAATGTCATTAATAGTTTATTTTAGCTTAGTTGAAACTATTGGTGGGGGTTTCCAGCGCAATCAACAATGAAATCAATACTCATCTGTTAGCGCAGTCAAAAGTAACTAGCCTTAAAAGAAAATACAAGTACCATCGTCTCTCTACAAAAATAAACGGCACGAAATGAATGACTATTTTCAACGCTTTATTTTCATTCTGTCTTTGAAACTATAAGCCGACGGTTAAGCCGCAAATACAATAAGTAAAAGCTGCTAACAATTTCTTTTACGTTCAAGATCTTGGTAGAAAGGGAATTAAAATGGGACTGATTTTACGAATACACAAAATGTTTCTGAATGGTTAAGTAATACTTAATAAAGATGTTTTACACGCTAAAGTGGACAACATTTGGGACACAAGTTTTTAATAAAAAAAACAATATTGAGTTTCCGTACGAAATAGTCACGTAATCAATTTTCTATGGAGATTCGATGGTTTCTTTCTCGAATTTAGCAAACTTGTGTTCTAGAAGTTATTCAGTTTGACGTGTAGAAGAACACCTTTACGTATTACTACTCCTTTCCGTTACATCTTTTATAGTTTTATCTCTATTTCTAATGCTCTGAACGGTCATTCCCTGGAAGTCTATTTTCTTTAACGTTTATACTCGTAACATTTGGGTAGAAAAAAGAAATGGGGGTATAACTCACCTCTGGCGAAAAAGTTGGGCGGTTTCCTTTTGGGCGGACCTGTAACAATGAAAGTTATGTTAGTTAAGAAAAAGGGACAGCTATATAAACTTTCGTGTGATAAATACAGACAGAAATTGTGCAAGCAAGGAATAAAATAATTGCAAACAAAAAACACTTCAGTAAATTTATTAAATTCTGATTATTTTCTATGTCTCGAACTGTCCTTGTCTTTGTGTGTGTTCCATGGCATCCCTGACACAGGCTATCCTAGTGGGAAGCTACGAGTGTGACACGTTTACTTTTTTTTGTAAAAGCCCAATTATATAATGGAACGTCGGCCCCATAAAGGCTGCATTTGACAGATCTAAGCTAACCAAAACCTTTAATAGCTCTATCTTTGTCATTGCAACCTATTAGACAAGGACATCAAAACGTTTAGAGAAAATAGATTTGTCAATAAAAGCCGTCAGGATCCATCTTGTATTCAAAGGATGATGGGCACTTCGTCCCCGGTGTTGTATCAAGTCATGACATATGTCATTCGAAAGAGCATAACAATAGCATTATTTAATTATATTACACCAACCCTGAGTGACGTGCAGGGAAAAAGATATGACGGTTTTTAGATTGCAAAAAGTGCTGTTTTTTTTTGTTTTATAAATCTATTTTATCGAATTTTATTAACGTGTATGCATTTTCTGTGACTATTTTATCACTCCCGTATAACAATTTGATAATAATAGTTTATTTATAAATGTTTATATAGTTGTAATTATTTCAATTTTATACTGGCACATGCCAAAATCCTTACAATGATGATTATCGACAGTTTTTGTCTGAATAATGCCATAATATTATCAATATTTGAAAAATTAGGCGAACTTACCTGTAAGTGAAGTCTGATTAAGATTATAAGTTGTCTTTGTCGAAAGCCCGAGCCTTTCGTCAAACTAGTTTGTTTTTTTAATTATTATCTCTCCCTTTGCCAAGACAATTTAAAAGCGAGCGAGATAAACTTTAAATAATGGTTACAGATAAGAGTAAAGGCATAGAGCAGAGAGCAGTCATAGACTAAATGCAGAGATTTTTACTTTTTAAATGCTTTTGACTTTGAAAATAGTGGTCAATTAGGCCTTTTTTGCAGAGCCAGCCATGAATTTGGCTCAAAACGTCACAATACTGCTAACGGTGTGAGGTACTATCGATAAAATCGGCTGTTTCGACATTATTGATGTTCTAGAAAATAATTAAGAAATCTTATTGAGAATTGTATTTATTGAGAAGGGTAGTCGTGCTGAATCTGACTACAGGCCTACCCCGATCATATTCATACTCTGCAAGACAACATACTATGGAACAAGCTCCTGGCGTACCGAAAAGCTAATGACCTCGTAAGTGACTGGCAGTACGGATTTTGCTGAAACTGGTCTACTGGTGATCTTACCACTCACATCTAAGAGACTATCGAAAACATGAGGAAGCGCTCATATCACCACCGACAGAGGATGGTAACAGAGGTAGTTTTAGTAGGTACCTATAACCCTACAAAAACCCCCTTGACCCGGTTGCCCCCCAACGCAGCCGGTTATTTTCTTAAGGTTTCCCCCAGTCTCAAAAAAAAACTATCCATAATAGACTATCCGTATCAGTAACACTACTTTCAAACGTGTATCTTATATTATATCGATTCCAAAAGTCGTGTTTTTACTGTAGGTATTGCTTTATTGTTCAATAAAATGTCATAGTGCGCATCAAACTTAACCAGGTTAGTATCGCCTCAATCGAAAACTGCCAAGAGACAAGCTTATGCGCTTGACCATGGCTTCTCTCGGAGGCTGGATTTTTCATCCGCTGAACCGCGCGTCGGATATGCAACGGCAACGGTTTGTCGTCTGCGTACCCAAAAGCACCAGGCTTTAGAAGATAATTATTGTGAACAAGGAAAAGCGTTGTGGAGAGCACCGACCCCTGGAGAACACCGGCCTTGATATCTTTTAAATCAGATAAAGAACCACCAATGACCACTGCTCGAATCAAATAATCCCGCTGGAAGTTCGATATCCATGAACAAACCAAGCAAACAAGCCAAACAAAGGGAGCTTGCCTATAAGGCTTTTATGCCAAACCCTGTCGAAAGCTTTGTAGGTGTTAATGGAAACCACTAGCTTTTTTATATGTTTTTCAGAGAGGGCATATTCAGCTACTGGATACATAGCGACTGACATAAAATGCCTTTAATCAGACAGCACTCTTAATACTCTATATTTCTCGCAAACTATTGCCAAAATGACTTCTACATGTTCCATACATTTTGTCGAGTGTCATTAACATTTTTCTATGGAACAGCTGATTTTTTTTCCCGAATTTCGGGTTGCTCCCATAGTAAAAGTTGTTCATAATGAAAATAATACCTACTATGAGCCCTTTTCGGCTTAGCGTACCCTTTATGAATAACCCTGTATTCAATAATAAAAGTAATTTTTGACATACATGTTAATAAAATTCCTAATAATAGCTTTAGAAAGCAAAAAATCAGCAATTTTTTTAAATCTAAAAACGATCATATCTTTTTCCCTGCACGTCATTCAAGGTTGAGTCATAAAATTAAATAAAGCTAATATTATCATCTTTCAAATGACATATGTCACGACTTGATACAACACGGGGACGGCGCCCATACAAAAGTGCCCATTCTCCTTTATATGTAATGCCACTGATTTCTAATCTTATATATGTATGTAATTGAATTCCGTTTTTGGTTGTCGGTAAGCAATTGTTAATTTTGCAGGTACAATAACGGGCCATATGTTAATAGCAACCCTTCCCTTAGTCTATATTAAACGTAATAATTCACTAATAAACGGCCAAACTGATCTTGATAAAATTTTGCCAAAGACCATAATGAGGAAGAACACCAGACTTTTATCTCAAGATAAAAGTCTGCGCGAAAGCTCGGAAAATGTTCAGTAAAATTACAAGGTGCATCAAGAATATTACTACATAAATGTAATATCCTTATTGTTACTTCTAATATCTTCAAGAATATGGGCACAAAGTTTCATGATGATCGGTTAAGTAGTTTTCGCGTGAAAGCGTGACCAGCAAACTTATATTCACATTCATAATAATAGTGGGGATAGGGATACCTAGGAAGTACCAGCATCACATATCTACGGTAAAGCCTTACTACACTGTTTTCGCAAACGCTTAGTTGCAACAAACTTTGTCCACCAAAACATGTGTACAAGAACTAGTTCCGCAGAGTTAGCTCAGGATGTGGGGCACTCGGAAGCAGTAAGAGAGAGTATCTGAAGATTTATCGGGCGAAGCAACACGCGACTAGTTCAGAAAGTGAGTAGGAAACGCTTGCATGTTTTTGCTAGGCTTCTAAACGCTTCGTTGTATTTAGGTATTTACAAACTAGGCGTTGCATAGTTTTTAGGGTTCCGTAACTAAAGGGTAAAACGGGACTCTATTAGTAAGAATCCGCTGTCCGTCTGTCTGTCCGTCTGTTAAACCAGCCTGTATCATGAACCGTGATAGTTAGACCGTTGGCATTTTCACAGATGATGTATTTCTGCTGCCGCTGTAACAACAGATATTAAAAAGCAGAATAAAATAAATATTTAAGGCGGTTTCCATTCGAGAAACGTGATTTTTTTATCGTTTTTATAGATATTGGAACGGAACAGTTCGTGCGCGAGTCTAACTCGCACTTGGCTGGTTTTTTGGTTTCATATTTTTGTTGAACTTCAATACGGTCCGTATTTTCGGAGACATTTCCCAAGTCCATTGATCGTACATTTTACAACATACGTGGCGTAGCTGTTCATTCGTGCCTAACAGTAACAGACGCTACAACAATTCACGACCAAAAAGAAAGTTTACAACTGAAAGATTTTTGTAATTTTTCATTATTCAGCTAAAACCAAAAAAGTCTTTCTTAAAAAAATCTTTATTTTAAAATGTTGTATTTAACTTGCATTGTATGTATTTAACTATGTATGGATCTATGTATCTATGGGACCATATAACTATGTTTATATTCAATTTTGAACCCGATGTCTGATTAAGCTTAAATTTGGTATACCTACGTGTGTAATTGTGTAATTGTTTTAGAAATAAATTTCTTATTTTAACTTCGATTTGTAATTTTTATTATTAACGATAAAATTATTGTATTTGTAATAAAAATGTTTGTAGTCTATTACAAAGTATTTTTTTGTTTGACAACACGTGCTTACATTACTTTCAGTTTTCATCTAGATTTGTCGAGATGTCGTGAAAATAATCTTATAAAATTATGTCAATGTTTACCAAATCTTTAAACAAAATAATTCAATCGGCAGATATCATGTATGCCCACATCATTAGGTTTAATTGAAAGAAAGTAATGAAAAGTTGCTAAATAGGAAAATGATCTATAAACATGGTAACGTAATTGTAAAACAACAACTGCTTTAAGGACTTTCTTTTTACTTCAAAATTAATTTATTGATTTTGATGAAATAGACAAAATTGACATTTAATACCATCTCTCTATACCTATTTGTTCCGTGGTTGAACTCATGAACTTTCGCAATTGTAAACATAAAATGCGAGTGGCAACATTAAACTGATAATCCCAAAATGCTAAAATTCGCTTTTGTTCTTTTACGATAATGGATACAAGCGACGTTACTATAAAATTCTGAATTGTTATCTCCTTTTACGAGCTCCTGTTATAGAGATTAAATTAGCGTAATTACATCAATTTGCAGCTGTCACATTGGATGAAAGTTTAATTCATTGAATATTTTAGAAGGAAAGTTAATATAGACTGGCTTGGTCCGTCGGAGTTTGGGCGCCAGGCCTTTGACATGGCTTAACAGTTGTTATTACTGAATAGCATCAACAATTAACTTAGTATCTTAGTAACCTACAACAGCTGTCAATTGTGATGTAAATTAAACACACACTGCTTTACCGGGTTATCCGTTACTTTTTCGTCGGATATTATTTTCCGGAAAATCAAAATCCATAACGGAAAAAAATTATTATAAAATTGAAAATGGAAAATTTATATTAGTTTCTGAAACACGTGTCAGGCGGATGAAAAGACAGACACCGCTGTTTAGCTATAGTAATAGTTTTCGCTTTTGTAAACGGAGCACAAAAGCGCGGATAAAAGTTACGCGGCCGGGTTTAGTTTTGGTTTCAATCACATAGGAAGCGACGAGGCGGAAATAACTTTTCAAAAACTGTCACTGCGCTTTAATGGAATATTTTGCTTGTAATATGATAGTCATTTCTCGAAAACTTGTTATCAATTTATTGCGTTTACAGCGTCACGGTAAACTCTTTGAATCTCCATTGGAATCCAGTTGACTCAGCACTTTTGTTGCGGCTGCTTCATAAATAACGGTGGAGCTAAACGGCTCAAACTTTTGCTTTGAAACCTTTCAACAATTTTCGACAGTGATGAATTGTTATACGCCTTCGATTGTTCTAGTTTATGCCTAATTTTGTGCCTGTGTCCCTATGTTTGTGTGTACCTATGTATTTACTCACTAACTGAAATGACAAACAAACAGCTAGCTCCAACGTGTAGGACGGTGTAAATAAACTTAACAATTGGCTTAGCGGCAGGTTGGTTGGATGCTAGAAGATCTCGATTCGATCGATTTGACTGTCACACCATACATACTAATCACAAAACAAGTCCATTATTAAAATATTTTTAAAAACAAGCTTTCTTTGCATCGTCTTCGGAGTAACACAGGTACACCAAATTTCAGCCCAATCGGACATCGAGAAGTGGTTCATTTAGTTGCAAGATTTGACCCAAACTACAGCAAACGGCAAGCTAAATAAAAGCTTGTAAGAATAACAATTCCTAGAATTTCCCCTGAATAGAGTTGTTGATACATGACAAAGTATTAAAATAACTAGTGTAGGTACCGATGTGGCTATTTGACGTGAACTTTGTGAAAAACATTCTTGGTACCTTTCCACTTCTGTGCAATAAACAATCTAGTGAAACATTATTTTTTTTTCTAACACTGATTTATAACTTATAGAGTTTAGTTATATATTATCGAATAGTTGTTCATTTATTTCAATCGTTCCTGAGCTATTTTTAATTAATAGTGATTGCTGAATGTAACTGCCGTCAAACGAACCTTTTTGTGCCTTCTCGAAGAAATCCCAGCAAATAAATCACAGCCAACAAGGCATCAGCACGAGTGGAGCCAATTTGTTATTTTTTCCTTTACCAGTATGCGTTAAATCAGTAATGTATGTTGGAATCTGAGGCACGGAGACGCATTATTCAGTGAGTTCCGAGGCAGCACCGTATCACGCTAACAATTAGAAATGCGAATGTTGTAAGCAGGTATGTGTAGCTCTGAAGGTTTGTGTATTATTGGAAGTATAAGTTTTCCCACACAACTCGATAACGGCTCCGATATTCGTCCAGCCTTTTTTTTGTGATTGACTTGCATTTGACTGCCATCTTGCCTGATGGTAAGCAACGATACGGTTTACGATAAAGCACGCTTGCCATAGAAGAAACCGATTCACTTGACACTTGAAGACTCCTAGATTATATCTTTAAAAACGCACAATAACCTTAACATATGCTTTATTTTTTTCGCAGTTAGCATTTCTTGACAACGAGTTGATAGAAAACATTTCACTTCACACAAAACAAAAAAAAAAATACAAGTTTTTGAAAGTTCAGAAATCATCCGGTCATCGCTCGAGCGAACGATCGAAGATCACATCGCTTTGTTCACAAACTTAAACGTCCTATCAAATTCATGATCCTATCAAAGTCACTTTCAATTATATTCGCGTGTAAAATCGTATCTTCAGTTCCTATCTTCAGTTCGAAAAGCTCAAAAGTTCAGGAAGCTTTCTAATGATGAAAGTAAGTCCAATCAGCTACTGAATCTTTGCAACTGAGTTTTCCGTTACACTGAGGGTATCTGTTAGAGACACTGATCTTAATTAAACCGGAATCATTGATCCCGTAGCTTGCGTTTAGTGGCTCCGGTGGGATGCACTCACGTTATAGACACTTTCACTGCGGCTCTTCGTATACTTTGACTAAACTACTATTTTGACACCTGTTTGGCTCAGTGGTCGATATCCGCCTTATAAACCAGAGGTCCCGGGATCGATTCCCGGCCGGGCAGATGTTTGAATAATGAATTTAAATATCTGCTTAGGGTCTGGGTGTTAGTTGTCCTTGTCTTTGTGTGTGTTCCATGGCATCCCCGGCACAGGGTATCCTAGTGTGGAGCTATGAGTGTGTAACGTTTTATTTATTTATTTACTGTGACCATGGCCGATGAGGCGATGACACTTTGTTAGGATACGATAATATTCTGAACTCAAATGACTCTTTTACTGATGAGCTAGGTTGAACATAGCTCATAGCCATGTTACGTTTAATGTTATGAAATAAGAGCTGCCGGCAGGGGCGGATCTTGAATTTGTGGGGCCCTGGGCTAATACTGCTTAGGGGCCCTACCTAATTACTCAACTAATTGCCATTTTGACAAGAAACTGTTTTCTGTAGTGATATAGGAATACTCGTATTTAATAATATATGTTAAGTACAGGAAGAAAATAGGAAAACAAAATATTATATTTTTTATTAAAACATTATTTATTGCAAAATAAATCACTTTTAAGTTATGTATCACTTTAGTAAACTAAACACGCACTAAACACATTTCTAGCAATAACAAAGTCAATTCGTTAATACAGGGTGTTTGGTCTAGGGTTACACAAACCAAATGGGTGTGTTCGTTGACCCATTTAGAGAATACAAGTTGGCAAAAAAAAATCCCAGACGCCTAAATTTTTTTTTAATGGTCTAGGTGTGTTTTTTTTTATTTTTACCGAAATTTAACCTATTAAGCACCACAACTTTAAAAAAAACTGTTTTAGACCGGTTCTTTTTATTTGAATTTGGTCTCTGATACATTTTCGTATTGTACATAGCAAAATTAGAAGCAAATAAGGACTAAATAATTCGTTCAGAGCTCATAGGGTGTAAAAATGAAAGAAAAATGGCCCAAAAGGTCAACTTTGACTCGATCTAAAAAAAAAACTAAAATTATCATCTTATCTAACAAAAATTATCCATGAAATTCAAACACTTCTAAAAACATCTCTTGTTATCCCTTATTATAAAAGTATCCTACACGAGTACAAAACTTTATCGCTTTGTGAAAAAAAATTGATGTTTGGGAAAATGAAACAAAAACAATAATGCAAAAAATTATCAGTTTTGTTCAAAAACAGCTCCTCTATTCGCAATGCATGCCCGTCATCTTCGTCGGATTTTTACAGTCGTAGTTTTTAATTTCATCTCTTCTTTCATCTTCGCAAAAGCGGCATTGATTCGCTCAATAAGTTGCTCTTTGGTGCTTATTTGAACTTCGTACACTAATTCTTTGGCACGTCCCCAAACAAAGAAATCAAGTGATGTAAGGTCTGGGGATTATTTTTTGCATTATTATTTTTGTTTTATTTTCCCAAACATCAATTTTTTTTCACAAAGCGATAGAGTTTTGTACTCATGTAGGATACTTTTGTAATAAGGGATAACAAGGGATGTTTTTAGAAGTGTTTGAATTTCATGGATAATTTTTTTTTTTTTTTTTAGATCGAGTCAAAGTTGACCTTTTAGGCAATTTTTCTTTCATTTTTACACTCTATGAGCTCTGAACGAATTGTTTAGTCCTTATTTGCTTCTAATTTTGCTTTGTACAGTACGAAAATGTGTCAGAGACCAAATTCAAATAAAAAGAACCGGTCTAAAACAGTTTTTTTAAAAGTTGTGGTGATAGGTTAAATTTCGGTAAAAATAAAAAAACACACCTAGACCACTAAAAAAAATTTAGACGTCTGGGATTTTTTTGGCCAACTTGTATTCTCTAAATGGGTCAACGAACACACCCATTTAGTTTGTCTAACCCTAGACCAAACACCCTGTATAGTCGACGATAGCAGAAGTGCGGTAAAATAACAAAATTGCGTCGGGCGATAAGCGGAAAGAAGTCCCCAGTACTTAATAGACAATACACGGAATACACCGACCGAAAACAAGCGACAGGGAATTCCCCGTTCCGTTTGATAGATGCGCACACGGGATGATTGATCGCAGTGTTGCCAACCTTATGATCGGATTTTTTTTAATTCTAGATAATTTTTATTAGTGACAATATCGTCTATTGGTTTCAGTTCGGTTGGGGGCCCTCTGTATTCGCGGGGCCCTGGGCTCCAGCCCAAAAAGCCTTTAAGTAGATCCGCCCCTGGCTGCCGGAACACTCATAAAAATACTTATATAATTTAACATCTATTGTTCACTACGTTGCTCTGCTCGGCAGGTAGTGTAGGTACACCTTTTTTTTCTCGTGACTTTGGTATAATTTGTAGAGGACATCTTTATACAAGCTTTCAAAGGCAAATGTAGTATATTACAAAGAATACTAGCTGCGTCCCGCGGTTTCACTCGCGGTCAAAAAGTTAACATGTCTTTTCTGGGATATAAAGTAGCCTATGTGTTAATCCTGACCATGAACAACATTCGTTCCAAATTTTATGTAAATTCGTTCAGCTGTTTTTGCGTGAAAGCGCGACAAACACACATTCTTACAAACTTTCGCGTCTATAATATTAGTAGGGTAAAAAATAAAACATTGGCACTGTCACATCACTCCGGAGGCAGTAAATGAGACTCGAGTAAACAGACACCGTAAAGCTAATTACCATGTGTAAACCTTTGCAACGATGTAGCGCGATGCAAGTAACGAATCCTATTCAAATTCAAATTAGTACAGCATTATTTTAGTCAGCTGCCACTAAACATACTCGGTCTCAGTCAAGCCGCTGCGTTTTGTTGGCGCATGGCGTCACATTCACACAGTGAATTTAATTGTAATACACGTTTAATTTGTAGTAAAATTCATAAAAAATATTTATTAGCCTTTTGTGCTGGATTTATTTAATTTTTTTTGCAGATTATAACGTTCCACCATTATTTAAAGTGTTCAATAAAATAAATAAGTTTTATTGTAGGTATTTGATTTCCGTTATTAGAGTATTGATTTAATGTAAACACCATTTTTTTTAATGAAATGATTTATAAACCAAATGACCAACATCGTTTTCTCTGGCACTAATATTGTAATTACTAAATTACATAATACACAATTACCTAATTAGCAAAATAATACTGAAGTCAACGAAATAATGACGGGCGTGAGAATGACCGAATTATTAGTCACCAAAAACTGTACCTGTTCTAAATTGAGTTGCCCTACATTTCGAGTTACTAAAAAAATCTGGACTAGCGGAGAGCATCGCATTAGCGGAAAGTGTTGAGCCGTGTCGATCGATCTCAGTGAGGAGCCTTGACATTTGGGTTGAGGACCAAACGGACGGGTGTCGCGTCCTTGTGTTGTAACTTAAGCTTTGCGGAAGCGATAACACCAGTCATACCATCCTACTATTCAAATGCGAAAGTTTGTATGTATGTATGTATGTATATGTGTATGTGTGTGTGTGTGTTTGTATGAGTGTGTATGTGCAGTGTGCCTAAGTGTATGAATGATTGTTACCTCGTATCTCTTTCACCACTTAATCGATTTCGAACAGAAATAAGTAGAGAAAGGAGCCCTGAATTAATTAATTTGATTAATTACTGTTCATCGTTTTCATTGATGCCATGGCATCATTAGGCGCGTAAATTGTTATACATAATAAATAATACGCTTTTAAAAGTTTCATTATTTAAACCATTCTGTTTTGTATATTTTTGTACTGGTAACATTTATGGAACATAAAAGTCACGCAGCCCAACATTATGAAAGCGGATATAACTTAGGTAACAAAAGTCGTGATCAGCGCAAACTACAACTACAAGGGAAACTCAGAAACCGCAGATTCAAACAAAACTAATGAAAAAGTTCGACGCAAACAAGACGCCCGGCTTTTATTGCTGTAGACACAGCTAGCGAGTAAAACGTATGAAAAACTAGTGCAAAGTTTACTCCCAGCATATTAACATAAGTTTAGCTTGAATCCGTACCAAATCGCTTCATCTACTAGGTCACTGCTCGTAGTTTTGGTGATCTGCCAGAAAGCATAGTATAGTCGTAAAATATAATAGCCAACGACCTCTTACATAGATTTGGCACCAAAATACAGATTAACTAACGCATTAATTACGAATTAGATTAACAACCAGAAAACCTCAATGATTTAAAGCACCCTTAAACCTACTTAACAGTAATCCGAAAACAGGCGGGTCTCACTTCCATAGCAATACTTTGAGCCTACTTTAGAAGGCGTTTCGCAATCCAACCGAACGGATTAATTTAATATAGTTTCTAGAGACTTGATTGGGAACAAAATCAAGAGAGCACGATAAAATTACAACCACGGCTAATCGTTCGTAAATGAATAAATATTAATGCCTTGACTGCACGTATTTTCCTTAACGCTGTTGACATAGCTTTGCTTTGAGTGGAGAACAGCGAAAAGCCCTTGACAGAGAAGTGTAATCTTCGAACCGCTCTGTATGGAAATCTTGAGTGTTTTATTCCTAGCTCGATCCTTGCCGCCGGTTTTACTCGGTATTAATATTACTATTTGGCCAACTGCTTCACAATGATGATTTTCTCATGTATTTCAATGTGTTTTATACTTACCAGTACGTAATTTTGCTTTTTGTATATAAACGTTTGTTGGTACGTATTTTGACTGATTTAGTTGGTTAGATAAGTCGGTATCGAGGGTACTGGACTTTATGGTAAAAGTACTGAGTGAGTAGGTAAGTAAGTACTAGTAAGTAAGTTCGTATAGACTAAGTGAATAGAGTTATTGCTAGTGTAGTTTTAACTGTTACAATTCTATCTAGTTTTCATAGTAAGTTTTCTAACAATTTCAAGTATGTTTTCAAGTTTTGTTAAGGGGCAGAATATAACGCGCCGCTATCTCGCATGCACATTTCAACATTGTTTAAGTCATAAAACCAATTAATATAATTAAGAAAAATCGCATTCGGCCAAGTTGCTGTAAATAATATCACAAAGCTTTAGCAAAAAATCATTTTGATCCAAACAAGTTTTCATACATGAAAATAGGTAAAGGTAAGATATTGAAAGTTGCTTGAATCAAAATTAATTTTGGGTTAAAGCTTTATGATAATTATTAGTTACAGGAACTTGACCGAATGTGATTTTTCATAATTTAAAAGATGTTAAAACGTGCATGCGAGATAGCCCCCATGATATAATCAGCCCCCTATGTGTTTACAGAATTTAAGGAAATAATACAAAAGCTGTTCCAATTAGCATCAACAATTCAATACCGAACGTTCTTTTTAGCTGGGTTAAAAAAAGCCGGGCTTTTGTAATAAGATGCATAACAATGCGCTCCACACAATGCCAGTTTAATTGGTCTGGGAATGATTGACTAGCTCCATTTCTAGCTAAAATTGATAATAGTCGTTCGCTTCGAATGCGGTTTTGAAACCTGAACCGTTATCAATTAGGTTTAATTCTCCATTCCTCGAAACATTTTCTGTTTTCCAATTTCGAGTCATTCAAAAGTCTTGAAAAGGTAAGATTAATATTTGACTATATTTTTAAATATCTGAAGTTTTTTACTACCAATTTTTGAGTTGCTTTTTATTCGATTTCGGCATACCTATATAATAGGTACTTCATGCATGATTTGTATGTATGAAGGTTTAATTAATGTCGGGTTCTAACGATTTCGGAAATATTCGAATATGTTACGAGTAGTTTGTACTCGTATCTAGGGTATGCGTGGTCCCGTTTTTCTTCTCTCTGAATAAAATATCAATACCCTGACAACACACGTATGTACAATGCAGACAAAAACAACACGTTAACATTCAGTGTGTCAAATGACCGCACACTAAATCTAACATGGCGGCTCGTATAAACTAGAATTGAAATTGTATACCTTAATACCTCTCCTCTGGCACGAGTCACGTAGAAAATCGTTATTTATTCTTACTATACAATCATAACAAATATTACTTTGCAACTTAACAGCCATGTAATGCAGTTTCCAGTAGTTTTCACTTAGTTTCTTCTACAATAACCTTCCACCGGTTTAAGCAAATCTTTATATCAAATTTTAAATAGAAAACAAATACCTGACTAAAGTAACAAAGCTTTATAAATGAAGACTGAATAATACTAAAGCTTGCAATAAAGATATTTTATATTAAAGGTGAGAGCGAGTCAGCGCAAACAAGCTAAAGTATACCTTATCTACGTCACTGCGTTCAAGGCACAATATTAACATCATAACCACCCGCCGTAATGAACCCTATAACTTCTTGAGAATAACCGTAAAAATCCTACGTGTCTTGCGTGCTCGTATCAAAACACGCCAATATAGGGGTAATTGACCACGAGATGCGGTAGTCAGGGCAGACCTGGTATCACAGAAGTGGGATGACTGATGGTTGACTCGAGAGTGAAAGCATGAGAGAGGTATAGAGAGAGAGTGACAAGTGATAGGCTAAGCGCGGAGGCGTGGAGAGCGCGTAACGGAGGCGTAGTATCCAAAGCTTAGAAAGCCTGACTTAAGCCGCGATGTGGCAAGGACGTGGCGACTCTTATCTTTTCCGTGCATTTAGAATGGCGTGAATTATGCAAAGGCGTCTCGGAGAAGTAGCGTGCTTACGCTACATGAAAGACCTGGTTGTACAAAATAGACGGAGGTGGAGATGTAGCGTAGACACGCAAGCGGTAAATAATAGAAAAGATGGCTATGGACAAGGCACGGTAATCTCATCCCTTAAAAGAAATATACTTTTTTGTGCACAACAATTTTCTATTTAAAAATGTTTTACCTATAAACTCTCCCCAGTTCATATATTATAAAAGAGCACTTTCTGTTGAAAATTTAATTTCCAACCCTCCAACCTCGTTGCTGCATATTGCACACAAATTGAGTTTCCGCAAGATTTTTCTCGTACACAATTACGTGCGACAATAAGCGGAAAATGAATAAAGTTTAAAAATACGCGAGCTAACCAGTTCGAAGTGGTCTTAGCCGGCGAGAACCGGAGCGAACAGGTCAAAGAACGATTTTGCGCATCACACACTACAGTAAATATGACACTAGATTATTCACTTACACGTCACGTGCTGACGTCACTATACACCATCTTACTTCCAAGTCTGAACGAGCGCTGAGCGCCCATAAGGCACCTTGCTGACATACCTAGATATTACCAACACCCACAACTATTGAGTTACTAGTAGATATAGAGGTATTTTATTGGTATAGCTCTGAAAGACGATAAATTAAAAACCAATTCACAACACAATATTTGAATAACAAAACTTGAGCTTACGTACTCGTATGAAGGATACCTACTATAGAAGCCAGAAGCCATTTTAAATGTATTGTATTTTCATTTTAAATACGGATTGCACATGCTAGCAGTAGGAAATGGCCGTCAGGCCGACCTAGAATGACAAGCTCGACGCTTTCAAAAGAAATTGGCCCACAATAGCGATCAAAGAAATGCATGACGTAAAGAAGCAAGAGATAACTTGTTCCAAGGATGGGATAATCCGGGTAGCTTAAGAATTATAAAAGCAAATTGTGTATGTTTGGATGTTTGATGCCCAATCACTCAAAAACAGTTAAACGGATGTGAATGAAAGTAGCTTATACCCTGGACTGACATATGAACTACCTTTTGTCCATGAAAATTAAACAGCTTCTGTAAAATAGCGGATGAAACCGCAAAGCTCAGCTACCTAATGTCCTAATAAATAATAATAATCATAAAGAAGAGCGTAGAGCGGTAGTCTCCTCTTGAACCAGCTGGCGCCCGCTTTTACGTGTAAATCTTACGTCTTGACGTGTGAGGAGGAAGGGGGAGGGTAGATTTATCGCACGAATTCGTAAAATGGTCCTTTACGGTCACAATAGGTGTCTATTTGTAGAGTGCCTTCAGGTAACAGGTACTTGCCGTGATAACGTGAATGCGAAGGGATGTCAGGAGTGATTGTTGTGCGATGTTGCTGGGAGATTGATGTTTATTTGGGTTAGTACCTAAATGAGAACAGCATTTATATTCTATACAGCTTTTGACTTGCAAAGTGTAGAAAGTATAAATTATGAAAAAATATGGTTGTCTTATTAGTTTTTTGTCAATGAAGGCTATGGAGAATTGGAGAGCGAAAGGAAAAATTGGTATACAATAGAATTGGGAAAGATCTTGTGATGCGGTATCTATAGACGGGTTTGTATGATAAAGATGGGTAATAAATATAATGGGGTTGTCACATAAACGTGTGCTAATAATAATTGTCATGTCTAGTCTTTTTTGTTATAATTTAAACACGGGAATACTCACGTAAAAATTAAGTCGTCTACTACGACTAGTTTCGGTCACATTCGGTCACATTCGTGACGTGCTCGCGGTTGCGTCTCGTTTGGCAACCAAACGACCAAACGACCAAACGAGACGCAACCGCGAGCGCGTCACGAATGTGATCGAATGTGACCGAAACTAGTCGTAGTAGACGACTTAATTTTTACGTGAGTATTCCCGTGTTTAATTATTATAACAAAAATGTGTGAAAACCACGTTAGTTTCCATATGTCTAGTCTTATTTTAAGAAAACCACCACATTATAATAGAGCGTAATGTAGCGTTTCCGAACAAACAAAATGTCACCTGCCCCGAGTAATATCAAGATCGATAGCTGTTTAAACGCAAAAAGGTAACAAATAAAGAGCAGGGCCAGAGAAATTGCTACTTTTGCATTAGTTGTATTGTAACTCGAGATTTTGTTCGCATGGTCAAAACTGCGGGTCGAACCTGCACCTCTTGCCGAGATGTTCCAATTGTTCCAAAAAATCCATATTTTGAACGCTATAAAAAATGTACGGGAATGTCATTTCTGTAATAGAATAAAGAATCTATAACTAGTAGTTCTGCGAACGGTAGACCTCACGAGAACTTTTTTTCGAAAATCAGTCTTTTATCTCGACAACCTCTTGACTAATTTTACTCATATTCGTAATTGATGTTTAGAATTAGGCACCAAATCTTATTGAAAAATTTTACCGAAATCGGCCTGTAAATGGTGCTGCAGTAAATTTCCTCCCTTTTTGAGGGAAATACGCACCAGTCAAAAAATCCCGACGACAAAAAAAAATCTATGAAATCGTGGAATCTGTACACCAAGGTTTCGAGATTCGTTGAAAAATATGTCCTGTACGCGAGTACCAACATACAAACATCCGGACAGATGAAAGAAGATTTTGCCAGTTGTTGTAGAGACGCTTCGCTCGGTCAAATAGATTATGGAAAGGTCATTCCCACACATTGTGTTAGTTTTCTATAGCGTTTCGATTGCAATTGCATCTTGTCGAGGGGCAGAACCCAATTGACATGTGTTCAAGGCAGATGTGATAGCAAGAAAGGGGTCTATACCAGGAGGGCGAAGAACAATAATATTTCCCTCGTTTAAATGCTGCATGAAAGAGACAAACATACTCGTATCTGTATTCTAGCTCTGTCACATCGACGCACAAATAACAACGGACAAAAGACAAACCGTCCACGGTCCGTGCTAGGACTGTAGGAGAGGGAACGCTATGGTGATGGTCCTAATATTGCTTCATATCCCACGACGTTTGTTCCTAAGTAAAATAGAAACAAAACCGTGTGTGTTCATGTACCATGTTCCATGTTGTGGGTTTTGCCATCCATTGCCAAGACAAATATGTTAACAAGACGTAGAATTAGAAAGAAGTAGAATTGTCCATGAAAAACGCGTTTTTTTTTAAATTCATAACAGAGTGTGATTAAGCATGCAATAGGATAAAAAGCCATATTGTATGAATACGAGTAGCTCGTTGAAAAATCTTCAATATGATGACGGCTACGAGCCGGCTGTGATCCTGAGACCCGAGTGTGTCCTTTAGAAAAAGGGTGTTTTTCCCTTTCGGTGACCACTTGTTGAACTCAGTGTCACAATTGTGGGTACCTATCCTATTTACTTATTGTTATACAAAGGTCGACTCAGCCCTTGACTCGTTTTACTCAGCAAATAAGATGTTTCTCATTTTGCTCGCGCGTGGGCTGATCTTGTATACAGTTGTATAGAGATCATCTAAACTAATACTGCGTGCCTTTTTACTAAGTAGGTATACAACGTGGTAGATAAAAGTACGTAAATGAATTTCTAAAGCTGCAAAGTTTTAGATACTTCGTTAGTTAATTTCTAACGTAACTTAATAGGAAGTCTCGCTAGATAAACAATTGTGTTCAAATAGCGAAAGTTTAGATAATAGTTTTAGTTCGTAAGATTACTTCAAAAGTATGTGTCTACTGAATCTTGTGGCTGTGACGCACAATGAGGGTCGGCACTGATACGACTTAGCACTTTGCCAAACGACAACAGCCAACTTGTCCGCACTAAGTTGTTTTTCCTCTTGCTCTATGTTACAACCTCAACTCAACCTTTAAACATCTTGCTTCTGATGTCAGAAGCAAGATCCCCTGACTCCTACTAATGCATTCTTTGGAACTTTTGTGCGAATTTTCATACTAGTTTTTCCGTGACGGAAACATCGACTCCCGGATACGTCTGTAGGAGAATTTCAACGGCATATGTGAATCCACCAACCCTCAATTTGTCAGTGTTGTGGAATACTACCGAATAACCCTTAGAGAGTGGTATAGCATTAATCGCATATACCTACTAACATAATGTCAATAATCCTTGGCTATCCTGTCGACGTCTGATCTATTTTGGTCAGCCTGTATTTTGGTCATCAATATCTGTAAACAAATTCCTGGGTCTAAATTTACGCTATATTTTACAAACGACCTGAAACCATAACGCTACCTTCAATACCACGGGAAGGTGACGGTTTATATCTGGACCTGGACTCGCTTTAGCAAATAACAGTTTGCCGCCTGGCACGAAGCCAAAAGCGTAACCCGTAAGCTTTGTAAAGCGTCCGACTCAATACTACAAAATTAAAGCTAGCGTTTGGCAATTCTTTGTAAAACAGCGAAATGGTTTTATTTTTTTAATGCTGAAATCGTTTTTGAAAAAAAAAATGCGGCGGTCTTAAAATGAAGAAGCGTCATTATTTGGTTTTGAAAGTAACGTAGTGTTAATATAATAATTTCACAAAATCTGCATTGGTACTCGTATGGCTCTACAATTTACGAAAGGTAACCTTGTCACCGAATGGCAACATTTGCGATTAAGTATTAAAGCAATACGAATGCTCGTAGCTCTTTTTGCAGAAGTTTGTCAATCGTTCTCAAAGTACACCGTAGCCGAGATTTAGTATTTTGTGAACTCAAAGGGTTTTAATTACAATATTCTTCGGCACAAAGGTAAAAAATTCGTTTTGCATCATCAAAGGAAAAGTCCTTTCAGCTTCACAAAGGTGAAAATTGTCAAACAACGTTAGCGCATAAATTACTTACAATTCTGCAGTGTGACACGCTCATTTACAATTTTTAGAAACAATTTTTAAGAATTTTGCGCCCAATGTTTTTTTTTTAAACTAACTTTATTACTCGAACGATTTTTCGAGCATAATAACGGATCTAAGTAGGTTCCTACTTTGTTCTGCAAAATTGGTAAAGGCAAATTGGGTTCAAGCAATCATACATGCATAATATACCTATTATATTTCTGAGACAACATTTACCATAACGTCTAAAAAACCCAATCCTCCTTCTTGAGGTGGTCGGGCTAAAAGTGCTACAGCGCTGTATCGATCTGGCTGTAAGAATAAGTGTCGTTAGAGCTAGCTCTTACGCACCAGTTGCTTAGTAAGAACCCTCGACCTCCGATGAAGTCTAAATGACCCTTTACAAGTTTATGGACCACATGTCTCGTAAAATTGAGTTTACTCTGGAATATAAAGGTGCTTAGACACGGCTCAAGAGGAGTAAAGACCGTATCATACGACTCAGTGGCGTTGGGCAGGTACTCGTGGCTAGGTGTGGTGTGGTGTCGGCTGAAACCCTATTCTGGGGCGCTCGAAATAATCTCAGTCACTCCCACTATCGTGGCATTTATAATGGGAGTGACGACGACCGAAATAATATGTCTTCCACCAGAATAGAGCCCGTAGATCGATTGCTGCTACAAACGCTATCGAAGCTACAAAATCACGATTGTTTTCATTGTACCAATTTTACGAATTAATATAATGCTGTTAAGAAAACAAACAATTCAGTAAAAATAACATATTTAAGTCCAATAAAATTGAAAATTTTACACATTTATTTTATACATTACACTCATTAATTTAAGTCAAATTTTGACTTTAAATTGCCCCTAAAAATGTCATATTCAGTTTCGATACTGTTCGTAGGAGCGACTAGGAGCAGTCGAGATAAGAGCTCTGGCATAGAGGCTGCCGACAACAGATAAGCACTCCGTCGACAAACAACCAGCCCGACGGGAAGACAATATCGGACCCAAGGCAGGTCACACGCGGACGTAACTAACCCGAGACAGGGAGTAATAAAACAAGAGAAAGTACCCTATAATTAGCTGTTAGTTGATGACTTATTTATTGTTTCGATCAGAAACTAATCAATGAAATAATTAACAACGATTTCTATTTTTAATGTCATTGGTTGCAAGCAGACGGGCCGTCTGATGGTAAGCAATTACCGTCGCCTATGGATACCTGTAACACCGGAAGCGTTACGTATACGCAGCCGACCTATAAGTAAAGCCGTAAATTGGTAAAATTTACCTCTCTGAGAATAAAAAGAACGATAAAATACAATAATACTTTACATTAAAACCAGAAAAAGAAAACACAATCACTGTTAAACCAAAAGAAAGAAGCACAAAACATCTTATTACAACAAACCATCTCCTTCAAACACTCCGTTCCAAACAAATAATAGTCTACTAAATCGTAGGAGTCGATGCGGTCCATTTAGAATTCAAATCACCGAGCCAGGTGTTGTATAATTAAAACGGCAAGTGTTGAAGAGGGTTTATAGATCAGTTCTAATTAGACATGTCCATGTCCACTCTCCCCGCCCGAGCACTTCTCACAGGTACTGGGTTCATTACCCGTAACAAATACAGTGGCGAGAAAGTAAATGGGCATATTCGGCCGAGCAAACACATCATGGATGTAGTGACTGTCTCGCCTCGTCAAACTGCTTATACAACTCGAATACTCGGTCGAGGGCACTGTCTCGTCACTGCACTCGTTACTTCTAATCAACCAATAAGTTTTTTCTACGCTAGGGTAGTCTACCCTTTCGTTTCTAGCCTCTTTTATCAATAGCTAAATTAATAATATAAAATAAATAATAGAATAGCTGTGAAATAGTTACTCCGTCTTTTGTAAGTTAGAAAAAAAGATAAAACACGTAATTGCTACTTCAAGGTCACTACGCGCTTATTAATAAAAGGTTTAGAGTATAGTCAAAAAACAGTTGTAGAAGCAATCTACCCCAATACTATAATAATAATATGTAATTTCTACATGGTATTTTGCTGTATAAATGTACTAGAATTTGATTGCTGAAAACTAGAATAAGTATCTTCAAAACTGAACGCTATGCCATATGTTATCGATTGCAACAAGTCCACTTGGCCAAAATATTCTAATTTTTATTTTCACTACTAGTCGATGCTCGGAACTTCGTACCCAGTAAGAGGTTGTTGGTTAGTTTGTGTATGCACTCGAATGATTCCATTTATTTTATTTTTAACCGACTTCAAAAAAGGAGGAGGTTATCAATTCGTCTGTATTTTTTTTATTATTATTTTTTTTTTATTATTTTTTTTTATGTTTGTTAGTTACCTCATAACTTTTGACTGGGTGAATCGATTTTGATGATTCTTTTTTTATTAGAAAGCTGACGCTTCCCATTTGGTTCCATTTTAATTTAGTCCAGTTCTGATAATGGTATCCATGAGAAAACCATATAAGTCTTAAATTTACATGAAGTACGTGCGCGACAAATAGATGAATAAATCAATAGTCGGTCTTTTGAAGTCGGTTTTTGTTTTTTGTTTTGTAAAAATAATGTTCTTGTTATATATTATTATGTAGATGCTCACTGTGCTTACATTTATCTCAAACGGCTCGACTGATTTCGATGCGGGTATTTGTAAAGGATTTGTTATTCATCTGCGACAACAACAACCGCCACGCATTTTCTAAGGCCTAATAATTCTGACACCATGCAGGGCAAGCCGAGCTTACATTACTTAAAATGCAACTGACTGTACACTTATTTGACAGTTTAATTTCGGAAATTCATAGAAAATTATACATTTAGAAAATCGGTCATTTTATAAGGAGGTGCTTTTGAAATTTTTTCAATAATTAGATTAGTACAATAAACATAAAACAGTACAATTAACAATAAAGAGATCAGTACAATAAACAATAAACGTCGGTACTAACAGACTGGCAAGGCCATTTATATCAGTCTGTCTGACAAGACTGATGGACGGAAATAAGGATCTCTTAAGGGGTTTTGCAACCCCATGTTAAAAATTAAACTGAAACGAGTATACTCGTTTACAAGTTCATTGCACCAGTATTCATCCCAGCCCGCAGTAGGTACCGCCTATAGGACTAAGAGTAAGTCCTATAGATTACCTCCTACTGCGAGGTTCTTCTTTGTTCAAAATTACCGACTCCAAAAGCTACGTGTAAGTATCGGCGAATCTCGTCACCGCGATTCAGAAAACCCGTCGCTCGACTTTGTTAGTGTCAACTGCACTCATTATCCGAGTTGTTTAAATCGGTCCGGTTCTTTAGTACCTACGCGAATATTGCTGGCTATATTTTTTTCGCATGCATGCAAGTTTTTATCTACTCTCATTATCGTAAAATTCGAATCACAAACGTATAACGAATCTAAAATGACACAGTTTATAAACTCAAAACTGAAAATTAAATATTACATTAATAGGTATTATAGTGTTTTTTTTTTTTTTTGGTTTACAATATATTTCTATAGATGTCTGTGGCAGCGCATACGCGATGACAAGCTGGGTTTTGGCGCCATGCATTGATTGGATTTTTAATAGTAGTTTATGAAACTGTTGCATAATGAGGGGTATTAAAACACGAGTGTGAGTTTAAAAACCGAGCCGTAGGCGAGGTTTTTAATATGATAGTATCACACGAGTGTTTTAATACCTCTCATTTAAATTGGTATAATTTTTAAAAACAACACCGAAATTTGAGGGGGAGTATTGTATGTAAGTACTAGGTATGTAAACCCATTACCCAGGTAGATACGCTTATCTTGACCTCTGAGTCACTTGCATGTTGACGTTTAATTTTTCCACTTCCCCGAATCCTTTCCTAATTTCCGGGAGTTTCGATTTGTACTGGTCACCCTACTCAACTCGCCCTCTCGGTTCGGATAAAGCTCAATGAGAGCTCAGTTAATTGAATTAGTTTCCAGTCACTGCGTAGGAGTAGTATCGTTTGCAAGTGACAAGGATCTTAAACTTTGAAGTCTGTCTGAAAATGTTATATAAATCGACTGTGTTGACAAATGGCGTTATTTCTGGAAAGCAATAGTCAAAATTTGATCCCGTGTTAATTCCTTAGATAGTTAGCTGTTTGGGTAATTTTTACGAAGCATGTCTTTTAGCGGTGGGTTTTAGTCTATTTTTATTTTTATCAAAATCGATTCAGTCGTTTAAATGTAAAAAATAAATTATGCGTTGTTTGAATTTTTTAATGATTTAATAGAATCAAAATTGAATAGTGAACTTGAATTGTTAAAATAATTGTGCACATTTAGGGACACGCTCGTGGGTGCTCATTCGGAGTAGTGCCGGTTCTTGGAAGTGCTTGTTTAGTAAAAACACATTTTCTGATGTGCGCGTTTTGGAAAATGCGCTTTTTCTGATGTGTGCGTTTTGGGAAATGCGCTTTTTATGATGTGAGCGATTTAGAAAGTGCTCTTTCTGAACCTAGCCCTACCAAGTGGTACAGTAAAATAAGTTCGTAGAGGTCAAATAGTTATCACTGGTGGTAGTTTTCACACTGCCTGAAGGCATCTGACAGGCTATAAGGAGTTCTTCAACACATTACTTAAATGACATCATTGGTGAATTTCAGTTGGTATTTATGGTTACCAGTTGTGCCTCGCGGTTTCACCCGGTTTGTACATATAAACCACTCCTGTATTAGTACGAATTAAACAATCGGTCCAGCCATTGGAGCCGTTTGGTTCTCGAGTTTTAGCGAGACTAACGAACAGCGACTTATTCTTATAAATAAAGAGATGAAGATCAAATTATCCATTGATATCTTTGGGGAATAGTCGCCACCAAATTATTGTTTTTGCCAATCGACATTATCTCAGTTAAATCGGGAATGTTACTACCCTCACTCTCACTGAAATAGATATAAGAGTGACAAGAACAAAATCAATGTCACTTGCTTTAGGACCCCGGCTTTGCACGAGTATGAAATGTAATCTATGTTACTCGCTAATAATGTAGCTAAAATCGGTCCAGTAGTATTTGAGTTTATTCGTTATAAACATCCAAAAATACAAATCTTTCCTCTTTAAAATATTAATAAGGGTATATATAAAACACGTCAGCAGTGCAAGCTATTTAAAGTCGCTCGTGCTATTTTATTCGGCAGCTTTACTGCTATGCTGGCATCTGAATACCGAACTCAACTAAGTAAGTAAGCACCTATCATATTATACATTAGCAAAGCTTGGCTTGGAATAACTTAGTTGCTTTGCTTGTGTGAATAGGGAAGTAGAACAGCAAAGTGAAGTGAGGCTAATACCATTAGGTACAATTTGAGTTAAATAGACTTTTCGTAATGATACCTCAATGCTGGAATTTAAATAATATATTTACAACAAATTAAAAACATGCAAATTTCTAATTTGCATGTTTTTAGGTTGCTTTTTACTAAATCCTTTAATGTAATCTTCTTAGGCTTAATTTGATTATACAGGGTCAACTCCAAAACTGAAGACCAAATCTGTTCTATAACTTTTGAAAAATTTACAAAAACAGCTGTTCCATAGAAAAATTTCATTGACCTTGGACATAATGTAAGGAACAGGTTTTATTTTTAATTTTCGAAAGTCGTAGCACAAAAAGTGCTTAGTTTAAGTATAAAAGCCGCCTGCGAAAGAGCTTTATGTTTTAGAGTTGTTTCTGTATTGAGCTGATAGATTATACTTTTCCGTCAATCAATAAATACCAAGAACAAATTTGATATCATCTGCAACGGCAAAAATAGCTTTCCTTCGTGATCCATTCGTAGATCATAAAAATAGTCCCGTGTAATATGGGCCTCGCTTATAAACGATCCTTAGCAGTTGCTAAGATTCACACATGACCTTTTTTTACTCTATGAAACCTATGGATTTGTTTTGTATTATTTTCGTTTTTTTAAGTTACCGTATTGATTAGAACAAAAAGACATTAAGCTTGTGCTCAATTTAAAAATATAGAGATATGAAGATGATATGAAAAGAAGGGAGTGAATTCAGATTTACTAGTAATAGAGATGAATGGAAGAAGTGTACAATGTACATACTGTACTGACCTCACATAGGTGGGATGAGGGTAAAAAGACGATGTTCCAAAAAATTATAGTACGGCCAATTAAAATAAAATGACGGCAGTTTTCAAGCTGAAATTATTTTGTATTGCAATAAGTTTGTTTTTTGTGATAGTTTATTTAATCAGTTCACTTCATTGGTTCTGTTTTATTGGCAAGCCTTTTATATTTTTATAAGCGGCTCGTCCCGGCTTCGCACGGGTGGACACTATTAAAGTTTTAGTAAGGATCCCTAATTTTTCAGGTAACAAATATAGTCTATGTCACTTTGGGATAATGTAGCATTCGAATGGTGAAAGAATTATTGAAATTGGTCCAGTAGTTTTTGAGTTTATTCCACACAAACATCCAAAAATACAAAAATACAAATCTTTCCTCTTTATAATATTAGTATAGATTATGCGTTTTAGCAAATATTAAACTTAAGTTAGGTCTCTTTTATAATAGTAGTTTCACGTTAAAATCGGATATGCTGTGGTAAAAAAAAAAAATATTGCTTTAACTGAGTATCATTTTTTACTAACCATCTTTTGCTAGAACCCAGCGAAGTGCAGTTAAAATCTGGTTTAATTTGCTAAAATTTCACCGTAAAACCAGCCACTACTGGCCTGCTACCCAGCTGCTAACTGACTGCTTTAATGGTCAGATTATCAAGTGTTTTTTACCTGTTTTTCCTTATTAAAGGATTAAGGCATTTCCATTACCTGCTAGTCAAAGCTTGTGACAAAGACTCGCGCACATGAAACTAAATTTCATGGATTAATTTCCACTATATTGGACCTAATAATCCCATTGTCGCTCCTCAGGCCTGTCCCCAATTTCGTAATTAAATTTGTGAATAATGACCGTATAATACGTGACTATAATTTGTCGCTTCAAATATGAAAAACCGTGCGATTTCAATTTATTCCGAGAGAGAAATGATGAGATTGAGATGTCCAATTTTAAGACGATAATTAAATTGCGTAAATTGGATTCTCGTGTAAAGTACATAGGTTAAGGAGACAGGGGAGATAAATATTAGCATGGAGAGAGAGAGAGAGAGAGAGAGAGAGATAATCACTACTTTAGATCCCACCTAGCAAGGGCCGTGGACAAATATTTTTCAGAATACCTACAGAATTGATGAATACAGGATCGATGAGGACTTTTTAGATTTCATTTATGATGGTGTTTTGAATCCTACCAATTTTCAGCTGGGTGGGAATTAATGTAACTTCGCTTCCATTTTTTGGTCTAATTTGACCCGACTAAATACGGAAAAAATTTAGTTACAATTTTTAGTTTTTTTTTCACCGCTTTTTCCACGCTTACACGGTTTTAAGAAAAGGATATGCTAAGCTGAAAAAGAGTCATATAGTATTCATCATTATGAACCATTTTTACTATGGGATCCACCATGAAATCGCTAAAAAGCGGAAAAATTATATGTTCCATGAAAAATGACAATGACAGTCTACAAAATGTATGGAACAGCTGATTTTTTTGCGATTAGTATTGGTCGCGTAGTAAAAGTTGATCGTCATTCATAGTGAGTACTTTCAGTACTTATCGGACTAGCATACCCTTTCCTTATAACCCTGTATACGGTGCACATACTTTTGGCAGTTGACAGCTTTGTCAGTGGCAGGCATCCCATATCATGGAACATACTAACTCGTCCGCGCCTACATACTTGATCGATATGTCCATATTGCTCACGCTTGTGATATTAGTTAATTAACTAAAGGCGTCAGCTCAAAGCCAAAGCTAGTACATGGTTGTATGGATAACTTTAATACAACTTTTATTCTTTTTTTTATTAATACTCGTAATATAGGCTTACGACAACTTGATCCTTAGTGGAAACAATGCTTTTCATTCCGGGACTTAGTAATGTTTCCGCCCTATTGTTTCGTAGTTGAACAACCAGCATAATACACAAGTAGGTATAATTTCAAAGTAATTCTTTGTCAAAAATGAAACTGTTTAAATAGAATAAATTAATAATTAATATTAACACTAATGATTAATGACGACGAGTACTCAGCAATGGGTGTAAAAAGGTTGATTAATTGATTAATTTAATTCTAGGTTGGACATAAAATATTATCGAAATAAACGATTTTATTACATAACTATTCCTGTTGAAATTTTTACGATATACCAGACAAAGACATGTACCACAACATTTTACTAACTAGACCATGTATGTGTATAGGTATAATACTAATCTGTATGTATGTACTCGTATGTACCTACCATTTTCACAATAATGAAGTAAAGTGTGTAAATCTGAATCTAAAAAGTCTTACTACTTACTACTGAAATTTAATTTATATTGTTTGGTAGGGGCTCTATTCTGGTAAGTGTGATTTATTATCTCGATCACTGTCGCTCTTATAAAGAACTAGCTGACTCGACAGACGTTGCCCTGTCAAAAGCCATTGCGTCAATTCTACGTCAAATGTCAATAGTTCGTAACTATAGAAACCGTAGTATGTTGATGCTAACTTAAAAATTATCAGTATATATATAATTTGCAATAAATTAAAATTGCGACTATAATTTGAGATTTAAACTATCCTATCTCTCAAGTTGGATCGAACTGCACATGGTGTGCGAATTTTATTATAATCGGTTAAGTGGTTTAGGAGTCCATTGAGGACAAACATTGTGACACGAGATTTATATATATTAAAATATCATGACTGTAAGAGTGACCGAGACCATAATATCACTATTTTTAACGTGACTATACCTGTGTTTGACCCAACTGTTGGTACACGACGATGTAGCCGTAGATGTTGCTATAATCATCATCATCATCAACCTTTTTAACCGACTTCAAAAAAGGAGGAGGTTATCAATTCGACTGTATGTTTTTTTTTGTTACCTCATAACTTTTGAGTGGGTGAATCGATTTTGATGATTCTTTTTTATTAGAAAGCTGACGCTTCCCATTTGGTCCCATTTCAATTTAGTCCAGTTCTGATAATGGTATCCATGAGAAAACCATATAAGTCTTAAATTTCCATTAAGTACGTGCGCGACAAATAGATGAATAACTTAATAGTCGGTCTTTTGAAGTCGGTTTTTGTTTTTTGTTTTGTAAAAATAATGTTCTTGTTCCACCCACTGCTGAACACGTCTCATCTACAGCGCGCCATCTTATCCGGTCCTGTGGCAGTCTCATCAACTACCTGCCTGCTATATTCTCCTATTTGAGCTTTGCTAGAATAAATAATATATGTCCTATGTGACATTCACTATAGGTAAGTATCAGTCACTGAAATATAGCTACCGGAAAACAGTATTTTCTTCCACAAACTGCGAATCGTCGTCGCTGCTAAACAATCGAGCCTGAATCTCGATTTCGGTCAACTGAACAATGGAACAAAGAAATACTTTTCCGAAAAATTATTAACGAAATAAGCCATGTTTTTATTAGTAATTTTAATTAACGAGCTCGAATTTCGTCCAATTTCCCAATACAACCATTCGTAATTATTTGACAGAATCGTATTTTACTGTGGATATTATTTAAGCTGTTTATTAAAAGGCCGTGACCGCTGGTTTGTATTACTTACTCCATTTTACTTGACAAAGGGTTTTGTTTACGATTTTGGCTTTTATAACTTGTCTCATCTTGGTAAAGTAAGCTAATAGGTATAATAAGTAAGGTTGGTATTTAGGCCTAGTTCTGGTGTCAGTGGCTATGGTTTAAGGCTGCTCAAAGGTGGTTTTCTTGTTCAAGGCAAGCCCCTGGAGTCTGCAATTCAACATGTCATTTGAAACACGGTAGCGCTCATGACATGATCATTAATTCAAAGACTAACCCTGGCTTGGCCAAGAGATATAATTATAGTCGACCAAATTAACGCGTTTGTTAACTGTTTCAAAACAAATGTTTTAGAGAAAACACGCAAATTTAACCAAAATTACTTTATATGCAACAAAGCTAGACTAACTTTCTACGTGCGGGTCCTAAAACGCACTTGACTGATTTTTATTCGATCAGCAAAGGAAATATAATTTCAGAGTAACTGTGATGTAACAATTCGTCTCAATTACAGCACGAGAAATGTCAAAACAAAAAATCTTTTATTTCTCAATTGGGACCTTTCCCATAAAAATTCAATTTCACGTCGCATTCGAGAATCAAAGGCGTTACTTCTTGTATTAGTAATAAGGGTACCCGGTACCCTGCAGTAAAAACAAAGTGAGGCGACGTTCTCTAAGTGTTTTTTTTATGTTAAGATATAGTACGTTTTTATACAACTGGGTAATAAGGCGAGCCAATTGCTAGCCTAATAGTAAGCATCACGCGTCCGACCTGAAATTTTGAATTTGGAAAGAGCTAGTTTGTATGCAGTGCAGTGCACCGTACTTGTCACTGCATGCCCCTGTAATTTCATTGGAAACATTGCCTTTGCTCGTTAATGATTGAGCAGGACTACTACGAAGTGGCAACGAAAGCAGTGTTTGTATAAGTTGGTATGTGCTTGCAAAGGGGTAATTTTCCTTCCGGTCGGAAACTGAAAAAGACATTTAAAACCACTCCGAAATTCCAAAACTCAACTCTCGAAAATGCTGTAAACTTATTTGAGATTTTTTTTCAGTTAAAAAGGCTTTTTTACTGTACTGCACTGTAAAAATGTACAACAATGTTCGCAAAAACCAGAGCGAAAAGTTTTGAATTACTGGCCGCGTGAGTTAGGACCAAAATTGTCGGTTAAACAGCGACAGGGCATGATTGATGCGTAAAAATTTAATCGCGGTGACAACGGCCTTGATTTTGTGTGCAAACTCACCCAAAGGGTCGCCAGTCGCCCCAGACCGTGGACTTTTAAGGCTCGCACACACCGCACCGCAACGAATAACAAAACTCCTCCGGCCTCACTTTCGTACATTTTATATGAACTATCGCACACTACAGACGGGCCGCAGTGCGAGAACTTGTATTGAAATGCCGCTGCGGTATGGCTCGCCGTCCTCGCACGCATTAAGGCCTATAGTCGCCAAGCGCTTAAAATCTCTACGAGTGCCAGGCGAGTCGCAACCGCGTGCGCGTCCCGTTTGCAACTCACCTGATGAAGGTCACCGAATTTGATCGAAACTAGTCGTAGTAAACGACTTAATTTTTACGTGAGTATTCCCGTTTTAATTATAATACAATGTACGCAAGTTCTTACTAAAAAATAACTCTATCTAAGTGGCGAGAAGATGGAGAGTCTTCGAGAGAAAGAAAGCTGAATAAAAATCTAGACGTCAAAAGTTGCTCAAACTTTATCCTCTCATCTTAGATACTCGACTCGCGCCAACCTACTTCAGAAAAGTTTTATGCAATCGACAAAATCTGTCTAGCAAGATTTATATCAGCTGACTGTCTTTCGCGGTTTCAATAATGGTACGAAGCGATCCGATTGGCGCAGGACCGGGGCAGATGGCACAATAAGAGAGAAACCTATATCTAGCAGTAGTACATTATTAGAGAGAGGCTACTTGGAGGTGGTAGTCACAAAATTACGTTTGTTGTATGGGAGCCCCCTTAAATGTTTGTTTTATTCTGTTTTTTAGTATTTGTTTTCATAGCGGCAACAGATATACATCATCTGTTAAAAATTCAACTGTCAAACTATAACGGTTCATGAGATATAGCCTGGTGACAGACAGACAGACGGACAGCGGAGTCCAAGTTATAGAGTCCTGTTTTACTCTTTGCGTACGGAATCCTTAAAAAAAGCTATAGATGATGATGAATAAAACCGCTTTTGTTCTCTCATTCTTTTATCAAAAAGTATTTAGTACAAACTATTTACTTTCAAACTTTCCGAGTTTTAAACTGTTGAAGGTAAAATTTGGCTGGCGTGTCTTCTCCGTCACTTAGGGAGATAAAGAACTGGCCACCTGCAGTAACTAACCACCATTACCGTCAACCCACCACTTTCCGCCCCATTACTTCTCCTATAAACTTACAAAGTCACATTTCAATTCGAGAGCGGGAATAAAATGACCGTAAAAATTTAATTTTAGTTTGTCTGAACAGGGCCGGAGTATTGATCGTGTCCGGGAGATTTCTACTGCCCTACGAACAGTACCGAAACACAAAATCACGAGTTTTTTCATTGTAGGTACCAATTTTATGAACATTTAATGTACTTTTAGGAAAACAAATAATTAAAAAAATTTAAAAGAATTTGACATTTTTCATCGAATAAAATTGGTATTACGCATTTTAATTATTAATTTAGATCAAATTTTGGCTTTATTTGCTCTTCTGTAAAAAATGCCATTTGCACTTTCGATAATGTTTGTAGGGGCAGTGTGGGGGCAGTCGATTTCATGCGGGCCTGTGGGGACTGTTGTAAGAAGTCGTCCTTGTCACTAATTGAAATTTATTCTTATTTGCTGCGCTAAACACGCGATATTAGAAGCCCCTAAGGTTTCAATTCTATAATCGAAACGCCATAGAAAACTAGGAAAATGTAAAGGAATGATATGTTTACAATCTCTTTATAGATTACTAGCGGCCCGTCCCGGCTTCGCTCGGGTTGATATTCATTTTTTAAACATTTGGGTTACACTATTGAAGTTTTAGTAAAGATCCCTAATTTTTTTAAGTAATAAATATAGCCTATAACACTCAGCAATAATGTGGCTTTCTATTGGTGAAAGAATTTTTAAAATCGGTTCAGTAGATCCCGAGATTACCCCCTTACAATTTAACAAATATACAAACACACAAACTTTACTTCTTTATAATATTAGTATAGATAGTATAGATGAAAATCATCCTTCGAGGGTAGACCTGTATCCCAGTAGTAAGAGGATTTAAGGTAGCTGATCATGATGATGATGATATTATATGACAAAAGTGTCATTTCCATGCGTTTTCCTAGTTTTCTATAGTGTTTGGACTACGGAATTGCATCTTGGCTCCTGCATATTTTCTCGGTGCGATTTTGTGCAAACAAGAAAAAGGGAAAGTTAAGCCGAGGATTGAGCTGTTATGTGCACTTCGAAAAGCAATGAAATTATGTGGGAAAAATAATGACATTTTTTGTTGAAAAAATTAAACTGGTACCGTTAAGCTCGAAGTCCTAGCTCTCATCATCATCATCATCAGCAACCTTTAATCCTCCCACTGATTGGATGCAAATCTACCCTAGAAGGGTGATTAGGCCATATTCCACCACGCTGGCCAAGTGCGGGTTGGTGGATTCACATACGCTATTGAATTTCTTCTCCGAACCTGTGCAGGTTTCTTCACTATGTTTTCCTTCACCGAAAAGCCAGTGGTATATAAATTCGTACATATAGGTAATTTTATAAGTTCCAAATAACTCATTGTTCAAGCGGCTGTTCTCCCAGTGACCTAGCTCTCCTATTTTTGTTAATAAAAAAAACAATAAAAATAAAATAAATAATTTGTTACATACTATACTGACCAACTGACCACGATATTACTGGTCATAGAAAATGTTCTGTTTGTGTCCACACTGATATACCCAAAAAGTATGAATATTACAACTTCTTAAGTTCTTTCCTGCTTTATCATCGCGGCGCCTACATAATATGACGGGGTTCACATAATATGATCCCGCGCTACTCCTGCTCATTCCGCGTCACTTATCTATATATATATATAAATGTTATGTTGGTTTGTGTACGCTTCAAAAACTCAAAAAGTTCTGCACCGATCGAGCTGAAATTTTAGCATGATATATAATACGCATCAAGGATTGTTTTTATGTATTTATACGAGTATATTATCCACAGCGAAACGTGGCAGGGAACAGCTAGTTTAAAATATAATAACATAGATATAGGCGCTTGTTATTGGTTCCGTTTATTCCGAGTATGTCGCAAAGTGCCGTTGCTTCACCGACAAACTAGTGAAAGGCCTTTTTGTCTATTTGCTAACCTTTCTCCATCGGGATAGAAAGCTTTTCCGAGAAAACGGGTGAACAGATCTTAATAAAAGGCAAATACATCATTTTTATTATAAAGGTGGATTTATCTTTTCCCCTTGGAAATGGGAGAGAATTGAAATGAAAACCGCCGGAAGAAACGTACGCACAATACCTACTAATTTCTCTACGCCATTATTTTTATACAGGGTGTAAACTTAGACGTCGCCCAGTAAATTGTAATTTATTTTAATTAATTTTATTACCTTATTTTATATTACTTTACTAGCTGATTCGACAGACGTTGTCCTGTCAAAAGCCATTGCGTCAATTCTATGTCAAATGTCAAATGTCAAAAGTTACATTAAAAAAGTTTACATTGTCCAAAAGCGCTCTAGAGTTTAAGTTTTTTTAAATTTTCTAATTTTTCATGTTTTTTTACTATAAATTGAGATGTGAGCTATTCTATCTCTTATGTTAGATCGAACTGCACCCGGTGTGCAAATTTGATTGAAATCGGTTAAGTAGTTTAGGAGTATAGCGGACAAACAACGTGACACGTAATTTATATATAATACTAGCTGACTCGACAGACGTTGTCCTGTCAAAAGCCATTGCGTCAATTCTATGTCAAATATTGCGTAACTATAGCAACCGTAGTATGTTGATGCTAACTTGTCAATTTATAGTAAAAATTATCAGTATATATATAATTTGCAATAAATTAAAATTGCGACTATAATTTGAGATTTAAACTATCCTATCTCTCAAGTTGGATCGAACTGCACATGGTGTGCGAATTTTATTACAATCGGTTAAGTGGTTTAGGAGTCCATTGAGGACAAACATTGTGACACGAGATTTATATATATTAAGATTAAGAAGATAATTTGTACCGTTTACGGTAGTGAATGAATTTGTCATAATCTAGTAACTTTGTGATCAATCCTAATAAACAATCCGCTGTTCCATACCAGCCGGCGACAAAATGTATGAAACTCCATTTTTTATAATATCAGAATTTAGTGCTATAAATAATTTATCGATCGGAGTATTAATTAATGATTGGCAGGCATTGAGCTCTTCTATTATTCAGGCGTCACCGATCCATCTCTCATTTAACACCCTGTATTTTGAAAATTTGAAGCTGGTAAGGCCGAATTCACAACTAAGCGAATTTGTCTGAGGATTGTCCTCTTACAGTGGCGAGACAGTAAAGGCCTCATTCGGCCGAGAAAACAAACCGTGGTTCCAGTGACTGTCTCGCCTCGTCAAACTGTTTATACAAACCGAGTACTCGGCCGACGGCGCTGTCTCGCCACTGCACTCGATACGTCCATTATGCATAGCTGTGAGGCAACCTAAACTGTATACTAGTATTATTTCCCTAACGCCATCTAAAAGTCTCTGAAAAACAACCGCTAGCTACAAATACTAACAATGGTTAGGTATTGCAATAAAAATGTCTACAATTCCCTATCCCGATGAATTACAGCCTCATGACCAATATTATTACAAAAATAAGTTAGGTATTTGTTTTGCTATAGGTATGTACGTGTATCTTCAGGTTTTGCTCAAGCCACAAAATGATTAGGTTTTCGAGATAATAAAAACTGGCCTAGTACGCGTAGAAGGCGCGCTGATTAGAGTTATGTATGTTAGTCTATACTAATATTATAAAGAGGAATGATTTGTATTTTTGTATGTTTGTGTTGAATAAACACAAAAACTACTAGACCGATTTCAAAAATTCTTTCACCATTAGATTGCTACATTATTCCTGAGTAAAATAGGCTATATTTTATACCCGTGCAAAGCCGGGGCAGGTCGCTAGTTATGTATAAAACAAAGTGTACCTATCTGTTCAATCAGTTATAGATCCTTAGTCCGAGCCCAACTGTCATTTGGCTGGTTTTTAGGATGGTGTGTTGTAATTTATTCTGTTTTCTCGCCAACAAGAAATGCTATCCGCGAAAACGAGACAACTACATTTTTTTACCTTTTTGCGTTTGTTAACAAGCAGTCTTGTTTACTGATGTTTTTGTTTTAAATACCTAATAGGTTTGTATGACTCATCATACATCTCATTATAATTTTTGTCACTTCAAAATTATATTGCAATGTAAAACCGGCTAAAATCGCGTAATTTCCTTTTTCTTTCTGAAACTCGGTTAGGAATGATGTAAACACATTCTTCACAGATTTTCCTTTAAAACGAGCGGAGCCAATTAGTGTGGCGCTCCCGGGGTTTACCTGCGGCCGTCCCGGGAGCTTTCGTTAGAAGATCTTTAGTTGTCTTTATGGTTCTCTGGCGGTTCAGTGCTCTTTCGTTTGATGATGTCTTTTGGGAAATATTTGCGTTGGAAGAAAATGGTTTGTTTTTACAAGCTTTCATTTAACTTGCCGTGTTAGTATCAGTAGGCCTACTAAACAAGAACATTATTTTTACAAAAAAAAAACCGACTTCAAAAGACCGACTATTGAGTTATTCATCTATTTGTCGCGCACGTACTTAATGCAAATTTAAGACTTATATGGTTTTCTCATGGCTACCATTATCAGAACTGGACTAAATTGAAATGGGACCAAATGGGAAGCGTCAGCTTTCTAATAAAAAAATAATCATCAAAATCGATTCACCCAGTCAAAAGTTATGAGGTAACAAACATAAAAAAAGAAAAAAAAAAAAAAAACATACAGTCGAATTGATAACCTCCTCCTTTTTTGAAGTCGGTTAAAAAGAAAAGTAATAGAAAAGTATACGCCATTTTTGCCTTTCAGCTGCGTACACTTTTTTATCGAATACTCGCTAAGTATTTTACGATAGAAGTTGTGCTAGCAAATCTTTAAACTGAATTCTGAACTTCCCGATGTTCAATTAAGCTGAAAATTGATATAAAAGTGCAACTCCGATGACAATTAAATAAACTTGTTATTTTATTCAAAAATTAACATCCTCTTTTTAATATTTCATGATGATAAACTACCTCTCGCGTTTATTATTTATGTGCACAAAAGGCTTTACCTGACTGACATTTTAACGCACAGTTTACACCGCTATTCAAATTATAAATGTTATTCATGTATTTATAGACATAATTAAATATTAAAGCTATTAAATTGTCATGTTAAATAAGGAATTATGAGTTGGTAAATCTATTATTATCTACCTATACAATTAGGTACAATGTGATTGTATGTGTGTTTGTAACTACACAATTTTGTAGTCGCTGAATGAATTTGGATAAATTTTGGATTTTATGTGCAAGAAATCAACCTGTCTCCTAGTTATTTACTCTTTTGAGACAACATTTATCTTAAATAGTAAACAAAAAGTACAGTATAACTTGATCTAAAATTCCTTAAAAATAATTATTTTATAAAAAAAATAACAAAAACTGGAGCACATATAATATAATCCTAACCTACCCAAGATGTCTGAACCTACATAATTAAAATATTAACAGTTACGGGTTGATTATACGTGACGAGTACAGCGGCGAGACAGTAAATGGGCATACTTACTCGGCCGAGCAAACAAATCATGGTTCTAGTGGCTGTCTCGCCTCGTCAAAACGTTTACACAAACCGAGTACTCGGAGGGCACTGTCGGGCCACTGTACTTATTACGCGTAATCAATCAATTACTAAAATAGCGAGCGAACCCGTGGAGAGCAGCTACAAATATTTAGTTTATACTAGCTGATCCGACAGCCACTGTCTTGTGAATATTGAATTCGAAATGTCTTAAATTTTCTAATGTTCCGCTCAACTTCCTAATTTTTTTTTTCGTAAGTACCGTCTCCTGTCAATAATTAACACAACAAAAAAAGAATTAGTGAAATTGTCCCATCCGTTCCCGCGTGATGCGATGACCAAGGGAAATAGAGATTCAGTTTTTATTAAAAGATAAAATAGCAAGGAAACCCGTAGAGTGCAGCTGGTCGAAATTAATTTATAAAATCGAGCGACCCTTCTCACAGTTTGCGTTGACAGTGGTAACAGTCGGCCGCGACAATTACTTCGTATTTATTAAATGGTAACGCAAAACGGTCAGGGCCTGTCAGTGTTCATTACTGTATGGGTGTAGAAATAGGGAATTTACTCGGCAGTTCAGAACCTTATTTACGAAGTCTGCTTATAATTAGTCACTGTTTAAAATGCTAACAACTTCTGACGTGAAATGTTACGCACGAAAACGAGAAAGATGTTAAGAAGTGACTAACTTTAAGCAGGTTTTATACGAGTAAGTGCGGTCTTTAATTTTATGCTACAAACTGTCAGCTGAAATCTTAGCACAGTATCAAAGGAAAGCGCAGTTTAAGTGTGTGCTAAAAGGTTTGCTTTTTGTTTATCGCTTTTTGCTTCGTAAAATGCTTTTAATGGCGCCATTTTATTGCTAGACACACACTTTTTTAACACATGCTACGCTGTTGCTTGGATGGGCACTGGGGCCTGAAATTCGTTCATTTGCTTTAGATTTAAATAGATAGATAGGTACTAACTTATTTGGGACTAACTTTTGCAGCCGCGTTCAAATTCATGTGCTTATGAAATCATTAATTGATGTGTATGTTTTATAATTCTTAACGTCTTTAATGGTTCATACTGGTTAAGCTGTATGTTATGGGTTGTAACGTAACGATTACAGCGGCGAGACAGTAAATTGGGATACTCGGCCGAGCAAAATGGTTCTAGAGATTGTCTCGCCTCGTCCAAATTTTGATACAAACTATCGATCAAGTATGTAAGTTTATGTTAGTTAGTTAATGTTTAAATACTCAAAAGTTTAAAAAAAAACCCAACACTACCAAATAATTCACCTTTCTAACAAAAAAACAAAATCAAAATTGGTGCATCCGTTCGGTTCGGGAGCTACGATGCCACACACACACACACACAGACAATACAGACATGTCAAGCTTATAACACTTTATTAAGAATTTAAAGGACGAGTATTTATGAGTGAAAACAGTGAGTGAGAAACTAGCTACGAGTGTAAAACATTATTGTTATTTGGAAAGTCAGTAATTTTCGCTAAAGGTTATTCTGAGATTTGTTTAATATTAGATCAGTGCAATAATAAACATCGGCACCGTAAGCTGAGCTAGTACCGACCGATGCTAATTATTTTACTGATCCAATGTCTTGTCAGACAGACTGATATCAAGTGGCTTTCCCGGGTCTGTTAGTACTTCTAATAGACCAGAAAAGGCCACCTATTATATATCAGTCTGACAAGACTAATGGACGGGAATAATGATTTTCTAAGAGTTGCTTTTCACAACTCCATTTCCAAAAACAGTTATTTCATTAAAAATAATATCTCCCTATCATAATACTTACCTAATAGCCAACTCCAAAATGGTACCTATATGAATTCTCTGCTAATCTCGTCACCGCGATTCAGAAAGTACTCCGCTCGAATTTGGTAGCCATCTGTTGGCGGTCCGGTGTCAACGGGTCACCGTCCGATTTCGGCAGTTCCACATAACCCTACTGATCTATCCCTACTGGTAGAGAAGAATTTGCTATCGGTTTGGTTCTTTAGAACTAACTTTCTAGCGCGGTACAAGGTCAGTCGTTAATTCAGTTGTACTAAAACGAAAAAAATAACTTTAACTACTCTCATATCGTAAAATTCAGATTACGAACTTTAAAACGAATGACATGCCTAGATACTTTATAAGACACAAAACCATAATTGATATATTATTTCACTATACCACTATTCCCTTGCGATCACGATTTTTTTGTCATTAGGATTTCGAGTTACGAGTTTCACACTTGACACTTTTGGCACGTAGTAACTATTACCTAAACTGCATTAGCGCATGCGCGTGACAGACTGGGTTTGGCGACATCAAAGGCCGCCTTCAATTCCATTTTTAAAATTCCGTGGTGTGTTTTTAAAGGATGTTAACAAAAATTCGTGTTGAAGTTTATAATTCGCATTTTATGATATGAGAGTAGATAAAGTATTATAGTGTATGAAACTGCACATAACTCGGTTTTAAAACATTCGTGTGATACCTACTATTAAAAAACCTTGCCTACGGCTCGGTTTTTAAACTTATACCTACTCGTGTTTTAATAGGTACCTCTCATTATGCAACAGTTTCACAAACTACTATTAGGGAAAATCTTGGCAAGAAATTTAGTTTAAATTCCTCTTTCTCTGTTTTCTAATCACGCTACAAGCTATCTTTATCCGGACTTTCTTTGGTTAAATACCAACTTTTAGTCGGGGGTTTTCAAAATGTTATTAATTAATTTTCCTATTACGAGTAAGTACAAAGTTTAAGTATTTATATACGCGGTGGGTTAAAAAAATAAAATATTATTTTTTTCGATTACAAAGTTTCAGTGGTAGGGGTATATTTATAATTTTTTTTCAAAAATTTCTAATAACATTAAAATCTCAAGCACTGACAGAAATCATTAGTAATTAAAGAGCTCATTTGATGTGGAAACGCAACATTAGAATATAATTATGTGATACTCGTAGAATAGGCACACCCACCTATACATTTGAGCGAGGACCCCCGTCGAATAATATATGTAATCCGACTTCGGTGATGCAAACCGAGTATCCGGCCGAGGCCACTGTTTTACTCGTTACTTATAATCAACCCATCACATATAAATAGGCATGAAAATTCATGTTCGTACTTTGTACGTTTTTAGTCAGCAGTTTATTAATTACATCAAAACCAATAGACAAGTATAAGTACGAACTACAAGAGTGATCAATCGTAGATAACGAAAAAGTTTTCTCGTTCAAAAAAAAATTCCTGTAATTTTCAAATCAAAATCCGGTTTGTTGGACACGCATCAAGCGCCGTAAGCTGTCGTTGGAAATTCTACCGTATCACATAGAAAAGAGGGCTCAAAATCGATTGTGGTATGAATCATTTTTTAGTATCACGTCGTTTGCAGCAGCAGTTGCAACCTGTCTCGTATTGCGGAGATAAAAGCAACAATTACATGACAAAGTGAACATACAGACGACTGTATTCTTGGATAATTCAACTACAGGACATGAGACGAAATACTAGCAACATTATGTATTGACTTACTCGCTTCATCATTTTCTTCATCTTCTTATACCTAGATAATATAAAAATGAATCGCTGTTCGTTAGTCTCGCTATAATTCGAGAACGGTTAGACCGATTTGAATAATTATTTTATTGTTTTGTTAGCTCTAATGCAAGGGTGATATAAAAGAAAAAAAGCGGGTTAAACTGCCGGGTCCTAAGTAGTTCGTGAAAAAATATTATTAACAAACAAACAAAAAATAAAGCCAATGACCTAAAGTAAGGGTAAAGGGTAAAGATAAACCTTTTTGGTGAGATTTCAGCGTCTATCCATCCATCCGTCTAGTCTAGTATGACCAGTTAATTTTTTCAATTGATAATCATGATAAAAAAATTAATAAGATTTTATTTCAACGCTTTGGTGCCTGTGCCTAAGTGAAAATTTGCGAGTACTTTTTCGCGGTTTTTGTATATTGCACGATCGAAGGTAGATTGTTGATGGTAGATTTCCTCAAATTGACTTTCAAATCAAATCTTGTCTGAATAGCTCATTTAGTAGCTTCCTGACACCATAATCCTGCTACGTGCTAACTGGAGGCAGGAGATCGAGTCATTTTCAAACAATAGTGAAACAATACTCCTCTGATTTTGTTTAAAACTAGCGGCGCTCCGTGGTTTCACCTGCGTTTTACCTATGTGTTAAATCAGACAATAAACGACCTTCATTACAAATTTCATGTCAATCTGTTCAGCCGTTTTAGTGTATAAGTAACAAACATACATACTTTCTTCATACTTTATAATATTAGTAAGAAGTTAGATTTAGTACAATAACTTTACAAGTGAGGCCCTTAGTTTATACTATATACATTGATAGAAATAAATTATAGGCAATACAAGGACAAAAGGCCTTACCTACGATTCTTATGGGTTAGTACGTAAGGAGTACAGTGGCGGGACAGTCGCTAGATCCATGATTTGTTTGCTCGGCCGAGTATGTCCATTTACTCTCTTGTCACTGCACAGTGCACACCGTATCCATTCTGTGTAATCAACCCAGTCAATCGTGTAAGCAGTTGCCATGATTCGCAAATGTCCGTTAACTCGTGTGCAATCACCGAAGTCGGATTATAAATCGATGTGTGCAATACTAAAATACAGTGCGCAATACCTAAGCAATGTTACTTAACTTTACGAAAGCTTTATAAAGCCCAAATATACTAGCTAAGTATATTGCCAAGAAAGCTTTTTAAAAGCGATAGTAATTTCGAAGATAGCTGACTACAATCACATAAACGAACATACCAACTGGTAAAGTTCGTATTTGTAATTTCATGAAGATTTTATCTATATAAAAAATGCATTGTTTAAGTTTAATTTTTTTTTGTATGACCTGATGTAAGTATATAATTATATCGGCTCTTACTTATAAAGCCTGCTTAAAGTTAGTAAGTGCTTAAAATGCTTTAACAACTTCTCTATGACGTGAAAAGTCACGTGTGAAAATGAGAGAGAAAAAGTTAAGCAGTAATAAAGTTTAGGCATGCTTTAAAGGCCTTATTAACTAACATCCAATTCCCGTATCGAATATTTGATACAACTGTTCCCATTCATTGATAAGAGAATAACAGAGTAACGCCAATAACAGAGTTTGTCACTTCATTTGTCGTCGGTACAACAAATTGCTGGCAAACGAAGTGTATTGTGAGCTAGTGGACGCTATTCACGTTGAAAAATGGAGACTTTTATTTAGAAAATGTATGGGAAAACCCAGAGTAAAGGTGTAGTCCAATTAGTTCAACGATCACTTCAACCAGTTAAACGTTTTGGATGGTTTTCTTTTCATTTGTTCCACTGCAAAATATTGTTCAAATAAATTGACTTTAATCACAATATTTGAATCCAATAATCCATAATAATCTGAATCCATAAGTTTAATCACAGTATATTTATTCATAAAACGAGGTTAATTAAAAAACTATTCCAAGCAAGAACTTTAAAACAGGCCTCAATGAATTTGTCGATATCAGATGCCAAGTACCAGAATAGCAGAAACGATGAAGAGATATTCCACTCTAGTACTACAAGTATAACTTTCATAAAAAAGCGTTTAAATAAATAGACCCTTAGTTTAAACGCAATTAAGTTGATTTTACCACGCATGGTGTTAAAAAACGAAACTTTATAAATATTTTTTAAAACACGTGAATAGTCTTACTATGTGTGGTACTGTGTGCCGGGATTTTATTTGACACGGACCGTTATAAGCACCCCGTCCCTTTTGCACTCATTAGACTAGATCATACTAGATCGATGGACTAGATGTAAATGCGGCCGAGTAGAAGAGGCTCAAAGCCACTCAGTCTTTTACGTGCAGCTAAGCAACGGGAATTTAAATTTTGACCAAACATTTATGAATGAAATTCTTATTTGGAATGGGGGCGATAGGTCCCCTTTGCCAGCGATTACCCGAGCCAACCCAGCTCCTTAAAATAACGAAGCGAGGCTCTGGGCCGCTGGAAAAATTGCTCCAGTGGCAAAGATGGTAAAATCAGAGATGAGTCAAGCTGTTGTGATAATGATGATGATATCAGAGCCACCTCGTGCAATATGATTGCCCTATTATTTGTCGAAAATTATTAACTATACGTTTGTAATTTATTTTGAAATGAAAAGTAAATAAAATCGCAATAATTAATCAACACCATACACAAACCACCAAATACAAAAATAAGTACCGAAATTAAAGCACACCTCTTAGGCAGGTGGTTTATAAAGAACTTTGTTTTTAATTTTACAAATTCTATATCCACCAACATTCTGTATATAAATTCTTGAATCTTGAATCTTGAACACAACAGGTCTAAAGTTGCATCAGCTGATTGCAGTAGCTTCGTAATCTTTTCCATCACAATCTAGACTAACTGCTTTTTAATAGGGTTCCAATGGGAGAGTGATTTTACGGAGGATGGACATTTTAATCGAATTGGGCTCGAACGTGTTCGAGAGCGAGAGCGACTGTAACGTATACCCCTATAGCTAGCTACGCAATATGTCGCTACGAGATATTGTTGCTAAGTATCTGAGGGTTTTAACAGTGAACTCGCGACTTCTGGCTTTGAAAGCATGCCATGTGGCTGGTAGGTACGACAGTCATCAACTTGGCATTGGCTTCGAAAGCATTACATATTTTGATTGCTACTACAGTTAGCTACGCTACTGGTGGCCGCGTACTTAGTGACTGGTGCCTACGAAAGAGTGCTACGTTACTGGTGGCCGCATACTAAGTGACTGGTGGCTGCGACATAGGGCTACGCTACACTGATCGCCGTATACTGACTGGTGGCTACGAAAGAGAGCTACGCTACAGTTGGCCGCAAATTAAGTGTCTGGTGGCTGCGATAAAGAGCTACGCTACTGGTGGCCGCAAGTTAAGTGGCTGGTGACTACGATAGTGACCTATACAACTTGTGGCTTTGAAAGCACACATGTTACCGAGAGTTACTACAGTGTGCTACGCGATTTGTGTCTACGAAAAAAAGCTACGCTATTGCTAGCTTTGAAACTAAAGACTGATGGTTACGATACTGAGGTACACACCTGGTTGTCTCCACGCTAAAGTAACTGGCATCTACGATAGTGAACTAAGCGGCTCGTGATTTTGAAAGTTCGCCCTGTGACTTATAGCTACAACTAGCTGACTCGACAGACGTTGTCCTGTCAAAAGCCATTGCGTCAATTCTATGTCAAATATTGCGTAACTATAGCAACCGTAGTATGTTGATGCTAACTTGTCAATTTATAGTAAAAATTATCAGTATATATATAATTTGCAATAAATTAAAATTGCGACTATAATTTGAGATTTAAACTATCCTATCTCTCAAGTTGGATCGAACTGCACATGGTGTGCGAATTTTATTATAATCGGTTAAGTGGTTTAGGAGTCCATTGAGGACAAACATTGTGACACGAGATTTATATATATTAAGATAGTAAGCTATACGACATAGCTACAAACAATATAAACAGTGATAGTAATATGTTGAACACAAAAACTAGATAGGGTGCAGATTACGAGTACAGGCTCACAACCATCAACACATGATTTATTCTATCTATTCTATTCTGTAGTTTAGGGCAATAAATAATCCCCATAGTTTATCTTGTAGCGTCCCAGTTTTCCCATAAATCATTTAGTACCAAATTACTTTTCTATTCATCAAGATCAATTCAGTTTTATCGTGTAAAGGAAACAAATCAGACAGATCTTTTGCATTTATAATATTAAGTAAGCTAAGATGACATGAGTCAGATAATAAATAGTGTTAAATTTCAGGTAAGTTTTAAGTTTATTGTTCGTAATACACTCCATATCTAAGCAAGTCTGATAAAGTAGCCTGACGACATTATTATGATAGGTTCTAAGTGCTTGCTCGGTGGAGCCCCTTGAGAATACGGAGTCAGGTTACTCGTAGGTTGCTATGACAGCGACAGGTATTACCGGAGACCAAACAAGCTTAACGTTATGAAGTGCTTAAAATACAGGGCTATTCATAAAGGGTATGTTAAGCCGAAAAGGGCTAATACTCCTGACATAATGAACAACTTTTACTATGAGATGAACCCGAAATTCACGAAAAAAAAATCAGCTGTTCCATAGAAAAATGTCAATGACACACCATGAGCCCTTTTCGGCTTAGCATATTCTTTATGAATAACCCTATGTAATTGGATAAATCAAGCGAGGTGGCACTTTGAAACCCTTTCTCGAAATGAAACTTCCTTGAATTCGCGGTCGTTTCTGATCGCTCGCGTTTCGACTTTCAAACGAAACATAAGGATTTTGTTTGAATTTTGGTCATGAAGCAGCAGAAACTGGTTACCATCACCGAAGTCGGATTATATAGATCGATGGTTACCATGCAACATTGTCACAACCTACCGCAGAGGTCTAGTGTCTTATCTAGATGGAATTATTTAGTCTAGATTTAGTCGTGATGAAAAGGGTTCAGGGGAAAATAGGTAAAAAATGCAACAAATCAAAAAATTGTTTATTCAAGAAATGGTACATTTGAATTGTCATCAACACTACCTGCCAAACTTGGTAACAGAAACTCGTATGACATTAGTTGCTTCTTCTAAATACTCATAATTAGGCAGTAATGTGAAAAGTGGGTTTATATCTGCGAACGTGAACGAAGAGTGCGGTTCACGTGCATCTTAGGACCACAAGGGGTCCAAGTTTGACAGATCTAAAATAACTAAAAATATATCTGTCTTCATCATTGCAATGTATTAGACAAAGACGTCAATAGTTTAAGAAAATTTAGATATGTCATAAAATGCCTTCTTTGGACCCATTATGGGCACATTCGGACATGTTCTCGAGCGGTCAGCGAGTCGCTTACGTGAGTAGCGTACTCATAATGTTATTTCGAGAATATGATAGTGCGGTTCGCGTCCATTTTGAAACAAGTGCAATGTGCATTGTGCACGAGCGTAAAATATGACACGTCCAAGCCATTCAAGCACGGCTCGTGCGTTGCGCAGGTGTGAACCCACCCTAAGGCTGTATAATATATTATTTATATTAATGATCGGTTTAACTTGTATCTGAATATAATTTTGAATATTTTGAGTTAACTTATCAATTTAAGTAATAATAATAATAGTAATTTATTTATTTCCACAAACAAGGTACAAAAAATATACAGAAATGTTATTACAAATGAATTTGGCTTAAGGTAATGATGTGCAGATGAAGTCTGTATTAATTTAATTATTATTGATGTTCTTTCCACGTTTAACAAATGCGGAACCCGTGGAAAGTAGTAGGTCGGTGTCGTACAAATGTTTCGTTGATCCCTTTACGAGGATTTCAATCAGAATTTTTACTTCGTTTCGTAAAGCTTCGTCTTGGAGAGTGAACTTGAGTAATTGTTCGACGTTTGTAAAGTAATCTATCAATATTTTCTCTATATCTATATTATCTGTGTTGTTCCAAGCTCTGAATCCTTCCACTACTTTATCAACTTCAGTGCGTATTGAATCTTCTGTAAGCTGTTCAAACGCCTTATCAATTATATCAATTAGAATCCTAATTGCTTTTTTCCTCTTTGTTATATCTCCATTGTTGGTTCTAAATACGTAGTGTTTTGTTTTTAAAACGGTTCTCAGAGTGCGGTAACTTCTGCAAGTTTTGTTCAAGTTTCTTTTTGAGGAACTGAACAACTGACCGATTGATTTTGGAATTTCGTCGTTCATGATGGTTTTGAGGAAATGTGTTTTCTTTTCGATAGTTTTACTGACTAATTTGACTGCAGGTTGGATTTTATTAACGGGTAATGCTAGGATCACATTTATTATTTCAACAAAATAATCAGAAAAAGCTGGAAATCGCCTGCAAATGCCAACTTTCTCGCAAATATACGCGAGATCATCTTTTTTAACATCTATAGTTGTATTTTTAACATATTTAGATATAATTTTAATATCAGTTTTAATATAAGGATCGCTTTTGTTAAGTGCAGACACAATTTCATACATCAAAAAGTAGGAATGGTAAGTTAAAATTTTGTGAGCCGTTTCAATGAAGTTTAGGAAATAAAATTCTCTATCGAGTTCACACTTTACCTTTTGTTTACTCACAAAACTAGAATATGCATCTATATAATTGAGGTACTCGTCAATTATTTCGTTTAATACCTTTCTGTTTGTGGTTACTTCAAATTGATTCTTTACTATTTCGTAAACATTTTGCAACACCAATTCTCCCAAATTTGAACTGTGTGAAATTAAGTCCAAAAATTGAACCGTTTTACCAAAACTGTTGTTCAAATCTGGCGTTTTTGTCTTGATTTCCTTCATTTCTGTATCATGACACAACGATGGGTATAAACCTTAAAATAGAGTTAAATTTTGAGAGAGAAAGAGGCAAAATTGTAGTTTAAAAGATAAAAGTGCTGCTGACTCTTTCACACTCTCGTTCGATATTTTTAGATTCACAAATCTGATACACACACGTCTCGTACAAATACGTACATATTTCATACATTTTTCTATCGTATACTCGGTATTCCATTGTCGTCAGCCCATTAAGCTGATTGTTTGCAAACTGAACAAAGTAAAACTAACAACAACAGTAAGAATAAAATACTTACAATTTAAGAAAATATTACAAAATATTATTATGAATCTCATTTTGTATCAGGCACGGTTGCTTATGAAACTCCAATGTAATTTGTAATTAAAAATTAACCCATTAAACACAGTCGTTAAGAAAAATAAATGTTTAAATTAATTACATGCTTCATAAATAGTGATAACGAGGCAGACAATTAGCTTGTAAAACACGAATCTGTAGTAGATCCTCATTTTACAAGCGCTTTTATTTATTCAATTTTGTATAATATTCGGATTAAATTTTGAATCATTTTCCGATTTCAGATTAAGCTTTTTGCTATATCTGTGTAATATTTTTTAAACTATTATAATATGCTAATGTTATATGTTAATAGTCTATATATAATACTAAACTCCCAATGCAAGAAACCTTACCGTATAAGATACCAGCCCCCTAGCCAAGTTAAAATTCCATAATCAAAACGATATAGGAAACCCAGAAAATGTATGAGAAAAACTTTTCTATTATCTATTTGTATACTCTATAATATATTACAGAAATGTCGTTCCATTGACTTAGTTTTCTAAAGCATTTTATCTAACTATATTTATCTATTATTATATTATATTATTATTATATATATATAAAAATGAAACCCGTTTTCCTTGGTCACGGCCTCACGCGTGAATGGCTGGACCGATTTCACTAATTCTTTTTTTGTTGTATTTGTTATTATTAGGAGAAGGTTCTTACGGAAAAAAATATTAAGAAAATCTCTCAGAAATATTGAAAAACCCTAAAAACAGCCCTTTTATTTTTCCCATACAAACGTTTTCTAACTAAAACGAGCTTTATTGCTATTGTATAAAGTTCATATTGAATTGCAAGCACTCACTGTTGTTTAAGCAATGTAGGTATGTTCCTAACGTCCAAGAGTCAATTTGCACTTTATTACCTCTGTACAAAGTTCAAATTCAATCATATCTATCAAAACAGTGTGCGTTTTATACTGATAATTTTTACTATAAATTGACAAGTTAGCATCAACAAACTACGGTTGCTATAGTTACGCAATAGCATGAGAATAGAGGTTATAACAAAGAGTTCCTATAATTATTCTCAACACCTTTGGTCACGCCATCACGCGTGAACGACTGGACCGATTTCAATTTACTCTACGTTTATCCCAAAGTCTACCCGTGCGAAGCCGGGACGGGCCGCTAGTTTATTTATATTTACCTACAATTTTACAGTATGTTTTAAAAAAATAACCTTAAAACCCAGTCAGGTTTGTCTAGGCAATAAGTTCTCATAATAATGTACCTACAGCCTACAGTTCCTAGAAATTTAATTAAAAGACATAAACAGGCACAAATTGCAATAATAGGCGCTGCGTGCGAGCAGACGAAACAGCCGCTGTAGGTTGTTCCATTATATGGAACTCGATTATGGAAGTGCAACTTGGTTAGGGCTGCCAGACATAATTATGAAGTTGTCTTAGCAATCACTTAGTAACACTAGAAAAATGGCCATCGAAATTCCGATGAATTCACCTTAAGTACGGAGCATACTGATAATTATACACCAACAACTAATATATACAACAACACAACTAATATACGGTTACAACTAATATATGGTTGTCACCGTAAAAACTGAGGGTGACGATCATACATTATGATGGTTGTCACCGTAAAAACTGGTGCTAATCATCGTACTTTTTGGTGATATCAGTATGCTCCGTACTTTAGGCGAATTCATCGGAATTTTGATGAATTGTGTGAAGTGAATTCATTATTCTTTTAGCGAAATTTAGATGGACATTTTTCTCAGTGTAGGTACCTAATAATAGTATTTAGCCGTTCCCCAGCCTGGACGAGCCCTATTTTATTCGAAAATTATGTGGCGAACGGCGATGTTATGATTCCAGCTGTTATTTTGTCTGATACTTTTTTATTGTTTTTATGCTAATAGCCTGAACTAAAAGATGAAAATATTTTGAACACTATTCAGTAAAATCAAACTAAATTGATTTAGTACTCTTCAAGTTTTCGCATACTCGTCTCGTATTGTGAGTAAGTAGGCTTTGGTCTGTAGGAGCGGTGAGAAAAAGATAGAGATATACCTATAGTTCATAATGATAAGTACTATGAGCCCGTTTCGGCTTAGCATACCCTTTCCTTATAGCCCTGTACACTTTTCCTATTAGAGTGGAGTAAGTCAAGCTCTAGCTAATAATTACTATCGGGTGTCGGGCGCAGGCTTTAAGTTGACAGGCTTTGTCTATAGAACTCTATAATGGCAGATCTCAAAACCAGCCAAGTGCGAGTCGGACTCGCGCACGAAGGGTTCCGCACCATTATCTATAAAAAATGACGTTTGTTTTATGGGCGCCACTTTAAATATTTATTTAGTGTTTTAGTATTTGTTGTTATAGTGGCAACAGAAATACACCATCTGTGAAAATGTCAACTGTCTAACTATCACGGTTCATGAGATACAGCCTGGTGACAGACGAACCGACAGACGGACGGACAGTGGAGTCTTAGTAATAGGGTCCCGTTTTACCCTTTGGGTACGGAACTCTAACAACAAGCTTATCAAAGCAGAAGCGATTATGTCACTTCTCTTTGTTTGCAGCTGTGGTAATATAGGATGGCGTATAAAAGGATTTAATTAAAGTTTATAAAGGTGAGAACAAAGTGCTGTGGTCTTTGTCTTTCTTCAGCTTTGACTGCAATCTATGGTGCAAGTGCAATTCTCGAAGCAATTTCGAAGACAATCGATTACTAGTTTCGTTCTACTATCGCTGCAATACCCTTCAAGTGCGGAGCAGTAATTACTACTCTAAGAAAGAGAAATCTAGATTGTTTGATTGTTTTTTTTTATGCAATTGATTAATGAGACAAGCAAAATCGCTCAAGCTCCGACTTCCGTGATGAGGAATGACATATTTTAAACTAATGCCAAAGGTTGGATTCCAAACTTAACAATTCAAGAAAGATCGATATTTATTTGACACATTAACATGTACAATGGGTAGTTTAAAGTATTTAAAAGACTAACAACAATAATGATAAAAAAAAGTCTAAACAAAAAAGTTTTAAGACGGCCACCTCAAAATAAACACTAAGTGCCTAGTGCACTCAGCGCTAGTTTACTGATAAAAAGGGGCCGTAGTTATAATGCCTGCTAAAAGTCACTGCTTGAAATGCTCTAACAACTTTTCACTGGCACGAAATTTCACGTACGAAAACAAGATGGAGAAGTTTAAGCAAAGACTATATTAAACAGGCTTTATAAGCATGGCGCAAAATGTCTAATTAGGAACTGTCAGTTACTTACGGGCTCGAATTTTAACTTTGAATGCCACTCACTCACTCTTTACAAAATATATTGTTAGCAGCGACCGTCACAGTATGCCAGCTCGTCGTACTTTACAGCAAGAATATGTGGCCACGACTTCATCTGGTCGTGGTATAATACCACTACGATATTCAGGTTCAGATTTTTATTGCGTAAAACCTTATATAAAGTGGAAAAGGTGTTTATAGACAATGCTGTATTAAGGCAAATTAAGACATAGATAACTATAGGTAACTATAGGTATTTTGTTTTGTCAAGAATTTCTTTTACTCTGTGCAATGAACGGAATTAATGCTCTAAGTCGTAACTTAACAAAAAATAAAATATTTTTGGCCAAAACTTGAATTGGATTGTAGACAATTTTTTTTTTAAATTACTTTCTGCTAAATATTTTGATGACACTGTAGATTTAAGCCCATGTTCACCAAAATTGAAAATGGCGAATACTCGTATTTATTTAGCCGCCCATTGTTGACGTTTATTAAAAAAGTTGGTTTAAAATGTAATCGCCTTGTGAAGTATCAACGTACTTTAGTTTTTATAATACTAAAGTGACGAAGTACGTTTTCTAGCCGTTTTTAATTTGTTTACATTCGTGAGAATCTTATGCAATATTATTTAACTATTAAGAAAATTCTTGAGTTTTTAATAAAGATTTCATTGCGGACTTAAAAACGGTCCATTTCAATTAGACCAATCACAGTCTCTCATGTGTAGGTACAGAATCGCTGTACAAGTACCAGAGGAGACCAGAGTCGCCATCAGTTTGCATGAGGTAGCTTTGGCCTCATCATCACATCAGCTTGACTGTAGTTCGTCATCAAACACACCATGTTTACCACTAGAGCAGTTGTGCTAGCGGCCTCAAACCTTGCTCCGTCATTTTAAGGACCTGGGTTGGCTCGAGTGATGGCTTGCAATTTATAGCATAGTAGCTGTGCCCCGCGGTTTCACCTGCGTTTTCCGGGATAAAAGGTAGCCTATATTATGTTAATGCAGACCATGAACAACCTATATTCCAAATTTCATGTAAATCCGTTCAGCCGTTCAGTGAAAGAGCAACAAACATACTCACAAACTTTTGCGTTTATACTCGTAATATTAGTAAGAAGTAAGATTTTCGGTCAATTTAGAATTCTTAATTATTGTCTGGTGTATTTCGTAGTATCGTATTGCAAAGTTTATCGCAGTGGAGTTTTACCCGTATTATCAAAATATGGCGTCCTGAACAATGCCGTTGTTTTGGGTAGGTATTGTCAAACACAATGGGTATCGATTTGGATTGAACCGATATCATTTTTAGAGGGTCATTATAATTATTAAGGGCTTAGGATGCCCTGCGACGTGATGATATGGCGGTATTTTTATGTTGGGTAGATGAAAATGTCAAAATTAAGGAGTCTTTTTAATTTTGTTTAAGAAATTTGGCTTGTGGCGGTGCTCATATTATATTTCCGCTCGCTTACAACTCAATGTTTAGAATGGAGGTAAGCATAATATACTTTGCTTCATACAAAATTTTTATAAAACCCATTTAAGTGTTATGAAGTTCATTCCAAGTAGGTATACACACAAACTTTTGTCTAGTGTGATATGACGTAATCGACAGACACCGATCTACAAATACAAAAAGTTATGTACCTGTACCTAATACAGATTTCCTACCTAACGTAGCTTATTTATTTGTTATTATAGAAAACTTTGTCGTGTATAGGCCTAATTGAGCGTTTTATTTCTTCTTTTTTCTGATATAATAATTCCTCAGAAGGCAAATAACATTACATGAAAAATAAATAATGGTGTCGTAATTCGGTAAATAATAAGGAAAGTAAGACAAAAATTCGAAGAACCGTTCAAGAGGCAATCCCACTTCTGTCTGAGTAATGATATTTGGAACATAAAAACCGCTAATATGCCATAATATAATTATAAAAAGCATAGAATAAAACAGTGTTTTGAATAAGAACGTTACCGTGTATTTCTTTGTGTATTTCTTTTTAGCTAAAAGTGAGCTTGTTTACGATAAATCTTTCGTCTTCTGAATGGAAGTTTCTTGGAACCAGCGTAAGAGCCAGTTCTTTTAGTAGACTCGGTTTTAATTGGTCTGGCGAAAGCTGGGCATCGGCGTCGTAAGGAAACTGTGTGATTCAGATTCAGAGATATTTATTGAATAACTGATACATTGTAATTTATAAGCTAGATGTTAGTGCATTAGTTGAATTTGTCAGTTTACCCACATTGGGCATTCAATATGTACAGTCAAATAGATTTAGTAGTTTTAAAGAATAATGATAATGAACAATTTCCAATTCAATTTTAAATTCTATGCATAATATGTCAAATAATTTTAATAATAGTATTCAATTAAGATAATATCATGTCAATTCTTAACGAAATGTCAAATTTTAAATTGTTTATTTAATAGTGTCATTTCCGTAGATCTATCTCTAACCACAAATTCATTCAAGACATAAAATACGTTATTTAACACCCATTTCTTCAGATTAATCTTGAGATGTGCTCGTTACATATTATATCGCCTTTTAAATATTCTATTAAAGATCGCAAGCGTTAGCTTAGGCGGCTATCTCGTAAACTGTTAGTTCACGAGTTATCACGCAACAAATTTGAAGCTATTCAGATTAAAATGAGTCAATTTTAAAACTAGCTTTTATTTTTTTTATGGTTGAGACGACACAACCTTTGATAGCTGACTTTCGCTCGACTACATTTATTTCTTTTCAACACGGTTATTTTGTACAGCGGCGATACATTTCTTGAGTTAAAACTAGTCGACTGCGAATGCCTTACTCACTGACTCCAGGATATTTTGTATTTTTATTTTTACTTTCTACTTTCAAAACTCCGACATAAAATTATTCGTTTCCGTTAGATCAGTTAGTAGTACATAGTTATTACTATCCCAGTGTAAGTTTGTTAATAATACATAGAATAGAAGTTCTTAAAATTAATTTCATCTGTACTCGTAATAGTCGATTTTGTTGACTCATTAGCGGTGTAAAGTTGAGCGGGGGTACGAAATCCGTAGCACGTATATAAGTGCCAACTTTTCCCCCACCACGGCGCTTTTAGTCAATTGTTTTGCTGGTCTGGTTTTCCACGACCTAGAAATAGCCAACAATAAGCTTATACGGTATACCCTCAGCCTTAGTATAACGTTAACAACGTGAGTGAGTAGGTCCAGGGGACGGAAGCTATTTCAAACTGGCCATATGAAGCCGGCTACATTTTCAGTGTTTTATTCAAAAGCAACTGGCAAAATTGGAACAGTGTTCCAATTACCGATGTTTTCGGGGGGAAATGTCCATTCTTTTGTAACATTTTTCGGTCGTGTGTATGCCTGCCAGAGAAAGTAATTACGTAAAACTTATCATCTTTTTACCCTTATCCCACCTACGTGGGGTCGGTACAGTATGTACACTTTGTACACTTCTTTCATTCATTTATAATAACAATTATGTAAAACTAATGCACAACATAATTCGACTGTGGCTTCAATGTACAGCGAAACTCAAACTATGTTTCATAGCGTTATTTTTCTAAGCCCTCAACTGTGTAGCACCTGCCTAATCCACACGTTGCGCCCCTCAGGTAGAGCTGGTAATTTTTCATTTACTGCTGTCCCGGAATTAATTTCGAGACGAGCATTGTATCAAACGAGTATTTGAGTTACGGACGTGCCCGGACTTGTAAAAGCGAAATTGAAACAAAGATGTTTACATTCAAGCTGCCTGTCAACTGACAACGACGTTTTTAAATCCATTGTTTTGTGATGTGTAAATCCCGTTTACTTTTTTAGGCATTTAAAACGTTTTTAAGGGGCAGACTTTGACACGTCGCTGTTCGCTTACTTTTATGAAGTTATAAAATTTAAAATATATATACACATATAGTATTTAGTAGTAGTGTATATTTTATTTTATTTGGATGTCATACAGCCTTCTTACAGTTAAAAAAAGACGTGTGGCACTCGGGGACTGCCGCGGTAAAGCTATTGCATAGCATTTTTTATCAACTTATGCAATTATATCTAATTATAATTATTTCATAAACCAATGCCACCTAGAGAGACTGCTGAACTAAAGAGACAAGCGTCATATTTCAAAAAGTCATTAAAAGTTCTGCTATTATAAGAGAAATCGCAATCAGTTAAGTTACTGAAAATAATGTCACAAATCTTTAACAAAAAATCTTTTTTATCGCACCAATTTTTCTAATGTACAAATTGTTAAAGCATAAAATCCAATTTTAAGTATCGAAACCTTATTTGAATCAAAATTACTAATTCAAAAGTTGTAATGTGCAAAGGAAATAGCCGCTCGTCAAAGTCTGAGCATCAAACGATCTCTTTACGGCTTATTCCCGGAGTACTCCATTCTTTTGTTTAAAAAAGATAAGAATCTCATACATTAATTCGTAAAATGCTCCACGGAATTATTATTAAAAATAACATTTGATGAATAGGTTAATCCGTCCACACCAACTAGTACGATTCCAAACTAAATTTTAACCAAACTTTATTTTAACTAAAGCCAAATTCTCGCTGACGAAAAGGATCAGGCCCGGAAACGACGGAGCTAATTTTAACATTTTAGCCAAATAAAAGCAAACGAGTCAAAAGCTGTCTCGTTTGTTTTTCGAGTTTCCGTGAATTCTGTGATGCGCTAAAATACTCGTAATGGGTTGGTTACACGCAACGAATACAGTGGCGAGACAGTGCTCTCGACCGAGTACTCGGTTTGTGTAAACATTTTAACGAGGCGACAGTCACTAGAATCACGATTTGTTTGCTCGGCCGAGTACACACTCGGCCATTTACTGTCTCACCACTGTACTCGCTACGTGTAATCAACCCATAACTTGGAGCAAAGAGGTAAAAGCAAAAGAAATTGGATAAACGATCCGAGAAGTCTCTGATGCAACAGGATATTCTTTAATTAGTATTGCAGACGCAGACGTAACGAGACCCTCTACAGGGCTATAAGGGAAGGGTATGCTAAGCTAAAATAACTCGGATTGAAATCAACTTTTATGTACATAACCAACCCTGAAATCACAGAAAAACAGCTGTTCCATGCATTTTGGCGATTGTCATTGACATTTTTATATGGAACAGCTGATATTATTTTCGTGATTTCAGGCTTAATCTCATAGCAAAAGTGGTTCATAACGATGAATATTAAGAGCCTTTTTGGCTTACAAACCATACCTTCTCTTTGTAACCCTGTTTAACCAGGCAACGAGGAATTTAACAGAGCAACCACTAAAATGAACTGTTTGCCTCAAAAAGTGATTTTAGTAGTGAGTTTACTATTTGCGGATTTCAGCCAAGAAATTTTTCGAATTAAATTCCGTGTTGGTAGAATAAAGCACGGTCGGAAAAATGTAGAGAATTACGAACATTTTGTTGAAAATACATTTTCTCACTGATTTTATAGCAGTAGTATGTAGTTAGTAGATAAAGGAATGTTTTTGTTTTTTTTGTTAAACAGGTTATCATCATTATAATTAAGCATAAGGGTTATTTGATTGACTTATTGTGTTCGTTCATTGTTTTGATTGTTTGTAATAAATTGTAATTCTTAACCAAGGATGATAAATATATTAAGCATAGAAATATGAACCATATTAATGGTATAGGTCTGAGATACAGCGTGGCTATGGTAATTAATATATATATAGAGTTTTTAGTAAAATTTTCTCGAAGCGACTAAAACTTTTGTTCGTGCAATTGTAAATAACGAGAAATGTAACTAATTATATTACTGCAAACTTTTACCCCAAAAAATATTGTGCCCTAGGTATATCTATAAACTTTAATAGATTTAATAGTCTAGGGTTAGTTTTAGTTTTTTCTAAAATTTGTGTAAGTTCTGCAAAAATACAATTCTACTTCATAGTTCTGACGCAAAGTTATAAGTTTTTTAAAGCAATAAAAAACCGTTTATTACAAATCATCCAAAAAATGTATCCATCTAAATCAAATATTAGGCGGAGTAAACGGTCTCCTCTTTATATCTTTTTTTTTTCGGTTTTTGTCCCATATAAAAAGATTCTCTTTTGGTATACCTTTAAAATTAATAGACTCATACTTATTTTACTAGCTGACTTCCAATAAGGAGACGGTTCTCAATTTGACTTCTTTTATTAATTGTTATAATAACCTCCTTAGTTACATTTCCCGGGTAGTTACATAGCCTTGCTTTACCTTAGCTAATAGTAATTAAGTTTGTTAGTATTGTTAGTATATACCTGGAGTTAGTTGATTTTCCGATGGGTTGGTGCCGGCAGTGGGAGGCGCAGGCGATTCCATGATGGATCGATGCTTACCTGCGAGAACAAAATTAAAAATTATTAAAATTGTTTATAAAATATTTAAATTGTTTGTAAATTATTTAAATTGAGTAGTTCACTTAAAAAAATCTCAATTAAACATAAAAACATTTGTACTTGTATAACAGACACAGTCAGATAATATAAGTAACATAGACAAAACAAGGTTATACAGAAAGAGTATGCTAAGCCGAAAAGGGTTCATAGTACTCATCATTTTATACAACTTTTACTATAGGAGAAACCCGGAATACGCGAAAAAAATCAGCTCTTCCATTATAAAAGTTGTTCACAATGATTAGTACTATGAGCCCTTTTCGGCTTAGCATACCCTTTCTGTATAAGCCTGTATTGATTTCATTACAAGATATGGTCGCCTTTCTTAGCCTCTGGACATTACGTTGAAGTATTATCTATTGATTACATTATTTTTAAACTTAAAATTAGCGTAATGATCTATAAACTATTGATAATTATAATAGACTGTCTTTTGTGCCAGACTTGTTTAAAAAAAAATACGTGTGGCACTCGGGGACTGCCGCGGTAAAGCTATAAACCTTCCCGGCTTAAAAGTAAAAAAAAACCAGCGGTTGATACCGCTGAGTGAAGCTAGTAGTATAAAAAAATCACTGAATTGCTGACTCTAGCAATTTTTTTTCTATCTCTACTCAGTTTTTTATGTTCATTACGTAGAAGAGACGGCTGAAATCCGTTTATACCTGCCTTGAGGATCGTTAGACTAGGCTGTACGCTTTGATGGTCCTATAGTTTCATATGTTTTCCTGCACTGGCTTCCGCTTACTACACAGTATATTACAGAGTTGTGCACCTGTCGGCGGGCCCTTATAAAACTCAGCGGAAGTGAAAAAAAGTGAGTGAAATATGAACACAGAAAAAAAATCCGCTAAAAGAATGTTGAATTCACCTAAAGTACGGAGCATACCTGACATCACAAAAAAGTACGATGATTATCACCAGTTTATGACAGTTGTATGTATATATTATGATAGTTGTCACCGTAATTAACCGACATCAAAAAAGGAGGAGGTTCTCAATTCGACTGTATGTTTTTTTATGTTTGTTACCTCATAACTTTTGACTGGGTGAATCGATTTTGGTGATTATTTTTAACACGCTTTTATTAGCTTCACCTGTATGTTTGTATGTTTGTATGTTTGTATGTAACCGACTCCTTTGAGCGCGTTTTTGACCCACTTTAAACGGTCAGATTTCTTTCAAACTTTGTAGATATATCGAGGACCGATGACAATACACTAAACAAATCGTGTTTTTTAGTTTTTTTAACTATTAATTTTTTTTAATTAGAAAGCTGACGCTTCCCGTGTGGTCCCATTTAAATTTAGTCCAGTTCTAATAATGGTATCCATGAGAAAACCATATATACGTCTTAAATTTGCATTACGTACGTGCGCGACAAATAGATGAATAACTCTAACTCAATAGTCAGTCTCCTGAAGTCGGTTTTTTTTTTTTTTTTTTTTTGTAAAAATAATTATTATTAACTGCGGCCCGCTGTTTCATACACGATTTCCGGGATAAAAAGAAGCCTATGTACAGACCATGAACAACCTTCAATCCAAATTTCATGTAAATCTGTTCATGACCTCAAAAGAACCGAGGTTTCCCGGTTCTAAACTCTACTCGCGGGGGCTAAAATTGAAGTAGGTAATAAAATGACAAAAAAGAAAAAGAAAAAAAGTGCAAAAAATGTGTCAGTCTTGTGGGATTCGAACCCACCCGCCCTTACGGGTCCAGAGCGCAATGTCTGGTGCCTTAGCCACTCGGCAGACCTGACACTATACAGGGGTAGCAAATAGCAGCCTCGCTTTGGGGAAAACCGCTAGAGGTGACGTCATGGCGACGGCGGCGCGCGGCGGCGGCGGCGGTGGCGGCGACGGCGGCGGCGGCGTAAAAGGCGCTCGGCGACGACGGCGGCGGCGGATTCTATGTATCTTAGAGTCGAGGCTATGCTTCCTTTACACATTCCAATTCATTTTTGCTTGTCGCCGAGGTACTGTTTTTCGGTTGAATTGTACACACGTGGAAATGAGACATGCTTCTATAAGTCTAAACGACTTGTGTACGTTTTGACTTGCGAGATTTTATAGCCGGCACAAAATAAAAGGCCCGTTTTGACACTTGAGAAAGACCCTAGAATGTAACTTGGAATGCTTTTCGCGCTTACTTTATATGGGTAGTAAGTAGCATGCAATTTCTAATTATTAAGTAGGTAACTCTCAAAAAGAGTTACGTTCTCAATCCTTTTTTTATTCCTAAAGTCAATAATTTTATCATTTCCAATCCTTAATATTTATCTTCGCAACTCCTTCACTAATATAATATATAGTTCATCTTCGAACTTAATTAAGTTTCATGATGATCACAGTACCTACGATACGCAAGTTATCGTCCGACAAGCATACAAACATATGAACGCCGATTTGTTCCGGTGAACTGTGAGACCTCGCTTCGCTTAATTAAAATAGTTTGACACATCAAAATAAAGTGCTGGCAGGTGAGATCTGCAGTTCCTTTCCAGATGCTCAGATTGGAGATACTTGGCCTGGCACCGACTCCAAAAATTGTTAAATTTTGTTAGAGGTTAGGTAGTAGGTAGGTTAGGTTATATAGGTTAGATTTTCAAGATTAAGTAGATTACATTTAGTATTATTTTTTACTTTTTAGGGCTAATAGGGAGTTTTTGAAAGTTGGTTTATTTTTTGTTAAAAAGTTTATTATATTTGCTCCGTACTTTAGGTGAATTCATCATTCTTTTTGCGGAATTTAGATGGGCATTGTTTTCATTGAAGTTCCAGAGCGAGAGATAAAATAATCCGTGTTACTACTATAGCAGATAGTGGTAGTAGGGGCAAAAAAACATGTTACTACTGGTAGTACGACTACTACACAGGTAACAAAGAGAGATTTCATTTACATTTTTGTAAACTTTAAATCTTTTCTAAAAAAAATCTTTTAATTTTTAGTCGATGTAGACGGAGGGTTCTGTTTTCGAATGACCTTTTTGCACAACAATTCGGATGAATAACATGAATGCATGGACCAACACAATCAATATGAAGTTCGTCGAAACTTATAATACCTATAACCACTCCAATCAAAATCATAACACACACGTCTAAAATTCAAACATTTGTGTTTCATATGCGTTGCATTCCAGCTCGGCAGTCAGTTGTTTCGCGAAATAATTTCGATCTAATTTCTCTTGCACAAAACACACTATGAGGCATTGATGGACTCAGGTTTAATTATCGAATAAGTCCGATAGAGGTTAAATTATACGCTGCAGTAATGAACTATTGTGAATTTCTGATTCACCACCGTCAATAACAGGCTATAATCAAACGCGGAGCTTACCTATCTATCTACCGCGATAGAATCGTTTATGCAGGTTTGTTTGTCCTCAGTTGCTACGCAGCGTCTACTGAAGCTTAATCACTGCTGGAATACCAGTTGATAATAAGTTACAGCAGTAGTAGTAGTGGCGATACAGTGTCCTCCGAGAACTTGGTTGAGGCAGTCACTAGAACCGTGATTTGTTTGCTCGGTCGAGTATGCCCATTTACTGTCTCACCACTGTATTCGTTACGTGTAATTAACCCATAAGGCAGTTCTATAACGCTGGCCAAGTGCAGGTTAGTGGATTCATACATGAAGGGTGCGGGCAAAGAACAGGGAATGTCACAATTTTTTGTTTCTTTTCTACTGGATGCTTATATTTGTCTATGGAACTTCAATACCCGTTCAATAGTTTTCTATCTAAAATAGTGGAGGGAGGCCTTTGCCCTACAGTGGGTCACTAATGGCTCAATAATTCCTTGAATTCGTACGAAGCGTTTTAAATCTACGTTTCTGATCCATACAGCCATGGAATGGAATAACTGCCGGCTTCCTTGTTTCCTGAAAGATATAATCTTGGACTTTCCCAAGGTCAGAGTGAAAAGGTATCTTCTAAGTCTGCGTGCTTTATCTTCGACCAACAGGCGAGTTGGTGGTCAACCGCAGACTTATTCGCAATAAAAAAACAATAGGTAACAATTGTCTTTCTGTGAATCTAAACAGATTATGTCAAAAATACGTTTTCGCATACTTTGAAACCCAGTAAAATGCCAGACATTGTACAATTACTATAACATCTTACGATTTTACACACTGTTGATCTGTGACACATGAATACCTACACATGGCATATGGAATTATGGATGTCACCATTAATTAGTTGGTGGTTAGTGTAGAGATGTAAATCATTTAGTTATTTAGTTAGTGAAGTTAATTACGTTAAGTCAATGAAGTGAAAAGTTGGCATTATGATGCTAACTTTTTTAGCATGCGGCGGAAAAAGCGGATTCTGTAGATGTACCTATTATTTATTCTGTGGCGGCACAGCTACGGATCAGTCAGCATCTCGGTCTACCTGCTTTCACTCTCTGGCAACGTGCCCTACCCCAGACTGGGTATTTCAACTACTGCAGCAACCTAGTAATTATTTACATAAAACCAAGAAGTTATCATCTTTGCCTTCGACGAAGCATTAAGTTAACTTTGCCCGGTCTCGGTAAGCAATGTATCCTCTCTATCCGCTCCATAGAGGGTCATAGCGAATGGGTATGCTAATACGAAACGAGCTCATAGTATTCATTGTTATGAACAAGTTTTACTACGAGTCCAACCCTGAAATCCAGAAAAAAATCAGTTGTTCCATATAAAACTGTCAATGACACTCGTCAAAATGCATGTCGCTGTATTTTCTTAATTTCAGTTTTGGTTCCATAGTAAAAGTTGTTCATAATGATGAGTACTATGAGACCCTTTCAGCTTAGCAAACCCTTTCCTTATAACCCTGTATAACTTAACATTATGCAGGTACTTCCCACTTAGGAGATTAACGAAGTTAGAGGAATATTATGGTGATTTACGATGGGGCTATAAATAATTCATAGCCGATTTCAGGTGATGTAAAAATCAGAGGGCTCTGTAGGAATATAAATAATTTATTTCCGGTTTTGGGAGTTGCGAAAAGAAAACCCGGATACAATATACATATGTTGCCAGCGTATCTGTGACGCCTCCAGTGTTACAGGTATCCATAGGCGACGGTGATCGCTTACCATCAGACGGCCCGTTTGCTTGTCTGCCACATATGGCATAAAAAAATCTTGATTCGACAACGGGACAACGCGTTGGTGCAGGTTGTACTCGTATCACCCACTTAGAATTAGAATGACCCACTTGGACAAGAAAAAAGTGACAACACAATTTGCGTGGTCGTGGTTAAACCCTCTAAGGATGTAACTACTTTAAGTGTCTTTTTTTAGATTTAATTTAATTTTAACTTCAATACAAATGAAAAATATATTTGAAGTGATTTGAGTCGCTTAATAAAAGCTTCAAAAGTGTGTCAAAGACATGCAAAATAAAATGCGAAATTACCCTCGGGGATGGGATATTTCATTTTTGCAATATTATGTTAGGACAAAAATTTTAGGCCTATTTTTTATTCGTCTCTTTTTTCAAAGACAAGCAACTATAATATTTTAATGGGCTACTAATGCTACCATTCGTCTATAGTATTGTAGTTCCTTTATGTTAAACTTAATAAAGAGAGAACAATATCGAGAAATGGATAATACAAGAACTTGTATCTCTCTCAAAGTTATCTGATATCCGACGACAATGTCGCGAATTGCCTTTGACATGACTGTCTGATGTCTCAGAGATAGGTTGAAACGAGGTTGAAACCCACAGACAATTGGGAGGTTTGACATTCTCGTAGGAGCAATATGATAATGACGTACCAATCATCCAATTTTTACACACAAGTCAGTTGAATAATCACAGCACATTTAGGGAATTGCATAAGGAGCCTGCTAAATGCTCTGACAACTTCTCGCTGATGAAATAAATAAACGTTTCACACTCAAAACTCCCCGCTAGGATACCCTGTGTCGGGGATGCCATAGAACACACACAAAGACAAGGACAACTAACACCCAGACCCAGAACAGACATTTAAACCATTCAAACATCCTGCCCTGCCGGGAATCGATCCCGGAACTTTTGGCTTATAAGGTGGATATACTACCGCTGAGCCAAACAAGTCGTCTTGCGAAAACAAGACGTAGAACTTTAAGCAATGATTAACTTTAAGCAGGCTTTACAAGTAAGGCCCTTGAGGTTTAGGGAAGCAGTGATAGTGAAATACCAATTTTTGCTTTGCCGGGCTGTTGGTCTAAAATAAACTAAAGTGAGGCGGAATGACTTTTGCATGAATTTCTTGTCGAACAAGGAACATCTGAACAACTTCTGGAAATACATGTCCATGCAATGCTTCGGAAAAGTTAAAAGTTTTATTTTATAAGCTGAGCATGGCCATAGTATAGAAATAAGCAGAAGTGTAGCTGGGCCGAATCCGAAAAACGGAGGCAACGATGCGTTGTGGTGTGAGGGAGAGCGGAGATTCACTCCTGCCCGCGACGGCTACGTAAGTAAGAGACAAAAGATACTCTTTCCATCTCTGTTACCTACACGATTGGTTAGAATCTTATGTATGGTGTTTGGTGTTATCAGCAAAGTTTATTGTGACCAATAAATAAACAATTAAGTTAACGAAATTATTGTACAGTTAAGTTACGTAGGTACAGTAGGTAGGCACTAGGCTGTAGGCACAAGAAAGAAAAAAAATTATCTCGTTAAATCGTTTATTAATATTTTTATCATGGTAATGTATATCATAATAAACGAGTGAATCGCCACCGGCTGGAGCTCACCTATGAAATGTAATACTTCATTTCTTCAATTGGCAACATTGATTGTCTAGAAAGAGAATTAAAAGAGTAACATCACTATTTATTTCTATACTGTGGTATCGCAAGCTTTAATGTCAGAGTTTATAGCCGCCCGGACGCCTCTGTCATGTCATGCCTCTCTGGCTGAAGGATTGTTGCTATAGAACAAACCACCTACAATTAAAAAAAACAACCGACCAACGAAACGGTAGGTTTAGTTGTTTAAAAAAATAAAAAAATGCCACTCGCGGTCACCTATCCGCAATCGTTATCTCATTTCGGTTATCAGTTAGAATGGCCGAACTACACTTAGCTGAGCTGGCTGTAGTTTGGCTCAATATTGACTCAATAAAATCTTCAATTTCTGAGCGAGCGATCCATTTTGCTATTTGAAAACTTGTTGCAGATATTCAAATTTTCCAACGTTTAAAAATTGCCAATTCACAGACGACTGAATTTTCAGTCCTTTCCGCGAGGAATAAAATGTTATGCACGTAGGTATATTTTCTAGAAATTGTTCAAGATTTAGGTAAAGTGAATTATAATGAATAAGGACGAATGAAATAAATTGAAATGGTTATAATTTGCTCCTCTCATCACTCGATTGCATTAAAAACTTAATAATAAATCACTTTTTTATTAGTTTGGATTGTGGTTTTCTTTGGTTGTTAATCCAATAATAAGTGGCTTCGTGTTATATTTTCTTTTAAACGTAAGCTCCAGCTACGAGAGTCATCATCAGATCAGTTCCAAAACACCAAAAGTCTAAAATTTGGTATTTGTCCTTACATTTACAACATGATACCAAATTTTAGCTTGTACTATTTTTCAAGCTTTTCTTTAACTTACAACTTTAGTTTCTTTGTATAACACGGTCAAAATATCTCGAGACCTGGCGTCGTCGTAAAAGTCCAATTATAACAATGAAATGTTTAAAAATATAACACAAAAACAAGTTTAGTTAAGTTATACTAAAAATTATTTGACGTCGACTTGTTTTTGTGGTATATTTTTAAACATTTCATTGTTAAAATTGGACTTTTACGACGACGCCAGGTCTCGAGATATTTTGACCGTATTATATAGGTCAAAGTTGCAACTGAATTTTCAACCACTTCCCGATTTAAGATAGAGCGGAAATTTGGTATAGGTACCTGCTTTTAGCGTAGATCCGATTACGATAAAATAACTATGGCACTTGTACCATTTTATTGCATTGGGCTGTTCTGATGATGAAGTCGGAAGGTGGCCATAGAAACTTCACAACGAAATGCCACCGTCGTGTTTGGGCGCGTGAGAATTGTCTTAAGTATTTTTAATTCTACTCAAAAGTATTGAAATAAAAGCTTGTAAAAAAATTGCCCCAAGCTACGAGTATGTCAACTTTTAAGCTACCTCTATATTCACATAAAAGACAACTACGATTTATACATGATATTTCAGGATGTCTTTTCCATTTTAATACGTTCCATGTTCCAGTCCGAGGTAAACGAGACCATTTATTCCAATAACCATTGAAGCGAGAAGGAAGTCGGTTGGGGCATTATATTATTTACCGCTAGCATTTTCGCTCTGACTTGGTCTTTGTATAGACAATATCTAGGGATAGTTTCTGCTATTTTGACAACGACAGTTTTAGTTCTGAAAAGTCTTAATTTCGCATAAAATACATGGCCGATAGCTTGATGTACCAAATAATTATTGAAACCATGTAATAAGCCTAGTCCATAATAGAGGTATATGCTGCACTTACTCTAATAGTAAAAGTACCTACGATTAGCAGCATACAAAGTTACATGTTTTATAAAATTAACTTTATTTTAAAAACTGCTGCACTGCACCTTTTTACCTACCTATTACAGTGGTGATGGTGACGATAAAAGTAGAGTATTTAATAATTCAAGGTATAAAGAAGCTTTGAAGCCCACAGACCAACCAGCTTTTGTATTTACATTGTGCAAAAACCCATCGAGTAAATTTCGTAGAAAAGAGGCTTAATTATTACGACGCTTCTCACAATTTTCAGAACAACGATCCATAATACGTATTATGTTATTACGCGGTAATGCGGTCTATGTAGACTACACACAAAACCAAAATTATAACCGATAATAATTATATTAGATTTTAATTACAAATGAAATACAAATTCAAAAATAAAAACGGCTTATCAGAAATTTTAGGCTTAAGCCGATAAACTGATCACGCTGAAAAAATAATTTACCAAGAAACAATCACAAATGATGAGAGTGTACATATCTGTGTTGTGAATGTGTTTTATGTTCCAAAGTCCAATGAATAGGAAACACGAATAATAAATTATATACACTATTAAGGTCCCCTATTCCTTCGGGGGTTTATAAATATTTCCCAACTGAGAAAGTACTCCTGACACTTGGCCAGACGGGAAGACGGAAGGTGGACCAAAGCCGCCGGGCAGACTAACGACCCGGTGGTCGGATGACATTATTTGTGAAGTTTGCAGGAGGGCAGTGAATGAGACTGGCACAGGACCGGAAAGGTTGGCGCGCTGCAGACGAGACCTATACTCAGCAGTAGGTAGAAAGAGGATGATGATGGTGAGAAAGTACTCATTGATGGGTACATCAGAGTGTTTTCTATGAACTGAAACTTTAGCGGGAAGGAATACTAAGATCACACATATTAATCTTATATCTCAGGATGACGAGCGCAGAGCTGTGCCCCGTAGGGTCTTGAACTGCAAGAGTTCAAAGTTATGGGTGACGCCGACCTGTTATGAGCTAACGTGACGTTTAACATCAGGCGAGCGATGAGCTCGTCTCGTCACTCATCAGCATAAAACGAAAAAACCATTATGAGACCATTATCGTCATGATTCGACTCTGCTATCGACATTCGCTCTCAATCAATCAGCCTTGGACTGATTGACACACATGACACGATTTATCAGTCATGAGTCATGACACAAAGTCTCTTTGTTCCCGAGTTTCGCGTTGCTCCAAAGTGCTAATTTTGATCAAATACTCGGAACAATTGGATCGTTTAGAAGTTAGTTACTTACTGATTATGTTGGCGGTTACTCTAAGTCTATTTAACAATGTGAGAATTTCTCTATATCTATAGACTTGACTAATTAGAGATTGATTGATATTGATGGTATCAGTCATATGTGACCGCTGCAACCAAGCCACAAACAGGTAAATTATTACGATACATAAATGAGGGGAAGGCTGACCGCGGGAGGTAGTTGTGGCAACATTGTAACGCGAACTGGGGAGTATTCTGTGCCGTTCGAGATTATCTCGGTCAATAATATCTCATTTGCCAGAATAGGGCCCTGTACTCGTACATAATTATGTGTTGTACAAGTTTACATGTGTAGGTACGGTGCTTAAAACGAAAACCAAGTAATTAGAAATACTAAAAATCAAAAAGCAGGTTTTGCCCGTGTGGCAAGGTACCAAGAACGCTGGCTGCATTCTCGCGCTTAATTGTCTACTATTGGATATGAGATTTTCGAAATATTGTGTGCCCCTTGTTAGTCCTCTTTTGACTATCATAAGTAGTGGAAAACGCTTTTGAATTTGAATTCGCATTAGATTTGAGTGAGTAACTGTTAATAAGCTTTGAACTAACAGTATGTAGTTCCACCGATGCTTCTCGACGCATAGAAATTAATTTCTAAACGTTGATTATGTCGACTGAACCGACTGTTTGGTCTGATTTATGATAATAACAATTGTCGGTAATTAATTCTGTTGTTTCACGCCTTTTGTTAACAGCTCCGAAGTTTTATTCGGCTAATGGAAGTTAAATGAAACGAAATTATTTTGATAAAACGTAATTCGTTCGCTTGGAGGCTAAGAGGAGGCTGAGGCATTTGTGTCAATGAACGTTTGGAAATTTATTTATTTTAAAGTTCAGATAAGTATTTTTAAGTATTTCATATTCATTTTAGCTTTAGAAGTAACTTGAATTAATACACTAATCTAAAGCCTTTATTCAAGTCATAATGTGAATGAATCTTGATTCATGTATCATCATTTTATCATGACATTACAGGTGTAACGGAAAGGTGTGGTAATACTTAAGGGTGCTCTTCTACACGTCAAAGTAAACTATTTCTAGAACACGAGCTGGCTAAATTCGAGAAACAAATTATCGAATCTCCATACAAAATAATTAGTCTCGTGATCAATTTTCAACGGAGATTTGATATTTTCTTTCTCGAAATTACCAAACTTGTGTAACACCCTTAAGTATTACTACACCTTTCCATTACACCTTGTATTTGTAAAAATATGTTTTTCACCTACAAAATATAGAACGTAAACTATTGATGGGCGCCGTCCATTTCATTTCATCCCAAATATTGTAACAAATCACTTTTAGGCAGAGCAATCAAACATTTATGAACATATATACCTAGTAAGTTAAGTAAACACACAAAGGAAAAGCAATTGTCCTGATTTCCTCTGACATTTAACATAAGTACTAATAAAATTGACTCGGAATCTGAGATTATTCCTTTTTTCCTTGCCATATATGATTTGGCCAACTTTCCCCATCTTATTAACCGAAGCCTGCGTTTGTCGTTTTCCTTTGGCATTAATACTCTCATCTTGTTTTTACTTTACCTCCGCCTCGCATTTTACATAACTCGTAAAAGGGTTACACGGAACTGCTATGCTAAGCTTGAGGGTCTGTGGTTGTGTTTGGGAGGAAAATGTGCTTTTGATCCATTTTTCACTTTGTAAGTTTACATTGAGAACTTGACTGAAATTTCGCCGAAAAGTAAGAGAAGGTGCTCCGTGGTCTGCGAAGGTGCTCCGCCATCATTTTGTGCTGTCTCGGCCTTCAAATATCTGTTTGACCATAGGTTAGTCCGGCAGCCGCTTACTTGAACAACTACCTTTCGGCTTAGCATAGCAGCTCTGTCCAGCCCTGTATACCCACTAAGCTAAGGTTGTTCATAATAGGTACCTACCTATTACGAATGAACTTACCTTCGTATAGCACCCTCACTCCACAGATAGTACCACCCTCACTAATCCTTAGCAAAGACAAAGGCGTATTAGACAAGGATATTTTAACCTTACCGTGGTAGCAATAGGGTTGAAATTCGACCGCGCAGTTTACACGAAGGTGACGCGGAAAGTAAATGATTTGAGGTTGTATCATCTATATATATTATATACTAATATTATAAAGAGGAAAGATTTGTATTTTTGTATTTTTGGATGTTTGTGTGGAATAAACTCCAAAACTACTGGACCGATTTCAAAAATTCTTTCACCATTCGAATGCTACATTATACCAAAGTAACATAGGCTATTTTTTTTTATTTTTTTTTATCCACAGCAAAGCGTGGCAGGGAACAGCTAGTCTATATATACATATATAAAAATGAAACCCGTTTTCCTTGGTCACGGCCTCACGCGTGAATGGCTGGACCGATTTCACAAATTCTTTTTTTGTTGTATTTGTTATTATTAGGAGAAGGTTCTTACGGAAAAAAATATTAAGAAAATCTCTCAGAAATATTGAAAAACCCTAAAAACAGCCCTTTTATTTTTCCCATACAAACGTTTTCTAACTAAAACGAGCTTTATTGCTATTGTATAAAGTTCATATTGAATTGCAAGCACTCACTGTTGTTTAAGCAATGTAGGTATGTTCCTAACGTCCAAGAGTCAATTTGCACTTTATTACCTCTGTACAAAGTTCAAATTCAATCATATCTATCAAAACAGTGTGCGTTTTATACTGATAATTTTTACTATAAATTGACAAGTTAGCATCAACAAACTACGGTTGCTATAGTTACGCAATAGCATGAGAATAGAGGTTATAACAAAGAGTTCCTATAATTATTCTCAACACCTTTGGTCACGCCATCACGCGTGAACGACTGGACCGATTTCAATTTACTCTATGTTTATCCCAAAGTCTACCCGTGCGAAGCCGGGACGGGCCGCTAGTATTATATAAAAGGCATTACCTGACTAACATTTCAACGTGATCCTAGAAACTTGAAAGGAGGATAATAATATACCTACGAGTATGTTCTCTGTAAACACGCGCTAATAATAATAATTTGCGATACTCAAGTCTAAGGTGAAATAGGGTGGTAATGTATACAGGGTTGTAGAGAAATAGTATGATAAGCCGACAAGGGTTCATAGTCCTCCTCATTATGAACAACTTTTACTATGGGACCATACCGGCATTCGCGAAAAAACAATCAGCTGACATCGACAAAATGTATGGAACAGCTCTTTTTATTTTCGCGAATTCCAGGTTGGTCCCATCGTAAAAGTTGTTCGTAAAGATGAACACTATGAGCCCTTATCGGCTTAGCATACCCTTTTTGTAAAACCCTGTATTGTTAACTGGATACTGAACTTAGTTACTTGACATGCGGGCGAAGCCGTAAGCATAAGCTCATATTAAATAGTTTATTGTGGACTACGCGAGCGAAGCTGAGAACATAAGATAGAAAATAACAAGAACATTATTTTTACAAAACAAAAAACAAAAACCGACTTCAAAAGACCGACTATTGAGTTATTCATCTATTTGTCGCGCACGTACTTAATGCAAATTTAAGACTTATATGGTTTTCTCATGGATACCATTATCAGAACTGGACTAAATTGAAATGGGACCAAATGGGAAGCGTCAGCTTTCTAATAAATAAAAACTTAAATTAAAAATTTAAAAAACCCCCGACACAAAAACCTACCTAAAAAAAGTACGAAATAATAATTTGATTTATTTAACAACCTGTACATAAAAACTAAAACACCGCTAAAAATATTAATAATTACAACAAAATATTAGTTAGTTACAAAGAAAACGTCGCGTCGGGGGGGGGGGGGGGGGGTATACAAATCAGTCAGGAGTTATACTCATCGTGGTAGCTTAGTTGTAAATACTAATATTTTGTTGTAATTATTAATATTTTTAGCGGTGTTTTAGTTTTTATGTACAGGTTGTTAAATAAATCAAATTATTATTTCGTACTTTTTTTAGGTAGGTTTTTGTGTCGGGGGTTTTTTAAATTTTTAATTTAAGTTTTTATTTAATACTTTTTGTATGTTAGTACCAACATTGGTATATTAATTGATTTTTTTTTTATTTTTTTTTTAATTATTAATAGAAAAAAATCTAGACAGTCCTACCACTGATAAAATATCTTATCTTTCATTTGACAACCATTTTGGGCACATTTGTAGAATTTTGGTTCTTCCATCCCCACTTTAACCCACCATAACTCTTAAACGACTCAATCGATTTTTATAAAACATAGCTAAGAACACTCTCGATTAAGTCTCCTTTCATCCAAAAAAAACTAAACTGAAATCGGTTCAGTGGTTCGGGCGCTATGATGCCACAGACAGACAGACAGACAGACAGACAGACAGACAGACAGACAAACAGACACGTCAAACTTATAACACCCCTCTTTTGCGTCGGGGGTTAAAAAAGAATCATCAAAGTCGATTCACCCAGTCAAAAGTTATGAGGTAACAAACATAAAAAAAAAAAAAAAAAAAAAAATTAAAAAAAAAACATACAGACGAATTGATAACCTCCTCCTTTTTTGAAGTCGGTTAAAAATAAAAACGAGTGTCAACTATGAGAATCAACTTGGAAACTAGTTAAAACTGGCTTTGTTTTAATCGACCGTTTAAAACAAAGCAAGTTATATGCTATAATAATAGTAATATTCCGGGAAAAAAAACCCTGAGACCACAGAGACGGAAATGGCTAGACGACATTAAGAAGTAGACCGGACTGAGTTATCAGCATTTGAAAACGCTACGAACGCTAACCGAAAGCGTCACGCTTGTTTTTGCGCTGTCATCATTAAATTTTCAGTAAAGGCCAGAATTTTAAACTTTTACAAATACAAAACACATCATACAAAGCTTTAACATATCAAAATCCCTGTGCTTGTCACCCTCAGTTATAAAGTTGCATTTTTCGCGCACACGTTGTCTGGTGTACATTAGAAGAATGAAACCATTGCAGCTGCCACTGCCACGTGCAAGCATACTTAAGCTCGTATAATTACAAGAGGCGTGACGAAAGATTTTAAAATCCTCTTCCATAATGTGAGTACACATTTACTATTTACAAAAAGCCTTTATTTCGGTAATAAACTTAAGTTTAACGAAGTTTGAAGCCATTTTTCATATATTTTTTCAACAGTGCCCGAAAACAGCTTGCTTGTGTCATGGCGTCGATTTGACGTCACGGCTAGTAAACATGTCATTGTGTCTATGCGTGATGAGCGGCGGATGACCTGAGTTCACTGAAGCGTGACGTCATACGCTGTGATTGTTGTTTCTGACAAGATGGCCGATTGCTGTATTTTAATGTTTTAATTTATTGAAAATCTTAATAATCTGTTTTTTAAAAATAAAACTAAACATGTGTTTTAAATTTTTTTAATCTGGCTAGTCCCCTGAAAGCATTGAATCGGCGATTTTTTGATACTGTCGTCATGCCTATAGTAAGACGGAGCTGTAAAGAAGGGGGATGCTCAGCCGAAAAGGGCTATACAAGTACTCATCATTATAAACAACTCGAAACTTTTCTATCTACGTTTTTGATTCGTACAGCCAAGGAATGGAACAGACTGCCAGCTTCCTTGTTTCCTGAGAGATACAATCTTGGGCTTTTCAAGGTCGGAGTGAATAGGTATCTTCTAAGTCTGCGTGCTTCATCTTCGACTACATCGACGCTTACCATCAGGCGAGTTGGTGGTCAAACGCGGAATTGTTCACGTTAAAAAAAAAACTTGTACCGCGGGACTAATCCGAAATTCGCGAAAAACAATAAGCTGTTTTATAGAAAAACTAGCTGACCCGTGCCCACTTCGTTGGGCATAAACCCAAAGCCTTCGCGCGCCGTCCGGACCGTTTTTTCTCCGATTCACTTTGCAAAACGGACTACCACGTAAAAGCCTTTTTATTTTTCGGTTTTTTATATAACCTATGACACTCAGCAATAATGTGGCTTTCTATTGGTGAAAGAATTTTTAAAATCGGTTCAGTAGATCCCGAGATTACCCCTTACAATTTAACAAAAATATACAAACACACAAACTTTACTTCTTTATAATATTAGTATAGATGTACATGACATTCGATAAAATGTAAGGAACAACCATTTTTTTCCCTATCTCAAGGTTGGTCTCATTGCAAAAGTTGTTCATAATGATGAGCCCTATCAGCCATTTTCGGCTTAGCATACCCTTTTCCTCAAAGTCCTTAAATAAATATCGTTTTATTGCGATTCTAAAACGAAGCGGTATAGAATTAAGTCTCTGTTTTCATGTATTCCAAGTTAATTACCTATGAATAAGCAGGTGATATGGCATCAGTAACATTAGACTAATGATTTCACTAACGGCGGTTTGAATTAAACCGACTCATGTGTGATAATGAGATAAGACGATAAGACCTCGCACGTTACGATACTCAGGATCCCGGTATCTTGGCGGAATATACTGATATTCGACGCGTATGTACCTATATGTAGCGGAATATCGGTATTTTCCGACTAATATTTGATGGTATGATGTTCATTGAATTGAATATACCTTTCAACAAGGAAACAAGGGAGCCGGCAGTTTGTTCAATTCCGTGGCAGTACGGATCAGAAACGTGGAAACCGTATTTTAGATCAGAAACCTAGTTTACCTGAATATGAATTGAAATTTGTACTTGAATTTCTGTATGGACTCTTTAGATTCTTTACAAATCCTATAAATCACTCATTGAATGCTTGCTCTAACTTTCCCAGTCAAAGCAATAGCGGAGTGAATTGAGACTAAAGAGAAAAATAGTGCTTACAGAAAACATCCTGCATTTATACCGACAAACGAGAGAACAGCCGCAGCTTTAAGATAAATGATGCTGCAGTTTTATAATTAGGCTGTGCAAAATCACGCTCTTTTGCGTGATTCACTTACCCACGTATACGTCACTGAAAAAAATGGCCATCAAAATTCCGACGAATTCATCTAAAGTATGGGGCACACTCACAGTGATAATCACCAAAAAGTACGATGATAAGCACCTATTTTTACGGTGACTACTGTCAAAATAAATGGTTGTCATCGTAAAAACTAGTACCTACTAGCACCAGTTTTTAGGGTGCTTATCATCGTACTATTTGGTTATTATCGCTTTGCTCCGTACTTTAGGTGACATTTTTCTCAGTGTATGAATATACGTCAGGTACCTATGTAAGGCGCCCTCCATTAACAATCAATCACGTAACGTTTTTTAGCATACTGTTTATGAATAACCTTGTACTCGTATATATAAAACTAACTTTATCTACACTAATGTTATAACATTCTACTTATGTTTCCAATACTTGTGTTATAATGACTAAGCAATTTCACATGATGTTATAATATCCACATCGATGTCGTAAAATCTCATTATAACATCGCGCGCTCGCTCCTGATTGGCCGCCCTGCGCGCGCATGCGCGCTCGCTCCTGATTGCGCGCCAAGTTCACTGTGACAATACACGTTTTTATTAGTGAAGATAAACGTATTTTATCAAGTATTGGAAACATAAGTAGAATGTAACAGCATTAGTGTAGATAAAGTAGTGTATGCAACTGCATATAACACAGGTATTAAAACACTCGTTACTATTATGAAACTCGCTGCGCTCGTTTCATAAACACACTCGTGTTTTAATACCCTTCATTATATGACAGTTGCATAAACTACTATTACAGACTTACTATAACTTTCTACATTCACTCGAATGTCATAGAAGAAATTGAAACTGGGTACCTATACCTAGCCAAGTTAAAGCCAAAATTCAATTTATTCATCAAAGCTTTTATAAAAGTTTGTCCTCAGATCCGCATATCAAAAATACGGGAGTTAGCTTTCAAGTTCCTGTTACAAACTAATGGAGGCATTTTACTAAAAGTTAAACTATTATTTATTCTATGAAAGCTGAAAAGCTTAGGCGTATTATAAGCCACTGGAATATTAATTTAACGGGGATCAGTATCCGGTTACCGGTTTAATTAAACAATAAATATCTGAAGAGAGGTACAGGAGACGGCGGCCGTGTATGATAAGGTGTAATTAGCCCGGCTTGTTGCGTGAACGGCGCACTGTGGACCTGTGGTTTACTTATGCTTTATTCGTCAGGTTTCTCGGAAAATTTGTTGTTTTTGAGTAGTTGAATGAGAAGTTGTTGATTAGACGCCACAATAAATACTCCTTGTATTTATTGTGGAGTCTAGCTTAATCTGAGACTGTGGTCGATTGAAATATTGAATTTCATATTTCTGACAGGTACATAGAAACAAGTTAATTGAGTTTTGCTGAAAGTTTTGTTGTTTTAATTAAGTTTCGACTACCGTCTTAACCGAAAAGCCTTACCTACAACGAACTATAAGTTTATTAGCAGCGAATTGAGATAGTTTTTTAAAAAATTTAAAAACCGATACATCGACATCTGTGAATAAGGGCATTGGCTCTCGAACTATTCACACTACGAGTATAATATATATTGTATTAAAGATTGTGGTTATTTAACTACCGGCGTCTTTGACAGGGGCTTGGGTGAGCAATGGCGCCATCTGTAACTGTCATGGTTCCAAGAGGAAACTAATTTGTCATATTTTTAATTAAGCAGTTGTACGTCCCAAACTGTGACTTCGCAACCACAACCTTCGTGTTATGTCGCTATGACTGATTTTCGATACGATGAAATTGTCGCTCTGTGTGAGCGTGGCGACTTTGGTCATTGCGTGTCATCTCGCTCGCTCAACTTACTCGTGCCCCACGAGAGAGCGAGATGGTTTGAGATTACAATTGTTATTACGCTTACACTATTTGGCCCTTGGGCAAGATATGAAAAATTGGTTCAAATCACAAATTCATTACATCTAGGCTTTAACCTTCCCAATCTGTCTCATAATCATCATCATCATTATCATTAGCCTAATTACCTACCTACCTTCAATTAAGCCATTTTCCTTGTCCCCCGTCAATCACATCCAGCTTTCTCTCCAATGCAATCACTCTCGAGTGAAATATGCGAAAAACATTTGGGAAAATGTAGGGAATCCATAGAGATAAAGATAAATAATCAAGAGGCGGAGAATCGAACATTGCGTACCAATATGTTTAGTAGTACTAGTAATTGTGAGTTGTGGGTAAGTACCTTTTATCGAATGCCTGATAAATGCCTCGCATCGCAGCTTGTGTAGGTACTTGTGAGATGGTATGCGTAGCTCTCAAGAGGAATGCAACCGCATGTTAGTTGGAGTGGCACTGGACTGATTTCACACTCAATATTGCAATGCATATAGGTATATCGTAAGCTCAATTGAGATTTGATATACATTTGCGACCAGAAGCGGATTTACCGACACGCTGCCGTCCTAGTCTACTGGATGGAGCCTAAAGCCGCAGATTTTAAAGGCGGCAGCAACTTTTTTAAATTGGAATAGGCGGCGTAAATCAGTTAGCGACGTCAACCTGCCCTGCCCCGTCCTTCCGTCGTATTTATAAGTCTATGGAGAGCCCGTCAATCTGATATCATTAGTACCTAAGGGATCGATTGCTCATGGATGAGCAAATACGCCTCGTTGCCAATTCGATGTCTCACACCCACCGACCCGATGCACGATAAACAATGTCGGATTTCGGAGTTCGGAGTAATGTATGTCAATAAAATTGATAATTTATGTTTGTCATAAAATAACGTAATCAACTCACATGAGCTTCAATCTTGTAGTGCTTGCACGATTATTATGGTGAAAGTAATAGTTAGGTTTTTTTAGTAACATTAATAAGTCGTATGCAACCAATAACTTGGTTGGCTAATCCTACTATCCTTCTAATCTATTACTAAATATTATAAACGCGATAGTTTGTACGAAGATATGAACGTATGGTTGTACCTATGTTTGATATTCTTTCACGTAGAAACGGCCGAACGGATTTACATGAAATTTGGAATGAAGGTTTTTCATGGTCTGGACATAGGCTACTTTTTATCCCGGAGAACGCGGGTGAAACTGCGGGGCTCAGCTAGTATCTTATAAGCTACTAGCTGCGTCCCGCTGATTGAATGCAGAAGAATTGTGTATGTGTCATTCCAGAATCTACTCTATCTACTTTCCAAATTTCACCACAATCGGTTCAGTAGTTACAGATGTATTTGGTATCACACATTGTCAATTACACACACACCCTCACACTGACAATAAAATTTCAGTAAGTTTTAAACTGAAATTTTTAAGAGTTATTGCAGTATAAGCGTTAAAACTCTTGAATTTTTCATCTATTTTAAAAAGCGCCTTTTGGTTTTAATTTTTGTTTTATTTGACTTCTGGCTTTGCACATATTCTGCATTTAGCCAGTTTTTCATTTCATTGCGCAACTACAATAGCTTTGCTGTGGAGTTCAGTGAAATGGAACAAAGCTTCAACTTCTATTATTACTAGCAAACCACCGCGGCTTTACTTCCCTTAATTTCTCAGAAAACAAAAATGTCCAATGGCCAGACTCATTAATAAATAAAATGACGTTAATAAATAAAAAATACCTACGTTTTCATACATTCCTTCGCATTCCTAATATCTATAGATACCTATTTTGTTTTCGGAAAGTAGACTACTTTTAATATTAGATTACTTTTCGGATATTTTGAGACAATCTCGATTTCGCTCATATTCAAACTTAAAAATTGTATTGAAATTTCAATTTCCTGCAAAATTTCATGAAGATCGGATAAACGATACCTACTCAAGTTATCGTCGGACAAACATACAAACATACGAGTAAAAACGCCGTTTTATCCCCTAGACTCTCAGACTTTTCTTCGCACGGTCAACAAATGAACTCATTCAAATCAAAATATTCAAGTGCGAAAAACATTCTGACAGCCTAACATTTACGAGTATTGGCTTCACATTATTGGTTCAGTTTCAACCACTGAACTGAATATTTCTACACTCCTAGATCCTCGTTGTCGCGTCACACGGTCTATAAACACCGCAAACGCCTGTTCTTTCACACGCTATCAATAGTGAACCAATAAACAAACATGTTTATTTTACTGAATAAAAGCATTGCTGGTAAAACGGTTTTCATTAAGCTGACGAACAGAAGTTGGATGTATCGATTGTTTTTGATAATGGGCAATGGTTTACGTTATAATTTTATGCAATAAAATGCTTCAATTTGCAATATGATTCGGGTTTTAAGGTTTTAGGGTTTTTCGGGGTTATTATTATTTAAAAATATACTGAAATAAATATATTTTAAACAGTTTTTTTTTGGCTTGGAAAACTGAAAGTTTTATTTTTAACCAAGACTGAAAGTGACACTGAAAATATATCTACAGATGTGTTATCATTTACAACAGGCGAGGTTAAGGTCAAGGTGAATCTTTTAAAAGGTTATTTCTTAATTGAAAAGCAATTTTTTCAAAAAGCACTATTGTGAATTATTGCTTCATGTGTTTTTTTTTCTGATTCTAACTTAGACTTGGTTAAATATAAATGTATCCAACGACACGTGTTTTATTGTTTTTAAATTTAAAATTGAATTCGAATTGTCTTAAATTTTCTAATGTTCCACTTAACTTCCTCTATGTTTTTCTTTCATATGAACCTTTTTCTGACAATAAATAACACAACAAAAAAAGAATAAGAGAAATTGTTCCACCCGTTCACGCGTGATGCGACGACCAAAGGAAATAGAGACTCATTTTTATATTACAGAAGAAGATATTATGTAGATAGATACGAGTAGGTCAAAGCTCTGTTCAGTGATGTTAATAAATATGGAGGCAATTAAACTGATAATTACTATTTATTTTAAAGTATAATAGGACAACGCAATGACAGGGCTCGGAATTAGAAGAGAGAGCATTGCTATCGTATTTCATGTAGGCGTTCATACGAGTACTTGCAATTTAGATTAAGCTGCATTGAATTTGAATTAAAGATTAATATTTCGTAAAACCATGCTTTGATTAACTTTAATGCCACTGATGGTGAATAGTTACGAGTATATTATAATAAAAATAACATTTAAACTCATAAAACAGACACAGTCAGATAATATTAGTAATATAGGTACCTACATTCATTTGACTAGCCTTACCGGTCACCTTTTTTAGTCTTTTGACCACATAAGTTGATTTTTTTTAACTTAACATTTTCTTAGGTGACTTTATAATAGACTATGAGTCTTTTGTGCCAGATTCATTTTGGACAAGTATTTCACTAAAAACATATTGGGCCGCAAAGTTAATAATAAGTTAATTTCTATATCTATGCTCACGAAAAATTTGAAGTCGATAAGTACAATAGTTGCTGAGAAAATGGCTGTGACGTAGAAACGGGTGGACACAGAAAGTACCTTTCACCGATTAGGTATAAAACCTGCAACAGTAAGGGTGCGGTCAGACAGGGGAGCTTTAGACAAAGCATTTGTTGAGACGCAGGTGACGCTGACGATTTGGAAGAGAGAGCGAGGCAGACATCAGACACATATCTGGCTGTCTGCATCGCACGTGACTACGCCGCCGCTGCGTATAGGTACAGCTCATACTAGTACTTTTTTTATAATGAAAAAATCTGCATTTGACCACCAACTCACCTGTTGGTAGGTAAGCGAGGATGTAGTCGAAGATGAACCACGCGAATTTAGAAGATACCTATTCACCTTGAATAGATCAAGGTTATATCAGTCAGAGAACAAGGAAGCCGGAAGTCTGTTCCGTTCCCGAGCCGTACGGATTAGAAACGTGGCCTCGAAACGTAAATGCCTAATAAAATTAGCACTGCAATGCGCTGCGTGGACCTGCGTCATAAGGGTTAATTACACCTAACGCTTATGAGACTGTGCCCTCGGCCAAGTACTCGGTTTGTGTAAACCTTTTGAGGCGAGACAGTCACTATAGGTAGAACATTGGTATGTTTGCTCGGCCGAGTATGCCCATTCAATGTCTTGCCGCTGTACTGTTAAGTGTGTAATCCATGTGATCCATTAGAATACGTCTAGCGGATAGTGTGTTAGTAGGCTTATAACGTTAGACGGTCAAGTTGGCTGAGCTACCAGATAGAAGATTGTTAATTAGTGTGCAAGGTTTAACGGAAAGGTGTAGTAATCTTAAAGGTGTTTTTTTACACGTCAATGTGAACACCTTCTAGAACACAAGTTTGCGAAATTCGAGAACGAAAATATCGAGTCTCCATTTAAAATAATTAGTCATGTGATCAATTTTCTATGAAGATTCGATATTTTCTTTCTCGAATTTAGGAAGCTTGTATTTTATAAGTTGTTCACTTTGACGTGTAGTAAAACACCCTTAAGTAAAACTACACCTTCAAGCTAAACCTTGTATAATAATAAAACGATTGTAAGCTAGAACTATAAAGTTGAGACGTAGACTAGTTAATTAATACTAGGTTTCAATCTGCGAGCCAGTATTTACTTTAACTGAAGTTTTACAAGCTCAGCTAAGTTTTTAAAAGTTCGCAGTATACCAGAAACCAGAACCTATTGACTTTACGGAGTTATACAGAACGAGCTATGCTAAGCCGGAAAGGGCTCATAGTACTCATCATTATAAACAACTTTTACTATCAGAGCAACCCGAAATCCGCGAAATAAAACTGTTCCATAGAACAATGTTAACGACGCTCGACAAAATATATGGAAGAGCTGATATTTTTTTGCGGATTTCGTGTTGGTCCCATAGCAAAAGTTGTTCATAATGATGAGTACTTTATGCCCTTTTCGGCTTAGCATACCCTTTCTGTATAAGCCTGTTTTGCAATTTCGCCCATTAAGTTAAACAGCAAAATTTTGATTGTGGTGGGTCAAAAATATCTTCTAGCTAATCAGTTTTCAGTTCTCATTTTGACTGAGCTCTAACGAAATGAAGGAAACCCAGTTTGCCACTATTGACAAAAACATTGGACCCCTTCTGGGATTTCACGTCAATCCAATAGACGTCGCCGCAAACTAACGAATCACAACCACCTGTCCAACCGCCGACAAATAGTATGAAACGAAAATAGTGTCCCAATCACAGGCCTGTAGCCGAGAGTAAAGGGTTGAATACACGTAATGGTTACAGTGGCGAGACTGTGCCCTGGAGCGAGTTCTGGGTTTGTATAAACATTTTGAGTCGAGTCCTTAATGCAAATTTAAGACTTATATAGTTTTCTCATGGATACCATTAATAGAACTGGACTAAATTGAAATGGGACCAAATGGGAAGCGTCAGCTTTCTAATAAAAAAAGAATCATCAAAATCGATTCACCCAGTCAAAAGTTATGAGGTAACAAACACAAAAAAAAAAAGAAAAACAACACAGTCGAATTGATAACCTCCTCCTTTTTTGAAGTCGGTTAAAAACAAAACAAACTATACCTATATTACGAGATTCGTTGTAAAAAATATGCCCTGTACGCGAGTACCAACATACAAACATCCGGACAGACGAAAGAAAATTTTGCAAGTTGTTGCAGAGACGCTTCGCTCGCTCGGTCAAAGAACAATTTCATCGAGTTTTCGCTCATTTGATTTGTCTTGATGAGTAGCACATGTTTTTTTTTTGTATAATGCACGTGTGCGGTCAAGTGAAATGGGACCTGCAGTAAAGAAAACGATTTCGAAACAAACACGTTCAAAGTTTCCTGTAGCTAACAAACATGTTCAGAGAGTGTTTGATTTTTTTTAAACATGTAGGTACTCCACTTCAAAAACTGTTACTAAAATAACTTTACAACAACGAATTTAAAATCATCAAAACTATAAAAAAACCGTCGCGTCCCTTTCCGCTTGACCTCTAGTTCAAAAACGTACCTTATGGTAGTTAAATGGTTGACATAGATACTCGTAGTACTCATATCACAAAATGCGTTTCAATACGTTACGATACAGCTCAAGTGCATGGCGGAGCTCCGACCGCATCACTTAACGAGCTAGGTCCCAAGTGGTGGTGTCTTGATTTAAAAGCCCAGGTCGACGTCGAGCTGCAGCGGTCTCGTTCACACGTTATCGAGATCCCTGTATGCTATCCTAGTAGACCTTTTAGATGACTAGATCTTTGGCATAGTATAAGAATAAAGAGAGTAATAATATTTTTGTCACAATTCACTCGGGAATACTCACGTAACCACAACCGCGAGCGCGTCACGCTCGTGAACTTACCTGATGAAGGTCACCGAATGTGACCGAAACTAGTCGACGACTTAATTTTTACGTAAGTATTCCTGTGATAATTAAAACAAAAATGTGTGAAAATCACGTTACTTTCCATAGTAAAATAATAATATAATATATAGTTAGGTATTCTTAACACGGCCCGCATTGTCAGGATTCCTCACTCTGCAGCCTTAACCACCGGTAGCTTGGGCCCAGCCCCGCTCCTGGCAGCTTAGTTTTTAAGTTTTTTTATAATATACTAGCGACCTGCCCCGGCTTTGCACGGGTATAAAATATAGCCTATGTTACTCAGGGTTAATGTAGCAATCTAAATGGTGAAAGAATTTTTGAAATCGTCTAGTAGTTTTTGTGTTTATTCAACACAAACATACAAAAATACAAATCTTTCCTCTTTATAATATTAGTATAGATAATATAGATATAGACTAGCTGCGCCCCGCGGTTTCGCACGCGTTTTCCGGGATAAAAAGTAGTCTTTGTGTTAATCCAGACCATGAACCTTCATTCCAAATTTCATGTAAATCCGTTCAGCCGTTTTTGCGTGAAAGAGAAACAAATATTCTTATCTACTTTCGCGTTTATAATTAAATATTAGTAGGATAATAGGCCCAAGTTATAAGGCATTTAAGACAGATCTAAACTAACTAAAAATATATCTGTCTTTATCATTGCAAGCCAATTAGACAAGGATGCCAATAGTTTTAGAAAATTTTGATCTGTCTTAAAAACTTGGGCCTATTAATAGGAGAGTAGGATTTACTTTGACGTAAGTAGGTTTCTAAATAAGATCGTCGTTTCGCATGATGTTTAGTTTTGCGTCGTTTTTATAGTAATAATACAAACTAAGCGGTAGACCATAGTAAAGTTCACTTATGCTAAACGATGGCCGAAGATGGTATACCACCTAGCTTGGAAGAAAATAACTAGGGTCTCATCTCAAGTGAGACTTCCAGAACACACCATTAGGTACTCTATCATAGAATATTACAAGAACATTATTTTTACAAAACAAAAAACAAAAACCGACTTCAAAAGACCGACTATTGAGTTATTCATCTATTTGTCGCGCACGTACTTAATGCAAATTTAAGACTTACCTATATGGTTTTCTCATGGATAGATACCATTATCAGAACTGGACTAAATTGAAATGGGACCAAATGGGAAGCGTCAGCTTTCTAATAAAAAAAGAATCATCAAAATTGATTCACCCAGTCAAAAGATATGAGGTAACAAACATAAAAAAAAAAAAAAAACATGCAGACGAATTGATAACCTCCTCCTTTTTTGAAGTCGGTTAAAAATAGAATATGTACATAAAGTAAGTAGATGGCGGTTAAGTACTTTCTAGTACTGGACTGAATATTTATCAGTCAAGAAAAAAAATCTGTGAGGAAATTTGATTAAAAAAATATTCGGATCAGCATTTGCCGCTCATCCAAATATTTTTGTTGTTTTTTTTTCGTTTTCCTATACAGCGGTCGTTGGGGTGGGTTCGAACACACGCCCTTCGGCTTGGAAAACGGTTGATGCGACCGCGGAGCCACCGTGTCTTGTTACTGAGTGGTATAAACAGGCTTATTTTACTTTGCATAACAAGCTGACTATTGTGTGCTTTTCGTACAACTACAACAAGAACATTATTTTTACAAAACAAAAAACAAAAACCGACTTCAAAAGACCGACTATTGATTAATCTATTTGACGCGCACGTACTTCATGCAAATTTAAGACTTATATGGTTTTCTCATGGATACCATTATCAGAACTGGACTAAATTAAAATGGGACCAAATGGGAAGCGTCAGCTTTCTAATAAAAAAAGAATCATCAAAATCGATTCACCCAGTCAAAAGTTATGAGGAAACAAACATTAAAAAAAAAATATTAAAAAAAACATACAGACGAATTGATAACCTCCTCCTTTTTTGAAGTCGGTTAAAAAAACGTAAACCGAAAGAGGCCTCGAGGCCTGCCTGTTAATTAGGATTACGTACCCAAAAGGTAAAACGGGATTTGTTTCTCTAATCATAATAATAATTTAGGACAACCTACAGTTCAAATACTTCCCTGTAACCAGGTCCTAGATTTGTTTTGTGACTATTAACTAAAAAAAACACAATTAAGGTTATTGAAATTAACATTGATTTTTGTTTATGATTCAGTACTTACTGGGTTTTAACGTTAGGGTATGCTAATCCGAAAAAGACTCATTACATCATTATGAACGAAAAAAATCAACTGTTCCACACAGTTTGTCATTGAATTTTTTTTATGATACAGCTGATTTTATTCGCGGATTTTGGGTTGGTCCCATCCCGAGTTATTTTATAAATTAATAGCGGCTAAAATCCGACTTCGGTGCTAGCGGCCCGTCCCGGCTTCGCACGGGTGGATATTCATTTTGAAACATTTTGGGATAAACGTAGATTAAATGTGTCTTGCGGGTGTGTAGATTTTTTTAAAATTATTATTTTTATTTTAACTTATAATTTTCTATATTTTTATCTACAGGGTTATTCATAAAGGGTATGCTAAGCCGAAAAGAGCTCATAGTAACTCATCATTTTGAACCACTTCTACTAAGGGACCAAAACAGAATTCGCGAAAAAAAAAATCAGCCGTTTTTCAAATTTTGGGATCGTCCATTAATCACGTGATTTTTTAGAGTTACGTACCCAAAGAGAAAAACGGGACCCTATTACTGAGACTTCGCTGTCCGTCTGTCACCAGGCCATCTCATGAACCGTGATAGTTAGACAGTGGAAATTTTCACAATATATTTGTTTTGTAGGAGACTAAATTTGAAAATAAAGAAATTGAGTAATATATTATACCTACCACATAAGAATTATAATAAATTTTTAAAACAAGCTCTATCTACGAGTAACTCGTTATCGGAGTTACACTACACAACATGTATACCAAACAGCTCAATCGGACATCGAGAAGTGGTTCAAAATTGAGTTGCAAGATTCTACCGGAACAAACATATGTAAGTAGTTAGACACAGCTACATGGTTACATACTTTCAAGTTAAGTAACTTTTTAAAATGTCAAAGAGACTCGACAAAATTTACGGAGCCGCTGAAAATGTATTGTTTTTTTTTGCGATTTCAGAGTTGTTCTCATAGTAAAAAGTTGTTCATGATAAGTACCTGCTAAGTGTTTTTGTGTTGTTTTCGGCTCAGTATACGCTTTCCTTATAACTCTGAAACTTTGTATTTTTGGATGCCGCAATAAAACGACACAACGGATTTAGGTTGGTATGGAGGTAGCGTATAAGCTACCCAGGATTAACATAATTTTAACTTTTTTTTATTCACGAGACGAGCAAATCGCTCGCCTGATGCGCCGCCCAGAATTTTGAACTCGCATAATTCAAGACCCTGCGTGGCACAGCACTGCGCTCGTCATCCTAAATGAAGAAAAAAATTATTGCATAAAACTGTGTGCAATGGTGGAATAAATTAATGTAAAGTCTCAACAGTCTATCCTAGCGGAACAATGTAGTACTTGTTGGGGCGCAGCTAGTACTGAAATAATTTAAAAATTGGACCAAAAGTTTCAGAGATGATTCTCTACAAACAAACAAATTTTACCTATATAGAATATTAAGAAACAACTTCAAGCTTCAGGGCGCTCTTAAGCTCAAAGTGTGAAGGGACAATTTTATTTCATTGGATGGGCCTGATCGCTATAAGTCAGATGTTTTAACGTTTTCTAAATGTTTAGTTTGAAACTACGAGTAAATATATAATAAAATAAAATAATAACGTTTCACACTCATAGCTCCCCACTAGGAAAATCCTGTGTCAGGGATGCTATGGAACACACAAAGACAAGGACAACAACACCCAGACCCAGAGCAGATATTTAAATTCATCATTCAATCATCTGCCCGGCCGGGAATCGAGCCCGGGCTTATAGGACAGATATTGCCGCTGAGCCAAACAGATCGTCAAATAATTGACAGAGTGGGCGCTCTGGGCAAATAATACCCATCGGTTATAGCTCAGTGGATGATGAATTCGATCGTATGCATTAGACGTGGGTCGTAGATACAAATCTCTCATTTGTCAAAATCGGTGGAAGCGTCGAGACTGCCTGTATAATACCTTATACGGGCACTCTCGACGCTTAGGTACGTACATAATTATGTATACCTCATCGATCTAATAATCCGACTTCGGTGGTATACCTATACATATACACGTCGTCGAAAATCCTCCTTTTGTCTTCGGCGCTGTCGGATACAAATAGATCCAGGACCTCTATTCCTGGTAGGTTCATCATTCATCATGGTCCTGTCAAGCCGAGTACATGGCCGAGGGCTCTATCTCGCCACTCTACTCGTTACGTGTAATCAACCCAAATGCTCAAGATTATCTCCGTCTCTCCCACTCTCATTACATTTCCAATGAGAGCGATAGTGACCGAGATATCTCATTTGTCAGAATAAAGCTCTCGATCCAACTTTCCGTTCCCAGTAAAATGAACGGCTGATATTACCGATACAATTACCCCACAAAGTTATAAAAATTGGAACAAAGATGCAAACTTTTTACATCTTCCGAGTTGGGAAGTTGAACCGAACTTGGTGTTACGACTGGTCCGCGCTTGTTCTTCTTTCGGTTTTTCTTGCAGTATTACCAGTCAATATTTTCTTTTGGATTCTTATTAGGTTTAGTGTTTAAATCCTTAGAACTGCGGTTGTACCTAATTCTAATAATGTACTTAAACTACCGGTGAACAAAAACTAAAAAAAATAACAATAAGCTTTCATTTCATCGTCGTCAGAGTTACACACTTTACACAGGTAACCTTCGGCAAATTTCAGCTCAATCAGACATTGGGAAGTGGTTCACAATTGAGTCGCAAAATTTGATGCAGTAGGTATGCATCAAATTTTGTCATTTGTCAGACATTAACACGGGAAGTTAAATAAAAGCGTTAAATTATCGTCATCATCTGGTGCTTCTTTTATACTAAAGGTTATAACCGTCAGCTTAGCGAACTTTTTATCCTGAGCCGCGCGGAAAAGTTGTCGGACTGGATCATGAAAAAAAAAAAAACTATAGCATAAATTGAGCTCGGTGAACTTCGTACCACCTGAAATACATAAATTTAGATGTTAACAATTTTCCGATTCTTCCTTTGGTGCTTGCCAAATTTTCTGAGGCGTACAACAAAAATATAAACTTTGATCCATTATCAAGTTCTTGCAACACAACCGCGAGGCTTTTTATTAACAATTTTAATGTTATATTCAAATATTCATCCGGCAGCATTAAGGATCCTCATAAAGCCTACCGATGTGAAAGATACAGAGGCAAATAAAACTGATTATTTATCAGTAACAAATTATTTAAAAGTAATGACAGAGGGAAAGATTTTAAAATCCTCTTCCATAATGTGAGTACACATTTACTATTTACAAAAAAGCCTTTATTTCGGTAATAAACTTAAGTTTAACGAAGTTTGAAGCCATTTTTCACATATTTTTTCAACAGTGCCCGAAAACAGCTTGCTTGTGTCATGGCGTCGATTTGACGTCACGGCATTGTGTCATGTCATTGTGTCTATGCGTGATGAGCGGCGGATGACCTGAGTTCACTGAGGCGTGGCGTCAATGCATTCATCACCTACTTAAAGTTAGTCATTGCTTAAAAAGCTCTGACAACTTCTCGCCGACGTGAAATGCTATATGCGAAAACGAGACGGAGAATTTCAAGCCATGATTAACTTTTTTAGGCATGCTTTATAAGTAAGGTACTAAGTGCTTAACTGCTTATTTCCGTGGCGCGTTTAAAACGGCTTCCGCCTCGGGAGGGATAACCTAATTTTGGAGTTGTCAGTTAGACCACGTTAAACTGTCGCCAAAACGCTTTTTGATTAAAATTCGGGTAATGAAGTAAATAGTCATTAAGTTTCTGTTTTGGTGTCAAATGTTTTACTACAAATTTTCTAACAAGCTTAAACTGAATTGACTTTACTCTAAACTATTCTACTTCAACTAATATTATAAAGAAGAAAAACTTGTATTTTTGGATGCTTGTAACGAATAAACTCAAAAACTACTGAACCGATTTTAAAAATTATTTCACCTATTACAATATGTCCGGTTTCCGATGTCCGATACTTTAAGGGGTTAAAATGCAATTAATTTTATCGACAAATCACGGTTTTTATTTTATTTTTCTCCATCAATAAAAAAATGGCAGCACTTTAAAAAAAATTGTTAGCGAAGCATAGGTGCTTGTATTAATTTAACAATATCTACCCAAGTAGAAGACTTACAAACACAAAAGTGGTCTCAAATGTTAGTTAATAGTGTAGACAATAAATCTAGATTCAAATTTTAATTTTTTAATGATTCAGTATTATTAAAAATAATTTTTGAAAAAAATAAATTGGACAACAAATTGATGTTTTTTTCAGATTATTAGTTTAAAAAAAAAAACGAATGTGTTAACCAATTTTATTTATTTATTTTTTTAATAATACAGGATATTTGCTATAAATGTACATTTAAATCTTAACTGTGAGTTAGATAGTTTAGGAGCTATGACAGTGTAAACATACGTACTTGAAAAGCGCGCATACCCCAGCAAATGAAATAAAAAAAAAAAAAAAAATAAGAGATAATGAGAAAAATAAAAAAAAATCCGTGATTTGTCGATAAAATTAATTGCATTTTAACCCCTTAAAGTATCGGACATCGGAAACCGGACATATTGTATAAAGCTACATCATTCGCGAGTAACGTAAATTATATTCCGTACCCGCGCGAAGCCGGGGCAGGTCGCTAGTCATAAATAAACCTAAACAAACCGTTGTATATTCTATTCTGCTGTGTAGGTACTGCATAATATTTAGATGATTTATTTATATTTCTGTTATTTTTCAATTTTTGTCAAATACAATCCCACTGCAAAGGCCTTTTTGGCCTATGAGTCCTTTACAGCGTAGGTACCTGGTAGCCTTTGGTGGTCTTAAAACTGCAAACTGGTATAATTTATAGATAGGTACATTGTAATGAGCGTTAATTATTTATTTCAGTTGTGCTATTAATCACGTTTGCGTAGGTACACTTCACAAACACAAAACCCCCAGTCCAGTCCCATTAATGTTCTCTCAAAAACAAAATAAACGTAACGCTATGACGATTTCGTTTGTTCCTCGTCCTTTGTTTTACAATCCCTTTGGCATGACTTTTGAATACCGGTAGTCGGGTTTAAAACAGAAAAAATACGTAGTACTTAGTACGAATATGAAGGGATACGCTCGGAAATATTAAGCTGGTTAACAATAAGAACATTACTTAGCTTCGTTTCAGTCAGCTTTTTTAATTTTTAAGAATAATTTTGTTGGACTATCACACTTTATGAATTTACATACCACTGGCTTTTCGGTGAAGGAAAACATCGTGAGGAAACCTGCATACGTCCGGAGAAGAAATTCAAAGGCGTATGTGAATCCACCAACCCGCACTTGGCCAGCGTGGTGGAATATGGCCTAATCACCCTTCGAGGGTAGACCCAGCAGTGGGAGGATTAAAGGTTGTGTAGTAGTAGTATCACACTTTAACCAGATAGGAGAATGATGATGATGATTTACCTGTTACGCCCAATTTTGAGACAACGCACCTTTAGACCAATGTCACGATATTATAATATTATCAAAAAATTAAGTTTTTCGCAGCGTTTTGTTAGATTTGTTTGAGTGGCTTCTGGCTTTTGGGTTGAATAACTATGAGCAACGTCGACTCGTATTGTATAATATCTAATATGCTACAAGTTGTTCAAGTTGTATGTTGTATCGGATGCCGCAATACTACGAACAGACCAAGACGATATTTAATACGGCTCAAATATCAGAGCGAATCAGTCCAGTTCACTTAACTAAGCATCATATCTTACATGCTAGGACATAATTGTAGGTTACGGATGTCTGTTCTAAGTGGTTGTGAGCTATATAAATAGAATCATCAATAACTTGTAGTTCTGCAAAGAACTTTTTTGCGACAATAATATTGTTTTATCTCGACAACCACTCGACTGATTTTACTCATAGGTATTCGAAATACTCGTTTAGAATTAGGTACCGTAGGCCGGTAAATGGCACTGCAGCAAATTTCCCCTGTTTTTGGTGCCAATTAAAAAGAATCCAGACGACAAAAAAATAAACCTATGAAATTGTTGAGCCTGTATACCTACCAAATTTCGTCGAGATTGGTTGAGAAAAGCGACCTGTACGCGAGTACCAACATACAAACATCCGGTAAGATGAAAGCAATTTTGTCCAGTCGTTTCATAGACGCTTCGCTTGCTCGGTCAGAAAGTTAATTGACAACAAGTTTTCAAATAATAGTGGTGTATAGCTTATGATTATGTCTATAGGTACTATGGCTTATTATTAGCTTGTCTGTTAAGATTATAATCCACTATTTTTTAAATGGTGGTGTATAACTGACATAAGCCCTCAGAGTCATTTATTTACCAAAATACCGAAAAAAAAGAAAGAAAAAAATAAAAAAAGCTCCGGTACCAGCCTCTCATCCAAAAGCAATGCAAAACAGAAAGCCAAATAACGACCAAAAAAGTACACCAGCGACAATATCGTGCGTTATTCAAGATAAGCGTCAAAGTGTGCTCGTAAACCAAACTTGTTTATCAAACTGTACGCCGGAATAAAACTTTAATCGGATAGGTACCGTTATAAGATGATGGCCGTAAACTTCGGCTCTTGGATCTCACAAAATTTATCAGCCTACATCCTACTAGAGGTAATATTATAAACGCGAAAGTTTGTAAGAATGTGTGTTTGTCGCTCTTTCACGCAGAAACGGCTAAACGGATTTACATAAAATTTGGAATGAAGGTTGTTCATGGTCAGGATTAACAAATAGGCTACTTTTTATCCCGGTAAACTCATGTGAAACCGCGGGGCGCAGCTAGTTTAGTATAAGTGACGGAAGCTTCTGGACCTTGGCTTAACTTGATGGCTTGATACAGGATCAAGAAAATCCTGCTTTTGCATTTAAAGAGTGTTTAATTTGCATCATCATTATTACCCGTCATCATTGTAGCCTGAAAAAATCGTTTTCTGCGGTATCTATCTCTAATGGTTTACTATGTTTGCACTTATAATTTGAGGCGTCAATAAATTTTATTACGAGTATTTAAAAAAACACTAAATTATAAAAAATATTATTGTAAATATTATTTTTCTTTATCATAATAAACCGTTTTCCACCCACGTCTAGTTAGGTCTCCTTTTCAACGCGCCATCTTTTCCGGTTTCATGTCATTTTATCAACCCGTAACCGCCCACTGCTGTACGTCTTCTAAAAGATTTGTAAGAGAAGAATAGTATTGACCGAATCAAAAATAACCTTATAAATAATACTCTGGTATCCAGACTCGATTTTCAAGTCATTATATATTTATTTGTCTAAACACACATCGGTAAACAATCTTCGCACCGCACCGGTTCGCTGCTCTCGTTTTTCATCTAACTTTATTAATTAATCAAGTGTGTACTCATGGCTTATCAAAGAGCTTTATGAATCTGTATACACTACGCACTGATACGTTGCTTGCCACTGCTTCGGGGTATTTAACTATTCACCAATGTACAAGTAAGCATAGATTTGATAATAGTTCGAGATAGGTGCGGACACAGCAGGTTCAGTTCGAGGTTCTAATGTACCAGACCGCAAACACATTGTAAGCCCGGCAACGTATACTCGTGCAAATACAATGTTGCGATTACAAAAGCTTAGTAAATATAGACTGAGCTCCGACTGCAAGAAGTCTTACCTTATGAAATACCAAAATGGAACTATGAAAATTATACCGTAGCGTTAGCAATTTTACTAATATTATGAAGTTGAAAGTATGTATGTTTGTTATGAACGCTGACACGGCTGAACGGATTTCCATGAAATTTGGAATGTAGGTCGTTCATGGTCTATATTAACACATAGGCTACTTTTATCCTGGAAAACGTGGGTGAAACCGCAGGGTGCAGCTAGTTGCTTAATAATACCTGAACAATGACCAATGGCCATTACCCAGACTGGATTAGCCCTATATTTATTTTCGAGAAATATACTTTGAGAAGGCTAAACCGAAAACCTATCAGGCTAACGGCAGGATCTTGTAATTCATCAATCTCTTAAGCTACTGTCTTTTATTAGTTTCATCCATATTTTGGTATCATATGAGACCAAATTTCTTGCAGTGGGAGCTTAGACTATTTTCACTAAGCTGTAGCTGTAATTTCCACATTATATTGTGTACAAGCTTACGCTTCTAAGTAGCACATTCTTATTTCTAGTACAATATATTATATATAACCTCTAACTATACCTGCTACGTTCACACTTACTTCTGAGTGACTACGCGAGTTAAGTGACTGTGCAAACATGTGGCAGCTGCACGGTGCACCGGTGGCGCGTGCCTCTCGACTTTCTTACAGACTTGCCGCGTGGCATGGAAACCATAGTGAGCGCGATTGCTGCATGCTTTCGCGAAACGTGAAGTTTTCATAGTTTTGCTGTGCGAGTATGGAACTTTATCGATCGACAAACTCTATGCACTCTAAAAAATCCTCAAAATGGTCTACGGTCTGAACAAAATCTTGAAATTTTACCGAATTAGCTAACTTTGAACGTCAGTTTGTCGATCAACAAAGTTCCATACTCACACTGCTGTGTCGTATAATTCTAATTGTAATTTTCACAAAATATAGTAGTATAGTATTGAAATTGTTGTTGTTACTTTTAAACGACTTCAAAAAGACATTTCGACTGTTTAATTTTTTCGTATGATTTTGTTTACGATGAATGTCCAAGTCCATTGTAAATATGTTTAACAACAGTAGTAGCGTATGTGCTTACTCGAGCGCTTAACAGTGCTAGCAGCGGTCTAGCGGTCACATATGAAGTACCGCTCGCTTCCAGTGCCTACCATAATATAGATTCGTGGTGGTCTCATCGTACTTAGGTATATCATAAATGCGAAAGCGTGACGAGTGTTTTTGTGTTCATCACACTGAACTAGTTCCAACAGATTTGAGTGAAGTTTGGGAATGAGATAGCCCTATTAATCGTACATAAAACGAGCACGGTGCGCTACGCAGAATTTAAAGTTTTAAACTCAGTGGCACTGCAACTGGTATGGGCAAGCGTGATGCTTAACATCAGGCTAGCTTTCTTAGGGAGAGAACCTCTCGTCCCAGCCGCCGTGGGAGGCGCTCCGGGCGTCGGGGATCACGTGACGACCTCCGGCCACCGTAGACGCGGGCCTGTGGACGGTGAGCTATTGGGCTAGCTCGCTGTCCGTCCGTCTTATGACGACACAGGCCGTGTCGACGGCGCGTTCGTGTTCCACGCGCGCCTCAAAGAGATGTCAGCAACATCCCATGCCCGTCGGGGCTGCGGGTAGAAGTTACCGCGGCCTCGGCGTCACAAGGCCGTAGAAGGAACATGGGTGGTTTTTGGTCAGTAGAAGTCTGACACTCCCTTCCGCTCTGCCCAAGAGTGGGATGGGTCATTTGATGATTTCCCACCCCCCAAAAAAAAAAGGCTAGCTTTCTTGTCTTTTTATTCCGTTGCATTAAAAAAAAACATAGTGTACAATGTACAATTGTACATATTAACAAGTAGGCTACATCTTGTCCCGGGACATTTTATCGCGGCTTCATCCGGTATCCTTCAAAAAGGCTACATTTTCTTTATTGGATACCGGATGAAGCCGCGGAACGCAGCCAGTCTTGACAGAAGATATAAAATGAACTGACGTCGCAATTTCATCCTTTTCTTCACAAATAGCCTGTCCAACCCTAGTTTCTGGCTGTCGCAAAGCCTTTGATATGATGTAACGATTGTAGCCATAAGACAGTTTCATTTCCCTATCTATTCAAGCACTAAAATGTTCTATCCGAAATTTTGTCTTTGACAACCGTCAAGGCGGAGCTCGACCTCGATATGAGCGATGACATGAGCCCGCTTAACTCGCAACGATAATTATGTTCATAGTTACGAGTAGACCGCTCCGCTAGCCTCTTTCACGGTCAAGCCACAACTATGAAAAAGTATCGTTGCGAGTTAAGCGGGCTCATTACTGACCTCGCACATTTCACCTCCCGCTTTAACCATGTAGAAACTTGAAATGTGTATGAATAAAATGATCAAAGCGCACTAGAGACCATAGACATTTATGAGTTTCCGTCCAAGCCCGGAACTGCAAGTGAATAAAAAACGAGAACTAAAAAACAACGTATGAATTAAAAGCCGTGGGGGTATTTTTACCTTGCCTTACTCTATTTGCTCGCTGAAGCCATCGCCAGTAAAACAGGTTTTTTTACTCTTATCACATTTCATAAAACAATGCTCGACGCTTTTTGCTGTTCTTTGTCTTATTCTTTTTGCCAGTGCAGTTTTTTGCCAGTTTGCAATACTTTCACACTCAGGGTGCTATTTTGAAGGACGAAAAATTCCGCATTTAAAACATATTACTCAGTTCTTACATAGCGTTTAAATCGCGATTTTGTATTGAATTCCAAGCTTACTCTATTTGTTGTACAATAAAAGGTGTTGAGAAGAAATTATTAGGGTGGTAGGTACACGGTAAGCTTCATCATAATCATCATGATTCTCGGCGCAACCTATCTATCAGTACTAAGAGAACACTAGCGAATTAATAGATGGTAAAAAAAAACCCTCGGCAAAAATCTGAAAAGCTTCAAACGGCTAAACCAATTTTCATGAATAACCAAACCACACTTGACCAAGTCACTTTTTAAACAAAAAAACTGAATCAACCAGTAGGTTCAGCCGGATGGGAGGTAATAACACCCCGCTTTTTACGCCGCGGGTTGATAAAAATTCGACAAAATATTTTTGCCCGTCTTTCATTTATCAACAAAACGTTCGTATTATTAAAATCCATCATCTTTCGAACATCCAAAGAACAATGCTTGAGTATATTTTTGCTGTTCACCAAAAATGTATACACAAGGTTTTAAGGAAAGGGTATGCTAAGCCGAAAAGGGCTAATCGTATCTACTCGTCATTATATTAAAAAAAAATTACTATGGGACCAAACCGGAATTTGCGAATAGAAAAAAAACACCTGTTCTATACATTTTATCGACTGTTAGTGATATTTTTACTTACAGCAGATGTTTCTTTTCGCGAACTCCGGTTTGGTCCCACAGTAAAAGTTGTTCATAATGATGAGTACTTTAGAGGTACTTTGAGCACTTTTCGGCTTAGCATACCCTTTCCATAAAACCATGTACTCGTATGTTTCATATTGAGATGTCAAAGGCAATCCAGTAAGTGGTCACAAAGATTGATATTGACGAGCTAAGCAGACTATGTAGCAGTAAGTCGTAAGGTTTTTAGAGATCCATACGCGAAGGGTAAAACGGGACTCTATTACTAAGACTCCGCTGTCCGTCCATCTGTCTGTCCGTCTGTTAACACTTTGACTGCGGCCAATAATCACATGTGCTTGCCTTAAGTGCGGCTAATAGTCAAATGCGTTGTGTTTTACGCGCCTGGCGTGTGCAGCCGCACTTTCTTCGCACAAGGGAAAACACAAGGTATGTGTTTTCCGCAGGCAAAGTGTTAAAAGGCTGCATCTCATGATGATGATGTCGTCCGCATCGTGTCCGATGATGGCGACTCTGGCTATCTTCTGGCGTGTGCTCGTATGTGGCTGGCAAATCCGAACTTCGTTCTGAACACCCGGTCACATGCCGCGCAATAAAGCTGGCCCACGCTGTTGTAGGTGTAGTTGTAGGAAGGTTTAGGCCTGTTTTTTCGAGTTTGGCGCTTGAGATCTAGTTCGGAAAGGCGAAGGTCTTCAAAATTACTGACGCCTTTTTTGACCTTCGAGCGCCAGATCGATCTTGTACAAGCAACCTCCTCCCATTTTTCAGTAGGCAAACTACATGACGTCAAATTCCTCTTAAATACGTCCTTGTAACGAAGGTACTGCCCACCAGAGCTGCGCTTCCCTTTCGAAAGTTCGGAGTAGAAACGCTTTTCGGCAATCTGCAATCATCCATTCGCTGGACATGGCCGCACCACCGCAGTTGTCCTTTCATCAGTAGGGCCTCCATGCCGTGCGTTTGTGAGCGACGAAGAACATCAGCATTGGTAACCCGATCCTGCCATTTAATGCGTAGAATGGAGCGGAGGCATTTCACATGGAAGGCGTCCAGTTTTCTTATATCGCCTTTATACAGGCACCAAGTTTCAGAGGCATATAAAAGAATAGGAAGTACCAAGGCACGGTACACAGCCAGTTTAGTTTGCAGGGTTATATCATGAGATTTCCAAACACGCTGATTTAATTTTCCAAAGGTGGCAGCAGCTCTCGCTATTCGTGCAGGAATCTCAGACGAAAGGCGGTTGTCATTACCAATCTGACTGCCCAGATAACGAAAGCTAGTAACTTCCTCCGTTTGTACCATCAATATTCAGCGTGCTAGCATCCGCATTGGGGTGTAGTGGGGTGTTGAGCAGTGGGACCTTTACAGAACTGCCGGTCGGCTCGCGTTTCGCGTGTGGTAGTTGCTGACTGGACTGCAGACCTCCATAACTCTCTGCTAGTGGCTCCAAGAAGCTGTTGTGTGCACAGCGGCCACACCCTGGCAAGCCACGTCGACCCGTGGACCAAACCTAGCAGAGGGGGCCGGGCACATCAAACGTGTACGGTTGGGCGGGAGATCCTCCGGGAAGCACATGAAGACTGCGTCGGTAAGAAGAGGCGAGCACCGTCAGTATGGCAAACGAATTCGGCGAACTTAGCGATGTAGCACGGCAGTGTGAGAGGCCGTAAAGGGCGTATATCAAGGATCTATTAATGGTATGCGGTCAACTTACTGCATCCTCTTATCTCTTTCCAGTCGCATCTCATGAACCGTGATAGTAAGACAGTTGAAATTATCACAGATGATGTATTTCTGTTGTCGCTAAAACAAGAAATATTATACTAAAAACCAGAATAAAGTAAATATTTAAGGGCCTCCCATACAACAAACATGTTTTTTTGCTATTTAAATAGATAATGATACGGGGTACGGAACCCTTCGTGCGCGAGTTCGACTCGCATTTGGCCGGTTTATATTATCGTATACGACTTATAGTAATATATAGTATATTTCTGTGTGTAAATAACAGTACCTAGTTTATTGTCGTGGATTTGCCCGCGTAGCCTACGACGTAAACGATGTGTGTATATTACTAACCGCAGCTATTGTTTACCCATTTCACCCCATTAATAAGTCAATTTTATCAACAAAATATTGAAAACGTCATTTTATTGTCAATAAACAGTCCAAATACTAATTTTATCAACTTCAGGGATAAACACAAAGAACTCATACACACTTTTTCACTTATTTTTACCTTATACTCTTAAACCTCATACCGCCGCAACTTAATAAATAATAAATTTAACAGACCACGTGTACAGGATTACTCGGAATTAGTTTAATAAACCGGGAGGAACACCTCGTTCCATAATTATAAATACCTGTTAGTACATGACCATTCCTGGAATCAAGAGAAAATAAAAATAAATATTTCAAAAGAAGCAAAAACCGATTTCAAAATCTACTTGTAAAAACTTAAACTAAAAGTATAATAGAATACCTATAATATTTTAATAATTTAAAGTAAAGAGCATTGGATGGAATAATCGAATCAGTTATTTTTGGAGTCGGTGCCAGTCAAAGTAAAGTCAGCAAAACTGTCCCTGGCTGGCACCGACTCCAAAAATAACTTATTTGAGAGTCTGGTTTGGAATTCGGTTAAAAAATAACTTTTCGCGTTGTGTATTAATACTATTTACAGCTTTTATTTTCCGTCGCCCGTCCATCAGCATATCACGTCACTACAGACCGTTTCACTAATTTGACGTTTAACGTTTAATGTTTTTTGCTAAATGTTGAAATTAAAATTATTCACGTCGCCAGGGAAAAATATTTAAGCTTTCCCGCGATTGAATTTTAAAAGTTTTATATATAATACTACAAGCACCGAAGTCGGATTATAGATCGATGACTACAAGCTTCTTTAGGCTCAGAGGCCTTTCTGGCGAATACTATTTCGGTCACTGTCGCACATTTATTAGAAATATCATGACTGTGAGGGTGACGGAGATATTCTAAGCGCCCAAAAATACGCTCTCACCTTTTTCATGCAAGTCCGTACATACCGTTCATAACGAAAATTACATTAGGACCAAAAATCTAAGCCTCTTCAGCTATTACTGTATAAGTATACAAGTATACCTACAGCAGACGTGTCTCCAACCCTTTTAAAATTACGAAAAGGATTTCCGCGATAGTAGCCCATGCTTTTACAAAACTGCAAACCAAAAACAATTTCTGAAAATGGGTACACAGGCGTATTTTTTTGCCCACCGGGCAGGGTATAACGATACTAATAACGATTAGACTCGACCGTCGCGTGCTTTTATTACGTGAGAATAAAGCCTCACAGATACGAAGGAAATTAGGTGGAAGACGGTAATTGCTATCGGTTTGAGGATCCCTGATGTATTATGGCTCTAGGTCATCGTTTACGTTTTTGGTTCGCTTCTTAAATTGCGGTAAGAGCTTTGGTAAGTTTTAGGTTTGAATAGGACAATTAGGTGAAGTTAATTTTAGTTTTTAATAGGTTTTGGGACCAGTGTGGGAACAACTCCCACTGAAGCAGTATTTTTGGATTAGTTTGGTTTTTTTTGTGAAATAGTAATGTTTGTCTTATGTAATACTTACTTTTCGACGCTTAAATATAGTCCAGATAATAATATGATAATATTTTTAATTTTATTATTTTGTTTATAGACTTGTAAACTAAAATTAAATCTTCAGCTGAGGCAGTTTTAACTTTGGTTAAACGTAGGTTTAATTTGGTAATGCGTTTTGGGAGAAACCTTAACTAAAAATCCGGTTGTTTAGCTCTTTAGCTCAATGGCTCTACCCTTTATGTATTTCCAAGATTTTATTTTTCACAGAAAATTTGACGGCTTCAGAAAACATAACTGTAAGTAACTGAGATCGTGATGTTGAGACTTCTCGGAAACCCGTCAATGAAATCGTATATAATAATATACACATGATACATAGATACCATACGGCTTTATAGAGTAGGTAAGATAGGTTGGCAAACCAATGGCAAGCAAACAATGCACGACAAAGTATTTTAACACGCCACCACTCAATCGTCACTAGGCGTAATTAGTTAACCACGTCTAAAGCCTCATTAAAAATTTCTTTAGAAAAATTGGCACGTTGTCACCCCTAGTATAGAACGAGTTGCTATGCCTTTTTTCTTTGTTGACGTGGGCGAAATCTTGGATAGATACCCGGCTGGTTTGGGGAGCAACCGGGTTATGTGAGGTTACACCCATTAAAACCCTCTCGGTGGCCAGCCTCTGTTCTTGACAGGGGGCACTAGGGTCTCTGTCTGTCTCTCTGTGTCACCAGGGTGAGGCACCATTCGCAGGACGTTGGTCCTTGAGTTGCTATGCCTAGTACCAGAGTTTTCAGGTCGCCTCACAGTCAACTAAGTTTTAATTTTTTGATATCTGATAACATGTGGGTACCATCAAAGTTTGAATGAGATTAGAAAGCCAAAGGAACTTTAGCAAAAAAATATTTAAGGCTGATAATAATAGGTACCGTTGAAAATCAGTTCAATGCGGTCTATCGAACGTTGTTATAAATAGAGAACGCGGTGAAGCTGGCAAGCTTGGACAAGTTTATTTTGAGATATAGAACAGAATAAACGATTTGAGATATCGGTTTAGTGTATTTTTGTAATATCAGTGATTTCAGCTGATTGCTTGCACATAAATTTGACGTCCTGTTTGACTCTACGGTTGTATATCCGCCTTATAAGCCAAAGGTCCCGGGTTCGATTACCGGCCGGAAAAAATATTTAAATGATGAATTCAAATATCTGCTCTGGGTCTGGGTGTTAGTTATCCTTGTCTTTGTGTGTGTTCCATGGCATCCCCGACACAGGGTATCCTAGGTGGAGTGCGATGAGTGTGAAACGTTATAAATTGCACGTAATTTTAATGAGTGGTTCAATTTAAGTCAAGAAATTTTTCATGCCCCGTTTTACAGCGCATAACTTACAGCTAAATGCAATTTACCCGGGAAAGCGTCGAGGTTAGTATACCTATACATTAAAACTAAAAAAAGAGCAAGGAGTATCTAAGTACTTCACATACCATGGCAAGTCAGAGCATGTAATGCAACCTGTTTGCAGGAACTACACGTATGCCACTTGTCTCGGCAGTTTGTAAGGAAACCAATAAAGAGGTTAAAATACTGTAGGTACCTAACTCGACTGGGAGATATACAGAGTCATAAGAAGAGGTATGCTAATAAGGGCTCATAATAGGCTATTTGACTGATTTTGAAAAACTGTTTTAAATTATTCGTTGGCATATGATTAATACACCACATGTATATTTCTGCGAAATTTGCAGTATTTTTCGTAAAATACTGTGTTAAAATTTAAATTACAATATTCGCGCTAAAAACGCTGTTTCGGTAATGGCGGACGACATGTGATTTGCGTGACGTCACAGGCAAGTAAGCAAACTTTATTCTTTGACAAACGTCAAATTTGTACCAAAGTGTACATTATAAAATCACACAAAGTGTTTTAGCATTAAACAATGCTTACCTGCGTGTGACGTCACGCGAGGAGTAGCCACTCACAGAGCGTTCTTGTGGCTGAAGAATTTTAAAAAATAATTTGAATTTATTTTGTTTATTTTGAAAAATCTATAAATATTTTTGGATAAAACAGAGATAAATATGTTTTTTTATGTTATTACCTAATAGAATGACCACATTTCGTAGCATATTTTTAATAGTGTCAAATAGCCTATTATAGTACTAGGGACCAACCCTGAACTCGCGAAATATCGGTGCTTTATAAAATAACATCTTTTTCCTGATGAAAAGGGTATGCTAAGCCGAAACTAACTTATAGTGCTCGTCATTATGAACAACTTTTACTACAAGAACATTATTTTTACAAAACAAAAAACAAAAACCGACTTCAAAAGACCGACTATTGAGTTATTCACCTATTTGTCACGCACGTACTTAATGCAAATTTAAGACTTATATAGTTTTCTCATGGTTACCATTATCAGAACTGGACTAAATTGAAATGGGACCAACCAGCTTTCTAATAAAAAAAGCATCATCAAAATCGATTCACCCAGTCAAAAGTTATGAGGTAACAAACATAAAAAATATAAAATAAAAAAAAAAAACATACAGTCGAATTGATATCCTCCTCCTTTTTTGAAGTCGGTTAAAAAGAGCAACCACGAAATTAAGAAAAAAACTTGCTGTTCCATACAGTTTGGCGAGTGTCTATGATATAATATTATTATTATATTGGTAAATGTCTTTTATAACACTGTAATTGTAACAATTACCAAAATAAATTCAGGCGTTTACAGTTACAACCCGGTCACAATATCTGTGCACCTCGCTGGAATGCTCCCGCTTCCCCTGTCACCTCTCCGCGCACTCCCCGGTGCGACAGGGTCCCCGATTATATAAGGCTATACGCATTCCAGCGAGGTGCACAGATATTGTGACCGGGTTATACAAGAGTACAAGGTACTAGGCAATCTAGGCATGCATAGTTATACACAGATCTAACACAGCACCCTTCTTTTTTGGCATCACCGCAGTTAGGAAACAAGAACGTAGATTCACGTTACACAAGTCGACTCCGAGCTAAACAAAGAGTAAAGACTCTGCTACTCCTATTTTACTTTTTCTACATCCCATCCGCTAGCTCAGTGGGCCGGCTTCAGTAGCGCCGTGACGTAGTAATGAAGGTGTAGCTCACGACAAATAGAGATAATAAAATCTCGATAATGGTGTCATTTTGTAGCGCTTCAGCCTGGAAATAGTAGCTTGCGTTTGTAAATATTTGTTGGCGCGACTTACAGTCTATGGCTAGTTGGGAAGCCTCTGGGATCAAAGATAATAGGCCCAAGTTTGAAGGCTTTTTAAGACAGATCTAAATTTTCTAAAACTATTGGCATCCTTGTCTAATGGCTTGCAATGATAAAGACAGATATATTTTTAGTTAGTTTAGATCTGTCTTAAAATGCCTTCAACTTGGGCCTAATTGTCTTATTTATTTATTTTATTTTATTTATTACATTCAAATGCTTGCTATGCTTAAAATAGAGCCAACGCGCACAGCTAGCCAATAAAATCAATTTTCTTCTTCTTTTTTTTGATTAATGATGCCGTAATAAACGTTTTTTTTTCACGGTTAGCAGAGTAGGCGTTTGACCACAACTCGTTTGATGTTGAGTACCTACACCGTGTGTTTAAAGATGGTGAAATGTCTAGTTAAGCCTGGAATGGTGATTGGCTTTCAACTGAGATCGTTAATTGACTCACAGTTAAGTGCTTAACTGCTTACTGATAGGATTAGAACTTGATGGTCAGTGGTAAACCTCGATGTTGGGATTTAAACTCGCGCTCTGCGGCGAGCCGAAGCATGACACGAAGTGCGGAGTATCGGCTAGTTACACATTGTATTTGGAGCTAGCTACGGTATAGTGATAAATACAAGGTTATTCATAAAGGGTATGCTAAGCCGAAAAGGGCTCATAGTACTCATCATTATGAACAACTTTTACTGTGGTACCAACCCGAAAGTCGAACGTAAAAATTAGCTGTTCCATAGAAAAAGGTCAATGTGTGTGTGTCAAACAAAATGTATCGAAGAGCTGTTTTTTTTTCGCGAATTCTGTGTAAGTCTCCATAGTAAAAGCTGTTCATAATGATGAGTACTATGAGCCCTTTTCGGCTTAGCATATCCTTTACGAATAGCCCTGTATAGCCTAAAAAAGTGAAATAAAAAGTAAAGCTTTAATGTATTTTTTAATCAGACCTACAGTTTTTTAGTCTACCCTTCAGACTTTACCAATTTATAACAAGAACATTATTTTTACAAAACAAAAAACAAAAACCGACTTCAAGAGACCGACTATTGAGTTATTCATCTATTTGTCGCGCACGTACTTAATGCAAATTTAAGACTTATATGGTTTTCTCATGGATACCGTTATCGGAACTGGACTAAATTAAAATGGGACCAAATGGGAAGCGTCAGCTTTCTAATAAAAAAAGAATCATTAAAATCGATTCACCCAGTCAAAAGTTACGAGGTAACAAACATAAAAAAAAAAAAAAAAAAAAAAAAAAAAACATACAGACGAATTGATAACCTCCTCCTTTTTTGAAGTCGGTTAAAAATTGGTAATTCTCAATTTGCAATGAATGACGATTAAAAGTCTCAATATAAACCCCGTTTGAACTTGTTACTACTTAAAATACTCCGTCTTATTATCGCGCCTGACATTTCAGGTCAGTGAGAAGTTGTCTGTGCATTTTCAGCATTTATAAGTAAGAAGAGAAAGAAAGAAAGAAGAAAACAAGAAGGGAACAAACAAAGACCTGAACAGGCACTTTTATATTAGTAAGCACCACGCCTGTCCATTGTAATGTTCAGCTCCAGCGATGTCAATAATTTTTAACTAAAAATTCCTGCGGAGCAGTCTCCCATCCTGATCCTGAGATATTTTATATTGCCTCTTTTTTCTTTGTAAGGAACAAATAAATTCCAACCTATATTCCCAATATTCGCTGAAAAAAGTTAGAAACGTTGCATTTCAATTTGGAACGAATAATTTACAAATCTGCTTTTCGGTTGTAACTGGAATGGTGTGATCTTTTGCTAATTGGTCCCAATTTACTCGCGACTTGGAGACACCTACATATTATTATAGATTAGATCTATGGAAACACCTATTCAGGAAAAACGTTCCACACCCAAGCGTTTCGCACAACAAAGGTGGAATCAAAGCGTTTCGTAGGAGTTTTTGGTAGATAAATCGACCATTTTTTGTTTGTTTTTTTTTAAGCAGACCGACATACGTCCCAAGATATACTCGTATTTCATAAGAGCATTTTATAAAAATAGAACAGAGCCAGTAATAAATAGGAAACATTTTTGATCCCTAACGAAAACGCTACGTACCTACTCGTACCTAATGTGCCTATATGTATAATATAACTAGCTGACTCCCGGCGGTTTCACCCGCTTTTTTTTTTACCTTTTAACCTTCCCTGTATTAGAGCAAACAAAACAAAAAAAAACAACAAAACAGACCAAAAAGATCGGACCAATTTCTGAACACACCTTTAAATATTTGACAACCAAGTGACACTATTTTTTATTTCTAAAAAGACCAAACCGATTCCGAGTTTCCCGTACCGAACATCAAATGTTTCACAGGTAGGAACAGTTTGTATTGAAAAATAAAATTGTCGATTTTAGTATTTTTCTTTACTTATTATTCATGTTTTTCACCGTTTAAACCTTCCCTGAACTTTTACAAATTTATCAAGATCAAAATTAGCGAAATCGGTCCAGCCGTTCCAGAGTTTTAGCGAGACTAACGAACAGCGATTCATTTTTATATATAAGAAGAAAGAAGAATAAGAAGAAGAAGAAAGAAGATATATCCACAGAAGTCATGGTAGCCCCTGAAATGTCGACAACTCCGTCTCTCTGTTTATTTTCCACAGAATAACACTAGGAAGCTTTTAAAATTGTTCAAACATCCTTTTCATTTTGCAAACCTGCTGTGGCGAGTCAGTGCACGCCGCTTTTGATATTTGAAGCGTAAACGCTCATACTAGTTTTCAGGGCGACTGAAGTGTAAGTAATTAAAGCTTAAGTGATGCAAACAACTGAACGGACTGTACAAATTTTGCGCTTCTCTTGTTTAATAAAAGACATCAAATGTACAAGGAAATATTTACAGGTGTCAAAGTGAAGTGTATAAAAGTAAACTTTGGTACCATTATTATTTGTGTATATTATTATCTTGTGTATATTTTGTCTACGTTACAAGCTTTCGTTTAGTTTCTTCTGTCCCGGTGTTATTCTGTTTGCAAATCTTGCAAGTAAAAACCCATTTTCCAATTTCCGATTGAGCAGAAATTTTGCATGCGTATATAAATAGGATGTCGACCTGTTTGGCACAGCGGTAGTGTATCCGCCTCATAAGCCAGAGGTCCCGGGTTCGATTCCCGGTCGGGCACATGTTTGAATGATGAATATAAATATCTGCTCTGGGTCTGGGTGTTAGTTGTCCTTGTCTTTGTGTGTGTTCCATGGCATCCCCGACACAGGGTATGCTAGTAGGGTGCTATGAGTGTGAAACGTTTATAAATTTCATTTATGACTATGCCATATTATTATGACATGGCGCTTATCTTATCTTATGTGGCTAAAAGGCAGGCACAGAAATAACCCATTGATTTTAAGCTCGTTTAATTCAACATGACGAGTTTTATTTCTAAAGAAACGCTTTTCATATTTTTACTGAATAAACCAACCACTAACAACCAGTTTCCTACCGTTCTGGATGGCACTAAAATATCCACAAGTATTTTGACGCAATAAAGCGTCCATCCAAAACTTGAGCTCAACTTACGTAGAAACTGTTATTAACCTGCGGCTCAACGTCAGAATTCTGTTGAAAATGAGAGTTTACAAGTTCAGAAATTCAAACCAACCCTTGAACTGCGCCGAAGTTACTTTCTCCATCAACCCCGACTTTTGAGAGGATTGATATTTCAGGAGTTTTCATTATCTTTGCTACCAGCTGAACCCTGTGTTTTATTTTTTTAACCCTCGACGCAAAAGGGGTTGTAAGTTTGTTTTGACCCTCGACGACGCAAAAAAGGGATTTTAAGTTTGACCGCTATGTGTCTCTGTGTTACTGTAGCTCTTTAACGGGTGAACCAATTTCAATACGGTTTTTTAATTTGAAAGCAAGTTTTTGAGAGGTGGTTCAAAACATGTTTTACCTAAATCGGGTTAGCTATTTCAACTTTGGGGGTTTTTAAGTTTAAAAAAAAAATAGGTTTTTTTATAAATAAAATAGTCAAACAGGTACAATATAAATGTACATGTGTAAATGTATTAAAGCCCGTCACACACGTAGCTATAATATATATTAATATAAATATAGCAAGGCATATTACGATATATTTTCAATACAAATATTGAAGTGACCGCACACGGAGCTATAATATATATTATAGCAAGCCATACTAATTCATATTATAGCAAGGCATATTAATATATATTATAGCTACGTGTGTGACGGGCTTTATTGTTGACTTTATAGTTGTTGCTCTTTTGCAGAGCCCGCCTGGGGAAGTACCACACCTTTGCCAGATATTCCACCGCCAAGCAGTAATGTGCTGTGTAATTAGTAATTACTGTGTTTCGGTTGGAAGGGTATTGTTTCCAGTGAAATTACAGGGCAAATGGGAGATTTAACAACTTATATATCTCAGGGTGACGAGCGCAGTGCTGTGCCGCGCAGGGTCTTGAATTCTGCGAGTTCAAAATTCTGGGTGGCACAGACCTGTTATGGGCAAACGTGACAAAAAAAGTCAACAAACCAAAACAAAGAAAAATATTTAAATTCTTTGGTAGAATTTTTAACCGCCATCTTGCCTGATCGTGAGCAACGATGCGGTGTACGGTAAAGCAGTGCGGTTTACGGTAAAGCAGGCTTGGCTAGAAGATTTCGCTCTCGGCTTGAAGATATCATATTTATCCTATCGGGGAATACCACTCAGGCCGAGCATTCCACGCTCTGCCTGAGTGGGCTCCATGTTCCATTGCTTCCTCCATTACATGCCATTCTGCAGCTTTTCCGCTTTTAAAACTGTTTTACGTCTATATTTTTAGAGATGTGCATTCAACGCAAAAATGCATGATTTGGCAAATATATCCTAGTAATATTATAAACGCGAAAGTTTGTAAGAATTTGTGTTTGTTCCTCTTGCACACAAAAACGGCTGAACGGATTTACATGAAATTTGGAATGAAAGTGGTTCATGGTCTGGAACATATAGGCTACTTTTTACCCAGAAAACGCGGGAGAAAACGCGGGGCGCAGCTAGTATCCTATAAATATGTGAATGGAATTTTGACATGCAGTCACTGCTTTAGGGCTTTTACTGCAAAGATTGTTTACAAAAACCATATTATATAACAGAAACAAAAGTTACTGTGGCAAAACTCGGCTGAGATGACATCATCATCATCATTTACAAACAGCGTCCAGCTATTTGTAAATGATGATGTAAATGGTGATAATGTAAATGATGTAAATGGACATCATAAGAAACCATGATGATTTGATGCCTAAAATCACTCTTATGGGTTGATTACACGTAACGAGTACAGTGGCGAGAAAGTAGATAGATAAACTCTTTATTGTTCACACCATAAATTACAAACAAAAGTATTGTAACACTTAAAACTAGTGCGACAACTGAGGGCCTTATCGCTAAGAGCGATCTCGTCCAGGCAAAAGTATAGGCACACTGGGCCGAGCAAACAAATCATGGTCCTAGCGGCTGTCTCGCCTCGTCAAACTGTTTGTACAATTCGAGTACTCAGCTGAGGGCACTGTCTCGTCACTGTAATCGTTACGTGTAATCGACCCATTAGCGATGACGCCGCCAGTAGCGCCACTACTTTTAAGGCGATATAATTTTGATTGTATTCTCAGGTGTGTGGACTTTATCAGACTTTATCTAATAAATCTGAAGTTTTGACTACCCATAAATATCTGGTGATATGAAAACTAAGAAAGCTATACCAAAAACAATGTAACTCTTGTTATAGCTGACCTCGTTTGATATTATGGAAAGCGAGTCCATTCTAAATTTTACTATTGCCATTTGGAGTCCTGTAGTTAGGTCCATTCGGTCTGTTTTTGTTTGACAGAATTTGTAATCGGATACCTCCCTAAATATTGAGCTCTAAAATTTGATAAAGAATACTGGTAGTAACTAAATTATGTTTTTGGAGAGAGCCAAGAACTCGCCTTTGTTTCAATATTTATAAAGTTTACGAATACCCAAATGCCGGACATCGAAATATCTGTCAATGTATTTTTTTTTGTATGTAGAGTAAAGGGTTCATAAATATTTTTAATTGAAAATGGATAAGCCTGTGATTTAATTACAACAAAATATTACGTTTTTCAAGATTTAATACACAATTTTACGTAAACATGCAGCCAAATCACGTACATTTATGTTTCATATATTATCATGTAAAATCTACATGATTCGTTACAAAATATATAGCGTGTATTTATAGTTCGTGTTATAAAGTTTCATTCCTGCAGTCTTTTTGGGAATTGGACGTTTGAACCTGAGCCCAGCTACCTAATAGTCTAAGATCCGGCTGCAGGATTAGTGCGTTCATCGGTTTTTTGCTGAAAACCGAATTTTTTGTATATTTATAATTAGGAGAATATATATTTATCAGGTTGCCTATCAAAATTTGGCCGCCAGTATTTTTAATTAAATTATTTTTAATTGATTTTTGGGAAAAAATTTCGTTCACTTGTTTTTTAAATAAAATAACGTCTACATCACGGCAATTTATATGAAGATCCAAAAAAATCACGGTTGCCGTTGCGCACTTGGCCGCACCTCTTCGCAGCCAGGTGTAAACAGGTATGATTTCGATACATTTATACGTTCATAACGTTTATTTATGAATTATATATCAAATTAAAGCTAATTTTTTTCTATTTAATATCATATATGGTTGCCTAATTAAATCTACCCGCAAATAAGGGTTGCTGGCTTTTAAAAATTATAAATATTTAAGGTAAGAGTGAAAGAGAGTTAGCGCGTAACATCATTTGTCAGACGAGGATAGCGATTGCCGGCTGTGCGACGCTTTTAAGCCATTGCGCATGCGTCGAATGGTAGTGTTCTCAACCACCGAGGAGTAATAGAGACGACTTAATAAATACTCCAAAAAATATGTCTTCCTTTTCAAAATGACAAATTTAAAAATTACAAAAAAAAAATTTAGATTGTACTATGTTACCGCGTTTTTCCATAAAAATAAACATTAATATATAGTTTTTTTAATTTATTATTTTTATTTAATTTTTTTTTTTTAAATTAATCAATTATTTTTTTTAAATTATGCGTTAGGTAATTGTTTAAGTTATTAATATTAACTAATTAATAAAAAAAAAAAACATTAAATTTTAAATTAAATTAAAAATAAATTAATTTAAAAATAATAAAAAAAAATATTAATGTTTATTTAATTATGGAAAAACGCGGTAACGTAGTACAATCTAAATTTTTTTTTTGTAATTTTTAAATTTGTCATTTTGAAAAGGAAGACATATTTTTTGGAGTATTTAATAAGTCGTCTCTATTACTCCTCGGTGGTTGAGAACACTAACATTCGACGCATGCGCAATGGCTTAAAAGCGTCGCACAGCCGGCAATCGCTATCCTCGTCTGACAAATGATGTTACGCGCTAACTCTCTTTCACTCTACCTTAAATATTTATAATTTTTAAAAGCCAGCAACCCTTATTTGCGGGTAGATTTAATTAAGCAACCATATATGATAATAAATAGAAAAAAATTAGCTTTAATTTGATATATAATTCATAAATAAACGTTATGAACGTATAAATGTATCGAAATCATACCTGTTTACACCTGGCTGCGAAGAGGTGCGGCCAAGTGCGCAACGGCAACCGTGATTTTTTTGGATCTTCATATAAATTGCCGTGATGTAGACGTTATTTTATTTAAAAAACAAGTGAACGAAATTTTTTCCCAAAAATCAATTAAAAATAATTTTATTAAAAATACTAGCGGCCAAATTTTGATAGGCAACCTGATAAATATATATTCTCCTAATTATAAATAAACATAAAAAATCGGTTTTCAGCAAAAAACCGATGAACGCACTAATCCTGCAGCCGGATCTCGTACTATAACCGTTGATGGCAATGAGTTTGTAGAATTGAAACATTTTCCTTTTCAGCCGGGTCCTAATCGTAATATATTAGCTGCGGAGGGGCCATTCTGGGCTGTTAGAGATTATTTCGATCACTCTCACTGTCTTGATATTTCTAATGAGAGTGACAATGACTGAAATAATAATATATACTGTACTCTCACTATATATTATAATATCTTACTCGCCAGAATAGAGCCCCAGAGCTGCCTCGCTACGGCGACTACAATCTTTACAAAAAAAATGATCAAACAACAAAACCTGACGACTATGATGAAAAATATAAAAAGGAGAAATAAGAAAATTTTAAAAGAAGAGTTTTTGTACCTTTTATCAAAAATGTCTGAACACGTTACTAAAAATCTTAAAACGAGTAAATAAGATCCCTTTGGAAATTGTAGCTAGGATGGTAGTTGGTACCATCTGGCAAAATAAGAGATAAACATAACTAACTGCATAATTGGGTTTTCGAATGGGCTGTTAATGGAGTCTTAAAAGGTTGGCAGCGTATCCGTGACGCCTTCGGTGCTACAGGAATCTATAGGCTACTGTAATCGCTTACCATCCGGCGGCCCGTTGGCTTCTTTGCCACCTATGGCATAAAAAAATACTTTTGGCTCTAAAAAGTAATATAAAATTATAAGTAGATATGAAAATAAACTCCGCATTGTTCATTTTGCTGCTCAAAGGCTGAGTTATGTAGGTTAGTACGTAGTAAGTTAGGGCTAGCTAAATGAGTTACTGCGGCTGGCGTGTGCTCTACGTTTAATTTTAGTCCATGACTTTTTGTGTATTCTGTCGAAAACATTGAGAAAAATGCCCATCTAGAGGTAAATTCGGCCAAAATAATGATGAATTCACCTTAAGTACGTAGCATACTGACATCACCAAAAATTACGATGATTAGCACCAGTTTATGTTAAAAAACATCGTACTTTTAACTTAACTGAACGTACTTTAAGTGAATTCATCACTGTTTTAGCGGAATTTTTCCTCAGTGTACAAACAATGACATTTTAAAATGAACAACACTCTGAAAAGAATATCGTTCATTCCATGTCTTTTAGTGTTGAAAAAGGATTCCATTTTATAGCGATTCGAAATTTATTTCCTTTCCGTTCAATTAACACTTACCTAAGGATTGTCTGTATTTTAGATAAAGTGTATTTGAGACTAAGAATTTTAATTTGCTTAAAAGGATGGATATCTTTTTCTCTGTGAAAAAGGTAGTATATAAATAGCTTTCTTTCAAAAAGAATAGTAAAGACATAATATTTTTCTATAAAATCGTCAAGACGCGAGTGTACCTAATTGGCTTTTCGAGGGTTCTGTGATTAAGTTATCTAATATCGGATAGCCGAATGTATGAGGAGTATCTAATTAAGATGAAACCGACAATATTAGACAAGGCCTACACAGATTATGATACGAAATAATGGAAATCGAGGTTTACTTTGGAAAAGGTTTACTTTGATTTTTATTTGATACTAGCTGACCCGACAAACGTTTTCCTGTCTTAACTATGAATATTGAATTCGAGTTGTCGTAAATTTTCTGATGTTCCGATCAACTTCCTATTTTTTTCTTTCATAAGAACCTCCTGATAATAATTAACACAACAAAAATGATTAGCGAAATCGTTCCATCCGTTCACGCGCGATGCAATGACCAAGAGAAATAGAGATTCATTTATATAAAAATATCTAATTATATAGAGATTGATCATTTATTAGGCAAGTTACAGTATACTTTTATAACGCTAATTTGCGAAATTGATCTCGGCATTCAATTCCACTAACTTCATTATAAAAATGTTTTCTGTAATTTATGCCACTGCACCCCCATTTACTATATTAAACATGGAAATGTATTGATAAGCATATATGTATATGTATATATAAACTGAATATTTTTAAACCTTGCACTGTTTGTCGGCATTTCAAGTTTAGGTAATTATACAACCTTAGAAGCAAAAACATGAAAGCGAATTATAATTGTGTTTTCAAAAAGGTTTTGTTTTTCCGTACGTAACTCTACAAATACCTATTTGTTTTTATTATATAATTATCATCTCTATGTTTATGTAGTATTTCTCAATCTACAGTTGATAACAAAACCTCAATACAAATAGATTGATACCAACTCGGATGGTAATTACAAAGAGGAGATAATTTTTAAAATTACACGCTCATTTTAATTTAATACCCGTGAATTTTAGATGATGAACAAATTTAATGAATTCATGCTTAATGCCATGAAATTTAATTAATACACTCAGTAAATTGTGCAAGTCATAATAATATCATAAATACCTAATGACACAAGATAACCTTAGGCCGTATATCTGAAGTCTTCCAATTTAATTTTGGATGTCATGAGGGAATGAATCAAATGCGTCTTTAAAAATCACATGAACGTAAAACCGGCTTTTTTTACGTATTAATATTCCATTACTCACAACCACGGCAAATGATCCTAAAAATGAAAATATTACCTCACGCCTAACGAAAACAAACGACAGTCGCACACCTACATTTCGAAAAATCACGGCCGCGTTTTTAGACCTTCGGTTCCAATTTTGAAACAAAAGAAAATTTATTTCATAAATTTAAATATCGAATTGCAAATAAGTTGGACTTGGTTGAAACATGCACACGTACCTTCGCTCGGAACTGTATGCACTACGCGCGGTAGGACGTCCGTCACGCACGGTTTACGCGGGAAGACTGACGGGAGCAACGGGGCAGAACCTTTCTTGGGGCCAGCTAAGCTCATTTCGGCAAGAGACATACCAGTGACGTTTCTTATCGATAGTCCAATGATACGTTTGAACTATCGATAACTTGTCACAGTCACGATGTTAGTGGAGTCATACTATAATTTTCCACTTGAAGAATTTTAATGTAGGTGGTTACAGTTTAGCTCAAACTAGACATAAAAATTAAAATGGTTTTGCATTACAGGAGCGATTATTACGTAACGTTTTGAAAGTGTCCATCTAACTTTAATCAGCAGTTCAAAGAAGTGAATTGAGAGCTGTAACCGAAACCCAGTAAAATTGATCGGCGATGTTACGGTTCGCGCCGGGCCTAAGCTGTGTACAAAATTTGGCGCGCCCTCAAAGGCCTCGACCATCCTTATAAGGTGAACGCATGCGTATAAAGACGCCCTCAGCAATCGCCGGGCGGCAGACTTACCACGTTGATTGATTCACCAAGTTGTGTAGGTTACGCACGTGCCTTAACTAACGCACTTCGCAATTTTCAGGCGCCGCGCCGCGTCCCCTTATGTAAGAATCACACACCTCACGGCAATCTCACCCTTAAAACAACAGTCCACAGAATACTGGCTGGTTACGATTGCAGCATGAGTGGAGAGCGCTTCATTTGTTTAAAACGGGCCTAACTTTACCGCGGTGTATTTCTTATTTTCCACATTTTTTCATTACGCGTCTGACATTCATGCATACAGCCAGTTTAAAACTTTTTTATTGCCATAAATAGGCCTGGTATTCCATGGAGGTTTTAATTAGAGGCAAATTCGAGTGGGAAACGATGTTACGGTTTTAGGTGGATGAATATTGTCTGTCTTGTTTTTGACCGCAGGATTGCGTTTGACCGCAGTAATTGTCATGGTAATGGATGCGAATTTGCAACATGTTACGCAATAATTATATTGGCTTACGAGCTAAGGTTTCATATTTAGTAGCTGGGTTTTTATGCGAGAATCGTCAGGAATACCGCGTTTTTGTGGGATGGAGTTTAAGTATTTCGTGAACGTCCTCAAATAGAACTTTCTTGCCAAGTTATATGAAGGTTTGTTTAAACGTGATAATGGAAAAGACTGAGAAAAGAAGAATTCCCATCTTCAACAACTTCGAAACAATATTGATACCATTTTATTTTAATCAAAACAAAATGGTGCTACTCAAATATATTTACTTGCGTGAATTTAGAGAGACTTTTGAGATTGAGAGGGAATTTAGTCATTCAAAACCTTAGTAAAAGGTCAATTTGGGTTGGTAGAGTTTCTGTAAAGGTTCTATGAAGTTAAAGAGCCCCGTCTAACCAATAAAATCATTTAACGGCTTTACTTGTGAATTTATAGCTAAAAACTCTCTCGATAAGGTTATATAAAAATAAAAAAATCTCACCCTTTTTACAAAAAAAAAACTAAATTGGTTCTGCCGTTTGAGATTTCATTGCCAAAAATTGGACGTACAGTCATTATCATCAACGCATACCCCAGTAATAATTTCCCAGTTACACCAAAGAATAAATAAGAGTACTAGGTTACTTAGGGCTGATTTCAAGCTCAAGCTAAACTCGGTTCATACGTTTAAACAATTAAACGTAGTTTCAACGTGGTTCAAATTCTGAACGCACGATTTTCGACGTTTAGGTCGACTAAGCCGAGTTCAAGAACTGTCAATGTCATAATAGACAATAATAAATAACAAAGAGTATTGTTTGCTATCACAGTATTTTTTTTCATATCACTACATAGTATAAAACAAAGTCGCTTCCCGCTGTCTGTCCGTACCTACATATGTACCTATGTTTGCTTAGATCTTTAAAAGTCCGCGATGGTAAAATATGAGGAGGGAGCCGTCTGGACTCCCTCCTCATAAAATGGTGTTGAAAGTACGTTGTCCTGTTATTTTACTAAGAAACCTGAATCCACCTAAACTTTGCAATGGCAAGCGTTTGCTGGTAAAATCACTAAACTAAAAACTTCCATAATAGAGTGCACAATACTCACCGGATGTAGGACCGGTGAAGAGGTGTTCATTCCTCGAATTCCTGTGATAACATCGTATTTACCGTTCCAATTGAAGACGCCTACAATTTCCGGTAAAGATATCTTTTGCAATGACCATTAATAAATCGCAGGGTCATACTTTCAACGTTGCAGACTTAGATTTGAAAGTTGACTGTTTTACATGGCCAATTATAAGAGTAACCTCTAAAGAAAACATGTTTATATTGTCTAATGACAAAAATGAACGATGTATATAAAGACATTCTGTTGTGGGTATATTTAGTTATATAAAACAGCAATGTTCAAATGAATATATCAGATTATACCACGCAAGTCTAAAAGGGAACGAAAGTCAAACCTGGCGAATTTTTTTAGGAATTTGTAACTTACAATACGTTACACTTCACACCAAAGAATAATAAAAAAGGAAAGCAAAATAAATAGATAATAGTTAGTTGCACCGGTAAATAAATAGTTTCTACGTTACACACGACAGAATAAATAATAGTTACCTACTCCTTCATCCCACAGAATAAATAATAGATAGTTCGTTACACACCCCAGAATAAATTACAGTTACTACGTTACACAACAAGAGGTTTCCACGTAGCCCTTCACGTACCTCGTCGATCTTGGCACGATATATTGCGATACTAATGATACTACCCTGCCGTTTGCGGCTTCTCCCGTTTTTCGGGATTATAGCGCCCGCGGTTCCGCCTTCGAAAAATTATCGATACCAATAAGATTTTACGGGCGCCGTTAATTTTTCGGGAACAAATTGTGTATTAAACCGGGCTGTGAGCTACTTTTTACGTTTTTATCTAAAATTGTTGGGCTGTTTGTATCTGTGTGGAAACAGACACCTTTCCCCTCTTTGGTGTTATAAACGTCTACTTTCACAGTTGTGATATTAGTGATACATTTTTCAATGAAAATTAAATGTGCTGCGCTATCATTTTTAGCTAAAAAAATCAACAGTATAAAAAAGCAGATAAAGTGATAGCAATAATGTAAGAATTTACTTAAAATAATAGATTGATTACACATAACGAGTACAGTGACGAGGCAGTGCCCTCGGCCGAGTACTCGGTTTGTAGGTATAAACAGTTTGACAAGGGGAGTCAGTCACTAGAACCATAGTTTGTTTGCTCGGCTGAGTGTGCCCATTTACTGTCTCGCCACTGTACTCGTTACATGTCATCAAGCCATAAGGATTTGCTTAAAATAAGAAGGTAAAGGAATGAATACTCTAACCTAACTTTACTTATGGTTTTACTATGAATACCGACGTGGTTTCGAAACGTTATGGTTTTATAAAGTCTTTTCCTGCTTTCGACAGGAGGTGCTATAGCGATAAATAGCTGGTATGTAATGAATGTAAATCTAACTATCTTATTTAATTCTTCTATCCTATTAATTTATAAAGCCTTTTTTCCATCACCTTAAATATTACATGTATTTAAATAAATTTCACAAATAGTTACATAATTTTGAACTACATACCTACACTTTTAAATTATTTAATGTTTATGTATGTCTTTTAACGTTGTTGTGTTCTTCACATGATAATATTGTTACAATACATCCATACAACCTATTAATACATTAAGTCAGTCACGTCAGTATTTGTATAATATATATAGATAAATATTTTCTTATTATATCTAATAAGTATATACAGACAAACGTTGCTAGTTTTTTCGTCGTATACCATAGCATCGAGCGAATTCACTTGATATTGATTAATGGAAACCTTCGAGACAAATTGCTGGTACTACGCCACCTTCGCTATCGAAATAACTTAGGAATTACGCGGTAAATTCGCGAAAATTCTGGGAAATTCGTGGAAAAATGCGATTTGTCAGCGCTTCGAACCTGCATCGTCATATGGCGTCGGCACAAAATTAATGGCGCAGTCGAATGACTCTAATTTCTTTACGTCCTTTGTACTGGAATTTGGATTCGTGCCGCAGATATTTTTATGGAAATTGTCATTCGTTCTAACCGTTTTATACAACTACTAGATAACCACCCGACTGACGTTGTTCTGTCTTTAATATGAATAATGAATTCGAATCGGTATAATTAATACAAAACATACGCTAAACTTCTTTAATTTTTTCTTTCATAGGAATCTCTTCTAACAATAATTATTAACACAACAAAGAAGAATTTGCGAAATTTCTATAAACTGAAATGCTAGTTTTTTTAAATCCACGAGTTGTATTTTGACAGAACATTCAAATCTAAATGAATATTATAACGAGGTAAAGTTTTTTTGTAGAGAGTACACCATAAGTAAAGGCGTTTAAAAAATATTTCACTAAATACTGCATTATAGCATTTATAGCTAAAAACTACGAGATCAAACGCCAAGAAGCAGCGGAAGGAAGTACTGAGCATCACTTTTGAACTAATTAATAAATACTCTTCGAAGAAAGAGTGCACTTAAAGCTTTGTTAAAAAATAAATGACTTAAACACTTATCTGTTTTCAATGATATCTTGTCATTTAGATTTTATAGCTTGGTATGAAGTAGCAGCGGGTTGGGGTAGCTAGTAGCTAGGTAAGTATCATTAGCTCTGGGGTATAGGTACGAGAAGCGGTGTCGCTCCAGGCGACAGCCCAGGCGGGCCGAAATGCCCAAATGCAAAACATTTTCAAACGTTTTTTAGCGTTCCGTACTCAAAGGGAAAACGAGACGCTATTACTAAGACTCCGCTGTCCGTCCGTTTGTCCGTCGGTCACTAGGCTGCATCTCATGAACCGTGATAGTAAGACAGTTTAAATTTTCACAGACGATGTATTTCTGTTGCCTATAATAACAAATACTAAAAAAACAGAATAAAATACATATTTATGGGGGCTCCCATACAACAAACGTTATTTTTCTTTTTATAGATTATAGTACGGAACCCTTCGTGAGCAAGTCCAACTCTCACTTTGCCGGTTTTTTATCGATGGGAAGAGGGGGTTGTTGGATGGAGCGAGAGGGAGAGGAGAGTTGACTCTTTTCATCCTGTTCAAAGGCTAAGGCAGGCACTGTGCAATCCTAATAGTCGCTAATACAGATCTTGTACGAAAATGAATTTGTTTGTTTGTTTATTGTTACGCTTCCAGTTTTTATTCTCGATACAAATTTAAATTACAATTTTTAGGTTGCCAGTCGCGATGCCCGTACAATGGTTTGCAAATATTTATGTCAGAGACAAAAAAGCGGGAACGAACGTCATGACAAAAACTGATGACAGGTGACAGTGACGGTTGTCATTTGGCCTGGACAAAAATTAAACTTCGCATACATGTATCAGGGGTGATTAAAGTAACATAACTGTATAATTTACTTTAATCATAATCACCACCGTCCGGGAGAAATCCGGGACAACATCTACTAGCTTCAATCAAATCGTCATATCTTCAAAAATGCTAAAGAAAAGAGATAATTCGAACCTAAAACAAGCTCTAAAGCATTTCCAAAGCTACTTTTCATCCCAAATAACGTACCTATGGTTTCTTCATGATAGCGAGTTTATCCGGAGGGCGCAGCTAGGTTTAAGATAAAATTTATTACCAAACGGTACTGTATCTCAAAGTTTTCTGGCCGGTTGCCGCGTCCCCTTCATAAGTTAGTTTTTATTTATCTTCTTAGTTACGAGTTAAACCATGCAATCCAATTTCGCCTCACTTTCCCCTCCGAGTTCACAAAACATTTGTTCACGAAAAAAACGCTCCGGTGGTTTCAAGTTTGTTTGTTCTTCGGCTGTTTGTAATTAATATAGAACCTACATTGTTGAATCTAACTCAACCAACAATCAGTTTAATATTTGAAGCACACTGCTGCGGTGCAAGAATTGAAGTTTACCGACAATTGAACGTTTGATTTCAACTAAATTATCGTTTGAACTAAACTGAGTCTTTGGTTTTGATTTTGTCGACTTAAGGCCGATTTCACCGATTGTATAACAAAACGAGTTTAGTAAAACTAAGTTCTAATTTTCTAATTAAACAAATTGGAGCTTTTTACTCAGTTAAACGCCTAAACCGAGTTTAAGCTGAACTGATCGCGTTAACTTCTACGGTAAAATCGGCCCTTAGCCAAATTTAAAAAAAATATTGTTTTTTCATTTTTGTTAATATTTAGTAACTTTCGCGTAAGAACAATAAATACTATAGGTACTTGTGTCCCGCGGTTTTACATCCTTTTTCTGGGATAAAAAGTAGCATACCAAATTCCATTATAATTCCAACCGTTTTTAACAGCAACAAACATACAAACTGACTGTCATCGTATTAATAGGATAGTTAAACAATAATGTGTTAAACAACAACGACCGTCCGATAAAGTCAGAAAATACAAATTGAGCACAATAGGCTATTTGACAGTATGAACAATAAAGTGCTAAATGCTGTTATCCACATTTATTATAAATTTTTAAAGGGATTTGCAATTATCCGACTTAAATATAATGGCTATTTTATTTTAAAACCCTTGTTAAAAAGTTATTAATTTCTCAATTATGTCACGTGATACAAAACGGTCAGGATTGGCTGAATCTAAGATGACGTCACAACACAGTAATGAGATCGGTCATTGTTGCAGTCTTACGATTTTTGATCTGTTTTTAAAAAAGATTTTAAAATATTATCGTGAAAACTTGTGGTATTTTACAATCTTCATTGTATATTTTGGTATTCCACTCCGTCATGGATGTCAATTTTATGAAAGCTGATAGCAGAAACTTGCCCAAAGTGGACGCAATCATGATTGGAATGTTCTTCAAAAATAACTCCGATTTTTATTCTGCAGAGCTAAGAAATGTAAAAACAGCAATGTAAGTATCATACATTTATAATCCTGCGAAGGCGAAATAATAGTCTTTCTTTCAGTAGTGGTTTTTTTAGGTTAAAAAGAATAAATTTTGTTTACAGTAAGTAATTAGTTTGCATTTTCAGGGCTGCACGAGAATCTTATGGTGACGATGCTATTGACGTTACATTTTAATTTCTTTGTTACAACTTATGTACACTATTAATTAATTAATCAATTTATATACACAAAATATTGATATAGTGACCATCATAAAATTGTATTCTAACCTCAAACAGTTTGTACCCATAAATTATGTTTCTTAATTACATTTGAGGTAAGTACTTACATCAAAGTGGTCCTCACAGAAGAAAACATTTGAATTAACCACTATATCATCAGGGCTCCTGCGAGCAAGTTGTAACCACTTTTTACGCATTTTGGCATTCTTCGGCACATAAATAAACAATTTTTCTGGAGTTTTTATTGACGTATTGGTGCAGTTTGGCACTGCACACCATTTATAACTCATTTTCTTGTTAAACAGTAGAACGAAAGCAGTACCAAAGCACTTGGGAAAGACTTGAACTATTGTAGTGTGTTTTGATTACTGTGTTGTGACGTCACGGGCCGCCATATTGCTCGAATTAACGTTTTAGCGGGATAATTAAACCATTCATTTTTAAGTTTGAATTTTTAATCGGAAAACATTACAGAATTAAAAATAACTATTTTTTGTGGGTTCCTTAGACACCACTAAATAATCTGAGATGGATTACAAAACCTTGTCAAATAGCCTATTATCAAGCTAACTTACAATAAATTACCCGCTCGTAGAGCTCGTAGCACTCGTAGCGCTCGTAGCACTCGTAGCGCTTGTAGCGTAGCTGGACTAGGTGTCCGGTTAAGCAATGGACGACACGGTCCGTGTTCGGATGGGTGACCGGTGGCATATAATACAACTGAGTGCTGCCTCGGATTGGATGACACTTTATAATATACTTATTGTAGATCCTGGTTGTTTCTCTTAAAACAAAGGCCTACGCCATAGGCCTTCAAGCGATCTAAACTCTGCGACACAAGGCCAGCCACGATCAATACATACTTTAAAAAATTACCCCAAATTACTGTTTTCAAACGTATTTCTGCCTTCAAAAAACACTAGAAAAAAAAGCGGAAATACACTAGAAATACATTTGAAAACAGTTATTTGTAGATGAACTTCTGCGAAATAACGCCTGATTCAAAAAATCAAATTACTCTAGTCTTAAACACTAACACTAGAGTTCTAAAAACAGCAAAAGCCGTATCATCCTCCAAGAATATGACTATTTTTATGACCGCACAATAATTCATAATCCAGTGGCAAGGAAAAAGAGGGAAAAAGGGTGGTATAAATCATGACGCCCCCCTCTGCACAATAGGCTATAACTAGGGTAATATTCTTTTATGAATACACGCGAGGCTACATACAAATTACATTTTAACTGACAAACATCACAATTGAAAATAGACAGTAAAAATAGTAAAATAAAGTATTATTGCATTGTCATCGGAGTTACACAGGTGCCAAATTTCTCTATCGGAAATCGAGCAGTAGTTCAAAATTCAGTTGCAAAATTTTACCTACTTTTACAAGTATACTATACTTACATAACAACTGAAAATCTTGCAAAAACTTAGATTTAGAAAAGAAAATTATTAAAAAAAATATTTTCAAATATCATCTTTTATGCTTTGTCATTGGAGTTCCACACGTATACCAAATTTCAGCTCAATCTGACATCGGGAAGTGGTTCAAAGTTGAGTTCCAATCCACCCAAACAAGCGTTCATACATTACAGGTTAAAACTTTTATTAAAATACTTGAAGACGGCTACGAATATATACGAAGAAAATATAAAGAATATAATAAGATACGAAGAAGGCTTGGAGTTCGCGCAGGGGCCCAGGGACCCTATTATTGGGCGCTTGAGATGATCTCGGTCTCTCTCGCTCTCATGACATTTCTAATGAGAGCGACAGTGACCGAAATACTATCTACTCGTACTCGTAACTCTCCAGAATTTCCAATTTCCAGAATCCAAAACAGATCGATGGCGTTGTCGAAGGCCAAGACCCATTTTGGGTCTTTAAAATAGTACCTGAGTAGTTAAAGTGCCTACTGCTATGTAGAAATGGTAAAGACTATAAATAAATAATAATAAATCGTGTATTGGGCATCATTAAACAGGAACATACCAGAGTCTTCCGAACTAGTCATAGACTGTATGTCGGAAGCCAGTGGCTTCTCCAATTTATAACAAACATGTAGGTACCTAGATACCATTATAACTAAATAAAGACACAAAAAGAAACATTTTCAAATGTAAAAAATATTAAAAATTTATATAGGTACTATTTTGACATGAAATTTTTTAATGTAAAATAACTTCCTATTAAATTAGTCGCCTGACAAGAAAACTATGTTATGATAATGATACGCTCATGGTAGCGTTCCGTAGCTAAGTTACAAGTAAATACCGTTAACATCATCTTATTTTACAAAGTTGTTTGTGTCGATTTTTCGCAACAATTTATTTGACTCATAAGGGTTACTGAACTTAGTGGGATGGTAGACTGAACCAGCCACATAATGGTGTACGCAGAACAGAAAGCGATCACCGGGCAGACATCTGGCTCGCTGTCGGATGACATTGTGAAAGCGGCAGGAAGGCAGTGAATGAGACTGGCACCGGACTGAAAAACATGAAGAGGAAGAGGTGGAGAAGAACGAAGAAGAGACAGATACATCATCTCGTAGTATGTAAGTATTATTTATTAGATTTAGATTTGTAGTTTACATCATAAAAGAGGGTAAAGCATGATACAGAAACTAACCGATAGTTTTTGTACCATTAATATAACCTTGAATAAGTACTTCGCAGAAAATAGGAAGTAAGTAAAATATTTATTGATAATAAATAATGAAACGAAGCTTTTTCGCAAAAAGGGAGCCAAGACAGCTTCCCCTAAGGACGAGGAAAGTAAAACACATCTCTACGCTTATTTTATTCATGTTGACCGTACCACAGCAAAGATAAAAGTACTGGCCAAATGTAAAATAATCATAGAGGCTATGCTACAATAATATCGCACCGTAGCGCCGTAGCTTACGTTTAAGTCCCTTTTTCTTTAAAATGAAAATTGGTACCTGCCATGTACAAATCAAAAATAAGAAAAAGTTTTTTGTGGCTTCACAAAACTAAATTATTATTATGATTTATTTTTTAATTAACATGTTATACTATGGAAACTAACGTGGTAGACGACTTAATTTTTACGTGAGTATTCCCGTGTTTAATTAGAACATGTTATAATTTCTATAAATTACACAATGACGCAGAAAAATACATTCCGATAAAATGTTTTAAAACAGTGTGATTGGCCATAGTTCGTACTAAAATAGGAAAAAAGAATACCTACATACGGTGAAAGTCTGGCTTCTGTACAATATGTATGTCGCAGCATCTCAGCTTTACAGTACCAATTATATTTGGTACTGTAAAGCTTTTCGCTGTGTTAACGCGTTTTTGTTTTATGTAATGGTTTCAAGCCCTGTCAGCGCCTGCGGTAAATATTATAGCAACGTGCCTGTGCGTGACTATTGTCCACCAAGTGACAGGCGCTTTCTCGTCTCGCACCTTCTGTGCATGGTCATCGATTGTCCTATTATCCCTACTTATCCCTAATCCTTAATGCCTATCTTTTCTTATATATAAAAATGAATCGCTGTTCGTTAGTCTCGCTAAAACTCGAGAACGGCTGGACCGATTTCGCTAATTTTGATCTTGAAATATTTGTAAAAGTTCAGGGAAGGTTTAAACGGTGAGAAACATTAATAATAAGTAAAGAAAAATATTAAAATCAACAATTTAATTTTCCAATACAAACTGTTCCTACCTTTGAAACATTTGATGTTTGGTACGGTTAACTCGGGATGTCCGAACTCTTTTGTCTTTTTAAAAATAAAAAATAGTGTCACTAGGTTGTCAAATATTTATAGGTGTGTTCAGAAATTGGTCTAATCTTTCTTGTTGGTTTCTGTTTTGTTTAGTTTGCTATAATACAGGGAAGGTTTATAAGTAAAAAAAAAACAGCGGGTGAAACCGCCGGGGGTCAGCTAGTAATATTATAAATGTGAATGTAAGATTATTTGTTACGCTTTTACGCGAAACCGACATAACTGAATATCATGAAACTTTGTACACATATTCTTGGAGGTAAGTATTAGAAGTAAGTTCATAGGACACTTTTTATTTTTTTAGACGTAGGTGAAACCGCGGCATGCAGATAATAATTTATAAATAAATTATTATGATCAGTTAATTTGCCTCTTCATTTATTCTATCACGGCTTAGAAAAGCTGACACCAGGGCTGACCACTCAGCCGTACGAACTTGCAAACTGTCAGGCAAGACTGAACTGTTATGAAACTTCATTAATTATATGTAGATATTACCATCACGCAGACGGGAAACATCACGAGAGGTAAACTTGGAACTATGCTGTTGAAGTTTGTTTCTAATTTAATATAAGATATTGAGTGACGTAATCTCACGTATATCAGAGGAAACGAAGGGCCCTATTCTGGCAAAGGAGATATTATCCCGGTCACTAAAATTAAAATAAACAAACGTCGCGTAACTGTCGCTTTACGTTTCACACTCATACTAAGTTTCACACTCACATTTCACATTAATAGCTCCCCAGGATGTGTCAGGAATGTGTGAACACACACAAAGGCGAGGACAATTAACACCCAGACCCAATGCAGATATTTAAATTCATCATTCAATGATCTGCCTGGCCGGGAGTCGAACCAGGGTCCTCTGGATTATAAGGCGGATATACTACCACTGAGTCAAACAGGTCGTCAAATCGTCATATTAGAAACGCCATGTTATAGGGAGATACTTAGATAGGTAATCTCGAACGGCCCAGAATACCCCACCAAGTGCATTCTGTGCCGAGTGAGTTAAATAAAAATAAATAAATAAACGTTTCACACTCATAGCTCTCCAGCAGGATACCCTGTCTCGGGGAAGCCATGGAACATACACAAAGACAAGGACAACAAACACCCAGACCCAGAGCAGATATTTAAATTCATCATTCTCTGCTCGGCCAGGAATTTAACCCGGGACCTCTAGCTTAAAAGGCGGATACACTACCGCTGAGCCAAACAGGTCGACATTAACTTAAATCGGTCCCTGTCGCTCTAATCAGAAATAAGGTAAAAGTACCCTTCACCGGACGTGCCCTACCACCGGAAACGTCCTATTTTAAGCTATAAGTCAAAAACTTACGGTTGAAAGTAAGTTTCGATTTTTTTCTCCGATAGCTACATGGGGGGGTATGTAGCTTCCTTTACGTGACCTAGCCGACCATTTTGGGAATCAGTGGGACGGTGATAATCGATCGAGTCGGTCGATCGTTAAGAAATCGCATGTATTTTTTAAGGTTTTATGGCGTTAAGCATAGCTTAGTGTTCAATAAATAATAGTTAAAAAAAAACTAAAAAAACACGCTTTTTATAAAAAACCGAACTAAAAAAATAGAAAATAAAATTTTATAAATTTAAATTAAGAATAGGGTTGAAAATTTCAATAAATATAAATTAATAATAGTGTAAATAAATAAATATATGTATTTTATTTTTAAAAAGCGTGGGGTGCATGGGTCAATAGATATTATATATTTTGTAGATACATTTTGTATTGACAGACATGAGTAGAGTGATTAGCATTTTGATAATATCTTAGAAAGCACCCCACGCTTTTTTAAAAATAAAATACATATATTTATTTATTTACACTATTATTAATTTATATTTATTGAAATTTTCAACCCTATTCTTAATTTAAATTTATAAAATTTTATTTTCTATTTTTTTAGTTCGGTTTTTTATAAAAAGCGTGTTTTTTTAGTTTTTTTTTAACTATTATTTATTTTTCGCTTTTTAGTTCGATTTGCTAACTACTTATTAACCATTATTAATATGTACAAATGTGTTGGTGTTATCCGATTTTGGCCGTCTGCTCAAGAAAATTAAAAATAAAATTGATGCGTAACAAAAAATATTGAGCAAAAAGATTTGTAGCCGCGTGGTTTCGATCCTCAGACCTCATAAAATAAAATTGATGCGTAACAAAAAAATGTTGAGCAAAAACATTTCTAGCGCGTGGTTTCGATCCAGGGACCTCTGGGTTATGAGCCCAGCACGCTTCCACTGCGCCTATCTGTTCTCTGAAACGAATGACGAAATTACCATTTGTAAGTTAAACGGTATTAAAAGTTAAAGAAACTATATAGAAAAAGCGTGTTAAACAAATTAATAGTTAAAAAAACTAAAAAACACGATTTGTTTAGTGTATTGTCATCGGTCCTCGATATATCTACAAAGTTTGAAAGAAATCTGACCGTTTAAAGTGGGTCAAAAACGCGCTCAAAGGAGTCGGTTACATACAAACATACAAACATACAAACATACAAACATACAAACATACAGGTGAAGCTAATAAAAGCGTGTTAAAAATAGGGTTTTACGGTATCGTTACTCAATTTGTTATTGTGTTCCGATTAAATAAGTGAATTTGGTTCAGTGGTATTTACAGAAATTGAGAAAAATACAAATCCGGTTGCAGGTTCAAGCATACTTTGACTAGAAGGTTTCGCCGGACAGGGCCGGGAATGAAAATCTTTGTAATTTTAATAACTAGAAGTACCTATTAAGAACTTAGTGAGCAATTACCGAACATGAATATACAGGCCAATTTTTTTAAAACTGTGATTGAAATTTAACATTTTAACGAGTTTCTGGCATCAAAATAAGCTTTTCGGCAAGGCTATTTTGAGAATGCCATAATATTTATATTACATCAATAATAATCAAAAGCCACATGTATTAAAGGTTTTGTAATAGTTCTAATTACCAGTAACGATGTCAGATTTGTAATTACATTGTAATTATCACAATTTATACACTATTTTAAAAATCTGTTCGGGTGATATGTTCAACGAAATTTGACTGTGCAATTTACCGGACGGATGTCTGCTAAATGGTACCCGTGGGCTCTATTACCGGTTTTTTTTATTATTTCAGCTATTTTACTATGCGGTATTTATTGAAATATAATCCTTATAAAATTGATAACTAGGTCGATATTCAAACGTATTCTCTAAAGTGTTTTTTTGTAAAGCCTAGCGCTTCTAAAAGTTAAAACAAATAATGTATAATAAAATGAATGAGTGTGTAAGTGTATATGAATGTGTGAGTGTGGGTGTGTGTGTTATATGTGTATGTGTGTGTATGTGTATGTGTATGTATATGTATAATGTATCTACATTCTACATTATACATATTTTAAGATTGGTTTGGAACCGATTTTCGATTTTTTAAATTTGATTTTATGTACATTAGAGCTTATTGATGATGGTTTCGGAAGGTGACGAAAGGATGTCGATACAGTTTATTTTATGAATTTCGAGAACGTTGGCATGTCAATGTGCGCATTTGAAGGTTTTTTTTGCACTTTATTTGTTGTAATCTTGTTTTTTGTAGAGGCGGTATAACAAATTAAAAATTAACAAATAAAAGCATAAAAAAGTGCTTTAAAGACGGTTAAATAATTATCTAACCATATCTTACCTACCTCAAAATAAGTATAGGTACTTAGTTCCACGAAAACTTAAGCACCATGTCTATTTTTTTACTTCGGACTAGGCATCGACCACAGTCTCACCTGATGGGAAGCGACCATGTGGTCGAAGATGTAACACGCTTGCCTAGGATTTTTTTTTATCCTATTTAATTTATTTGTCCATAACTCTGATCTTTATAAAAATTGTAGGCAAATACTAAAGCTACAACAAAAAACAACAACAAAAAATTGTAAGAACTATATATTATTGAATGAATAAATAAATAATAAATACTTCAATCGACAAACAATCTTCAGCTAGCTTAAGTTCCACTACAGGGTTATATGGAAAGGGTATGCTACCGTGTATTAGGCTTCATCAGCAAAAAAGTTTTAATTAGAGGCGTGAGTCGAGCGAACTTTCTTATAGCGTAGTCTAAAGGCTCCTTTGCACTCTGCCGTTGACGAGGACCGAACAATTGTGCTCACAAAGTGTTTCACTATGCAGTCGCGATTACTCGAACAAGAGAAAGCATTCGAATTTGAACCTTATTGCCCTTGGACACAAGGATATGAAAATTATTCAAATTTATCAAAAATTCTTTGTTAATTTAAAGTTGATATCTAACCTTCTTAAAGAATTGGCGTGCAAGAGTCGACCACGAACATTTTTGAAGGAGGCAACTGGTCCACGCCTAATTTCAGACGTGGTCAAGTCGACCACTAACATTTTTGAAGGGGGCAACTGGTCCAATGCTAATTTTAGACGTGGACAAGTTGACTACTAATGCATTTTGAAGAGAGCGACTGGTCCACGCCTAATTTCAGACGCGGTCGAATCGACCACTAACATTTTTGGAGGGGGCAACTGGTCCAATGCTTATTTTAAACGAGGACGAGTTGCCCTCTAACCCTTACTTATAAACGTTTTGGTTTAAACTAAATTATTTCTTTCTCTATTTTAAGCTCGATCGAAAAACACCAGACTGGGGGTGGGTGGCTACTCCAAAGTTATTAACAAGGAGGTTAGAGTCTAAAATATCGTTGTCTATGACCATGGACCCTATTTTTAAGTGCGAGACTATATCCGTCAGTCTCACTCTTATGACATATTTAATGTGACCGAGATAATATCACTGGCAAGAATAGGACCCCTAGCCCTATCAAAACTTAACGTATGAGCTGATACTCGGGCCTTTGTGCGCGATGCTCGGGAGTCAGCCTATAAAGTTTGATGCCATGAAACTTAGCCTTATAGTGTAGCTTGCTATTAGTGAAATAATTGTTGAAATAGAACCAACATTGAGAAAATTGGCCATCATTACGCTAAAAGAATGACGAATTTACTTAAAGTACGGAACATACTGATTTTACCAAAAAGAACGATGATTAGCGCCAGTTTTTACGGTGAATACTATCATAATATACTGAGTTATTCTTATAGGGTATGCTAAGTCGAAAAGGGCTCATAGTATATTATATTGTCATTATGAACAACTTTTACAATGGAACAAACTCGAAAATCACGAAAAAAATACCAGCTGTTTCAGAAAAATGTCAATGACGCTCGACAAAATGTATCGAACAGCTGATTTTTTTTTCACGAATTCTGGGATGGTCCTATAGTAAACGTTGTTCATGATGATGAGTACCATAAGCCTTTTTCGGCTTAGCATACCCTTTCTGAATAACCCTGTATAGTTATTACTAACTATTAGCCTAAACTAGTGCTAATCATCGTAATTTTTGGTAATATCAGTATGCTCCGTACTCTAAACAAATTCTTAATCGTACTCTAATTAAATAATCTTGTTACGGAATTTAGACGGCCATTTTTCTCAGTGTATATCTGCAGATTACCGACTACAAACATACTACCATTATCTTTATATACTAGCTGCTCTGTGCGGTTTCACTCGCTATTTTCCTATTAGACCACCCCTGTATCAAAGCTAACAAAATAAATAAAGAATCATTCAAATCCACCTAGCCGTTCTCGAGTTTTAGCGAGACCAACGAACAGCAACTCATTTTTATGTAGAGGCATAAACAAGAACATTATTTTTACAAAACAAAAAACAAAAACCGACTTCAAAAGACCGACTATTGAGTTATTCATCTATTTGTCGCGCACGTACTTAATGCAAATTTAAGACTTATAGTTATGAGGTAGCAAACATAAAAAAAAAACATACAGACGAATTTATAACCTCCTCCTTTTTTGAAGTCGGTTAAAAAAGCAACATACAGTCGAATTGAAAACCGTCTCCTTTTTGGAAGTCGGTTAAAAAGACAAGGTTAATATAGACATAAGAAGTATAAGAACCAATTGATATTTTTCACCACAAGGATGGTAGCAGTGAGAAGTTACCAACCAGCAAAATGTTTTATTTCCAAGCGAGTTCGGAAATAAATGGAATTCAATAAAAGTTGCGGAATTTAACTTGTGTTTAGATATACTTAAAAACATTTCAAATGTTTCTTTAAAGTAATAATCAGCAAAGAAAATGCATTAGATTGGCTAAATTATTTAAACAGAGTGCATAGTTATCTTAGTTCGGACTACCTGGGACCCTATTTTAGGCGCTCGTGATTTTCTAAGTCACAGTCACTGTCAAGGCAATGAGCTCACGGTCCCTATTAATGCGGAAGTGGCCTCATATCGCGACTCTTCGCCCGCCATTGCTCTCCCTTCTCTCTCTTTTTCTCTTCCGTCTCCCTCCCTCATTATGTCTATTCCATCATTGTCAGTTATGGGGCACTCATTTTCTCCTTAAGCCCGGCATTATTACCTGCCCAACGTTCCCACCTGCTTTCCAAAGAACGATGCTTTCATAAATTACGTCAGCTTCAAACTTTTGACAAGAATCGAGAAATGAAGAAAATGAAATGAATGGAAAGAGTTTAAAAAAAAGATCATAGTTACAAGTAAAAATTTTCTGGTCTTAGTCAGGTAAGTAAGCAATGAATTTTCTCTATAATGACAAGTAATAAACAGGCGAAATGGTACTAATCCTAATAATATTATTAATGTCAAAGTTTTGATGTTTGTGAGTTTGTATGTTTGTTGCTCACTGACGCAAAAACGGCTTGACGAATTTGGATCAAAAGTATGAAAGTAGCTTTTACCCTAAATTAACACAATATAGTCTACTTTTTACCCTAAAATATTAGTGCAACCTAGTGCAAAATAACCTTTCGACTTCAAAAAAGGAGGAGGTTATCAATTCGACTGTATGTTTTTTTTTTATTTTTTTATGTTTGTTACCTCATAACTTTTGACTGGGTGAATCGATTTTGATGATTCTTTTTTTATTAGAAAGCTGACGCTTCCCATTTGGTCCCACTTCAATTTAGTCTAGTTCTGATAATGGTATCCATGAGAAAACCATATAGGTCTTAAATTTGCATTAAGTACGTGCGCGACAAATAGATGAATAACTCCATAGTCGGTCTTTTGAAGTCGGTTTTTGTTTTTTGTTTTGTAAAAATAATGTTCATTCAATAATTCAATAAAAGATTCAATAAAAGATAAAATTACATTCAAGTTGACAAGATCTTATTGATACACGCAGACGATACTGTTTCGTAGAAATGTACCCAGAACGCAACACAAACAATTTAAAACATTTAACGGTATTCAAATATTTTTAGTAAAAATATTTTAATATCGATATATTCTGTAAAACTGTAAAAATAGGTTTTCCGATTTTGTCAAAAACTTAATCTACAAAACAAGAAACAAAAACGGAAAAGGTGGTTAACATTACATGATTACACTAACAGAATCGGTACTTGTGTCATTACTCGCAAATTCGATTTTGACTTGGAAGACCTATTCTGTACATGCCGAAGTCGGCCTGAACGAAGCATGTTAGCGTCTTACTTACAGGCATGTCACGTACGAATGGTACGATTTAGGAGATTTTTAGGGTTCCAGCGACAGTCAACCGACCGACTCGGCTAAACCTGCCAGCAGCATTGGCATTCATGCAAGCCAGATAAACTTGTTTTTTATTTATAAAAGAGATCTTATTGGCTCACAGAAGTCTTTAACGATATTTTTTGTTTAAGTATGTCCAATTTAGTTTTGTAAAAGACTAGTAGACAGTAGAAACGGTTCCATTTATCTATCTATCTATATTAAGGTCCTTACATATGAAATTGGTGTTAAGTCGAATTGGCCACTTTGATCCCAAATATCTGCTCTTGACTTAAAAATTCCAAATTCAAATTTATTTCAAATTAAAGCTTTTTAAATAGAACTAGCTGCAACCGGCGGCTTCACCTGCTGTTTTTTTTAAACCTTCCCCGAACTTATTCAAATATTTCAAGATCAAAATTAGCAAAATCGGTCAAGCCGTTCTCAAGTTCTAGCGAGCCAAACGAACAGCGATATATTTTTATACAGGGTTATTCATAAAGGGTATGCTAAGCCGAAAAGGGCCATAGTAGGTACTCATCATTTTGAACAACTTTTGCTATGGAACCAACCCAGAATTCGCGAAAAAAAAATCAGCTGTTCCATACATTCTGTCGAGTGTCATTGACATTTTTCTATGGAACAGCTTATTTTTTTTTCACGATTTTCGGTCCCATAGTAAAAGTTATTCATAATAATAAGTACTATGAGCCCTTTTCGGCTTAGCACATCCCTTATGATTATGAATAACCCTGTATATAAGATAGGAGATTTATTAGCCGTAATCGTGCAACTTGACACAACATACAAGCTTGTAAAAACTTGGTATATAATATATAATGTATAACTTATATGGGTGAAATTTTATACTGTAAATTAATACAGCCGACGGGACCTACGAGGCCCCTCGACTCTCGATTAATGGGTGCTTTTATAATTTACCGTGGCACGGCACGGCACGATATTACCGTGGACGAGATAGAAGTTTCGTGGCAGTGGACGGCATGCCGTGCCGTAGGGTGATTTTATAATTCGCCGTGAAATTATTACGCTTTGCGCGTCTTCAAAGTGCAGACATGTTCTCGAAGAGACAGCGACTACATATGCTCTATTTGTTATATTTAAGACGTAAAAAAAGACATTATTACTAGAAAGTATTGGCAACATCCGCTTTTAAAAGTAAAATATTTAGAAGGGTCATACTACACGCTATTTGATAGGCTCAAGGAAGACCAAAATAAGTTTTTCAATTTTTTTTTTTTTTTTTTTCAATTATTTTTTTTTCAATTTTATTTTAATTTAAGCCATTTTGCTTGTACTATTTGTGCAAAACTGAAGCGGCCGCCGCCCTGCCACCCGCGCCTCTTGGCTACGCACGCACACATACAAATTTCTTGTACGCACACACTACACTCTCAACAATGCCGCGACGATTTGATAGGGAGCGCAGTATGCTACGGCAACGGCACGGTAGATCGTTGCTGTTCACGGCGTGCCGTTGCCGTGGACGGTAAATTAAAAGCGTTTGCATACAAATGCATACATTTTGCTTTCCTACTTTACCGTGACGATAAAAACGTGCCGTACCGTGCCGTGCCACGGTAAATTATAAAAGCACCCAATCTCGTCACCGCGATGCAGCTCGCGCTGCTAGCGCCATCTCTTGCCAGGCCTTGGAAGCGTAGGGTAGGGTGTTGTCGGGATATTGTACTTGATTGTATAATGAGTAAAGAGGGTCATTGCTTTAGTTCCTTTCCGATTTGAATATACATTTTGTTTGAATAAATGGCTGTGTCCTACTTTACAATTGCATAAAGACATATGCTGAGTTACTAAATACTTTTATTTTTAGGTAAGTAAGTATATGACGAGGTTCATGCCTTTTATATTGTTGTTATTCATCAAAATCAAAAGCGAGACAGCGCTAAAATAAGAAATGACAGGTTCAATGTAAAATGTGTATTCCATTGAAAAGTTATATTTATTACAATTAAGGGCCATACTTATAAAAACTACTGAAAGTTAATCATTGCTTAAATTAATGCTCTGATAACTTCTCGCTAACAAAATACAACCAAATTAGTACCTATAGGGTGATGAAAAACATAAAGTATGCCGGTACGGGGTATCAGGGAGGGGTACTAAGCTTAAAAAGGGTCATAGGTAGGTACTTATCATTTTAAACAACTATTATTATTTTCCAAAATAACGAGACTGGTTATTTGAGGTAAACTTTGACAGCAGTCTGATATATACTTCCTATTTTTTCATACTGAAATATTATCTACTATAAAATTTCTCATTATCTTCTACTAGCGAGAATGGATTCTTCTACATTCCATGAATCCCGCAACTGGTGGGCACGTCTGCTCGCGGCCGTGGCTGACTTTCAAAATCCCAATTATAGTGTTGCGCCGCCCCACCTGCCCCACACCCCTCGGCTGCTGTCAAAGTCAATTCGCGGCGCGTCGCAACATTGTAAACGGGCTTTTGCCAGTCAGCCACGGTCGCGAACAGACGTGTACACCGCAGGATTAATTTTATTGAAAGGTAAGGATGTATTTTTACCCAAGGCGGAACGTAGAAGGTATGTAAAACTTTAGGGAGAAAGGTTTTATGTATTTGTTTGGTTGTGCACAAAATGTTACCATTTATCTCGAAAACGGTTAGATCGATTCCGATGCGGTTTTCTGTCCGTAAAGGTTTTGTAATTTATCTGGAATGATTCTCGGACAGATAGTACGACACCAATTTATCCGACAACAACTGTAACACTTTGCACATCAAAATCGGTCCAGCCACAAATGTACTCCTAGCATGTCATACTTTATTTGAAATCGACTTTCAGCGCTGTAGTTTTTATAATCTCTATATAAAAGTACTGTGACAGATAGACAGACGAACATGGCCAAACCATAAAGGTTCCTTGGTTTACCTACTACGTAACTTTAAAATAACTGCTTTCTTAAGGCAGTCGTCCGACCGCCGACGAGTAAACGACTAACTATCGGCGATTTTCTCTCTTAAGAAACGTACAATAAATGTACATTCAGTGTAAACGAAAGAGATGCATATATTAAAAGGTGCTCGCTGACTGTTCACACTGCGGGCGACAACTCGCTTTATTAGTTTTGTCACTGAGCGACGAGCTTTCAAAAATAAACTCGCTCAGCGATACTCGTTCAGCGATGCTCGCTCAGCGATACTCGCTTAGCGATGCTAGCTCGCTTGATGATTTCTTTACAGTGATCTGATCTTTTGTTTACAGTACAGACTGAGCAACCGCGGGCGAGTGGCGCGAGTAATCGCTCGTCGCACTTGCACAGTCGCTTCTAGCCCGGCGAACTATCGAAACTACACACTCGCTTCCCGCTGATCGCCAACTCGTTTACAGTTTCTAGTTTCAGTCGTTTCTCGTTCATCGCCGGCGGTCGGACCGCTACCTTAACGTCGTCACTTCCCAGAATTGATGTTGACATTACAAAGCTGCCAAGTCTAACTTTTCCAATTACCTACATCTTAATAAAAAAAAAATCCAAAACATGTTTTATAATAAAAAAATGCAAGTAGGGTGGGTAAAGGAATAAACAACCAATAAAAAATAAACAAAACGGGTTCTCGGCGCCACTTTTCGTGCTGAAAACCTAAAAGTCTGATAGTTTTAGTTACGCAGACAACAATACTGTTGTAGAGAACTAAACGTAAACATATAATCAACGTACGAACCAGTAGACACAGATCCTGTCTCTGACGAGGGCCATCCAGCGCTTGATCTTGTACTTCGGAAAAAGTCTCCAAATGGGGCGATACCAACCTGGTCAAGTTTCATACAGATAAGACCTAGGCGAGTCTGCTCTGCGTGAAGAAAAGACCATTCTTACTGACCCCTTCTTTCCACAATATGTCCATTCCGTTAACTGACAAACTTAATTTCTCTGCTGTTAAAACCGACTTAAAAACGAATGCGGGGGACTGTACAAAATAAATGTTATTTCACTTGAAAAGGAACTTCTTTCATCAATTCACAACCCTTAAAATATTTTTAACCCTTAATATCTTCGCAACCCCTTTTTTTTTTTTTTTTTTTTGTTTACCCAGTGGAAATCCTTTATGGATACCACGCCCGCCCCGGGGGAGGCAGGGTGGTTATGTGGGAGTCTCCGCCCTGCGGCGGCATACCCACTAAAACCACTGGGGTGTTCGGCATCCGCCTGAGATGGGGCAAGGTGGGGTCGCGTTAGCAATCGCCACCTCGCCCCGGCGATGGGCCCGATTAGGGCCCCCCGCGTATATGGAGGGGTGACCCTGTTCCCCAGGATCGCCCCCCAGACAGTCAGTGTGGGGTCGTGCAGGCCGGGAGAGCCCCCGACTCTCCCGGCAACCCCACTGCAGAGGAGCGAGGATACGGGCGAACCGCCTCCTCGCTCCCTCGTCTGCGCCGGAGCGGGTCAGATCGGGCGTCGTCCTCTCTGACCCGCTCCGCGGCCTCCTTCTGCGTCATCACCTCTTCGCAGAAGGAGACCCCGGCCTGCCACGATCTCGCGCCGCCGAGCACGGCTTTCACCACGCTCGGCAACGAGAGATCCCGGCCTATGTAGGCCGAAAGCGTATGCCGCTGGTTGGCCCCATGCGGCACACGCTTCCAGCGTCCACCCTCCTCCTTTCCTTGCACTCCCGACCGCAACCCATATGCGGCGAGGAGCACAAGGAAAACCCCCCTGGTGGCAGCAATGCCACCGTCCAAGCCATCACGCTGTGCCCTCTGCTAGTCAGAGTGACACGCGGACGGGCCCACCGTGTCGGGTTATTTGCCAGCGTGCGGTAATACTGCATAAAAGCTGCAGTATTACCGCACGCTGTTGCCCAGGGTGCACCACGAGGAGGTTACCCGACCTAGCACCCCATCTTCGCAACCCCTTAACCAATATAGCTCATCTTCGAACTTAAAAATTATATTGGTATAAACTACTTGCATGCAAAGTTTCATGAAGATCGGAGTAACAATACTTAAGTTATCGTCGAAAAAACATACAAACACACGAAAACCGATTTGTTCTGATAGACTATACGACCTCACTTCGCTTGGTCAGTAAATGGAGTTGAACTGTATAATTGAAAATCAAATTGAAACTGAACAAAACCGAATTCGATTATCGAAAACCTATAAATATTAGTCGATTAATTTTACTTTCAACGAAAGCTGCTTTTCAATCAACTAGTTAAATAAAATAAAACTATAGTTAAGTAAGATAGTTATTAGTAAACTCGAGTAACTTATTTTAGTAATTTAAAACTATTACGGATAAAGTCGCACTAAATCATTATGCTAAAAATTGTTTTTTCGCTTGGTGAGTATTCTAGTACTTTAATTTTTGAACAACCAGCTATAAATGCGTCTAGAAAATTCGTATGTGGGCCTAGGCTTCGCTTCGGCCCACATACGAACATAAACCATGTTAATGCGTCTTATAACGGTAGCTAAAGTAAAAATAGCGAGTGAATCGGATTTTTCTAGGCAAGCGTGCTCCATCGTAGACCGCATCGTTGCTTACCATCAGGCGAGAAGGTGGAAACGCGAGCCAATCTACACTAATCTAAACTATAATATTATAAAAAGGAAAGATTTGGATTTTTGTATGTTTGTGTGGAATAAACTCAAAAACTACTGGACCGATTTCAAAAATTCTTTCACCATTCGAATGCTACATTATCCCTGAGTAACATAGGCTATATTTTATACCCGTGCAAAGCCGGGGCAGGTCGCTAGTAATATTATAAAGAGGAAAGATTTGTATTTTTGTATGTTTGTGTTGAATAAACTCAAAAACTACTGGACCGATTTCAAAAATTCTTTCACCATTCGAATGCTACATTATCCCTGAGTAACATAGGCTATATTTTATACCCGTGCAAAGCCGGGGCAGGTCGCTAGTAATATTATAAAGAGGAAAGATTTGTATTTTTGTATGTTTGTGTTGAATAAACTCAAAAACTACTGGACCGATTTCAAAAATTCTTTTACCATTAGAGTGCTACATTATCCTTGAGTAACATGGGCTATATTTCATACCCGTGCAAAGCCGGGGCAGGTCGCTAGTTATTAATAAAAAAAAACTGCCATCGAGACTTTAAAGTATATTTTCACTATTAATTTTATAAATGCGAAAGTTTCTGTGAGTTTATAACCGTAGGGCACATAATAACAGCCAGTATTTATAAAAAAATAAAATTACTGATTTTTTAACAACACACAGAATAAAAATGTTTCTAGCAATCAATGTTCGTTTTTTTGCTGATAAAAATGAATGTAATAAAACTTTTATGGAAGTTTGAAAATAAATTATTTTTACTTCGTTAATTCGTTAAAAACTTTGGTTTTCTAATTGGTATTTCCTTTGAGGTAAAATAAAATTATTTTTAAGCTAGTTACGCACCGCGGTTTTATACGCGTTTTACGGGTAAATAAGTACTATCTTCATAACAAATTTTACCCAAATCTGTTCAACCGTTTTTGCGTGATTAAGCTACAAACATCTAAACATCCAAACTTTGTATACCCATTACAGTTAATTTTCTATTCGCGATGTCAGAGTTGGTTTGGTGGCAATCGGTGCCATATTTAAAGTTGTTCTAAATGATGAGTTCCATGAGCTTTTTTCGGCTTAGTTAACCTTTTACATATTATACCTTTATTTAGACCGGATTATTTGCATATGCAAATTCATATTTACCCCATTCTCAGCGATCATTGCATATTTTGTCTGAAGTTTGTCTGATAACGCACTTTTACGCGATATTTACAAAAGTTTTCGGTATTTACCCTATTGATAATGATAAGTAGTGTAAAATTAACTGATCTAAAATTATCTGCGTAGATAAGTAGGTAACTATCGCCCTGATGCCGGGACACTAGAATAAGGCATCGGTATCCCCTGCCTGTATTAAGAGCCTACTAAAAGGGGGCCTCTGGGCTCGGGGGTGGTTGGAGGTGGGGCTGCAACCACCCATCCAAACGAGCCTGGGTGAGAACGACAACGTCGGGTGGCCCGCGTTGACGCCGCTCGGAAGATGCTTCGGGACAGCATCAAGCTGTCTCGGGGCGAACGAAAGCGCGGTGCTGAGTGCTGTTGGGGCTCCGGTGAGTTCTTAGAGAGAGCTCGGAGCCCTCGTCAAGCATCAAGGTAGGTCACCGGGGGGGTTTTAGTGGGTACAATCCCACATAACCCGGCTGCACCCCATTGCGGCCGGGCATCTTTCGAAGATTTCACCCTCGTAAACAAAAAAATAAATAAATAAAAAATTAATAAATTATTCCAAAAAATTGGACGGGTCAATCTATATTACATTTTAAGCCTTACCCAATTTTTATGACGTATGTACCTAATCAGTATCGTTCACTGAACATATTTCTGAAAAAAAAAAAACTTAAAAAAAATTAATCATCAAAATAATAATTAATAACGCGCCGGCGCGCGCCGCGGCGCGGCGGCACGCGATCTGTGGCCGGCAGCCACGCGAGCACGAGCCACACACATTCAAATTAAAGTCGCGCTTCGCCCTGCGGCGCCGGCGCATTGTATTCGGAACGAGTTTTTGAGTTTAAGTGTAGCCTGAGGCGAGTGATACTCAATTAAGTCCGATTGTGAACCCGCAAATACCAAATTAACGAACGAAATTAGCGGCAATAACAAAGGCTGTGAGATAATGAGTTGGATCACGCACGGACAATGAATTGTGAGTGTGAGTCTAGACTAGAGTGATCTCATTTACCGAGTTTGAACTTCAATTCAAAAGTTTTTCTGTGTAGGTAAGTAATTTCATTCCAAAATTATTGTATTATAGATACCTACGTTGATTCCGCTAAATTATGACGCCTCTAAATGTTAAAAATTGTTGTAGAATCCTTTTAGATGTTTTTGCAAAGAGGATGAGGTACGTGTAAGTCGTTTTGTAGTGGTAGGGCTCTTTTGCAGAGCCCGCCTGGGGAAGTACCACACCTTTGCCAGTAATTCCACCGCCAAGCAGTAAATTAAATGTGCAAACATTATTGTGTTCCGGTTGGAAGGGCATTGTTTCCAGTGAAATGACAGGGCAAATGGGAGATTAAACAACTTATATCTCAAGGTGACGAGCGCAGTGCTGTGCCACGCAGGGTCTTGAATTCTGGGAGTTCAAAATTCTGGGCGGCGCATACCTGTTATGGGCAAACGTGACGTTTAACATCAGGCGGGCGATTTGCTGAAAAAACAACGTATTAGGTATTAATGTTTTTCTTCGGTTTTATAATGTGGGAGATTCGAACAATCAATAGATAATAGATACTTTTCTTTTAGAACTAGATTAAAACTCTTTAGTGTAAAGGAGAGACAAATGTAGTATCTGCGCTGTTAGCGCCCTCACTTATTCATTGTAAGGCGAGCCGCACTAGATAACACCTTTACACATTATACATTAAAATCTTTAAACATTGACCTACTTTAATCAAATTAATTATGTACTTAGTACTCCGGGTGCAATGCTGTTTTGTGTAATCTTATAATTTTCAATTCTAAAGCGACAAATAATGCAACTTTTGTAGTGATAAAAATATAAAAACTGCATTTTAGAACCGAATTGAGACACTAACAATCTATTTGTTGTTTGTTTTAATAGTGAAAAGTATGGTAGTTCAACGGACTGTCTATGTACAAACCATAGACTGATCATAGACTGTGAAGTTATAAAATAAGGTGTATTAAACCAAATAACACATTTTGTTTTATCCATTTCAAGTCTAGAATGCAGGTTTACATTAATTATACAGAGGTGTACAACTTTGCTTGCGCCGTTTTGCAATAGATGGCTGTAGCGGTACCTAAGTGGTAGTTGAAATAAATAGATCGTAGATGTCATACAATAAGCTTAGGTATTTGTAAACATAACGTCATAGAAATATCAGTCGATTTGTGTCTGCATCATAAAGTTATTCTCGATTAAACAAGTCAGCTTACGAGCCAAATTCTCGTCATTTGCGGGGAGGTTTTAATTTTTTGCTTTAAAATGAAGAAATTTGCGGGTGAGGCTTATCGAATGCTCTCAAATACCTATGGTGAGGCCGCTATTAGTGAAAGAACGTGCCGTTTCAACGCTTCAAGATCGGTGATTTTGACGTCGAAGACCAGCATGGCGATGGAAGAGAGAAGGTTTTTGAATATGCAGAATTGGAGGCATTACCTACTTGATTAAGTATGACTCAAAGTAGTGGCCAGCGATGGACAATACTTTTAATCATAAATGTGTAACCAGTTTTTTACAATAAAGCCTCGAATTTTAGAAAAAAAACGGCGGAAGAAAAGTTGACTTTTTCCGAAATAGACTAATTTAGGTATAATAGTGATTTATAATGTAATTTGGATTTAATTTATTGTTAGATATAAATTTAATTAAAAAAATTATAAAATAACTTATTAAATTTAATTTAATCTTTTGCTCTATGCAAATAAAAATGTGTGAAGCACAGGTAGGGCTGATAAACAAGTCAGAAGTCGTAGGACACGACACGTTTCTTCGAACAACGTTTGAGAAATCCGCCCAAGCCCAAATATTATACGTATGAACACCAACTCGCTATGGCGAGGCAAAACTCTAGAATTCATCCGTACCGATTTTCACTTTTATAACATCCGCATAAGGCTCATAGTCGCTCTTGACAACTTACTTACTTACTTATTACTATTTTGATACGGAGCCTTTGTTTGAAGGTTGGCGAATTTATAGGAGGTGCTTCAAACTGCCGCTAGATGGCGCCACAGTTCATTCTAACACGCGCAAGTGAAATGTTCCCGCAGTTTCAGGGGTCTCCGGGCTTACGCAGTTTCGTTTGCCTGAGGGCTGATGGGCTTAGACGTTATACACGTCTCAGTCCATTCTAGTCTCAGGCATAAAGAAAATGTTAAACATAGATGCTTCTGATATGGGCACGGACGCAGGCTTTTTTTCACGAATTTCGGGTTTGTCCGTAGTAAAAGCTGTTCATAATGATGAGTATTATAAGCCCTTTTCGGCTTAGCATACCCTTTATGAATAACCCTGTATAACAGCTGTAAACAGGTATCTGCTACTTTATATAGGTACATCGAATCAGATAAAGCTAGCATTTTACAAATTTAATAATACAATACAGGGTTATGAGGAAAGGGTACGCTAAGCCGAAAAAGGCTTGTAGTATGCCATATTAATACTCTTATCCTTTTCTTATAATCCTGGACTATATTATTCATATGTCCAATGATATTTTATGATATATTATGTACCTACATATTTTATGTATTTAATTTACTCGTATAATAAGACTAGCGGCACCCCGCATTTTTTTTGGTAAGCTTAATAAGTATCCGATGTTACTTAAAAATATGTGTTCAAAGTTTTATGATGATCGGTTAAATAGTTTTCGCGTGAAAGCGTAACAAACAAACTTACATTCACATTTATAATACATATTAGTAGGGATAGGTAATTAATAATTATGTCTTTTATTTTATTTTTATTTTATCTTATTAGGTACTTGTCTTATCACAGGGTTTTACACAGGTCGAACCTGGACCCGATTAGCAGTTGACCGAGGCAGATGGCATAACGGGAGAGAGGCCTATACCCAGCAGTGGGATAGAGAGGGCTGCGGATGATGATGATGATGACTTTGCAAGTTTTGGCCAGCCTAGTTATTTTAGTATAATGTTACCGCAGTAATGGCCCATTATTTAATCTAACATATTTTGTTATGGTGTTTGGCAGATGTCGCCACTTAAGCTCCCAACGATTGTGATCAAGTATTGGTTTTTAGTTTGAAAAGCTAAGACGCTAGGTGGCGCTGCCAGTAAGTACTACCCTTAGTCTGAGTTTTGATAGTTTTCGAAAACGATCATACGTTTTATTAAGCCATACATTATAATAGTTTCTCACGTTTCCGCCAAGGGCGCTTTATTGTAATCTATGGAGCCTCACAAAACGTTTGATCGTTTCGAAAACTATTAAAACTCAAACTAAGGGTACAGAAGGGCCACTTAAATCCTTTCAACTATATTATGTTTTTGTTATTTCTAAAGCCTTTAGAAATGACTGTTAGATACCTAAATTTATGGCTCTTTTAGATGCAGTTTACGCATTGGTGTACAATTCGTAAATTGCACCTAAATATAGACGCATATAGGTAACCCCGATTTGTTCAAAAGTCATAGACAATTTTCCATGTATGGAAAAGATTAAATTGTTTAGATACGTCAATTCAAGCCTTTAGCAATAGCTGGTAGGTAAACAGCTAATTTCTGGCTAATTTGGTGGTCTTTTTAGGTGCAATATATGCATTGTACATAGTAGACCAGATGAGTTCAAAAGTGATAGATGATACCCCGTGGATGGAAGATCCGCGGGTTGAAAATTGCAGTTTGTGTCCCAGAATTTACGTGCCTGTGTGTGCGACTGACAACAAAAGCTACATGAACCCTTGCAGAGTTGTTTGCATGAACCATAAAAGGAAACCAAACGATACGTGGGTTCTGGTAAAAAGGTTATTTAACTAAGTAATTTTTTTTATAATTTTTAAAGATTTATTTCACGTGTTTATCACATTCGAGTCTCTATAGCTTGCTACTCTGTTTCCTAATCATCTTTAAACATAAACCCACTTTAAGCGTTCCGAACCAATATGATAAGAAACCCTTTGCTCGCGGCTTTAATGGCATGCAACATGCAACCGATATCTGGGAATAATCCTTAAAACGTCAGAGGCGTCATTAAAAAATTATGAGTCAAAAAATTATTTTCTTTCCATACCTTCCCAAAATACGTTATGTTATGTATATCCTACCTAATTTGTAATTGTTATGATAGTAGTGAAACGACCGAGAGCGAGACAACAAGTTTGAATAGAGTACAATCACTCTTTACTCTCTTTTCTCGTTCTTTTTCATACGTTTTGGAGCCTGATTTTTCTGTAGGTTTTAGTTTCTGAACTTATTCTTGTTTTTCCTGAATTAGGTACTCGTTAATTTCAGATACGGCGTTTGCTTTTATGGTGCATAACTCTAGGACATTTTACTAGTTCAACCTGGTTCTAAAAAAGCAGGGAATAACCAGTTCTGTGGATTGAAAAGTTAATCGGTTCAAAGTTAAAAACGACGTGAATTGGGCCCTCCTCTAAAATGTTTTTTGCAAAATATTTTTTGCTTATGTTAAAACGAATTACAAAAGATTGAATAAAAACTGTTACATTCTACATCACGCAGATTTATTTAACCATTGTCTATCAAAAAAGAATAATAGAAACAACCCATCTGACTAGTATTTCAATTTTTCTTATGGATGGGAGTGGGACCCATTGTTTTCAATGTTTTCGTGTTGCTATACAAGTGAATTAGAATATAAAATAATAGAAATGAATAGTAAAGATTGAGAAACGGAGGTTTTTTATCTAATACTAGCGGCCCGTCCCGGCTTCGCACGGGTGGACATTCATTTTTTAGTTCTATCATCAATAGTTTCCGCAGCGTATGCGATGAAAGACATTTCATGGATAATTTTTTTCCACCTTGGGTTACACTACTGAAGTTTTAGTAAGGATTCCTATTTTTTTCAGGTAATAAATAGGTATAGCCTATGTCACTTTGGGATAATGTAGCATTCGAATGGTGAAGGAATTTTGAAATCGGTCCAGTAGTTTTTGAGTTTATTGCACACAAACATCCAAAAATACAAAAATACAAATCTTTCTTCTTTATAATATTATAGTATAGACTAGCTGACCCGGCAAACGTTGTTTTGCCATTTAATGATTTGTAGTGATTTTTTTGGTAGTCAAATATAAAAATAACTAAGTATTTGTAAGTCTGTTTGTAGGTAAGTGGTATATAACTGAAAGAGGAATGGAGCGCTGTGAATAATAGCGGCCTATAAAAATAACAAAACACCATTATTTTTAATTCGTTGTACTTTTTCTTAACTAATTTTCAAATTACATTTCTTTCACAAATTATGACAATAAAAAGACATTTTCAGTCTAAAAGACTTTAAACTTAGACTTTAGACTTTATTGTACACTAAGAGTGTACGATTTTCAATGAGTTCATCTTTAGCCAACACAAACAAACTGAATGGTTTACCCACGCTAGAACATGCCACGTATAATAAATTGTTCGTATAAAAACACAGTGTGCCCAAATCTAAACCACAATCACCTACCTTTCTACTCGTATGCCACAAACAGACCTCTTTATTTATTTATTTATTTATTCAATTTACAACAAAAACTTACAGTCTAAGACCAAAACGTTTTGCGCCAAACTTAAGAATAATAATAATAAGAATATGAATATAATTATAATATAATATAATAATGAGGGGATAAGAATATTATTTATTTTATTCTTTAGACCTTGTGACTTATTGATGTGTCATTAAGAATGCCAGTCTAATTGGTAATTGAACCCATTTGAATTCAATTGGCACATCTGTAGGAATAAAGAGAATTTGTAGTTTGATTCGTAGTAGGTAGAAATATATATCAAAAACCATGAAAATTATTCCGGACGTTCTCGAGTTATAATTAAGTATTTAAAAAAACCCGACTTTGTTGTAATTAAAGATGTGATGATGTGTTAATTTAGTATAGATAACACGCAACTGGGCGTTAGGTAGTTGATAGACTGTATATCATTTAAATCTGGATGTATATATAATTATCATTTAAAGCATTGCTTTATAAAAAAATCTATCCTTCTATGTCTTAAAGCGAACCAGGAAGAACCTTTCAGTTCCGATTTCACTATCAGGTTTCCAGAAAGATAAAGTAGTGAAACTAGTGAAAGTATTTTCCGGAAACAAAAACAAGGTTATCTGGCCGTGTCACGAAACGACATTGTTCAAGGCGTCCGAGCGTCTCTCCCCTCCTTATCAGCGAGCAAAGGTCGTTCGAGGTCAATGTAATCACAGCTCACGCACACCTGGCTTGTTTAAGATTTTGCGATGATCGCTCTGAAACTCGTTGTAGGACCTTTTAAGATTCCGTACCTTAAAAGGAAAAAAAAGCAATTATAACATCACTTTGCTGTCCGTCTGTTTGTCAAGATCCTTTTTCTCAGGAACGCGTGGAGGTATCATGCTGAATTTCATATCAAATACTCAAGTCTACTGTCCCTTAAAGCTGTGAAAAAATCAAACTTTTAAGCCAAAGCAATCAAAAGGTACACAGGTTTGTACGAAACCATCGGTGCGCGAGACCGGTTCGCGCTTGGCCGGTTTTTGTTTACGAGGGGGATATCTTCGTAAGAAGCCCAGCTGCCATGGGGTGCAGCCGGGTTACCTAGTGCAGGGGTTGGCAACCCGCGGCCCGCGGGCTGCATGCGGCCCGCGTACCCCCTCCGTGCGGCCCGCGAAAAGTCGGGGAAAAAATCTGTAATTTTACGCCAAAACTAATTCATTTGACACCCGCGTAAGGTGGCTTAGGTACTTGACATACCTCTCTATACTCGGCTTGTTTATCATCGTAAAATTTGTCGAATCAATCAATTGTAGAGTCAAATGTGAAATAATGATTTAACAATTATACTATGATTAGTCATAAAGTTATCTGTGCAAACAATTAGCGAAAAATAAAAGTTCCACTGTAACAATGGTCGGGCCGCATACGGCCCGTGAGCCTCCAACTAACTTTTTAACCGACTTCAAAAAAGGAGGAGGTTATCAATTCGTCTGTATGTTTTTTTTTTTATTTTTTTTATGTTTGTTACCTCATAACTTTGGACTGGGTGAATCGATTTTGATAATTCTTTTTTTTTTTTTTTTTTTTTAGTCCAGTTCTGATAATGGTATCCAAGAGAAAACCATATAAGTCTTAAATTTGCATTAAGTACGTGCGCGACAAATAGATGAATAACTCAATAGTCGGTCTTTTGAAGTCGGTTTTTGTTTTTTGTTTTGTAAAAATAGTGTTCTTGTTATTAAAGTGAACAGCGGAATCATAACTTTTTTAAGAAAAATTTTCAAAACTAAATTCCTTTTCATAGTAAACTTTTTGTCATAGGACTACTCTAAGTGGCATAATTAAAAGGTTATTACTGTTTTAATCCGACCCTCGCGCATGCATTACAAGTACTTAGTGCAACGGTGCACAGCTGTCAGATTCTTTGAAATGGTCCGGTGCGCGAGCATATAAACGAAATGTTAGGCGTGCTTATCACACACTATACATTGTTAGTTAAAATTTATGTACTATAGTTCGATAAAAATCGTAAAATGCTATTATTTACTGGACTAGAAAAATAAAATTCACCGATTGTCAAACTTAGAAAACAAAATTAAGACCACAGACAAATCGGGAAATATCAGATATAAAGGAGTAGGTACCTATATTTAATCGAAATAAAACCTTTTAGATATGGATCCCTAAAAAGAATAAGGGCGGTAAGAAACTCTCGCTAAACTTTTAAGTAGAAATCCTATTGCGAACGCCTTAATTTAATTCCCTTTATATTTTTACAGCTTACAGCGCAATGAGGAGATTCAGTTGGCCCAAAAATGTCTATTTCCTTTTTCGTCGTTAGGGACAATTTGCTTTAGGTTTTATTCTCTTGATGTTTTCTGTTTGTTTTAGACGAAATTGTTCGATTTGTGGAAGTAATTTTCTTTAATTTAATTCCATTACATCGTTTTGTCAAGAAAACCAAAGTTACAGCCATATTAAAAGTTATAGACGATTTGAAATAAGGCTAGATGACAATATCAAATTAATAAATGCAGTAAACAACAAATGATAACTACGAGTAAGTAGAGACGGTACCAGAAAACAAAAACGTCCAAAAACATGATAAGTATCTAATAATAACATACCCAATAATAATTTGTTCACTGAAATTCTTAAGAGCTAAATACATTACAACCATTGGGTTATAGGTACACAATCTAAATACAATAATAATATCAAGGACAAGGGACTAGGGTAATCTAGTAGGACATAAAAAATAGTAATAAAGTACAGTAAGGTAAAGTTGTACATAGGTGTTAGCATCTGAACAAGAAAAAACTGAATTTCCGATGCTAACATCTTCCCCAGCTGAATTTGACCCATTAAATGTCACTCCGTTTGTTTAGAACAGAAAAATAATATAGTAACGTAAGAATATTTGAAGATTATTTTAAATTGAAGCCGTAGCAAGAGGAAGACGCAGCTCAGCTCGAGACGCAGCTGCCTATGCCAAATCTCAGACGGCCCCGCCCCTTTGTAGGCCGGGGGCTGTGATAACCGTGGTAACCAAAGTAACCTCGGAATCTCACGGTGGAGTCAAATTGAATGGAGAGGGTCCAATTCACTGGGTTCTTTCTTTGAGCTTACATTGAATTGGGCCCAAGTAAACTCTCGAGTTCGGTGTTACTAATGTAATATAATTGTTATTTTTGATAAGCTTTGCATTTTGAACCAGTTTCACTATGAAAATAACTTTGAAATCTTCGAAAACATCATCTGTTCTGTAGTTAAATGCCAATGATACTTGACAAAATGTATGGGAAAGCTATTTTTTCGCGATTTCCGGATTGGTCCTGGAAAGTTGTTCATAATGATGAAAACTATGAGCCCTTTTTGGGTAAGCATACCTTATCCTTATAGCCCTGTATTAACTCTAAAAGGGTTGGTTTTTCAAAAAAAAAGACAAGTTTGACGGTTGGTTTGGTTTTTTTTATAACTCAGTGTAAATAACAATAATCATCAAATCATCATGAATTATGTTTGACAAGTACAAAAAGCTTAGCTTAAGATAAGTACTTACCCAAGTAAATGCTTTTCCTTTGAAATAACTTGGCGTATTATTACAGATTTCGAAAACCAACCTTTGTGCCGTATTTTGGGATAAGTAGATAAATTAAACTTGTGTTCAGATTATATTTTATTTTATTGTGAATTTAATCGAGACCTACAGATTAAACCTCTTGTTACATATTCCGGTTCTTTTTTCTTATAAATTTTTATTGCGGTATGCTAGTAGGCTGTGTTAGCGCTGCATACCTATTACCTTGTTATTGTTAACCATGAAAATAAAACTGGATTTACAAATACCGATAATTATGTCTTTATTATCTTTTTTTCCAGTACTTCTTTTTATTTGTGATATATTTTACCTGTGAAAAAATATTATTTCAATAGGGCAAATAGTAGATTAAACAATTTATATCTCAGGGTGACGAGCGCAGTGTTGTACCGCGCAGGGTCAAAATTCGGGGCGGCGCAGACCTGTAGGCCTAGCACAACTACGACGTAAACTTACGTAGCGAGTATTTGATAGAAAAGTGTATGCCATTTACGCCTGTCAAGAGCGCCCCTGACGGGCGTAAATGGCGTATACTTTTCTGTCGAATACTCGCTACGTAAGTTTACGTCAAAGTTGTGCTAGATACACTGTCATGGGCAAACGTGACGTTTAACATCAGGCGAGCGATTTGCTTGTCTCGTCACTCAATAGCATAAAAAGTTAGATGACTATTTTTATACAAATTTAAACCAGGACGCTTGCACAATGCCTATTAATTATCTACGTACGTACGATGTTATTTTTTGGATAGTTATGTACTAGATGCCCTTCGCGGTTATACCCGCGCGGTGTTGAAAAGGTGTTCGTGAAAATTAACCTATGCGTTAATCCGGGGCAGAAGCAATCTACATTACAAATTTTCAAAATTGTTTTAGTAGTTACGGAGACACGTGGTGACAAAGATTCACACACACAAACTTTCGCATTTATAATAATATGTGTATTAGTAGATTACGATTTACGGCTAAATAGATACATGTGACGCCTCCGGTGTGAAATATATTATAAAAAGAAGCAGCAAACAGTCGAATTGAGAACCGTCTCCTTTTTGGAAGTCGGTTAAAAGTACCCACAGTCCACACCATAGACGACGGTGACCGCTTACCATCGGCAGCTCGTTTGCTTGCTTGTTTCAGCGTACAACTCTAGCTCCAGCCTAAAATTTTTAATATCCTAATTATTGTTAAAAGCTTTTCAACTTCGGTCGTAAAACTGAATTTTGGACTAACAGCATGGTAAGCAACTTCTCACTTAGGGTGCTAGAGTTAGCGAGCCGGTGTAATGGAAGGTGCAAGTTTAACAGATAATGCATCCTGGCGTAGCCTCATAAAGCCGACGCAAACGGAAAACTTTAGTTAGCCCTATTTTTCACTCAGAAAAACATGGAATTTACAATACGGCACGGACTTTTGAAGTTTTTTAAATTCTAAATATTTTATGCAGAAAATTGTAACTACATTACTTTTATAATCACTGCTTTCGAAACTGGGCGTGGGAAACCCGTGTCTTGGAAGTCATGCTTTGGAACTTTGGAGGGCGTTGAGTTATCTAGATAGATAGATATTTATAAGACACAAGTTACAGTTAGTATAAGAAAGTGTTAAAGGACATAATATGTAGATATACGAGTACGACTATAACTAAACAGTAAACTTACAATAGACAAAATCATTCAAATCAAAAGATGATGATGAAAAGATACTCTCAGTATTTCAGTATCTCAGTATTCTGAGTGTATTTTTTGTAGGGTAACAGGTAACATCTTTACAAAGTACCTACGCGGCTGCTATGGGATGCTGCCGGGTTATGTGGGATTATTTTCTTCTTTTTATCTTCTTATATACAAAAATGACCGATATGGCTAATTTTGATCTTGAAATGTTCATAGGGAAGGTTTAAAAGTAAAAAAAGCTTCGGGTTAAACAGCCGGGTGCAGCTAATACCTAATAACTAATAAAACCTCTAAGTAGTTGATCTCAGCGATAAGACCACCTTTTGTGCCTTTCTGTTATGTACTCGTATTTTACTATGTACATACATATGTGATTTTTTAGGGGTGTCAATAAGAGCTATTGTATTGAATTTTGACTTACCTTGATGCTTGACGGGGTGCCACAGAATATTTGGAAAAACACATCAGAGCCCGAGGAACAAAGTGAAACCTTCTATCATTCATCATATCATATCATAGAGACCATCTAGCCTCTATCAGAGCTTAGTGGATGCCTGGACACCTTTCCATAAGCACCTCAATCCACGAGTAGCCCACTGTAGGGAAGTTCCTAATGCCTAATGTTCCTAATGTTAGGTAATAACCTAACCACTAATTTATCCGCGAATTGACCAAGTTTGTTCAGAATATACGATGGTACACGCTCAGTCCGCAGCCAAGTTGCTCTAACTAACAGTTTTAATCTAATTAAGTGGTGGAGTAGGAACGTTAAGGCAAATAAGTTAACGTCGAAATGAGTTTTAAATGCAATGAAACACCTATTTTAATCTATTCGGTGCAAAGAAAACCTAGTTTAGTCCTCCTAATAATATTATATCAATCTTTGTACGTTTGTAAGTTTGTTACTCAATTACGGAACAACGGTTTCCGGTTGACATTTGTTTTGATTAGATCCTGGATCCTAGACATGCGCTATGCTATGCGTGACCTTTTTAACACGCTTTTATTAGTTTTATCTGTATGTTTGTAACCGACCCTTTTGGACTCGATATTTACTTTGATTTAATTCAAACTTTGCACACCTGTCAAAGACCGATGACAATGCGTGGTCTTTAATTTTTTTTTATACATATTTGTATACTAGCTGACTCGACAGACGTTGTCCTGTCAAAAGCCATTGCGTCAATTCTATGTCAAATGTCATATTGCGTAACTATAGCAACCGTAGTATGTTGATGCTAACTTGTCAATTTATAGTAAAAATTATCAGTATATATATAATTTGCAATAAATTAAAATTGCGACTATAATTTGAGATTTAAACTATCCTATCTCTCAAGTTGGATCGAACTGCACATGGTGTGCGAATTTTATTATAATCGGTTAAGTGGTTTAGGAGTCCATTGAGGACAAACATTGTGACACGAGATTTATATATATTAAGATAAGATAATGCGGCGAACAGGCAGATAGTCAGCCAGCAGCCTGATAGTAAGTTTAACCGTCGCCCATGAACATCTGCAACGCTAGCGGCGTTGATGATGCTTTGCCAACCCGGAGAGGTGATGTAGACTCCCTTTTTTCATTCCACATCTTGCAAGTCCGCGGGAAAAAAAAATGGTCAAACCGGCCGGTATGGGATTGCAAGATTCCAGCATTTCTATTTCAGCAGCACCATTTCAGCAACAGCATTTCCAGTATTGCAAGATATGTGGATGTGCCTTTTGACGATGTCGGGATGTGCGATGGTGGTTGTCCGACGCAGGAATGAGGTCAAATAGCTCCTCAGAATATTCCCCAAAAACAACCTGAACTTGACCTCTAAATTCTTCTTGACCTGACCTGACCTTTAGGGTCAAGAAGAGCTAGAAAGAACTGGGTAAATAAGGAATGGAACAGACTGCCAGCTTCCTTGTTTCCTGTAAGATACAATCTTGGGCTTTTCAAGGTCAGTATGAATAGGTATCTTCTAGGGTCTGCGTGCCTCACCTTCGACCACGTCGTCGCTTACCATCAGGCGAGTTCGTAGTTAAACGCGGACTCATTCGCGTTAAAAAAGCTATTGAAAAAATGGTCAAATATCACTTTATTTTATAGGTACTCTTATCGTCCTCTACGCATTACTACAAAACATAAATAACTCCTCTAAAGTACTAAGCTCCAGAGCCCATCCGTTCGATAAGTTAAGAACTTTTTGTAGCCAGAGTTACAGAGTTGGACTCAACATGCGGCCCGCAGGGATCATCCACGCGGCCCGCGGCCCACAATAAAGTTATAAAAGTAGTTTCATACTTCATTTACTGGAATAAAAGGAACAGAAGGTTCAGTTAATGTTTGTAATAGTAAGTATCCATAATGCTTTTACTTGTTTGACGCCTCTATTTGGTGTAAAAATATTATACTTTTTCGTTTTCGCTTGTAAAAACATGAAAAAAGTAAAATAAAGATTAAAGACAGTTTGTTCCAAAACTATCATAGAATGCAAAAATTTTTTTTAGATAATTTATCCCTTTATCTTCACACAAAATTCGATTCCAAAGCGTTAAACGTCCCTTGAGAGAGCTTGAGTCCGATATAACGACACTACAATTTTGTAAAAATATTATTACAAACGCGAAAGCTTGTAAGAATGTATGTTTGTCATCTGGAATGTGGTTGTTCATGGTCTGGATTAACACATAGGCTACTTTTTATCCCGGTAAAATGTAATGTTCCCGTGGAATAGATTGGTTCTAAATTAAACTCAAAAAGAGAAAAAAATACAAAAACAATCATAATTAAAAAAATGAAAAAGCGAATCAAAATTCTAAAATAACAAACTTTGTGCTATATCGACTATTAAGTATTATTATTATTTTTTTTTTATTCAATTATAGGCTTGCGTTTGACCACCATCTCGCCTGATGTTGAGCAACGATGCGGTCTACGATGGAGCACGCTTGCCTAGAAGGAACCGATTCACTCGCGACTTGAAGACACCCAAATTATTATTATTTATTATTATTATTAACTTGTATAACAGACGCAGCAACGCAGCTGCTACGCGGAGGGTAACCCTCCGAGGGTTGCAAAGGGTACGCGAAGGGGAATCATTGTTGTAGGTCCAGGTAGCTATAATACTTATCTAGACACGCGGTAGCGTGTCAAGCCAAGTTCAAGTGACAGAACTGGCGAGCAGCACCGTGTGTATATTACACGAACCATTTGGAGGCACTTTTGACCTCGTCATAACTCAAAAACTATTTCACATAAACGTGTCAAATTTGGCTCATATATTAAGACTTGCGAGATACATATGTGCTCCAAATTTCATAAACACACCTTAAACGGTTATTTAGATATTAACGTCCAAAAATCGTAATTTTTATCACTGATCTAACTATAGACTAAAACTATATCCATGTTCCAGATGACCTAGAAAGTTCAAATTTGGTATGCAGATAGGTAATTAGGTGAAAACAAAGGAAAAAATCTGAAACTGGTAAATTTGTATCATTTTATTATAATTTTGGAACACTTAACTTATACTTGGTGCCTCAGCAATCAGCAATCAAAACTTATAACAGCCGGTCTTTATGTGGATTTTAAGGTCTTCACGTGAATATACACGAGTAATCAATAGTCTATAAGATCACTACTATAATAAATAATTATTTTAAATGCATTTCGGTACAACGTCGCACAGCAGTGGGCTGGGAGCAGTGCGTGCGACTGAATGAGTTTGAAAGTGAGAACTCATTGGTAACAAATAGTTTTTCTTGAGAAAATGTCAAATTAAAACGAAACTCTCAAAAAGAGTTCTCTATTTGTCGTTCTCAGTCTTCTTTTTCAAATATTAGTGTTGTAACCAATTAATTACTGAATTTCACCAGCTTCATTCGATTTTAATCGTAATTAAATATTGATCAGCTGGATCAGTCAGGGGAGATTTTGTGAATGATGCCTTACTCGCATTCGAGTCTAAAAGTACAAAATAATATCACGAAGCAATGCACGCAAATAAATTCACAGAGTGAACTTTCGCTTTTTCTTCATTTATTGTGATTGAGTGAATGTTTTGTAACTAAAAATATTAAATTAAAGACAAATTGACCTTTTGTATTTGACATTGTACCATTTGAACCATTTCAAAATACCTAAAATATTAAAGTTTATGTTTAATTTTCTAATCAAAACCTTAATCCAATAAACTTACAATACATAATCAAATCGATCAAATACTCATACAAACTTGAATCGATTTATAGTGAGTATCAAATACCGAGTCGTATGGTAACATCACTATAGTTACGTCGCGTTGACAAAATATCAAAACGCGCCTCTTGTGTTGACTATAATTTGTTAAATAATTATCTTTTTATTACGTATATCGTATAATACAATGAGTCGTACCATAGAATTACGGGTGGGTGACACACTTACCTTACACCGAATAATTCCAATGCCTCCCGATGGAAGCTGCCTATTCCATTCGATTGCATATTCTTTGTTTGAGCATAATAATATACAACAAACAAATACGTTGCGTGAGACTATTGTAGAGCATTTATGTCGTAACTGGTATGATTTAAGTTTGTATACTAGTGGGCCAAACGGAGATCCTTACTGCTCTGAAGAAGAGTATCGAGCAAGCATGCTTTGTTCGACAACTTATGGAGCTGCTTCTGAGTTAAAGGCTGCAGTAAATTTGAATTCTTTACAAAAAGTAATGATATCCCACCAAAAACATAAATGTAAAAAAGGAGAGCCAAGTTCAATACAAAAAGAATGGAGATCTAAATGAGTGCCAAGTTTGATGGTCAGTCCTGAAATTTATTTAGGCTGAGTCTATTCGTACGGGTACTGTACGAATAATTTATGATTATTAATACGGGTACTGTACGAACAATTTATAATTATTAATACGGGTACTGGACAAATAATCACTTCCTATGGCTGAGTCTATTAATACGAGTACTGTACGACCAATTTATGATTATTAATACGGTTATCATATTTAAAAAAAAAAAAAAAAAAAACCTCACAACCTAACCGGACACGATTAGTACAATTTTTTGGAAATAACATCAATTTTCTTCAAAATTTTTGCAAACTTTGAAAAATAGTAGCGTCGGTACGACTTTAGAAACGCACCAATAACCTAACTTTTTTCGCTTCCGTAGAAATTAACCTAACGCCTTTGTCCTAAAAAGCGATTGGCTTTCTAGCACTTCGCCGGCCGCTGCCGCGGCACGCTCGCTACGCTCGCTCGGCTCGTGCGTTGTTTTTCATGTTCTAACATAACCTAACCTATTGATCGTTTGCTTCCGTAGAAAATGAACCTTGTCTTCTAAATTTCAAATTGAATTTTTATATTATTTTATTCGTTTAATTCGCGTCGCGCTGCATACTTGGATTCCTATTATTAGCTTGTTACCATAATTATATTAGCTAATCATCCAATTCATTCTTAATTTAAAAAAAAAATTACCCGTACAAATAGTCACTTCCATTTATTTATACTTTAATATAAAACATCATTTTTCTTATAACTTCGGATATATTGTAGCCTAAGGTTTGACTTGGCTAGTTTTCATATACGAATTACAGGTATATTACATAGCCTTCATAAGTTCTAAACCTGTTACTTGTCGCTTCTTATTTTATTATTATTTCGAAAATTTGGCATGCTGGTAGAATCTAGCCATCGAACATAATAATTTGTTTATGAAAACTAGCCAAGTCAAACTTTAGGCTACAATATATCCGAAGTTATAAGAAAAATGATGTTTTATATTAAAGTATAAATAAATTTCAGGACTGACCATCAAACTTGGCACTCATTTAGATCTCCATTCTTTTTGTATTGAACTTGGCTCTCCTTTTTTACATTTATGTTTTTGGTGGGATTAAACATACATAATACATGCGTGCCTCGCCGCCCGCGTACCACGTCTGCCCCTCGCTCGCCCTCCACGAGCCCCTCAAATTCTATTATATTTAAGGGCATTGGGCAACCGGCACCCGGCACTGCCAGTCTGTCACTCGCGCCTCTAGCAGTCACCCTCTCGTGCCACCGGCGTGTGCGCCTCAATATTGTTTTTTTTCTTTAGTTATTATTGCCGATTTACCAGTAAATATGATTTACCGTTTGCTTAACTGTCTCATTTCAACCGGAAAACAACCTACACCGCCGCCGATAAATTCCTGTTTTAATATATAGCACCCAACTAGTGGCCTGAGTTAGGCTCGCCCAACTCTGCGGCCTCGCCCTAGCCAACGATCCTTTGAAAAGCGTGGGGACGCGTGTGATTCTTGTGTTTCCCGTTGTGCGTCTGAACATTATGCGACAGTGGCTCGACTCGCCTATCACCCATCATGCCACCGCAGACAAGAAACAAAAAGAGAGAAGAAAACTCAGATAGCAGCGACGAGCCGACGATGACCACACCGTGACAACACCGAGTAAGCGAGGTAAGTCATATTATCCATTAACGCACTCGTGGTAGCGATACATGCCAATGCAAATTAGGGTGGCCCACGCTTGCATGGGAAAAATTCAAACTCCAGTTACGTTTTCAGCCACCCCCTAAATTTTGTTACACGTGCTATTGCGATAATGTATTCAAAGTTTCGACAAATTATCTCAACTACAAGGAGGTGCTCAATCGCTTCGAACTTTGAAAAAATAGTAAAAAAATAGTTAACAAAAGTGTCAGGAATTGTACAAATATCTGATTTTCGTATATCTGTCGTATTTATTACACCATTAAACAAATATTATATAAGTTTGAGAGGTAAAACACAAAAATATTAATAAAATAAATACCCAAGTCTTTTCATATAACATTTTACGTTAATTATCTGAAAATGGCTTAATACAAGCGTAATGTCTAAGGGTTATAACATAAATACAGTGCTATAACAGGTGGGCTGAAAAGTTCGTAGGCTGACACATACATGGTGCTACTAGTATTAAATCCATAATTTTTTTAGCTAGCCCTAACCTTCAAAAGACACGTGTATAAATTTGTCAGCTGTCGTACTGTGAGCCAAAGCATTTTGAGCGAAGCAATTTGCTTTTGTTAGTTTGAAAAAAAAATGGATAATAAGGAATTCAGTGTGTTAATAAAGCATTGCTTTTTAGCGAAAAAAAATACTATTGAAGCCAAGGCTTGGCTTGATAAACATTATTCGCATTTCACACCAGGAAAATCAACTGTTGTGAAGTGGTTTGCTAAAAACGAGGCGAAATGAGCACGCAGTGGAAGCCCCAAAGAGCCGGTTACCGACGAAAACATCAAAAAAAGTCCAGTACTCAATACGCGATAATTGTATTAATGTGCAAATAGTAGAGCGAAATAACTTTAATATTTTATTTATTTTAATTTGTAAACATTCTGCTATTTGCCATATTTTTGACAGTCACCGTTGAGAAGTGGCTTGCTAAGTTTAAACGAGGCGAAATGAGAACCTAGGACGATACACGCAGTGGACGCCCCAAAGAGGCTGTTACCGACGAAAACATCAAAAAAGTCCAGTACTCAATACGCGATAATTGTATTAATGTGCAAATAGTAGAGCGAAATAACTTAAATCATTTTGTTTTTGCTAATTTGTGAACATTCTGCTATTTGCCATAATGTTTATTGGGTGGTCCTCAAGTATGTTTTTTTTAATTTTTTTAATGTTTTTGTCCGTTTCGATTGTGCTGGGGCGCCCAAAGCTGGCGTCGTCTTCGGAGGACTCTGGACCCTGCTGAAATAATAATTTTCAACGTTTTATTATTGAATGACCAGATTTCTCGTATATTGCAGACTTTTTTAATTTCATTAGTTGTTATTCTATTTTTTATGAAATTTTGTGATGTTTATAATTCGATAACTAGGACTATAATAATCGTAATTACTCAATACTTTCTATAAATACTAATTAGATGTGTTTCAACTGCTGATAGGTAGCTAGAGTAATTAACACGACTGCAAGTACCTTAGGGTCAGAAACTTTCAGCCGCCCTGGTACATACAAAATTGACATAGAGATGTTTTATTAAAAGTTACCGAACATCCATTTATGATTCATTCTAACAATAGAAGTTTAAAAATAGAGTCCAAATGTTTAAATATGAACAGTTTTACTTTATCCGACCTCTACTTCTCTTTGACAGCGATAGCGAAGACCGAAATTAATTTTGCGCGAAAATCAAAAATGGTCAAACCGCTATAACTTCTTTTAAAGCAAATATTTTCGATTTGTAATATATATTTGCTTATATAATCAGAATATACCAAGTAATCCCATGCGCAAAAAAAAATAGACCAGTGTAATTCTTAGCATGTGATGCCAACCGATTTGCTGGCCATAATCAGATCGCAGCCTTATTTTGTGACTTCTGAAACTTTTTCTACAGGTTCATGTGATTATTTTTGTATTTTTAAGCTTAAGAATGGTACAACACGTAAAACAGTTTTAGAAAAATATATATTTGGGCTGAAAACTCATTAAAACGTGATACTGTGATGATTTCTGCAAAGTCACGATAGCCGCGAAGATTTTAAACATTTTGTTCCGTTTGAAGTTTTTATTTTTCTAGGAAAAACCTCTTTGATTATGCCGTAAAATCACTTTTATTACTTAAATGCTTTATCAACATTTGTTTAAATTATTATTTCTATTTTAACTTGTATATTTCACCCGTAACATAAAAAACCATTGAGTACTATTTTCTAACTATTACCTATGACAATATTTAGTTAACATAAGCGCAGGCTAGGAAGTAAACTTGTTCCGTTATTATCTAAAACAACCCTGAAAGCATTTGCCTCGAATATAACATCACATACCCACATTAAAAAGAGTCAATTGAAACAATTAAAAATCACATAGGTAACATGCATTATGCTTGTATTATGTAATTTTCAAATAAAACGTTAATGGAAAAATCTTATTTATTTTATTAATAATCCTATGTCCTACTCAAACTTATAAAATATTTGGTTAATGGTGTAATCCGTGTAATAAATATATTACGACCGATATGAAAAAACTAGATATTCGTTCATACTGATTGAGCACCCCTTTATATACAGGGTTATTCATAAAGGGTATGCTAAGCCGAAATGGGCTTATAGTACTCATCATTACGAACAACTTTTACACAGAGACCCACCCGAAATTCTCGAAAATAATATAGAATAGTTTAAAAAACTAAAAAACACGCATTGTCATCGCTCTTTGACAAACGCGGCACGTAGCAGAATATGTACCAGTAGCCGTGGGGAACCACAGCTTAGCCAGCAGTAGTCACAGAATTCGCGTACCGAGTCACAGCTTAGCTAACAGTAATCGTAGAAATCGCGTTCGGAGCAAAAACACAATTTATTAGCTTCATAATATAATTATTTTAATTTATTTTTATGTATATTTTTTTTATTTTTTTGTATAATAATTTATTGTTATCGATCCTCGATATATCTACAAAGTTTGAACGAAATCCGGCCGTTTAAAGTGGGTCAAAATCGCGCCCAAATATCGATCTAGTATGTAAGTAGATCGGCCTTTCGGAGCTTCGTAGGGCAACCGTCTATACTAGCAAAAATGCTAGTATGATGCCGTGACGTCACAACTGTCAATCAGTTGTGTTTTGGCAGCCATTGATAAGTGATGTCGCCGAACTGTCAAAGTTTGTGAAGAAAATCACAATTTTCATGACAAACAAGGCATTATATGCTGTAAAATATTGAAAAATAGAAATGAAACCACAAATCAATCCAGATAAAATGTGTAGCTTCACGTGCTAATGCTTAATATTCTAGTAATTTAATATTTTTGTAAATTATCTCATATCTGATACAAAAACCGAGTAAGTGATTTCAATAAAAAAAGATTCCGATTCAACTCAATTTAATTTATTTATAAACAAAAATGAAATGAAAAGCCGGGTAACTAGATAGACTATACATATGACACAATACTTATTAATTCTCAAAGTTTTCCGGGTATAATTGTGAATGTCAAAATGTACTGATCTACCTACATATAGTAGGTACGTACTTCAAAAATAACTTTTCCAGTACCTACTCCGAGATCTATTCTCAAATAGTGAGCTTGTTAACTAGTGCAAGCTTGTTTATGTCACTTCGAATATAAGCACGGTGGCTCAGCGGTTACACGATGCGTTTTCCAAGCCGAAGGGCGTGAGCTCAAACCCCAACGACGAGCACGAACGTGAACCGCTGGTAAAGGAAAACGCTTCATACGCTATGTAGGGAAGATTCCCTAGATAGCGTACGTTTTTTGTTCAAATTTTCTCTCGGATTTTTTACTTGACTGATAAATAGCCAACCGAGTACTAGAAAGTACTTTACTTTGATGTTTTACCTACATATTTTAAAAATTCTGTGTTAAAGCACCTAACGGTGTGTTCTGGAGGTCTCATTTGAGACCCGGTTCTTTCCTTCCAAGCTAGGTGGTATACCGTTTTCGACCATTGTTTAACATCAGTGAGCTGTGGTCAAACGCTTAGCTTGTATTACTATAAAAACGAGGCCAAACTTAATATCGAGCGAAATGACGATCTTTAATTAGAAACCTACAACGTCAAAGTAAATATAAAACGTTAAATACTTGCAAGTACATACTAGTATTTATTTTTTGGTTCCATTGCATCTTTCAGCAATGAGCATTGGCTCAGGTCAGGGCCCGTCCCACGACCTCTCATCATGATGGTTACGTGTTGAGTGTTGATTCCGACGCTGCGCGACCATGAAACTTATTACGCGGCGATACGATTCGCGGTCGCGCAGCGTCGGAAACAACACGTAACCATCATGGTTTTAAGAAGTCGTGGTACGGGCCCAGGTCCTTAGGGAGTACTGAAGGATAAATAACCCTGTTAACATATTGCCGTCTAGTGAAAAGTACCACACAGGCAAAATGTGTTTTTAAAGTTGACTTGAAGTTTACTTGACTTGTCTATTTTAAAAACGTAACATTCGTCCCTCGCCTATTGACCCTTAAAACTTTTGTTTGTTTTTTAAGTGTTTTGTAATTTCAAATTTTCCGTCTCATTATGCCGTGTCTGTACTTTTTAACCGACTTCAAAAAGGAGGAGGTTATCAATTCGACTGTATGTTTTTTTTTTATGTTTGATAGCTCATAACTTTTGACTGGGTGAATCGATTTTGATGATTCTTTTTTTATTAGAAAGCTGACGCTTTCCATTTGGTCCCATTTCAATTTAGTCCAGTTCTGGTAATGGTATCCATGAGAAAACCATTTAAGTCTTAAATTTGCATTAAGTGCGTGCGCGACAAATAGATGAATAACTCAATAGTCGGTCTCTTGAAGTCGGTGTTGTTTTTTGTTTTGTAAAAATAATGTTCTTGTTTGTCGAAACATTTCGCGGCTATCACACACACAGTCATAATAAAATAGAAAAGCTTTTATTTTATTTGGCATATGTGGTTCTTTTTATTTAGATGGCTGTTCACTGCGATTTGTTAGTTAGGTCATAGAATAAATAATAGTTACTCGCCAGTCCCTGTGCTTAGTTCACTTCTGGAGGGGTCATAACTTGAAGGCTTTCTCGGACAATGAAGTGAACTAGGCATGCCCTTTCCGAGAGTTTTATGGCTTGTTGTAAGGGTTTTATAACATACTAGCTGACCCGTGCCCACTTCGTTGGGCATAATGTTAATTAAACCCGAAGCCATCGCGCGCCGTCCGGGCCGTTTTTTCTCCGATTCACTTTGCAAGACGGACTATCACGTAAAAGCCTTTTTATTTTTCGGTTTTTTATATAACCTATGACACTCAGCAATAATGTGGCTTTCTATTGGTGAAAGAATTTTTAAAATCGGTTCAGTAGATCCCGAGATTACCCCTTACAATTTAACAAATATACAAACACACAAACTTTACTTCTTTATAATATTAGTCTAAAAGTATAGATTGAAGTGTAAGATTGAAAGAGACTAGGTAGGTGAGTAAGTAGGTACCTTCGCTTCATACTAAATAATTATGCGTTTTTAAGCTTTTATTTAACTTGCCCTGTTAGTATGGGCAAAACCTATAATCCAGGGTGTGAGCTAGCTACATACCAAAAGTCATTTAATTCCGAACTGCCGTTTTTGCGTGAGAGCAACAAATGTATTTTAAACATTCACATTTATAAAATACAAGCGGCGCGCGGCGCCCCGCAGTTTCGTCCGCGTTTTCCGGGATAAAAAGTAGTCTATGTGTTAATCCAGACTATACCAGACCATGAACAACCTTAATTCCAAATTCATGTAAATACGTTCAGCCGTTTTTGCGTGAAAGAGCAACAAACATACTCAAACTTTCGCGGATATAATATTAGTAGGAAGTTAAAGGACTGCAGATTTAAACTAGCGACATCTAGCGGATAGCTAATGAACTAGATTGATTTCACAACATGAAGCTACCAACAACTTAGACAGGTCACCTCTTTTATTGCAAACACACCCTTCCATCAGCCTCAGCGATAATTCACTAGATGGCGGTATTAAAAATAATAACCGACACACAGTGTTTCCTCGACGGGTTAATTTTTTTGTAAATGTAGGTTTAATTTTAAATTGAATCGTTCTATAATAGTTCCTGCATGTAGTCTCATGAAGTCAAGTTTGTGAGTGTGTTTGTTCCTCTTTCACGCAAAAACGGCTGAACGAATTTACATGAAATTTATATTCTAGTAAACGCGGGCAAACTGTGGGGCGCAGCTAGTAACATTTTATTCGCTGGAATATTTCAATGAACTTGAGAATAATGAGTCGCATAAAATAGTGCATTCTCAATTGTAGATTTAATTGTAAAGATTAAAAATATTGCCAAAAACAATTATTGTTCTGATTCCATGTATTTTTTTTCTTTACAAATACATAATCTTTGTCATTTTCCGAACAGTCGTCCCCCAGCCCTAGGTAAAGGATTATCCACTCTTTACGCTACACCCTGTATACCTATACCTTATGGATAACTAGCGGCCCGTCCCGGCTTCGCACGGGTAGACACTATATTTTTGAGATGTGAGCTTAACCTATTTAAGTTAGATCGAACTGCACACGGTGTGCAAATTTGATTGAAATCGGTTAAAGTAGTTTAGGAGTCTATATAGCGGTCAAACAACGTGACACGTAATTTATATAATTATATTAAGATAATATATTATATTATAATCCTACTTTCTACTAAATAGTATAAACGCGACAGTTTGTAAGAATGTATGAATGGTTGTTTGTTACTCTTTCACGAAGAAACGGCTGAACGGATAAATTTACAAGATGGTATAAAGGTTGTTCATGGAATGGTCTGAATTAACACATAGGCTACTTTTTATCCCGCAAAGACACGTGTGAAACCGCGGGGCGCATCTAGTATTATAAAATTATATAGGGTTACTCATAAAGGGTATGCTAAGCCGAAAAGGGCTAATAGTACTCATCATTATGAACAACTTTTACATGGGACCAACTAAAAATTCGCGAAAAAAAAAATCAGTTATTCCATACATTTTGTCGAGTGTCATTGAGATTTTTCTATTCATACGAGTACGTGTAAAGTGTAGATAAATCTTCATGTGCACTAACGACAGTGCGCCACTATCTGGGTACGCACTCAGAAGATCTGTCACAAGGTCACAACGTCACAAGTAATTTCTGAGAGTCACACAGCACTTCAGACACTCTCAGACAAGTTTAAAACGAATGAATACTGCGTGTAAGACATATTTTCCTATTCTTTTTCGCTATCCTGTTTCCTACAAATCCTTGCCAGTTCCTAATCTGTTCATTTTTTGTTGTCAGGTACTCATCGACGACTTTAGTTCCGCGGACCGGCGCTGCACATTAGATTCGGCGCTTCCTAGTCAGACCTCCTTCAAGTTAGGCAAGCTCATCAGACCACCGAGGTAAGTTTGCATGTTTTTAGATTATAATAAACTATTTTTATTTCAACGTTATATTTTCGGTAGATTTATTTATAAAATTTCTATACGTGTGTTTGTATTCTACGTTCTAATATCAAAATAAATATTGTACAGGAGGGAGAAGATGTAAGCATTCCGGCGAAGGCGAATGCAAAGTCACTTCAATTTTGCGCGATAAAATCGTACTCCAGCATGGAAAACAAAATGATGATGATTTACATATTATGTATTTTACGAATAACAAAGATTATACAGACCAAGAAACCGTCAGATGAATATGCAAAAAGACTGACAAGCCACGACCAATACCAACGCTTGGTAAGATCAAAACTAAAGGAACTTTAAAAGATACACCATATTACGTGAAAGAGAACTACCCCAAAGCAGTCCTACAAATAAGAAAAGAGCTACAAGACCATGTAATAGCCGAAAGAGAGAAGGGAAACACAGCCATAATTAAATACGACAAGCTTGTCATTTTGAAAAATACGCTCACCAACACTAACAACAAAACAAACCTCTCAAATTCGCCGGAAAATGCTACAAACAGTTATGCTGAACGGATACTCCATACAAACAAAACGAATAAATCTCTAGCTACTCACACAAAGCAGAGATCTTCAAGTTGTTCCAAAACATTTTAAAACCGGGAATGTTAAATTTTATAATAAGCAAAAATAAAAACATCAACACAAACATCCAAAGCAACACCAGGAAGGCGTAGAAACAAGCTCTCCAGTCCCTCCCAAAATAATAACAAAAAAATTGAAGAACAACCCACAAAAAACATAAAACAAATATTCCAAGACCATTGGTCGCTGCGGGAGATTCTGACCACAACCCTCCAAGGACATCATCACACCACACAAAAAAAAGCGTCGAAGAAAAAAAACATATTTATGTAATAAACTACAACGTTCGACCATTTTCATCCTATGAAAGAATACTGGACATGGAGAATATAAAAAGGGCAAAGAAGTGGCAGAAAAGGTAACAATAAACAAAAATAAAATTTAAGAAGAAAAATACACAGTCCTAGAAAAAAACAAGAACAGGGTAGAAGACCAAGAACAAAGAGTATTATTTTTTGGCCTGCAAGAAGACTAAAATTCCTACTCCAGCATGGAAAACAAAATTAATGTTTTCGTATTTATCTATTTATCTATTTTACGATTAACAAAGAATAAACAGATATATGAGCCATCAGAAGAATAGGGAAAAAGACTGACAAGCCACGACCTAGTTGTTACCTTCGCAACGCTTGGTAGAAAGATTAGTTTCCTCAAAAATAAAAGAACTTTAAAAGATACACCATAACTATTACGTGAAAGAGAACTACCCCAAACCAGTCCTACAAATAAGAAAAGAGCTACAAGACCATGTAATAGCCGAAAGAGAGAAGGGAAACACAGCCATAATTAAATACGACAAGCTTGTCATTTTGAAAAATACGCTCACCAACACTAACAACAAAACAAACCTCTCAAATTCGCCGGAAAATGCTACAAACAGTTATGCTGAACGGATACTCAATACAAACTATTAAATACGCACCGATTTGCATTAAATAACTGAGCACACACTACTTTGGACAGGATGACACACCAGACTGCTTTTCTCGGAACTACCCTCATTTTAGGACATAGCATGCCTTTCCCTCGGGATAGCTCCGTAACGTTCCACTAGAGTACACTTACACACACTACTGAGTTTATGCTTGAAATTGTCTAATAACTTTATTGTCTTTTTTGTCTACTTAATAACTAATACTATGGGTATATTTATTTATTTTTGTGCTAGGTAGTCTCCTATTCTTCTTCTGTGTCGGACACTCGCTCTTCTTCAGATTCTGTACTGCTAGTGCTAGTGCTGTACTGTGTGTCCGATCTTATTTTCTTATTTGTTGATAGGGGTGAGGTCGACAATGCCCGCTTGCTTCTGGACGTTGCCCCGCTCGGTATTACAACCTCTTGCGGCCCTGTCACCCCAATAATATCCGCCCATTTCCTTGGTGAGGGTATTATTATGCGACTGTCTCCTTCAGTTCCGCTTTCCTGAGCTTCCAATTGTTGCTCGATAGCTCTAGCCCCACCACTCTGCATCTGGTTTATGTGCCTCGTTAACAGCTTCCCATTCCACCGCACCAAGTATCCCCACACACCCCCCGGTGCGCTTCTCTACTACACCTTCCAACCAACGAGGCCCTCTGCCGTAGTTCCTGACATACACCGTCTGACCTATGTCAAATGAGCGCACTTTGACATCTTCATTAGTTTTTTCTTTCTTGATGCTGTATGATAATGGGTTTAGACTGTCGAACTTGGTTCTAAATCTACTGTTATTCAAAAGCTCTGCTGGCGTCTTTTCATTTACTGTATTCGGCGTAGCACGCAGTCCATACAGTATGTTGGGAAGCCGGACATGCCAAGGCTCGGCTGTCCACTTTTTAAGTTTGTTTTTTACTGTTTGCACCGTACGCTCTGCTTGTCCATTTGACGCTGGATGGTACGGTGCCACTAGTATTTGTTTTATGTCGTATTCCTTTAGATATATCTTAAATTCCTCTGATACAAAACTTCTTCCATTGTCGCTTACAATGGAATCCGGTAAGCCTTGTTCTGCGAATATGTCCCGCAGAGTTCTGATCAAGGTAGAGCTACTCAAATCATTGACAATTCTCACTTCGGGCCATTTAGAGTATGCATCTATCAGAATCAAAAAGTTTTACCTTGAAATGGTCCAGCATAATCTATGTGCAATCTAGACCATGCTTTATCTGGTTTGACCCAATGGTGAGTCACTTGTGTTGGCATATTTCTATTTTCTAAGCAGATATTGCAACTTTTTACCATTTCCTCTATCATTTTATCTATAGATGGCCACCAGAAATAGCTCCGGGCTAAAGCTTTGGTTATAACTATTCCATCGTGGTTCTTGTGTAACTCTTCTAGTAAATATGATCGCATTTTCTCTGGTATGACCACTCTGCTGCCCCACAAAATGCAATCACTATGCACTGACAGCTCGTTCCTTTTTTGCCAAAATACCTGATATTCCTTATCTACTTTTGATGGCCACCCATTCCTGATCCAATACCAAATTTTTGATAATATTTGGTCTTTTTTTGTTAATCGAGCTACTTCAACAGCCGTAAAATCTAATCTCACAGGAGTCTCTTCTATTAGCAGCACTCCCGAATATTCTTCTTCCACTTCAGACTCAGATTCCTTGGATGGCCAGCGACTTAATGCATCAGCATTTCCCAACTTCCTACCTTCTACATATTGGATTTCATAATCATAGGAGTTCAATAACAGTGCCCATCGAAGCATTCTAGGAGATATAACGTTAGGGATAGGTTTCCTTGGTCCAAATATACCCAACAAGGGTCTGTGATCTGTTTTAATTAGTAGTTTCCGGCCACTAATATACTGGTGAAATTTTTTTAGTCCAAAAATGATGGCTGCGGCTTCTTTGTCTATCTGTGCATAATTGCGTTCATGAACGTTCATAGTTCTTGATGCAAACATTATCGGTCTCACTGTTCCGCCATCCATCTCGTGTTCTAACACTGCTCCAAGCCCATATTCAGAAGCATCACAAGACATTATTAGTTTTTTCTTACTATCATAGTGTACCAAAGTATCTTCACTAGACAGCATTGCTTTAAGCCTTCCAAAAGCTTCTTGACATTTTTTATTCCAAGTCCATGTAGACCCTTTCTCCAATAACCTATACAATGGTTCAGCTATGGTAGCCTTATGAGGCAAAAATCTGTCATAGAAATTCAAAAGGCCTAAAAACGCTTGAAGCTCTTTCAAATTATCGGGCGCCGGTGTTCCTTCGATAGCATCTATTTTCTCCTTGGTGGGATGTATTCCGGATTGGTCGATCACATATCCTAGAAATTGTACCCATGGTACCGCAAATGCACATTTCCCTCTGTTTACCCGCAGGCCAGCTTCTTGTAATCTTTGTAACACCATTTGCAATCTTGTATTATGGATTTTCATATCGCTGCCACTTATGACTATATCGTCTAGCAGAACAGCTGTGCCCTGGATTCCTGCGAGCAAGGAAGACATTAGTCTTTGGAAAATCCCCGGACAAGCTTTGACTCCAAAAGCCAACCGTTTCACTTTATATAACCCTTTTGGAGTATTTAGTGTAAGCAATTTTGCAGTTTTATCATCAACCCGTACTTGAGTATACGCTTGCTCTAAATCAATTTTTGAAAATATTACTCCACCTTGCAATTCAGCAAAAGCTTCATTGAGTGTAGGCAGTGGGTAAGTATCAGTATTTGTTACTTCATTTACTGTAGAACGGTAGTCTCCACATAATCTTACTTTGCCATTTGGCTTCGGGACAACTACTATAGGTGTAGCCCATTCTGAGTGAGTAGTTGGTTCTAGAACGCCCTCACCCACTAATCTATCAATTTCTTTAAAAACTTCTTTTCTTTGTGCAAATGCCACCGGTCTACTCCGGAGAAATTTTGGAACCGATCCTTCATTTGGTGTAATATTTACTATGGGCCCTGTATATTCCCCCAGTCCTGGTTCAAAAACTTCCTTATACTTGTTGACTAACAGCTTTAAGTGATCTATCTCATTTGTAGTTACCTTGACATTATTAATCCCCTGTATTATGATTCCTAGTTCTGTAAACCAGTTTCGACCAATCAAGCTTGTACCGTTTCCTCTCGTTATCAATATTTTCATCCTTTTATTCATGTTTTTATATTTCACCACTACTGAAGCCTGTCCCAGCAGTGACAACTTGCCATCTGTATAATATGACCTCAATCCAACATCTGTTGTTTTTAACGGAGGTAATTTTCCTCTCCATATGAGTCTGGCTGTGTTCTCATTGATTATTGTGTATGGGCAGCCTGAATCCACCTCCATCAGTAGTTCTGCATCATTTAGCAACACTTTAATTTGGAATGGCTTTACTTTATCTTGTCTAATACTATTTAGACCCACCTCATCCAACCCGTTACAATCAGAATTGTGCTTTATCTGCTTGGCCTTCGCCAAACATGCTGCCTCTATGTGCCCCGTCTTTTCACAGTGCCGGCATTTGCTCCAACGGAATCTACATTCACCTTTGTGTTGCTTGCCACAGCGAAAGCAGTTAGAATTATTGAATTCTTTCGTACCTTTTTTGCTTGTAACCTTGTTAATCTCCATAGGCTCTACTTTTTGCATGACGCCACCTGTGCTAGGCCCGGCATGCACAATAACATTGGCATCAAAGTTGGCCGTTTCATGCGATAGTGCCACCTCGCAAGCCAGCTCCCATGTTAATTTGCTTTGCTGTAACAGTTTCTTCTGAATGTCCTTATCACTAATACCGCACACCAATCTATCCCTTAGAGTACGATTTAAATCTGTGAAATTACAGTGTATGCTTAATTTTCTCAATTGAGCAATATAATCTCTAATTTTCTCGCTTTCTCCCTGATTCCTAGTGTGAAATTTGTATGATTCTACAATTTCATTTAACTTTGGGTGAAAATGACCATTCAAGATGGCTACTACTTGTACAAAGGTAACCTCACTAATCTTCTTTGGAGAAACCAAACAAATTATTAGATCATACAAATCTGGTCCCCCAACTGCCAGAAAATTCGCTTTCTTCTTTTCATCAATTTCGATTTCTGCTGTATCTAGACAGTAGCAGAATCTTTCGATGTAGTTTTTCCAACAGCCATGTGCCACATCAAATTCGTTAAACTTTATACCCATAGTGTATTTTTCAGTCACTTTCACCTTTTTCACAACACTGAACTATTATTTAGCACTTTAGAACAGTTTTCTTCGTCGCCACTATTAAATACGCATCGATTTGCATTAAATAACTGAGCACACACTACTTTGGACAGGATGACACACCAGACTGCTTTTCTCGGAACTACCCTCATTTTAGGACATAGCAGTATTCAAATTCAAATATTTTTATTTCGGACTACAAAGGATCCATTAAGGAGCTTGCGGGTCATCCGCTACTACTTTCAGGATGCTGTTGTGCATCTCGTTTCTGCTCTTTTATTTCTTCTTTGGTTTTAGGTTTCGTTTTTTGGTGGCATTGCTGCAATACTAAAACAATAAAACATACTTTCACTAGGTACGTATTATTTTATATTCCAAAATTCATAATACTTAATAGAAAACAAAAGACCTGGATTAGCGTTAGCATTTCTGTTTCCGCTATAACAACCAATACCAAAAATCTGAATAAAATGCATTGTGTTGATGCACTCCCTCGAAGCCTCCTCACCAGCGACGCTATTTTCTTTTTTTTTTCTTCTTTCTTTCTTTTTTTCTGTATTCCATGATCTTTATGTACTGATTAGTGATGTTTTAAATGATTTGCTTATGTTGTCCTTTACATTAGTATCGCTTATGTCACATGTGTGTGTGCTACAAATTTGCGTGAGGCGTGATGCCGATGGAGAGCTATGCCCTGGTCATTCCTAAATTACCAGGGCATTGGCATATAATTTGGAATTTCTGTTTTTTTCTGTGGAATAGGCCTACCGGGGAAACCACATTAAAAAAAACGCGTTGAGTACACTACCTCAAAGGTGGCGTGGAAACGTGTGCATACCAACTTACACTTATATGTATTAATATATAACTTATACTTTACAACTCTCAGCTTTTTGAATCGTTATACATATCTCAAAAACTTAGAAAAAAAGTATTTTGACATTTTTTATTGATATTTAACTGATCTACAATTTGGGAATGGCTAATTTTAAGATGAAACTTATCGTTTTGCTGAATATCCCTAAAAACGCGTTTTTGTGACCTTTCACCCGGAGCAATTTTGAGATTTGTTTGGATGAGGACTTTTAAGATTTCATTCATGATGGTGTTTTGAACAATTCTACCAATTTTCAGCTGGGTGGGAACTAATGTAACTTCATGCTTATTTTTTGTCTAATTTGACCGAATTAATACAGAAGTACCTAACTGTTGTATGAAAGTTACAAAAGAAGTAGATTTTAAATTATAAATCTTAATTATAAAAATGAATCGCTGTTCGTTTGTCTGGCTATAACTCGAGAATGGTTGGACCGATTTCGCTTATTTTGATCTTGAAATATTTGTGAAAGTTCAGGGAAGGCTTAAAAGTTAAAAAAAAATAACGGGTGAAGCCGCCGGGTTCAGCTAGTTGTAATATAATAAGTTGTTCCTTAGTTACCACTTGTCTATAAATTCTTAATTGACTTGGCTGGATGAGCAATAAAATTGTCAAGCTATTTTTAATTACTTAGTACCTAAGTGATTCTTACCGTTTGTATTGATTACATTTAATAATTTATAATTATTATGTAACATGAAAAAAACTTTTATTATTTACTAGCGACCTGCCCCGGCTTTGCACGGGTATAAAATATAGCCTATGTTACTCAGGGGTAATGTCTGTAGCAATCTAATGGTGAAAGAATTTTTGAAATCGGTCTAGTAGTTTTTGTGTTTAATCAACACAAACATACAAAAATACAAATCTTTCCTCTTTATAATATTAGTCTATACAACCCAGCTATCTATCTTTGCTTATGTATGTTTGTAGAGAGTAGGTAGGTAATCTCCGGAACTACCGGTAAGAATATTTCGCACTGTGCCGGTACTGTGTCGGAACTGTGGCTTCACTGATATGTGTGAATCAACCTTTATTTTCACCGACTGGCAATTGGCTGTTTCGAACGCTCATGCATGATCGTCATTCTCGCTCTCTCTCTCTCTCTCTCTCTACTCCTTCACATGTTACTTCACATGTGAAGGAGTCGAAAATGGCAGGACATTAGTTGTGACGCTCGTGGATCCCACCGCATTACCTGAAATCGTTGTCGCGGCGGAGAGGGTAAAGGCCATGCTGCGCGCCCCGCCGGTGGTAAGTTTCTATCCTGTGTCTCTATACAAGGTTATACATAAAGGGTATGCTAAGCCAGCTAAGCTAAGTGAAAGTTGTTCATAATGATGAGTACTATGACCCCTTTTCGGCTTAGCATACCTACCCTTTATGAATAACCCTGTATTACTGACAATTATTTTTTTTATTAATTATATTACACACAAACGCGCAATTAAGATATTCGTTGCTACAATATTACTTACACGCTGTTCGACTTTGTGAATGCCCGCTTATTTGAAAATTTTGGTGCCGTTCCATACTAGATAAGTTTTTAGTTTTATTTCAAGATTTTTGGGGACAAGGTTTTAATACTAACTCATTGTGTAGGGCGCAGATGCGATACGCAACGGGTTTGGCCAAGACTTCACTTGGAATGCGCAGCAAAGCAAACCAGGTCCGTCAACCGTAAAAATATTAGATTCCTGCATGTAATACCGAATCCCTCCACAGATGAAGCCTTTTTTAAACGAAGGATCAACCCTCCTTCACTGCGTCATTCTCTGCCGGAGACAATTCGGAGGAAGACTCTGCTCAACGACCATACCGCAGGGACATCAGGGATAAATACAGAGATTTTGGTAAGGCAGGTGAAACTGTGTGGCTAAAAAGAACACAAAGCATGGAAACTTTGCTGATACAAATAAGTTTGGAAAGTATGCCGGTTATTTCCTTTTTATTCTACTTGCTTACAATCATGCAATGCATGTTTGTTTAGGTAATTTATCTATATCTATATATCTATATATCTATATATCTATATATCTATATATCTATATATCTATATATCTATATATCTATATATCTATATATCTATATCTATATATATAAAAATGAAACCCGTTTTCCTTGGTCACGGCCTCACGCGCGAATGGCTGGACCGATTTCACTAATTCTTTTTTTGTTGTATTTGTTATTATTAGGAGAAGGTTCTTACGGAAATAAATATTAAGAAAATCTCTCAGAAATATTGAAAAACCCTAAAAACAGCCCTTTTATTTTTCCCATACAAACGTTTTCTAACTAAAACGAGCTTTATTGCTATTGTATAAAGTTCATATTGAATTGCAAGCACTCACTGTTGTTTAAGCAATGTAGGTATGTTCCTAACGTCCAAGAGTCAATTTGCACTTTATTACCTCTGTACAAAGTTCAAATTCAATCATATCTATCAAAACAGTGTGCGTTTTATACTGATAATTTTTACTATAAATTGACAAGTTAGCATCAACAAACTACGGTTGCTATAGTTACGCAATAGCATGAGAATTATTGAGAATAGAGGTTATAACAAAGAGTTCCTATAATTATTCTCAACACCTTTGGTCACGCCATCACGCGTGAACGACTGGACCGATTTCAATTTATTCTACGTTTATCCCAAAGTCTACCCGTGCGAAGCCGGGACGGGCCGCTAGTATATATATAAAAATGAAACCCGTTTTCCTTGGTCACGGCCTCACGCGCGAATGGCTGGACCGATTTCACTAATTCTTTTTTTGTTGTATTTGTTATTATTAGGAGAAGGTTCTTACGGAAAAAAATATTAAGAAAATCTCTAAGAAATATTGAAAAACCCTAAAAACAGCCCTTTTATTTTTCCCATACAAACGTTTTCTAACTAAAACGAGCTTTATTGCTATTGTATAAAGTTCATATTGAATTGCAAGCACTCACTGTTGTTTAAGCAATTTAGGTATGTTCCTAACGTCCAAGAGTCAATTTGCACTTTATTACCTCTGTACAAAGTTCAAATTCAATCATATCTATCAAAACAGTGTGCGTTTTATACTGATAATTTTTACTATAAATTGACAAGTTAGCATCAACAAACTACGGTTGCTATAGTTACGCAATAGCATGAGAATAGAGGTTATAACAAAGAGTTCCTATAATTATTCTCAACACCTTTGGTCACGCCATCAAGCGTGAACGACTGGACCGATTTCAATTTACTCTACGTTTATCCCAAAGTCTACCCGTGCGAAGCCGGGACGGGCCGCTAGTAACTTAATAAATTTATAACTTTCAATTGGATTTTGAACCAGTGTGGGCCTTACCGATTGTCAATTGTTTCTACCACGCTTTTTTATTAGTTTCACCTGTATGTTTGTAACCCTTTTGGATTCGATTTTGCCCTACTTTGAACGATCAGATTTAATTCAAACTTTGTTCAAGGCCTAATTGCGTGTTTTTTAGTTCTTTAGACTATTATAATTATACTCGTATGTATATTATTTTTTTATCTTTTCTTTTATTTTCCAGCGTGGTGACTGCCCGGACACTGGTCAGGCCCTGATATAATTATATAGGCGGGATCGAGCGAGGGCGAGGTCTCGGACAAAGGAATATCAACTTTGTGTTCGAACCCGGTCCTTAACTCCATATTCGACCTCGAGTTTATCGTAAACCTAAGAGACACACGTGAAGAAAACTTCCCACAGGGACCATCTACTGCGCTCCTTCCGGCTAAGACATATTATCTAAAAGGTTAATATTTACTCAACATAATAATGCCATCATATATTTTTCTGTAAAAGCACTAATAATTCTAAGAATTTCTAGTAGGTATATTTATTGTTTCGTGTAACTTTCAGTCGCGACTTGATTGTATTACTGGCCGTTTTACTGACTAGTCTTTTGTTACTAGGAGCTGTGCTAGGTAGGAGTGATTCCGCTGGATGCCGTCAAGACCGTCGCTCAAATTGCGTGTGATCATCGGCGATGGTCCCAGTAATCGTCGACGGCAGAGCTCCACTCGTAAAATGAACACAAGAAATCTGTCGCGAACAAAGCCCCACGATCAAGTTCGTAGGCTTTGAATATATCTATCGTGGTGTAGTGCAAAGAAAGACAGTGGCCGAAGCTGGCAGGACTGTGAACGACATTCAGCTATAGAATCGGCTAGTCTGGCCGGTTAAAATCGGTTAAATAAAGTGGGTTATATTTAATATGTGTTTATTGTAGTTTAGTCTGCGGGATAGAATAGCGAAGAGGTCGGGACTGATTTTTAAACGATCTCTAAACTGATGTAGAGTCCTCGCTTTTTTGTTTGGTTGTTTTGGAGATAATGAAATAGGACTGAAGAAAAGCGACTGACAAACAGCGCATCGATTATAAAGCGGCTAAAAGTATCGAATTTGCTTTTGAATAAGAAATCGCCACGAAGACTGTCTCGAAAAGAAGTAGCAGTAGATGTTTCAACTAGTGAAACAACAACTTAACCAAGTAAACTTGTGTAATATCTTATATGTGAACCAGTCATATACATATTTAAATCAAGCGTATTATTGAGATGTACTTTGATATCTTGTACCTAATATTTTGCAATAAGTTAGTTTAAGCAAATTGCTGACCTGTATTTTTTATACAATCTTTAGTTTAAACAAAATTGTATAATTTACTTATTATCTATTGAAACGTAATAGTTTCTTTTGTTTCGTTCGTTTGAGAATATAATATCTATACTAATATTATAAAGAAGTAAAGTTTGTGTGTTTGTATATTTGTTAAATTGTAAGGGGTAATCTCGGGATCTACTGAACCGATTTTAAAAATTCTTTCACCAATAGAAAGCCACATTATTGCTGAGTGTCATAGGTTATAAAAAACCGAAAAATAAAAATGCTTTTACGTGGTAGTCCGTTTTGCAAAGTGAATCGGAGAAAAAACGGTCCGGACGGCGCGCGATGGCTTCGGGTTTAATTAACATTATGCCCAACGAAGTGGGCACGGGTCAGCTAGTATTTAATATTTTTAGGGATCATAAATTGTCTCTATTTAAGGTTTTATGACACAGTCTACGTGTTTTACACTATAAGCTTGTATATTGTCTTCTATTGTTTAAATATTATGTCATATAAATTAAAAATAAATACCTATTGTTTCAGAAAAAAATATTTAAAATTTAACGTTTTATGTCATGTCATTGTGGTGTTCACACTGCAAGCTAATTGCCCTCGATTGCTTAAATATGTCATAGAAATCAAAATTATAGGTACTTGAACTGGATCCGCGTTCAGGACCCCACCTCGAAGGACCAAACTGTATGTATGTAGGTACTTGTTCTCCTTAACAATTGTTAGCATTTAGAAACAACAATAAGTGAATAAATAATGTACCTACACGAATAATTTTGTTTATAATTTACATCTACTAAACCAACCCCTCAGCCTTTCATAGATAGTAGCAGATTGTAGATAGGTATTTCAATCGCTACCCTTCGGGAACCATAAATTTATCAATCTATAAACAACTAGCTGACTCGACAGACGTTGTCCTGTCAAAAGCCATTGCGTCAATTCTATGTCAAATGTCAAAAGTTACATTAAAAAAGTTTACATTGTCCAAAAGTCGCTAAAGGGGGGTTTAGGCGGGAACGTGGAAGAGACATGTTGCTTCATTTTGTTAGTTTACTAAACTTGTGTAATTTTGAGTGTTAATGTTTATTTTAAGTGGGGAAAATAACCATTAGGTAAGTGCTTGAGGACGTGCACGAGTGTGGGCAAATCATAAAATGCAGTGAATCGTGTCATTCCGTGTTGCTTCCAAAACTCCTTAGAAAAGCCTCTAGTAAAGTCTCCACTACTTTACTGGGGCACGTACCTACTCTATCCACTTGACACTGGCTAAATTGTGGCAACCCCGCAGAAGCCATTAAACAAAAATTGAAGTTGAAGTTGAAGTCGCTAAAGTTAAATTATGGTTTATGTATTTTTAAATTTTCTAATTTTTCATGATTTTTTACTATAAATTGAGATGTGAGCTATCCTATCTCCTAAGTTAGATCGAACTGCACATGGTGTGCAAATTTGATTGAAATAAGTAGTTTAGGAGTCTATAGCGGACAAACAACGTGACACGTAATTTATATATATTAAGATTATAATACCAAATCTCATCAAAATCTGTTTAGTAATTTTAGCGTCACGCGGTAATACAATCTGCCAAGAGGAAAACTCGCATGTCAAGGGTACTGAATATTATTATATAATATTATAATTATGATAATAATTATATTAAACGATCACGGAACTCTGAAATCGCATCTAAGACTACATAAATCACAAATCAATACGGTAACATACAATTACAATTACTAAACCGAAAAGATATGACGAAGACCTTTGAAGCAAGGGTCTGGAATCGTTTGGCATTATAGGTGGAACGCATCAGGTGATTGACATCTGATTCCCGGCGGCGGGTAGCGGCTGGCTGGGGGGCTGGATGCCGTGGCTGTGTGCTCTCGGCGGATGCAGACGACGACGGCTTTGACGAGCTATAGTTATGTATTTTGGTTATAATTAAACACAGGAATAGTCACATAAAAATTAAGTCGTCTACTACGACTAGTTTCGGTCACATTCGGTGACCTTCATCAGGTGAGTTTACAAACGTGACGCGCTCGTGGTTGAGTCTCGTTTGGCACCAACCGAACGCGGTTTGGCGCAACCCGTGAGTATCTCCGTGTTTAATTAAGTCTATCAAAAATGTGTGAAAACCACGTTAATTTCCATAGTACGAGTATACTCGTAGGTACTTATTGTAGAAATCGGACCCTCGCGTTCAACCCTTCCCCTCCCCATGGCTCTTTGTATCAAACGAATTCGATAGGATAGATTTATTTTTTAATTAATCCTGCCCTTGTGCTTGTTAGTCCGTTATTGACCAGACCAGGTAATGACGGCCCAAAATATACAGGGTAATTCATAAAGAGTATGCTAAGCCGAAAAGGGCTAACAGTACTCATTATTATGAACAACTTTTACTATGGGACCTACCCAGAATTCGCGAAAAAAAATCAGCTGTTCCATACATTTTTAACCGACTTCAAAAAAGGAGGAGGTTATCAATTCGTCCGTATGTTTTTTTTTTTATTTTTTTTTATGTTTGTTACCTCATAACTTTTGACTGGGTGAATCGATTTTGATAATTCTTTTTTTATTAGAAAACTGACGCTTCCCATTTGGTCCCATTTCAATTTAGTCCAGTTCTGATAATGATATCCATGAGAAAACCATATAAGTCTTAAATTTGCATTAAGTAGGTACGTACGCGACAAATAGATGAATAACTCAATAGTCGGTCTTTTGAAGTCGGTTTTTGTTTTTTGTTTTGTAAAAATAATGTTCTTGTGTCGAGTGTCATTGACATTTCTCTATGGAACGGCTGATTTTTTTTTCGCGAATTTTAGGTTTGTCCCATAGTAAAAGTTGCTCATAATGATGAGTACTATGAGTCCTTTTCGGCTTAGCATACCCTTTATGAATAACCCTGTAGAGAGTATAGAGAAGTTAAGCTTCATAGTGAGCGCGCTCGAGCAACGCACACATAGACAATTAGACATCGCTCACGGACACGGGTCCCAATCACTGAGCTATATACGTAGTAATATAGCTCAGTGGTCCCAATTGAGAATCAGTCAGGCAGACAATCAGTTTGCAGACGTGCATTTTCGTACAGTGTTTAGTAAGTTATTATAATGTATTGTATAAATCGAAAGGTCACGTACACGTCTGTGTACGAGGTACAAAAATATTAAAACAAAACCAATTTTGGATTCGGCACATCACATTATAATCACTTATTAATTCTGATTCGGGGACCGGGGATTACCGTTTTTTGGTCTATTGTATGACGCAATGGCTTTTTTTACCAATTCGAATTAAATAGTCATCGTTAAGACAGGACAACGTCTGTCGAGTCAGCTAGTTATCTTATAAAAATACAAAAGATATCACTACTTTAATAAATATGCCAAGCACTTCGTACCTAAGTACAATAACGTAACACGTAATACTTACTCCTTCCCAAAGTTCCAAAACTACAAGTAAATAAGGGTCTTACTCAAAAACACTGCACAAAGTTAGTCACTGCTTATTTTTAGTACCTAATACATTTTTATACTCCATACCGAATCAGAAATGTCACAATAAGACCTAGGGCCTTACATAAAAAGCCTGCTTCAAATTAAGTAGCCTGTCGTTTGTTGTGGCGCGTGACGTCACGTCAGCGAGAAGTTGGCAGAGTATTTTAAGCTGTGATTATCTTTAACCAGCGTTTATAAGTAAGGCCCCTAAATTGCAACCACTTAACGCGGCTTCAATTGACTGTATGATTTTATTCAATTGAAAAAAAAAAGCGCAATTTTGATCATTTCTTGCGCTCTTTTTTAATCACCTTTGTTGCAAAATGTACCTTAAATGTAGTGACTATAGGGTTGTAGTCACTTCTGAAACCGCGGGTTCCCAATATCCGATTTCAACTACCAAATCGGCTTGACCGTTTTCTTTTTGGGTTGCGAGGTATCTTTTAATCCGAACTGCATTTAAGCTACATTTTGCTGTCGAATGTTTGGCGGATTACTTGTTCCTTTATCAAAATCTGAGTACCTATATGAGAACTAGCCAAGTCAGACCTTAGGCTACAATATATATTATCCTAAGTCATAAGAAAAATGATAATTTATGTTGTTAGGTATAGGTAAATAAATTTCAGGACTGACCATCGAACTTGGCACCTATTTAGATCTCACTTCTTTTGAACTTTTTTTTTATATATATCTTGGCACTCATTTATCTCCATTCTCTTTGCGACGAAGCCCACAGCCAAGCATAATTTTTGTAAATAACTTGGCTCTCCTTTTTTACATTTATGTTTTTGGTGGGATAAACTAATTTCTGCAATAAGTTAATACTTCAATTATAATATTTATAGAGATAGAACTAAAAATATTGTAAATACTTACTTAGTTTAAATCAGTTTAGTCGCTTACCTGCGAAAGTGTAACAAATGAACACAGATAAAAAGTACTATTATTCAAAAAAACAACAAAACCCCTACAGCAATATAGGTACAGTACTTACAATACAATAAACCTTAATTGCATACTAAACATTTTTTAAATATAAACGTGTAACTTATAAATATTTTAACCCCCTTTTCATTTCCTTTATTTTAATACCCTACTCGATAGGTTTGGTTATATTTTTTTAATAACGTACTTAACTGGTTAGGTACTATTTTGCGCCAAAAATCCGCCATTTTGTTTTCTATCAAACACCTATCTAAGGACGCAAGATGGATTTTAAGACGAAAACAACGATATATCATAACACCATCCAGCCAAACAAATACATATCCAATAATATACATAAGTACATACAAGATACGTGCGAAAAATATAGCCTTACCTTGGCAGTCAGGTAAAGAAATACAAAAAATATTGAATGGCCAATTTAAATTAAAAAAGTAATATATTGACTGTGATATAATCTCAAAATACAAATTCCAAGACCTTGTGTTAAGATTTTAGGATAGTGTCGCTCCAATTGCTCTTGGTTATTTTGTACGGAACCTTTTTGGCGTTCGGCAGCATTTCAATGGTTTGATGGACACTCCAGGAAACTGTTGCGTGCTACCCTCGTTAGGTGGCGCTAGAAAAATATTTCGTTATTTTCATTCTTGAGCGATCGTGATTATCTTCGTCACTCTTACTCTCATGACATTTCTGTTTAGAGCAACAGTGACCGCGATAATATCGCGCGAGCGTAGGTGTGTGTGTGGGTTAGGCTAACTGTTTATTAATCTATTTTTATTCTATACTAGCTGCGCCCCGCGATTTCATCCACGTTTTCCGGGATAAAAGTAGCATGTGTTAATCCAGGTTATTAGCGAACTTCGTACCAAATTTCATACAAATCCATTCCGCTGTTTTTGCGTGATTGAGTATACGCTTTGACATGTGCTAAATTTCAACGTTGGAGCCTAAGCCCGGCTAGCTCAGTCAGGAAGAGCATGAGGCGTTAAACTCGCCTCAGGTCGTGGGTTCAAATCCCGCGCCGGGCAAAAGGACACTAACTCCTCTTACCGTTTTGCTAATTTTGTTTAAAAATTTTTGCTCAGTCGGACATCAATATAATCTTCTTTGTCTTTCCTTTTATATTTAAAAATGAATAAAAAATCGAGAAAGGCTGGACCGATTTGAATATTTATTTTCTTGGTGGTGGTGGCAGACATACGAGTACATTAGGCCCAAGTTTGAAGGCTTTTTATGACAGATCAAAATTTTCTAAAACTATTGACGTCCTTGTCTAATGGCTTGCAATGATAAAGACAGATATATTTTTAGTTAGTTTAGATCTGTCAAATAATGCCTTCAAACTTGGGCCCATTATTAGCACAGCACAGTTGAAACCTTTAAATCCAAATCATTAAAAGAGAAAAAAAAAATACTAATAGGTACTCTAGACTTACATGATGAAATAATTTGTTTTTACTCTAAACCAATAAGGAGATGTATTGTTTGACAAAATCATCAATAATTATTTATTATCATTATCAATTATGTTTATTTTCGTCTCAGACACCAATTCCTTTCATTAGATCAAAAGGCCAATTTCTCATCCAACTTCAGAAATCTAAAGAAATAAAAATGTAAGCGGAATCTTAATAAAATGTCCACTATTTCTCATCCGCTGAGACAGGCCTCCCCATTGATTCACCAGGTTATCCTTGACAAATCTATGGGAACTTCAAACTTCCTCCAATCTCAGGACAGCAATCTTTAAAAGTTGTATGGAAAGCCGTTTATTTAAATCTAGTTTTAACCCTCTTCAATTTGACATTGACCTCGAAATCAACCCCAGCAAATACATTGAAATGAGCTCGGACATCTGGCCTTTTGAAACCTTACAAGTAACCGTTTTACAAAAACGAATCCGCCGGCTGCGGCTAAAAAAGAAATCGAAACGCGTAAATACATTTTGCACTGAATGTGTTTGGATTGTTTCAATAAGTTTCATGGAATCATATTATAGATTTTTTCGTTTTTGGGAAGTCAGGAAAAGTACAGCTAGCAAGTAAGACTCACAGCTTCTTAGTCTGTGTGCTGCATCTTCGAAAACATCGTCGCTTCTCAGCAGGCGAGACTCATTCGTATTTTCATTTACGAGTAGTACAAGACTTTACTTTTTCCATACGAATAGTATTCAATGGGTTAACCACTTTACATACCTCCAGGAACCTTTAACCAATTAATGCTACATTATTATTACTACTCTTTATTTAACAGTTTTCGATAATAATACTCGTATTATTTTATGCGCTTGCATTTCGTTCACACTTGTCTAAGAAGTACGAGCCATGTTGTTTATAGTTTTTTACTCATTTTTTGCTCGCTCGCTTAGTGATCGATCGATTTAATCAATTAATGACCCAAACAAATAAATAAAAAACCAAAACAACAAACACGTCAGATCGCAAGCTTTTCCTACTGAAATGCATCGCCGTTCCCAGCGAAATAGGATTGGATTCGAGCCTAAATGTGCAAGCAGACGATGCACGTCTACCAGGAGATCACATATCGGAGGAGTTATCAACTACTATCCCGTCGAACTGAGTAAACGAGAAAGCAATAGTATGGGCAGATCGACAGTAAAATCATCAACCCCACTTCAATCTAGCCTATGAATTAATCTAGGTATAGCCTGTTCCACCCCTTTCGCTTGCACTGATTTAAAACGACCCGTAAACGAAAAGGACATAAAATGCACGTTTTCATTCAACATGTTACCACTACCAGGAAACAACAAAATTACAGCTACCTCTGTTTAAAGCCTAGGACTGAGCAGCACAAACTCTGACACTAGGTCCAGAGACTCGGCCTTTACCAACATACAAGCAAGTAATACTTGGTGAACAGGTTAATTGAGAACGTGGAGATGCCTGCATGTATAGGTACACAGCCGACGGATGTGCAGTTTTTTCTACGTATTTGTGGAAAATGCACGTAGAGTAGGTACCTACATGTCGCCGCGCTGTAGCGGCCATAACAACTTAATTTTATTTTATTATGAAATTGTTATCGCTTTGTGCCAGAGTATTCAGAAAAAGCCATCAATGATCTACTGTGATTACCTTTTCACGTCGCCGGAGCTATTTTATTTGCTAAGAGAAAATTATGGTGTCTTTGCTCTTGGCACAGTGCGTAACAATCGTCTCCGAGGAGCAGAGAAGACTTTGCCGACTGAAAAAGAGGTTAAAAAGAAATAAAGAGGTTTCTTCGCAGAATCTTGCAACAAAAACAGGTTAGCTGTAGTTCGCTGGAATGACAACAAACCTGTAACATTTTTGGGCACATTTGTAGCAAGCGATCCCGTCGAAAAAAATATGCGATATTCAAAGGATGCGAAGAAAAAAGTAGAAGTGAAATGTCCCCAAATTGTGCGCCAATACAATAAACACAAATGGGGGGAGTTGATTTGGCGGACATGCTCGTACTCGTATCTTTATATAAAACACCATATAAAAGCAGAAGATGGTATTTGGGCATATTTGCTCAAATTATTGACATATGCTTGAATAATGCTTGGCTGCAGCACAGGTACAACAACCATGCCTCCAAATCAAAAATGCCTTGAAGGTACGAGTATTTCGGTTTGAAGTATACGAAAGTTTTTGGCAAACATATTCGCAAAACGAACAAAGACTGAACCTTCAAGCTTCAAACCACGCACAGCACGGCCTTTGAGCCCAGTAATTTACGACAATGTTGGTCACTTTCCTTACACTATGCAGGAGGGCGCTGCGCTGTAGATACTGTCAAAAAAAACTGTGGTATTTTGCATCAAGTGCAACACGAGACTGTGTTTTGTAACGGGTAAAAATCCCAGAAACTATTTCCTGAATTTTCACACTAAATAAGTTGAATACTTAAGTGACTTCAGTTATTTTTTTATTAAATTTTAAAATTTTATTGTATTTTTATTGTCCTCATAGTTTGTTCGGTCGTTGGCAATGTCCGTCACACCGTAGGTACACAGAAATCGGCACGTTTCCTATTACGTAATGGAGATTGTCCGCTGTGACGGACAGACATTTTCTGAAAAACTGTAATTACTAGTTTTTTTTCTATTTTATCTTTTACCTAATAGGTTATTAAACCGAACTTAGTAATAAAATTTTGGAAAAACGTTTTTTTTTGCTTGCTACATTAAGAACTAAAATCAAAAAGAAAAAAAACGAAAGACAATTTATAATTTTAAAATTAGAACCTATGCAACTATGAACAACAAGTGCTGAACTAGTGAACTAGTGCTGTACAATTGTACATATAAAATAGTTAAAGAATATTTAAACTTTAAAAAGGAACTGTACATACCAATAATCATATTTTTCGATTCCGTCATAACAAGGTATTGTCAACTAATAGGGATGTGGTAAAAGATAAACGTAAATCGATTGTTTTACGGACGATGATAACTTATGAGAACAATGGCATTACTGAAGAAGGAAACTATTAGGATTGTTTGGGTCATTAATGATGAGATTGATTATATCGGTTTGTACTAATGTTATTATTCGGTTATTTTTGTCGGTCTGAGCCAGTTTTCATGTCAATGAAGCTGTTTTCAAATTGGCCATCACTCGATAATGTCGCTATCTTCGTAAATTCGTAACACGATATCAACTGCCATTCAATAGCCTACTTGTAGCAGTTAAGAGTTCTTAGATCACTGAGGGAGCAAAAAATGAGTAAAAAACTTTAAACAACATGGCTCGTACTTCTTAGACAAGTGTGAACGAAATGCAAGCGCATAAAATAATATTATTATCGAATACTGTTAAATAAAGAGTAGTAATAACAATGTAGCATTAATTGGTTAAAGGTTCCTGGAGGTAGGTAAAGTGGTTAATCCATTGAATGCTATTCGTATGGAAAAAGTAAAGTCTTGTACTACTCGTAAATGAAAATACGAATGAGTCCCGCCTGCTGGGAAGCGACGATGTTTTCGAAGATGCAGTACACAGACTAAGAAGCTGTGAGTCTTACTTTCTAGCAGTACTTTTTCCTGACTTCTCAAGAACGAAAAAATCTATGATATGATTCCATGAACCTTATTGAAACAATCCAAACACATTCAGTGCAAAATGTATTTACGCGTTTCGATTTCTTTTTAAGCCGCAGCCGGCAGATGCGTTTTTGTAAAACGGTCGTAACAAGGTCTCAAACGGCCAGATGTCCGAGCTCATTTCAATGTATTTACTGGGGTTGATTTCAAGGTCAATGCCAAATTGAAGAGGGTTAAAACTAGATTTCAATAAACGGGTTTCCATACAACTTTTAAAGATTGCTGTCCTGAGATTGGAAGAAGTTTGAAGTTCCCATAGATTTGTCAAGGATAAGCTGGTGATTCAATGGGGAGGCCTGTCTCAGCGGATGAGAAATTTTATCAAGTAGCGTAGCTCGACAAAGTGTAACTGGTCATCGAAGTTAAGTAACGCACATCACGGTCTGTCTTCGGAGTGACGGCAGGTGGCATTTACTACCATGCTACCATGGGTCGGATGACACGTTAAATTGTAGGTCCCGGTTGTTTGTTTTTTAACAACAACATTAAGCCATGTTCGAGGCATTCAGGCGGCCTAAAAACTCTGACACAAGGGCTAGCCCTCGGCTTATACAAGCTTACTTACTTTTTGCTTACTTTTATTATAAACTAGCTGTTCCCTGCCACGCTTCGCTGTGGATTAAAGAAAAATAAATAAATAAAAAAGATGATAATAATAATAATACATAAAAATAATCCTTGATGCGTATTATATATCATGCTAAAATTTTTGCTCGATCGGTGCAGAACTTTTTGAGTTTTTGAAGCGTACACAAACCAACATAATATTTTTAATAAAAGTATATTTTATATTATCGTGTTGGTGTTTAATTTTATGTTACCGGTGCCAATATGGCCAATGTTTCTTATGTTTTAGTTAGATTGCACTTTTGGCTAAATCTTTCAAACAATGCATGTACAAACCATATTCACAGTATCAATAAATAGCCTTGTACTCAGTGGCGTAACTATAGGGTGGCAGGGCTGGCAGAATGCCACGGGCCCCCGACCCGAGAGGGCCCCGGGCCAATAGGCCGCGATCTCAGAAAAAACCTAACATTTTTAACAAAATTTTGTACCTAATTAACTAAGTTCTTGAAAAGTAACTACTTATTAAAATTAAATTATAACGAAGTTTTTACTTGGAGGGCCCCATCCAAGAATTTGCCACGGGCCGCAGATGGTATAGTTACGCCACTGCTTGTACTACTATTTATTCTGTACCACTGCATTGCATTTTCTAGTTTCCAGTGCGACCAGTGCGTCTCTTATAGGCTGCAAGTCCTAAGTCATCTTTTGACAAAATGTATGGATCAGCTGATTTTTCGTGATCTACAATGGAGCATGCTTGCCTAGAAGAAACCGATTCACTCGCGACTTGAAGAAACCCAGATTATATTTATCGGGAAACAACCACTCAAGCAAAGCGTACCACATCCAAGCCGTTCGCACAATAAAGGTGGAATCAAAGCGTTGCGTACGAGTTTTTGGTAGGTATATCAACCATAAAACGGTATCGCTTTTTAGTGACCTTGGTAGACCGATTGTAGAAAATTCTAGAGGGAATTAGATCATGCAGATCAGACGCACACTCTCTGAAATGTATGCCGTAAAAGACCGACAGACTAGCAACCTTGCGCCGATGTTTGAGAGTTTGAGTTTAGTCTGAACAAGGGTGTCTTTATCAATGAGCTTCTTGGCATGTTTCTCAATGGACTCCAACGCCTCAAGCTGTCTGTATAAACTACTGTCTGCGCAGACCGTAACGGTCTAGACTACACTTTCATTGAGCTTTCACCTACTCGCGCAGCCTGCCATATTGATCCAGACTTCCCGACCACCACGTGGCACTTGGCAGTTATGATCTCCTGGTATCGGTGCATCGCCACATTGCGCAATATTCAAGCTTTTGTATCAGCTGCCGTTCTGAGGCGAATAGTAGCGGAGTTCTACGAACTTTGAAAACTGATTTAAAAACCGGCTAAGTGCGAGTCAGGCTCGTGCACGACGGGTTCCGTACCATTTTCTATAAAAATAGCAAAAAATAACGTTTGTTGTATAAATATTTATTTTATTCTGTTATAGCGGCAACAGAAATACATCACCTATGAAAACAACTATCTAACTATCACGGTTCATGAGATACGCGTGGTGACAGACGTACGGACGGAAGGACAGTGGAGTCTTAGTAAAAGAGTCCTGTTTTATCCTATGGGCACGGAACCCTAAAGATCAAAGTTTGTGAGGAGTTGTTGTAAAAACTTGTTTGTTTTAAAATAACAACCGACAAACCAGGTCAGAGGTCTTATGGCAGCCTAAAACTTTGACACCACACCAGGGTTATCCACTCGGCTTGTACAGAGTATGTGTTGGAATCAACGAATTAGGATAAAATTAAGCATGTTTTTCGTAGCGGTAGTGTTTTAACATAGTTATTTTTGAAACTAGGATAATCAATTAATGTACTTTTGGGTCGTGCAGCCTGCAGTATCGAACTAGATACTAGACTTTCTGAATGCGTGGATGCAAATTCCACTGCGTGGTACATACCTGTACTGCATTTACCGCGGGGATACCATCTAGTACGCCGTGGTCAAACGCCAGGCCTGTCAAGTGTTAAAATGGACACTTATCCTATAAAGAAGGATGGCGACGCGTGACCCAGTTGAATAAAAAAAAAACCAGGCCCCGTTCATTAATGTTATTATGATTGTTTTAAATGATAATATTTCTCTAATTATTTTATAGGTCTCGTATATTTTTAGAAGTAGGGACTCAAAAGTTCAATTTTTTAACAAATTATTGCAGGTTCGTGAAATAAAACGCAATACCAGCGTATTGCGTTTTATTTCATTCTGTCGTCAGTCATCTATCAGTAATGTCAACTAATGTCACGTCATTTTCAGTAGTCAACCGTCATCCCGACAATCGTGTTATTCTAAAGGCTACTACACACCGGCACTGCCGCCGGCAGGCCGGCGGGTATTCAAGCCGCCGGGCTTGCTGCACACACGACCCGGCGCCGGCATGGCCGCCGGGGTGTAATGGTGCTATACGGCATGTGCCGGCGGCTTGCATATGCCGGCGGCATGGCCGCTCGGCAAAAACCCGGCGGCACTGTGTGTAGTAGCCTTAACCGAACGAAGTTTCCGCAGTGTTTGCATTATTTGTTGATTTACCGAAGATTTGGCCTGATAATATTCCTCTCTGACGACTCTGCTTTTCACGAGACACACGGCATTCCCTCTGGACTAAAGATTTGCAAGTGATTTGATCTTTGTTGAAAATGGCTCTGCGGTGTATAAATTGCCGGTTACGCATAACTCGTATTCAAAAACATTAATCATGTAAATAAAGCTACGAGTATTAGTGAAACGCAATCACAATACAGCTGCGTTTACAGTAGGTATGTAGTTATTTAGGTAATAATCATAATAACATTATAAGTTAAGTACCTACACAATTTAACCTTTGTCAATTATTTTCTCCCAACTTCTGTACATTAAATACTATTTGTATACGTATTCTTGTAGCATAATTTATCATTGCTAAAAGTATCTCTAATGAACGTGGCTTGCAAATGTTAAAAAGGCTGGGTAAATCAATGTATGGGACGTCGCCATTGTTCTTTACTATTTCCATACCCCTATTTTACTAAACTCAAGTTTTTATTGTATTTTAGCTAAAATAACAGAACAAAATAATAGTACAAAAAATGCAAAAACTACGAAGTGCATCGCAAATGCATCCCGATGCACCGCACCTGCACCAAAGGTGTGATGTTTCGATGCTCGCTACTAGGATATCATAAGGCGAGTGTAGGTTACTGAGGAAACGTAGGCGCGATCGTGGGGGTAAAGCAGTCGCTATGGAGTAGTGGTGTGGGGTGGTGGGGTGGTCTACAAGCACTACAAACTTATCATAAAATATATTTTTAAGTGCGACTGAATTTTTGAAAAAAAATTGTAAATTTAACCTCCGACGCAAAAACGACGATAAGTGACGTGTCTGTCTGTGGCATCGTAGCTCATGAACGGATAAACCGATTTTGATGTTGTTATTTTATTTGAAAGGTGAATTAGTCGGGATATGTTTTGTCGGGAGTATTTTAATTATTAATAATTTATTTTCTACTCTTTCATCTTATACATACGAGTACATTACATTACGTAGCACCAGAGTACTTGCCAACACAAATTAAACGAGGTCAAGCACGACGGATCTATATCGCTTAATTCAGAGGTTTCTTTGACCACCAACCGTCTCCATCTTCAAACCAAATATGAAGCATCAGAGTGTATGTCAAGACCAAACAAATGAGCCCAAACTCGATGTATTCATCTTGTTTAGTTGAGGAGTTATTATGGCTATCTTTACCATCAGACCAGACCATCGTATCGTATTATTGTCATCAATGAAACGTAAGCATACCTAATTTCAACTTAATCGGACATTGGGAAGTGGTTCAAAATACAAACAACAACACATACTAAACCAGGTAAACCAAATAAAAGCTTGTAAAATCGTTACTAATATTATAAATGTGAATGTAAGTTTGTTCGTTACGCTTTCACGCGAAAACTACTTAACCGATCATCATGAAACTTTGCACACATATTCTTGGCGGTATTAAAAGTAACGTAGGATACTATTTACTAAAAAACAATACCGCTGGTGAAACCGCGGGGTGCAGCTAGTACTTTATAAAAATAAACCTATTACTATTAAAATTATATGGTTTTTTATTGTATTTTTGTAAATAAAAATGTTTTACAAGACATATACGATAGATAACACAATAAATCACACTGCTCATATTAATAAATTGTTTGAGAAAATGGCCAGTTGAAATTACGCTTTGCTTAAAATTATACCGATATGAGATAAATAAACTCTCCCGTCCATGTACCTATTATGCGTGGCTGGAAGAGATCGCTTTTAGCGATGAGGTCGCCAGTTACTACACTAGTTTTAAGTTTAATGATTATTTTGTCTGGTGTAAATAATAAAGAGTTTATCTATCTATCTATGCGTACATACAGGGTTATTCATAAAGGGTATGCTAAGCCGAAAAGGGCTCATCATTATGAACAACTTTACACTGAGACCAACACGGATATTGCGAAAAAAGTCAGCTGTTCTATATAAATCTGTTTTTTCTCGCGAATTTTGGTTTGGTCCTATAGTAAAAGTTGTTCATAATGATGAGTAGGTACTATGAGCCCTTTTCGGCTTAGCATACTCTTTCTGTATAACCCTGTATAACAGCTTGCTAGACATGCATGAGGAAAATTTGCCAATAATAGGATAAGTATCCACACAATTATGGTATAAAGAAAAACGGTACAAGCCAAGGGTTGGGTAAGTCAAAGTTACAAGAACATTATTTTTACAAAACAAAAAACAAAAACCGACTTCAAAAGACCGACTATTGAGTTATTCATCTATTTGTCGTGCACGTACTTAATGCAAATTTAAGACTTATATAGTTTTCTCATGGATACCATTATCAGAACTGGACTAAATTGAAATGGGACCAAATGGGAAGCGTCAGCTTTCTAATAAAAAAAGAATCATCAAAATCGATTCACCCAGTCAAAAGTTATGAGGTAACAAACATAAAAAATAAAAAAAAACATACAGTCGAATTGATAACCTCCTCCTTTTTTGAAGTCGGTTAAAAAATAAGGTCGTCACTACAAAATGCTAAATCACTAACTCAATCATAGCAAATTCAATGAGACACTACATTTTGTTTTTTTAAATAATCCGCTCTACAAATAATGTAGTACAAAAATGCAGAAACTGCGAAGTGCATCGCAAATGTACTCCGATGGACCGACCGCAACTGCACCTGTTGCGGTCCGAGTTTTCCGAAGCCCGCTACCAGGATATCATAGGCATAAGAAGATTTCAAACCGAGGCAATGCAACGCAGTGGGAGGAAAAGCGAGGTGGGGTAGGGGGGTTAGTGTCACTGTCGAGTGATCGTGGTGGGTAGGAAATAGGGAGGTAGGGCGGGGCTTCGCACATGCAGTTTGCAAGTACTAATTTTAGTTTTAAGGATTCCGTACCCAAAGGGATCCTATTACTAAGACTCCGCTGTCCGTCTGTCTGTCTGTCTGTCTTTCTGTGCGTCTATCATCAGGCCGTATCTCATGAACTACATGGCTGTATACATTTCTCCATGGAACAGCTGAATTTTTTTCGCTAATTTCGGGTTGGTCCCATAGTCAAAGTTGTTCATAATGATAAGTACTATGAGTCCTTTTCGGCTTAGCATACCCTTTATGAATAGCCCTATTATAGGTAGTAACATATAATTATGTATGTTACAGTACATTCATTGCAAGTACGAACTTTTAAAAATCGAATCAATGTATGGCGCCAAAACCCAGCATGTCACCGCCCATGCGCTGTCACAACCATTTTTAGAATTGTATCGCAATAAAAAAAATACACTATAATTTGTTTGAGAAAATATGGTGATAGGTATATTATGATTATATTTTTAAGTTTCGGCATTGTGTTTATAAAGTACCTACTAGTTGCGCCCCGCAGTTTCATCCGCGTTTTCCGGGATAAAAAGTAGCCTATGTGTTAATCCAGACTATTCCAGACCATGGACAACCTTCTTTCCAAATTTCACGTAAATCCGTTCAGCCGTTTTTGCGTGAAAGAGCAACAAACCTACTCACAAACTTTCGCGTTTATAATATTAGTAGGATGTCATTTTAGATTCGTAATTCGAATTTTACGATAATGAGATTAGATAAAAACAGTGACTTGCCTGCATGCGGAATAAATATACCCAGCAATATTCGCGTAGGTACTAAAGAAACGGACCAATTTAAACAACTCGGACAGTGAGTGCAGTTGATACCGGCCGCCGCCGACAGATGGCTAACAAAGTCGAGCGATGGGTTTTCTGAATCGCGGTGACGAGATTCGCCGATACTTACACGTAGCTTTTGGAGTCGGTAATTTTGAACAAAGAAGAACCTCGCAGTAGGAGGTAATCTATAGGACTTACTCTTAGTCCTATAGGCGGTACCTACTGCGGGCTGGGATGAATACTGGTGCAATGAACTTGTAAACGAGTATACTCGTTTCAGTTTAATTTTTAACATGGGGTTGCAAAACCCCTTAAAAGACTGATATGAATGGCCTCGCCAGTCTGTTTGTACCGATGTTTATTGTTAATTGTACTGTCATGTTAATTGTACTTATCTAATTATTGTACAAATCTCAAAATCACCTCTTTCCAAAATGACTGATTTTCTAAATGTATGATTTTCATTAATCACATTCAATTTATACAGCAAAAACCCTGCAGAATTTTTTTTTTATGTAATTGAGTGACGAGGCGAGCAAATCGCTCGCCTGATGTTAAACGTCACGTTTGCCCATAATAGGTCTGCGCCACCTAGAATTTAAAAAACCCAGATTTTTTTATATTAAAACTCGTATTGGGGTAGATAGCTTTTACAACTATTGTTTTGACTTTACTCTAAACCTTTTTTTAATAAACGCATAGTGACTTTGGAGTAGTAACTCCGTGTTTAGTCTTTTTCTCTTAAAAAAAAAACAATTACAAAAGACGGAGTAACTATTCCAAAGCTATTTCAACAAACGTGTCGTTCTACGTTATTTATAAAAGAGGTTAAGAAACAAAAGAATGGACTACCCTAGCGTAGAAATAACTCATGGGTTGATTACATGTAACGAGTAGGTACAGTAGCGACACAGGGCCCTCGGCCGATAGACTCGGTTTGTACAAGCAGGCGAGACAGTCACTACAACCATAATGTATTGTGTTTGCTCGGCCGAGTGCCCGTTTACTGTCTCGCCACTGTTATTTGTTACGTGTAATGAACCCAGTCCCTGTGAGAAGTGCTCGGGCGGGGAGAGTGGACATGGATATGTCTGATTAGAACTGATCTATAAACCCTCTTCAAGACTTGCCGTTCTAATTATAAAACACCTGCCTCGGTGATTTGAATTATAAATGGACCGCATCAACTTCTACGATTTATTAGACTAATCTTCTGTCTGTTTGGAATGGAGTGTTCGAAGGGGATAATTTGTAGTGATAAGACGTTTTGTGCCTATTTAGCTATTGTGTTTGTATTTCCATTTCGTGGTTCTAATATAAAGCATGACTGGATTTTATTGTCCTTTCTGTTCTCAGAGTTAAACTGTTAGAGTTTTTAGAAAGCTTTACCAACTTATAAATTTACGGCTTTAGTTATAAACGTTGCTACAACGTCTCAAGGCTACCACCTGGCCACCGCCAGCTGCTTTCCACACAAAACAAACCACGCTTCCTTTCGCAAATATAAATTGTATGGCAATTGGCAGCACATACGCAATATGGGGAGCTTTTGTTGTTCATTCCTTATGTTGTTTGTTGTTTTGTATCTCCCCATGAACGCTATTTAGTAAAAGAAAATAGCCGTTAACTGATTTTTAAAGCACTGTAACAAATAACAATTTTATTGCGACATATATGTTGAGTGTTCCGCGTCCCGACCAAAACACTCAACGACAAGGGAGTAAATAGACAATATTAGACAATAACGAGCGGAATGTTTACCATCATCAAGGGCGTCGCCAAGGGGGGGCAGGGGGGGGCAGTTGCCCCCCCCTAGAGATCAAATGTAGCTAGCTGCAAAGCGACCAAAGTGCGAGCAATTCACTTCCTTACCTATTAATAAATTCCGCATCGCATGACAAAACGTTAATAAATTCACAAGGTTTAATGTAAATTGTAAAGAAAATATTGAAATATTCAGAATAACATTAAGATTTAGACATCCGTTTTAAAAATGCCGCCATTTTCATCACGATCATCAGATTTGCCAAAACGCAAGACCATTAAACAGTGTAATAATATGTAGATCCAGATCCAAAATATCACCCTCATAGGATCACTGGAAGATCCACTGGAATTTGACGAAAACATGAAATACGCCATCTTGGATTTTTGTTTCTGAATCTCGATTGTCGTTATGAACCTCTATAATATTTCTTCAAGTACATTCCATCCATCTACAGCGGTTCCATAGCTGTGAGCATTTCCTTTTTTTTTTATTTGTATGACTGTCAAACTTTTTTGTATGGCGATGGCGACTATATTTTTTTATCATTTCCCCAAAAATTTGATCTACATTTCAAAAGTCGGGTGTACCCCTCTATATCCTTCTACCGTTTCCGAGATACGAGAGGTAAAATTTTTCGTCAGCCATCATCATCATTTATCCGATTTGAGCCACAAAGAGTCATTTTTCAAAGTGTTTCTTGAGATTGTCGGATTTAGCGATGTTGAAAACTTGAGGAAAACTCATTTACAAACTTGTGATATGATCTACTGCTAACCGAGGCTTCGTTAAGAGAAATTGTCATCTTTTTGGCCTGGTCTGAAATGAATATCAACATATCTCAAAACCATGAGTCCTACCAACATGCATTTAAAAGCAATACTGTAGGGAATGTTATAGAGAACATACGACTTGTCTTGAACAGTTTCCTAGTAGCTTGAATTGTTTTTGAGAAAATCGCGAAAAACCCATTTTGCTGACCTTCTACCCGGAGTAAGATTTTTTGCACGTATCGGATCGATGGTGACTTTTTAGATTTCATTTATGATGGTGTTTCAAACAATCCTACCAATTTTCAGCTGGGTGGAAATTACTGTACCCTCCAATGTCTAAATTGTCCCGACTCTATTGTGCTGTCGAGGGCTTGTGAAGTTTTATACATTGATATTAGAACCGTGTTCTTATTACAATCGTCATCGAGGCAAAGACTTCCAAAGTGTAACGCTTTATGCTCTCGGCGTTTATTTTTTTTATCCTCCATAATATTGCCCCATTGCCCCCCCCTTAGTCATAAGCTGGCGACGCCCTTGACCATCATCGCACATCAAGTAACAATGAGCTACAGACTTTGACTGTAGCAACTAACTTGACGAAATATTCGATCTAGACTTGTAACATAGATCCCACCAAAAACATAAATGTAAAAAAGGAGAGCCAAGTTCAATACAAAAAGAATGGAGATCTAAATGAGTGCCAAGTTTGATGGTCAGTCCTGAAATTTATTTATGACAACATAAAATATCATTTTTCTTATAACTTAGGATAATATATTGTAGCCTAAGGTTTGACTTGGCTAGTTTTCATATACGAATTACAGGTATATTATGTAGCCTTCGCAAGTTCTAAACCTGTTACTTGTCGGTTCTTATTTTATTATTTCGAAAATTTGGCTTGTTGGTAGAAACTAGCCATCGAACATAATAATTTGTATATGAGAACTAGCCAAGTCAAACCTTAGGCTACAATATATTATCCTAAGTTATAAGAAAAATGATATTTTATGTTGTCATAAATAAATTTCAGGACTGACCATCAAACTTGGCACTCATTTAGATCTCCATTCTTTTTGTATTGAACTTGGCTCTCCTTTTTTACATTTATGTTTTTGGTGGGATATCATTACTTTTTGTAAAGAAAACTAGGCAGGTATAGAGATTTAATATCGAGTGATTTAAGTACCTACAAGTACCTTAGGCTCAGAACTTTTCAGTCGCCCCTCGTAAGTATAATAGTCATAAGAGGCGCGTTTTGATATTTGTCAACGCGACGTAACAATAGTGATGTTACCATACGACTCGGTATTTGATACTCACTATAAATCGATTCAAGTTTGTATGAGTATTTGATCGATTTGATTATGTATTGTAAGATTATTGGATTAAGGTTTTGATTAGAAAATTAAACTTAAACTTTAATATTTTAGGTATTTTGAAATGGTTCAAATGGTACAATGTCAAATACAAAAGGTCAATTTGTCTTTAATTTAATATTTTTAGTTACAAAACATTCACTCAATCACAATAAATGAAGAAAAAGCGAAAGTTAGTAATTCACTCTGTGAATTTATTTGCGTGCATTGCTTCGTGATATTATTATGTACTTTTAGACTCGAATGCGAGTAAGGCATCATTAACAAAACCTCCCCCGACTGATCCAGCTGATCAATATTTAATTACGATTAAAATCGAATGAAGCTGGTGAAATTCAGTAATTAATTGGTTACAACACTAATATTTGAAAAAAGGAGACTGAGAACGAGAAATAGAGAACACTTTTTGAGAGTTTCGTTTTAATTAGACATTTTCTCAAGAAAAACTATTTGTTACCAATGAGTTCTCACTTTCAAACTCATTCAGTCGCACGCACTGCTCCCAGCCCACTGCTGTGCGACGTTGTACCGAAATGCATTTAAAATAATTATTTATTATAAGTAGTGATCTTATAGACTATTGATTACCCGTTATATATTCACGTGAAGACCTTAAAATCCACATAAAGACCGGCTGTTATAAGTTTTGATTCCTGATTGCTGAGGCACTAAGTATGAGTTAAGTGTTCCAAAATTATAATAAAATGATACAAATTTACCAGTTTCAGATTTTTTCCTTTGTTTTCACCTAATTACCTATCTGCATACCAAATTTGAACTTTCTAGGTCATCTGGAACATGGATATAGTTTTAGTCTATAGTTAGATCAGTGATAAAAATTACGATTTTTGGACGTTAATATCTAAGTAACCGTTTGAGGTGTGTTTATGAAATTTGGAGCACATATGTATCTCGCAAGTCTTAATATATGAGCCAAATTTGACACGTTTATGTGAAATAGTTTTTGAGTTATGACGAGGTCAAAAGTGCCTCCAAATGGTTCGTGTAATATACACACGGTGCTGCTCGCCAGTTCTGTCACTTGAACTTGGCTTGACACGCTACCGCGTGTCTAGATTATGTAGGATTTAATTAAGGTCGACCGCGAGAGGGTCGACTCACGCGGACGCGGCATGGATAGATTCTTACCGAAATCTGAAAGGTTTTTCTAAGAAAGCATCACTTTTGCCACATTTTTTATCCCATTGTGAAAACTACAAATTGCGGTCAAGTACGGATAATAAATCACTGGAGTGAGTTGATTTAGTGAGTAGGGGAAGTACGTACAAAATGACATATACGGACAAAATGACACAGGCATCATATTTCAAATTCTGCCGCTTCTAGCCTGCCATAGACAACTACATACTATACACTAATACACATCTACACTATACATAAGTGGCCAAGGCAAACGTAAGCCAAAGAAACGACAAACCTCTTTAGTTTTGACGTCTACTCCAAATCTGAAAGAAATAAAGGCAAAAAAATTAGCCAAAAGCTCCTTCAGAGAAGAGGAGACGAAATGTTACCCGAACCATATTCCAAGAAGACAGCGACGAAAAAAAATGGCCAAAGAACGCTCAAGATAACGAAGAAGATTGCGCATGCATATATTGCAACGATCTTTATTCGCGATCAAAACCTGGAGAAGACTGGTTGCGGTGTTTAAAATGTTCGCATTGGGCCCACGCTTCTTGCGCGGACGTTGATAAACGAACCAAGCGGTTCATTTGCGAGCTTTGCCTTTAATTTTATAACTTTTGCCATGTATGTCATTTAGTCCGTATGTGGTATGCCATTCTGTCCATTCCATTTTGTCCATATGCTATGGACAAAATGGATTTCGTTGATCTCAGTTAAATTTATAATAATTATTTTTTCTCCTTTGTTTATCTTTTAAATTATCTATTATAATTCAAAGATATTAAACCTAAGATTATTAGAGTAAAATATGAATGCGCTGTGATTTACCATTAAAGAGTTATGACCCAAAACCAAAACTATATGTCATTTTGTACGTACTTCCCCTATTTTGTAAAGCCCCTACAGGCAGCTCTGTTTATCAAAACGGCGTTTGTCCACCAACCGCAAATAAAATGAAGCATATTTCTTATGATTAGGTAACAATGTGTATCCTGTCCCCATTATCCGCAAATGGCTGGAATGGTCGTGGTCGCAGTGACTCTCAGCTTTATGTCTGTGGGAACGTGACGCGTACACTAAGAATGCCCAAGTAGGAGTGACTGAAATATAGTCAACTAGCTGCGCCCCGCAGTTTCACCCGCGTTTTCCGGGATAAAAGTAGCCTATGTGTTAATCCAGACCACAAACAACTTCATTCCAAATTTCATGTAAATCCATTCAGCCGTTTTTGCGTGAAAGAGCAACAAACATACTCACAAACTTACGTGTTTATAATATTAGTAGGATTCGATGTAAGAGTGTATTTTTATGGCTACTTTTGTTTTTGAAAAATAAGGTTGATATGTCAGATATACCTACTCGTATAGCCCATACTGAGCTTTAGTTTCATCAAAATCAGACAAGTAGTTTTAAAATAAGAAATCTACTATTAACTAATAAGAATTCTTCTAGGTATCTTAGGTAAGTGTCTTAGGTTGCACGTATTTTTCAACAGATTATATAGCAAAGCTAGCTAGCTAGAAATTTGAGATTAGAACGTTACGAGAACTCTGAATCTATTATGTTGTCCTATTGACATGCCACTTTAGCCATCTAATGTATAAATTGTCGATCGACACGGCCCGAGAGTTTTAAGCCGGCGACTGACCTGAGCATTTTGCCGTAACGTAGCATTCGAAGCGAGCGTGGTGGAGCACGCGGCGCTATGAGCGAGCGGATCGGCTCGCTGTACTGACCTGCAACATTTCGTCGTAACGTAACCGTTACGTTACGACGAAATGTTACAGGTCAGTCGCCGGCTTTATAATGACCGGCGGCTCTGCAATTTCCAGCAGCAGTCGCCCCGCGCCGGCGCCGGCACAATCAGTGTTTCCTACTGACGTCTCGTCTGTTGACCCCACCGAAGTCGGATTATATCAAAACGCCCCAACATCACATTTGTATCAAAACCGCGGAAGCCGAAATCCGGGGGGTGCGGGCCGTATTCGAGGAGGTAAGGTAGGTACCTACTTGGTCACTATTATCCAACATTTCAAATATCATGTTTGTGAAAGCAAACAGTTAGTCAATTAATAGCTTTATTTTTACTGTATAATAAATTGACGTTAGATAAGACAGCAAACGTAGTGATGGGATCTATCTTAAGTGATAAATAGATCGATTTTGTCGATGACGTCATCATAGAAATGGGGACGATTTCCATAAGTAGAGCAATTATTAAGTAATTTAAGTAGTTTAATCTTAATGAAATGTTTTAATTTCACCGTTGTGACTTAATTATGGTGTGTTACCAAAATGCTCAAATTAGACTTCCTGGACTAATCTTTTCAGAGGTGTGTTATCACAACATATTACAGTCCATCAGATGAAAAAGGTGCATTTTGACCGATTAAAACAGGTAGGGCCAAGAAAAACGGTTACTAGATTGTGCGGTTCTTATTACGATATCGATTTCTTTTTTTAGGTAATCGATTACAGTTTCACCAACTAACATAGTAAATCGTTTTATAATTTTACAATTGTCGATTTTCCCTTCACTAGCCTGGTTACAGAATAGGGAGCAATGGGATTATACCGGACTGTTCAACTTGTGACGATTATGTCAATATTTTTTATTATAAACTCAATAGAGTGTGTACTTTAAAGCCACTATGGCGAATAAAATATCGTGTATCCGACAGTTAAAAATATGTTCTAATAACTATGTCACCCAGTTTCACCCACTATCCTTCAGGAATCTTTTTTTGGGATAAAAATCAGCCTATGATGTGTTAATCCAGGGTATAAACTTAATCCATACCTACTCAATTTCATTTAAATCTGTTCAGCCGTTTCTGTATGATTGATTCAGTCACAATTGTACAAACATTTTTTATAAAAATTCAATATTCAATAATTTATTGTGCGTGTGGGCCTGGGTTACAAAGGTGCTTAAATGATAAAAAAATCTCCAGACCCCGCCTGTCAGCGGACAAGCGGGTACTTAAATGACTCATTACAGATTTAAATTATAAAATGAACGTTACAGGATTAGAAATATGTAAATGTCAAACTTATAATAAAATTATTAATTATATTATATAGTGCGATGGGAACTTGAAATTTAATATTAATTAAAATTATGACCTTATTCACCTTAGTTACGAGTACCTTAGTATTCAGTATTTTACTAAGAATGGTTGTAACTAGATTTAAAAAATTTAAAATAATTTTCTTTGCATTTGTATATGCATGCCATTTTACCCTATGTTACCTTTGACTTGTTTTTGACAGTTTTGATTGTAACGAAACAGCCTTCGTATCTCTCACAAAAATAACAAATAAAAATATTTATAACAGGTTGATTTTTGATAAATCATAGCAATGCTCTAGTGTTTTGCAAAGGATGCTCAGGATCGAACGCAGACTCTAAAAGTGATGCGATTAAAGGTTAAAAAATGTTAAACTATTATTTAAATAAGAAAACAAGATTAATTGTACTGATTTTGGTATATTTAGAATTCGTCTATCGTAATAGTTAAGTAAAAACCAGTCAATCAATTCAAATCTCGTAGAATGTCCCGCCATCGCAATATTATTATGTAGTATTTTGTTTTGAGCTAAAATTAGGGATCTAAAAGTATTTTAATATTAAAATAAGAATTGTTGCATCTCATAAATGCACATTAAGGCTTTCATTGGAACATTTAGGATTAAACTATCACGAATAAATAACACATGCCTGTTAGAAACATAAAATAATGCAATGGCAACATTCTAATTTTCTGGGTTTTTTAGAATCCAAGGCATGGCAACAAATAAACTGCGTAGAAAGGAACGGTTCGTTATTACTTGTTAAGAATTAAGTTCTAAAACAAAATAAATCTGCGTAGAACGGTTTTTGCAATACCGATGTGTGTGGTCACTAGGAAGTAATTAAGATACGTTATTTTTCATAATTTAGTAATATTAGGTATTGAGCTATATCGAAGATCTCAAAATACATTATTATTATAATAAGGAATTGTTACGTCTTATTATTATAAACTAAAACCTTAAATCAACAATAAATAAGTTAACACGGCAGGATGCTCAGTAGCAGGTACTCTAGCCAAAAAGGTATTCTTTATAAAAATTCAAATAAAGAAACATTCTTATTTAAATATGAGTACATGGTTATTACAAAACAATAAATCAATTAGTTATCTCAATCGCAAATATCACATTAGTGGATAGATCTCAGACACAGGGAGAAAATGAATAAACGCGTCAATTATTTATACTTGGTTTGAAATCCAGAAACGTAAGGCGCTTCCTAGACGGCGGTGGCGTGTTGGTCGAGCGTCCAATCATAAGGGAGCATTGGAGAATATGTGATTGTGATTGGTCGTCGACGGATGGTTAAGCAGAGCTTGGAACGGAAGCAGGATAGACAGCGACGAGCGGCTTGGGAAGACGTCGGCCATGTTTTGGGTTGCTTTTATTTCGGTAGATTTTCAAAGTTTAAGAATAGGAATTTAGGTGTGATTCAATAAGTACAGGTAGAAAAGAAGATAGGTAAGCGATGTTCAAGCCGTCGGGAGTTGCCAGATAAGGATTCTAAGATGGACTGCCGAACTTTTAAAAGGTTTGACGGAACTGCAACGTGGTAAGTATTGCGTCGAGTCGCCGTGTCGTAAGAGAACGCCGCACGGGGTGAGTGACCTTAGAATAATTATCTTGAGGAGTTCTTGTGCGCATTTTAACTATAAGTAATTTCATATCAGTGATTACGTTGTTTTAGAATTTAGTGATAACTTTAAAATAGTTTAAAAGTTAAATTCATAACGTAATGATGTGGGCCACTAAAGATGGAGGTTTGGTTTATGGATATTGAGCAATAGTTTTGACTTAGGATCAGTGGCGTAGCGTGTCTTGGCGGGGCCCCGTATAAAAATTTGTTTGGAGGCCCTTATGAAGGGTAAAGATTTCTCACAAAAGAAAAAAACTAATTGCATAAAATTAAAAGAAATATTTATTCATCATAATTATCATCTATCACTTTTTCCAAAATTTTTACTAACATTTCAAATTAAATATACTCTCTCCTTGCCTTATTTTCGGCAAACTGATTTATTAGGTCCTTACCTATGAAATTGGCGTTTTGTATGGGGAAAACAAAATAGACGTAAAAAAAGATATACTATTATAATATATATATTTTTTCTAAAATTATCGACTACTTTCGTCATTTCTGAAAAAAAAAATGGGTAGTTTTTATTAATTTTTGTTACGCACGTCGGGGGCCCCCTTGGCCCGGGGCCCCGTATAATTGATACGGCAGATACGGCGGTAGCTACGCCCCTGCTTAGGATCGTGTAAGTATTTTAAGCAGAGATCATAAACATCGTTGATGGTTGATCTTGGACTTCCTTTCGGTCCGACAACAAGGTAGTACCTATTAATATAGTACCACAATTTACTAGATTATTTTAAAGACGTCGTCGTAGCTTTATCAATTCAATTCAATTCATTTTAATCATACCGTAGGATGCTATTTACAACATTTGGTAAAGTCAACTTTGTACAATAATAAAACATGTCCTAATATTAGAAGAGTAATAAATCACGTCACAATAATTAAAAAATATAAAGGATAAAACATGTCACAATAAATATAGAGAATAAAACATGTCATAATAATAAAGGTAATAAAACATGTCACAGTAATAAATATATGGTACTTGTCTGCTATTATGTAAATACAAAAGAAGGAGCGCTTAGGACATAGTATTAGTCACTGACTGAAGATACTTGTGTCCTTTTGTGTTTTAGGATGTGTTTTCTTAAGGGCCTGTTCCTGTTCGACGGGGAGCTACTTTCCTGAGATTATTATAATCCAGTTATTTAATTGAATTTATTCCTTGTGCATGTGTGTTTGTTTAGAATCTTTTATTCGCATTTTGTGTTCTTTTTGGTGTTTGTTTTCAGGATGTATCGCGTTGTGTGTGTTAATTGTGTGAAATACTTAGAGCAGGATGACATGCTTAATAAACAATATTCGTGAATAAAACTAAATAAATTAGACTTGAACCAAATAAAGTGAAATTAGATTAAATTAAAATAAAATAAAATTAAATCAAATAAAATCGAACTAAATAAAATAAAATCGAATTAAATCAAATAAAGTAAAATTAGATTAAATTAAAAATAAAACAAAATAGCTTAATCAAATAAAATCGAACTAAATAAAATAAAAATCGAATTAAATCAAATAAAGTGAAATTAGTTTAAATTAAAATCAAATTAAATCAAATTAAATAGAGTTAAATCAAATAAAGTAAAATCAGATTATATTAATATAAAATAAAATTAGATTAAATCAAACAAAGTAAAATCAGAATAAAATAAAATAAAATAGTTCAAGCTAGCTCAATTCGGTGCAGTAAATAATAAAATAAATGTAAACGGTATAAACGGTGGTATTGTGTTCATCCTATGGGCCGGAGGTCCCGGGTTGGATTCCTGATCCGACGGTTATTGAGTGATGAATTTGAGTACCTGTTCTGAGTCTGGGCGTTAGTAGGATCTACTATAGCGTATACACTATTACGTTTATGCTAGGTCGCGGGTTCGATTCCCGACTGATATGTTATTAGAGTCTGGGCGTTAGTAGGATCTACTATAGCGTATACACTATTACGTTTATGTTAGGTCGAGGGTTCGATTCCCGACTGATATGTTATTAGAGTCTGGGCGTTAGTAGGATCTACTATAGCGTATACACGATTACGTTTATGTTAGGTCGCGGGTTCGATTCCCGACTGATATGTTATTAGCAGAGTCTTAGTTAAGGTTAAGCTTAGTCAAGTCTTAATTTAAGTCTTGGTCAATTCAAGTAAATCAGACAGCCGATCAGGTTGTAGAAATCTACTGTAAAGTAAATATGTACGTTTACGATTAAAGTAAATCGGACAGCCGATCAGTTTGCCGAATCTATTATTAATGCCTACAATTAAAGTAAATCGGACAGCCGATCAGTTTGCCGAATCTATTATGAATGCCTACTACTAAAGTAAATCGGGCAGCCGATTAGTTTGCCAAGTTAGCCATTCGAAGTTATACGAACTATCTCGAATGGTTGACAATAGTTGCTGTCAGATGAGCGGCCAACTATAGTTTGACGAGTAACTATTTAATATACGAATAAATGTAAAGTAGATCGGAAGTCTCTTTACTATTTTAATATTATTTACATAACGTGAAATCACGTGATGTTTGACTCACCAAGTCTTACATATTATAATATTTTGACTCACCAAGTCTTACATATTATATTTTGACTCACCAAGTCTTACATTTAATGGAACATAGGTTCTGAATCGACACGATGACATTTAAGTCAATTTACCTCTTCAATTCGAAGGTCAACGATGATCTTTCTTTACACACTACTTTTATCGAAGGTTTCTATGGAAAGATCCTTTTGCTGATAATTATCTGAGCTGTAACATGGAGCGATATCTCCGAGGTTACCCTTGACTCCAACGGGATGACAGGCACCTCTTATGTCTATGGTTTAGTAATTGTTGGTTGTCTTCGTAAGATACTAAAGGCTTCCACGGAAAGTACCTTACTGGTAATTATCTAACCTAAGCATGGAACTATGGTTCCGAGGTTACCCTTGATTCCAACGGGATGACAGGCACCTCATTATGCCGATGGTTTCTTAATTATTAGTCTTCTTCATTTATTCTACTGATAGAAAGTTCTATCTGAGACTGACGACTTGAGATGGTAACGGGAGAGTTACATTCATCTTTATCACACTATGTGTTAGACCTGGTTGTCTAATTAGATGCTTTTAGATAAAGGTTCCAGAGTATGTATTTACACACTAACTTCAGAATAAAACGATATTCTAGTTGGTTGTTCACTGCAGTCGCTATATTGCGTTAGGCAGTTAGGTGGTTAGGTAGGGATCGAAAGGGATTGCATTCGTTCTTCCGGGACCAGATTCATTACCTTAAGGTAATGAGTAAGCTCCTTGATGAATAAATGTGTGAAAGGTAAAAAAATGAAGGATGTAATGACTGACAGACTGACTGACATTTGCCAAAAGATTATGTCCTCTTCTCTTAGCTTTTGGGTTGTTATAATATTCAAATATGTTGAATATGATAGTTGAATATGATAACGACGTTTAAGTCAGGCGCTCTAAGCTGCAAACAGTGGCTTAGAGTATGTTAGGAACACACAGAGGTGTGTATTTGTACACGTAAAGACGGAAGAGTGTATCCAGTCTGGGACGAAACACATTGCTTACCGCGGTGGAGGGGCGGGGCCATAGCCAACAATTTATGTGTACAAATACATACAAACATAATACATAAAAACCATAAAATAAATAACAAAAAAATATTTGGTGTAAAATCTTAGTAAAGTCTTAGTAAAATATTGTTCTGAACTTATTAGGCTTGAAACTAGTCCAAAACTATAATTTAGAATATATTTCGTATCATATTTGATAATTATTTAAGTCAATTTTACATTAGGAATACTAAGAAAAATAGTTAAGGGTTAAAACCTAGCATACCCTTTATGAATAACCCTATATAACTTACGTAGTAGGAATCTTGTAGCTTAGAGTAAGTCAATTTGTTAGGAAATCTATTCAGGTAGCTCGGTTGCTCATACTTATTCGTAACTTAGGTTCTACGATCACAACGCAAGGTTTTCCCACTAGACAATCACTTGGCCATAACAGTAGGTTAACGTTAGCAATCGAAAATTTAGGTATAGCTAGTAAAACATAGTTTATATATAGATAGATAGGATAGATATAAATAGTTAAGTAGATATATGTTTTTAAGAATAGGGTAGGGGTTTTTACAATTTAGTGCGCCGTGACCAGGATGTGTACTTCGGTTATTACGTGGTTAGATTAGTTCGGTTAGAATGCAAAAATATCAAAAATACATAGTGTTAAATTTAGATTTGTACGTTATTTTATTGCTCCTAGTAGGATTTCGCGTTGTATTTGTTATTTTAATGTATGTTTGATGCGTAGAATTTAAGGAAATGGGGTCGTACGGAAAGGTTAGTTATTTAAGAAGTGTTCAAGTCGTCTTGAACACAATTTGTTGTTCGTGCAAAGGAGACGAGAATAAGTATGAGCCAATATTAAGCTAGGGTAAATAGTAATTTAGGGTTATTAGGAACGTTATTGATTATTTGAAATAGGTAATACCTGTGATAGGGACTACTAGCTGCTTGTATACATATAATTATACGTTTGTTTTTAGGAACCTGCTTAGAACAGGTTGTACAATATAAATTAAGGAAGCTAGTAAAACAACTGATATTTCACGTATTAAGATTTTAGGGAAATAAGTTGGAGTTGGGGTCGAACGTTGCAGATAAGTAGAAATAGCAAAAGATTGAGATTTAGAAATAGAATTGGTTATAGAGCGACTACTGACAGATATTGTAGTTAAGTTTAGGATAAGATCGCAAATAATAAGTAAACAGGGTATGTTTGATAAATGTATAGATACATAATGTTTATGTTTCATATACAAAAAGGTAAACTCACGATAGTTCACAGTTCAAAGAAACGAGTTTCAACATTAGGTAGGCTAAATGAGATAGCAATAAAGAAACGGAACGTAAGAAGACTAAAACTCAGTTGTGAACACTAATCAGAATATTTTATGCTAGTTCATATAGGCAAAACTGTCTGTAGGTAGGCTAATGAAATAAAATATTACACAATTTGCCAGATATCATAACGGAAAGGTCTGCAATGTTGACTTAAGTAGGCATATTTATGTTTGGTTAAGCAAGATAGGTTCAGTGTTAGATTCAATCAGAAGTTCTTAGAACTTAATTATAGCTCGTATTACTAAAACGATGACATAAGATCCTTAAAAAGTTCTAGTAATAACTGTATATAGACAGCCTGTTTGGCTCAGTGGTAACATAACCAAACATAATAATAAGACAGAAGTCTCGGGTTCGATTCCCGGCTGGGCAGATTAATTTAAATATCTGTTCTTGGTTTGTGTGCTGGTTGTCCTTGTCTTCGTGTGTGTTCCACGGCATCCCCGACACAGGATTTATCTTGGTGGGAGCTGTGAGTGAAACGTTTATTTTTAAGTCTCGTAAATAAGATTAATAAAATAAGTAAGTAGGATTATAAATAATCTTTAAAACGGTTATTGATCGTATAAGTTTCAATAGTTCTCAGAAAACGAGTGGCTAGACTTAGTGTCAGAATTAAGGCGTCAGTAAAGCATTTAGGCGAAATAATAATACCCGGTAGTTTATCAAAGAAATGAAGTGCAATATTAGGTAGTACAAGTGGGTATTCTTGTAAAAGGATAAATTAGGTAGGACAGCTATAGCAATAATATTCTAAGACTTTGGGGTCGAGTCGTAAATATTTAGTGACTGAGGAGCAACTGAGAAACTAGTTAGTCACAGTAAAATAATCAAGTGTTGAAAACAATATTTCAATTAAATTCAAATAGTACAGTTCAAGTATAATGATACAGTAAGTTATATTATCATCGCAGTCTTTGTCGCCGTTATTCATAATTGCTTGGGTGACACCGCGGGTCACAACTAGTAATAAATTAGTAAATGTAGTAAAAAAAAAAAAAAAAAATAACATAAATACATGATAATATAGAAACGGAGCGCTGTCAGTACATTCATATGATTAGTTAAATGGGGAAGTGCAATCTGTTTGTCTATAGTGTCCGTAGATGTTGCTGTTTCCCTAAAACAGAATGGAAGGCGGTGAAACGAACGCTCTGAGTGATATTAAATAGCAAAAATGTTGACGGTTGAAAAGTATTTGTGATAAGGGATGTAAGTAAGACAGTTTATAGTTTGAAGTGGTTTTGGGGCACAGTAACATCGGAACTAGAGATGAGTTGTCAGTGTCAGGGTTTAGCAATTACTACACAAACGGTTCAGTATAAAAAGGGGTTTGGAGCTAGGTTAAGTCTAAATGACATTCACCCCGTCGATATAGATATCGGTTTATATTGAATTCATACTCACACGCAGTGCCACATGATGGTTACCACAATTTCCCCACACTTACATGTTCCGATCGGAGGTAGTCAGAATTTTATGTACGATTTCAAGAGCTTAAGGGTCCTGAGGTGCCGGAAGGGGAATTTCTAGGAGGCACAAAAGGGTTGAAGATCGAAGTAAGGAGGGAAAGTGAAATCTCAAGTAGCTGATACGAAAGGTTAGGGGGGAAAGCACTTTCTCTTGTTCTTCTAACTGCTTGACTCACAACCAAGTTCTTGCCGAGGTCGGATATCTTGTAGTACGAAAGATTCCTTTTACGGAGCACGGATCTGTTGTTGAGTCGGACTTATTAAGATGATTATTTCATGATCGGTTTAAATACACTACACATATAGTGCTAGGGCATAAACATATACATATTATGGCGTAAACACGTAGTGTGAGTTTATGCTATAAAAATTCTCACACGTTTAAATTTTATTGTTGAAACTTGAATATTGACAATAAAGAATTCGCACTTTTGAACTTATAAGGGGGTTTATAATTTTTGAGTGATAATATTTTTATTTGGTCGGTTATATTTGTGATATCATTACTGTTGGTTAAATTTATTCCGATTAATTCATCTTTATAAATTTAAGGGGTCGAATGTAACGAAACAGCCTTCGTATCTCTCACAAAAATAACAAATAAAAATATTTATAACAGGTTGATTTTTGATAAATCATAGCAATGCTCTAGTGTTTTGCAAAGGATGCTCAGGATCGAACGCAGACTCTAAAAGTGATGCGATTAAAGGTTAAAAAATGTTAAACTATTATTTAAATAAGAAAACAAGATTAATTGTACTGATTTTGGTATATTTAGAATTCGTCTATCGTAATAGTTAAGTAAAAACCAGTCAATCAATTCAAATCTCGTAGAATGTCCCGCCATCGCAATATTATTATGTAGTATTTTGTTTTGAGCTAAAATTAGGGATCTAAAAGTATTTTAATATTAAAATAAGAATTGTTGCATCTCATAAATGCACATTAAGGCTTTCATTGGAACATTTAGGATTAAACTATCACGAATAAATAACACATGCCTGTTAGAAACATAAAATAATGCAATGGCAACATTCTAATTTTCTGGGTTTTTTAGAATCCAAGGCATGGCAACAAATAAACTGCGTAGAAAGGAACGGTTCGTTATTACTTGTTAAGAATTAAGTTCTAAAACAAAATAAATCTGCGTAGAACGGTTTTTGCAATACCGATGTGTGTGGTCACTAGGAAGTAATTAAGATACGTTATTTTTCATAATTTAGTAATATTAGGTATTGAGCTATATCGAAGATCTCAAAATACATTATTATTATAATAAGGAATTGTTACGTCTTATTATTATAAACTAAAACCTTAAATCAACAATAAATAAGTTAACACGGCAGGATGCTCAGTAGCAGGTACTCTAGCCAAAAAGGTATTCTTTATAAAAATTCAAATAAAGAAACATTCTTATTTAAATATGAGTACATGGTTATTACAAAACAATAAATCAATTAGTTATCTCAATCGCAAATATCACATTAGTGGATAGATCTCAGACACAGGGAGAAAATGAATAAACGCGTCAATTATTTATACTTGGTTTGAAATCCAGAAACGTAAGGCGCTTCCTAGACGGCGGTGGCGTGTTGGTCGAGCGTCCAATCATAAGGGAGCATTGGAGAATATGTGATTGTGATTGGTCGTCGACGGATGGTTAAGCAGAGCTTGGAACGGAAGCAGGATAGACAGCGACGAGCGGCTTGGGAAGACGTCGGCCATGTTTTGGGTTGCTTTTATTTCGGTAGATTTTCAAAGTTTAAGAATAGGAATTTAGGTGTGATTCAATAAGTACAGGTAGAAAAGAAGATAGGTAAGCGATGTTCAAGCCGTCGGGAGTTGCCAGATAAGGATTCTAAGATGGACTGCCGAACTTTTAAAAGGTTTGACGGAACTGCAACGTGGTAAGTATTGCGTCGAGTCGCCGTGTCGTAAGAGAACGCCGCACGGGGTGAGTGACCTTAGAATAATTATCTTGAGGAGTTCTTGTGCGCATTTTAACTATAAGTAATTTCATATCAGTGATTACGTTGTTTTAGAATTTAGTGATAACTTTAAAATAGTTTAAAAGTTAAATTCATAACGTAATGATGTGGGCCACTAAAGATGGAGGTTTGGTTTATGGATATTGAGCAATAGTTTTGACTTAGGATCGTGTAAGTATTTTAAGCAGAGATCATAAACATCGTTGATGGTTGATCTTGGACTTCCTTTCGGTCCGACAACAAGGTAGTACCTATTAATATAGTACCACAATTTACTAGATTATTTTAAAGACGTCGTCGTAGCTTTATCAATTCAATTCAATTCATTTTAATCATACCGTAGGATGCTATTTACAACATTTGGTAAAGTCAACTTTGTACAATAATAAAACATGTCCTAATATTAGAAGAGTAATAAATCACGTCACAATAATTAAAAAATATAAAGGATAAAACATGTCACAATAAATATAGAGAATAAAACATGTCATAATAATAAAGGTAATAAAACATGTCACAGTAATAAATATATGGTACTTGTCTGCTATTATGTAAATACAAAAGAAGGAGCGCTTAGGACATAGTATTAGTCACTGACTGAAGATACTTGTGTCCTTTTGTGTTTTAGGATGTGTTTTCTTAAGGGCCTGTTCCTGTTCGACGGGGAGCTACTTTCCTGAGATTATTATAATCCAGTTATTTAATTGAATTTATTCCTTGTGCATGTGTGTTTGTTTAGAATCTTTTATTCGCATTTTGTGTTCTTTTTGGTGTTTGTTTTCAGGATGTATCGCGTTGTGTGTGTTAATTGTGTGAAATACTTAGAGCAGGATGACATGCTTAATAAACAATATTCGTGAATAAAACTAAATAAATTAGACTTGAACCAAATAAAGTGAAATTAGATTAAATTAAAATAAAATAAAATTAAATCAAATAAAATCGAACTAAATAAAATAAAATCGAATTAAATCAAATAAAGTAAAATTAGATTAAATTAAAAATAAAACAAAATAGCTTAATCAAATAAAATCGAACTAAATAAAATAAAAATCGAATTAAATCAAATAAAGTGAAATTAGTTTAAATTAAAATCAAATTAAATCAAATTAAATAGAGTTAAATCAAATAAAGTAAAATCAGATTATATTAATATAAAATAAAATTAGATTAAATCAAACAAAGTAAAATCAGAATAAAATAAAATAAAATAGTTCAAGCTAGCTCAATTCGGTGCAGTAAATAATAAAATAAATGTAAACGGTATAAACGGTGGTATTGTGTTCATCCTATGGGCCGGAGGTCCCGGGTTGGATTCCTGATCCGACGGTTATTGAGTGATGAATTTGAGTACCTGTTCTGAGTCTGGGCGTTAGTAGGATCTACTATAGCGTATACACTATTACGTTTATGCTAGGTCGCGGGTTCGATTCCCGACTGATATGTTATTAGAGTCTGGGCGTTAGTAGGATCTACTATAGCGTATACACTATTACGTTTATGTTAGGTCGAGGGTTCGATTCCCGACTGATATGTTATTAGAGTCTGGGCGTTAGTAGGATCTACTATAGCGTATACACGATTACGTTTATGTTAGGTCGCGGGTTCGATTCCCGACTGATATGTTATTAGCAGAGTCTTAGTTAAGGTTAAGCTTAGTCAAGTCTTAATTTAAGTCTTGGTCAATTCAAGTAAATCAGACAGCCGATCAGGTTGTAGAAATCTACTGTAAAGTAAATATGTACGTTTACGATTAAAGTAAATCGGACAGCCGATCAGTTTGCCGAATCTATTATTAATGCCTACAATTAAAGTAAATCGGACAGCCGATCAGTTTGCCGAATCTATTATGAATGCCTACTACTAAAGTAAATCGGGCAGCCGATTAGTTTGCCAAGTTAGCCATTCGAAGTTATACGAACTATCTCGAATGGTTGACAATAGTTGCTGTCAGATGAGCGGCCAACTATAGTTTGACGAGTAACTATTTAATATACGAATAAATGTAAAGTAGATCGGAAGTCTCTTTACTATTTTAATATTATTTACATAACGTGAAATCACGTGATGTTTGACTCACCAAGTCTTACATATTATAATATTTTGACTCACCAAGTCTTACATATTATATTTTGACTCACCAAGTCTTACATTTAATGGAACATAGGTTCTGAATCGACACGATGACATTTAAGTCAATTTACCTCTTCAATTCGAAGGTCAACGATGATCTTTCTTTACACACTACTTTTATCGAAGGTTTCTATGGAAAGATCCTTTTGCTGATAATTATCTGAGCTGTAACATGGAGCGATATCTCCGAGGTTACCCTTGACTCCAACGGGATGACAGGCACCTCTTATGTCTATGGTTTAGTAATTGTTGGTTGTCTTCGTAAGATACTAAAGGCTTCCACGGAAAGTACCTTACTGGTAATTATCTAACCTAAGCATGGAACTATGGTTCCGAGGTTACCCTTGATTCCAACGGGATGACAGGCACCTCATTATGCCGATGGTTTCTTAATTATTAGTCTTCTTCATTTATTCTACTGATAGAAAGTTCTATCTGAGACTGACGACTTGAGATGGTAACGGGAGAGTTACATTCATCTTTATCACACTATGTGTTAGACCTGGTTGTCTAATTAGATGCTTTTAGATAAAGGTTCCAGAGTATGTATTTACACACTAACTTCAGAATAAAACGATATTCTAGTTGGTTGTTCACTGCAGTCGCTATATTGCGTTAGGCAGTTAGGTGGTTAGGTAGGGATCGAAAGGGATTGCATTCGTTCTTCCGGGACCAGATTCATTACCTTAAGGTAATGAGTAAGCTCCTTGATGAATAAATGTGTGAAAGGTAAAAAAATGAAGGATGTAATGACTGACAGACTGACTGACATTTGCCAAAAGATTATGTCCTCTTCTCTTAGCTTTTGGGTTGTTATAATATTCAAATATGTTGAATATGATAGTTGAATATGATAACGACGTTTAAGTCAGGCGCTCTAAGCTGCAAACAGTGGCTTAGAGTATGTTAGGAACACACAGAGGTGTGTATTTGTACACGTAAAGACGGAAGAGTGTATCCAGTCTGGGACGAAACACATTGCTTACCGCGGTGGAGGGGCGGGGCCATAGCCAACAATTTATGTGTACAAATACATACAAACATAATACATAAAAACCATAAAATAAATAACAAAAAAATATTTGGTGTAAAATCTTAGTAAAGTCTTAGTAAAATATTGTTCTGAACTTATTAGGCTTGAAACTAGTCCAAAACTATAATTTAGAATATATTTCGTATCATATTTGATAATTATTTAAGTCAATTTTACATTAGGAATACTAAGAAAAATAGTTAAGGGTTAAAACCTAGCATACCCTTTATGAATAACCCTATATAACTTACGTAGTAGGAATCTTGTAGCTTAGAGTAAGTCAATTTGTTAGGAAATCTATTCAGGTAGCTCGGTTGCTCATACTTATTCGTAACTTAGGTTCTACGATCACAACGCAAGGTTTTCCCACTAGACAATCACTTGGCCATAACAGTAGGTTAACGTTAGCAATCGAAAATTTAGGTATAGCTAGTAAAACATAGTTTATATATAGATAGATAGGATAGATATAAATAGTTAAGTAGATATATGTTTTTAAGAATAGGGTAGGGGTTTTTACATGATATCGAGATTGAAATGAGGTAAAACCAGCCTAAATCGACCAAAAATTATCCTCGACTCGTGATTATTATCTCATTTCTAATTTTTTCGTTTGACGGATGTCGCACATCTCAGTAAAAAGCAAAGTAAGTAAATATTTCCTTTTTTTTACGAGAGCACAAGTGTCACTTTTTATAATTTAATTTGTATTTGTGACTCAGAGATGAAAAATTGAGCCAGAACAAAAAATTAAAAACCTTCATAGGAAAATGCATACTTACATACTCATACTATAGACAAGTAGACATACACATAAAAGTGTGTATGTTTGTTGTTTGTTGTAAAGATGCTTGTTACTCAATAAAAAAAAACATCTGAACGGATTTAGATTGAATCTATCTCATCTGATTAATAAATCTGAAATTTAAAGGAGAATAACTATTTATTCAGTAAAAACAATCATCTAATATTTACATTTATTTAAATACGTATTTATGTAACATGTATATAAACGAATTAAAGAGTGACAGACAGTCAAAACATTCTAAAATACTACGGAAACTAACGTTGTTGTTTACGTTGTTTTATAACAAAAATGCGTTCTAAAATACATTATCAACATTTAAAACAGTCAAACGCATAAAAATGCGCTCTCTTTAAAAAATAATAAGTGTGTCTTATGCATAGTCTTAACTAGTTATCTGGCCTTTTATTTCATTTTTGTTTGTAAATAAATTAGATTGCCCTCCGATACAGTAGTTCAACTGGAGTAGTTCAACTAGTTGTACAAATAATACACCACTGTATCATTAGTCCAACTACAAAAAATACAAGCAAATCCCCTGGGTTGTCCTTCCTAGAATCTTATTGTATTGAATCGAAATCTTTTTTGATTGAAATCACTTACTTGGTTTTTGTATCAGTTATGAGATAATTTACAAAAATAATAAATTACTAGAATAACACGAACTAACACGTGAAGCTACACATTCCCTCTGGATTTATTTCTTGTTTTGTTTTTAATTTTTCACTATTTTACAGCACATAATGCCTTTTTTTTTTTCATGAAAATTGTGATTTTCTTCACAAACTTTGACAGTTCGGCGACATCACTTATCAATTAGCTGCCAAAACACGACTGATTGACGGTTGTGATGTCACGGCAGCATAAGAGCACTTTGCTACTATGGACGGTTGCCCTTAGAAGCTACGAAAGGCCGATCTACTTACGAGTACATACTAGATCGATTTTTGACCCCAACCTTGGCACGGATACCGCTAATTGACGCGCCAATTGACGCGCGAAAAAGACTCAAAGTACTCATCATAAAGAACATCTTACTGCCATGGGGATTTTATGAGACCAACGCGGAATTGGCAAAAAAATATCAGCTGTTCTATAGAAAACTGTCAAGGACACTCGACAAGACGTGTGGAACAGCTATTTATTTTGTTGTTGCAAATACTGGGTTGGTTCCATAGAAAAAGTTGTTCATAATGATGAGATATATGAGCCCTTTCCAGCTTAGCGTACCCTTTTCTTATAACTCTGTACCTACTTGGGACGGCCGACACGCTTTCGACTTTTTGGCACTTCCAAGTAACCTATTTTTAAGGCACGATCCTCTCCGACCCTCTTCAAGAGTAGCTGACCTCACTGGCTTTGTTAGGTCTGCGGTCTCACCCATTAGAATACAACACCTCTTTATTGACACCATAAAAAGGAAATCACATACATACATAAAATACATAAGAGAAAGGCACAAAAGGTGGTCTTATCGCTAAGAGCGATCTCTTCCAGACAACCTTTGGATGAGAAGTCAGACATCCCCGGAGCGTGGACGGTGGTGTAATCACTACATAGTATAAAACAAAGTCGCTTACGCTAAAACTACGCAATGGATTTTGATGTAGTTTTTTAATAGTTAGAGTGACTTCAGAAAAAGGTTAATATACGTATTACATGCTTAATATAGTAGAGAAAAACTGATAATTTTAGAGGTTTCTAATGTGATGTCGTTAATAAACACATTTTTTGCGCTTACATTTGCAAACGCTGGCTGAACCCTACGAGATACAAATTACAATAGATCAAAATAATTTACTACAGTATTGTACACCTTAAAAAGGTTTACAAAAAACACCGCGATGGTATATGTTTACAACAATTTTTTATCCTTTACTTTTTACAAGAAATAATGGCTTATTCACGAAGTGATTTTAAGCAATACAGCATTTAGCCTTATCCAATTAAATACCTTAAATACATTGTGCATTTATAATTATGTAGATCATTATGGCCCTTTCCAGCATGTAATTTAAATAAATATTTTCGAAGATATTACAAATTTCAAATGCAGGGACATAGCGGTGTAGTATATTTAGTATTGCACCCGTGCGAAGCCGGGGCGGGTCGCTAGTAATTAATAAATAATTAGAAAAAATTGGTCCATCCGTGCACGCGTGATGCGATGACCAAGGGAAATGGAGACGCCCCGCGGTTTCATCCGCATTTTCCGAGATAACAAGAACATCAAAACAAAAAACAAAAACCGACTTCAAAAGACCGACTATTGAGTTAATTAATAATCTATTTGTCGCGCACGTACAAACTTTGACATGTGTAATAATATTAATGCTTCAAAATTTTAGGTAGGAACAAGATTCCACCAGAACAAACATAAAAAGACATCTGTATGGCAAAGGTGGTACTTCCCGAGGCGGGCTCTGCAAAAGAGCCATACTAATTAGGTACTTACTACATTCTTGTTTGTTACACCTACATTCTGCAAATAAAATCTTGAATCTTGAATCAAGATCATTCCATTAACTCCATGAATCTTTGTAATACTCTATTCTCTAAAACACAATTTAATTTGCATAAATCAGTAGAGTTCCGATACTACTCGTAGCTCATTTTATACTTTCAACGTCGGTGCGAGGAAAACTTTTCTCATTCAACAACGTATTACTCGCATTGGTATTATAAGAAGATGCTTCAGCATTTGCTGATTAAAATTCGGTTTGATATAAAGTAAGAAAGAATACTCCGAAATGCACAACTTACGTAGTAAGTAACTATTATCTAATCTGTGGTACAACTGCACAGCCGTGTACTTATCAATCCGAGCCGGCCGACAGAAGACTGATGGCGACTGAAGGTTAATTTTATAACCACTTCCTTGCCATGAAAACTAGTTCTGACCGACAAAAATGACCCACTAAACATTATTTATTTCAAGCTGATTTAATCAAGGAACTCGCCACGCCCTTTCAACCAAAACGCATCCACGTTCCCAGCAGATATCTATTGAATTCGAGCCTAAGCGTGCAGACGATGCTCGTCTACCAGGAGATCACGAACCGGAGGAGCATTAACTACTCCGTCGAACCGAGTAAACGAGAAAGCAGTAGCATAAAGAGAGCGACAGTAAAATAATCAACCCCACTTCGATCTAATCTAGGTATAGCGGGTTCCTGCCCTTCCGCTTGCAATGTTTTAAAACCATCTGTAAACAAAAAGGACAAAAAATAACAACGAAATTGCAGATGGCTCTGGTTCTGACTGTTTTTTGACCCCTTTATGAGCGTTTGTGGTACCTAAAAAAATAATTTATTGCATACCTATGTATTTTACGCTGTGCACAGGTATATTAGGTGATTATATTTTTAAGTAAAGTATGAAACATCTAATAAACTAGACTTTTTTATACTATATTGGCCTGAGACAATGAGTTGCCCAGTTTACAGAGAAACGTAACACATAGATAGCGGTTAAACTTATTACACCCTCAGATCAAGTAGAAAGATTGATGATTCTATTTGCTCTGAGATTACACCCCTCGTATTGCGTCGGAGGTTTAAAACGACCCTCATTAGCAGCTGTCGCGTCCATGCGTGGACTATGTGGGGTCAGATCCAGTTTAACTTGATATGTCAATGAATGGAATGGATGAAATCTCGAAATGTTTTTATTGTGCATCTCCCCTCAAATTACTGTGAAATAACGAATACATGTTCTTTGTTAAGAACGAGTTTAATAGATGGCTAACGGTTAAACAAGCCCAGTTTTTCTGAATCGCGTCATGAGATTCTCCGGTAAGCCAAAGGAGTGTACCTATAGATAGTTAATTCAGTGTTCTTATCGAAAAGACATCGTTCTTGTTTTAATGGGGAGATCTGTGGGCCATCGGCCCTTGCATCCCTTTGCAAATGCTGATTTGCCATTGAGGTAACTGAAAACCGCTACGGGGCTTTGCCAGCCCGTACGATATTAGGCGAGATGGCTGTTAAGCACAAACCACTTATTACTATTCAATCACTGAATAAAAATAAATTCACCGATCGCATTTTCGTCGAACGTCGAACCCTAAAGTTGCTTCTCATACGAAACGATCCTGCCAAGTAAAAATAAATGAATAGACTGATAAATGAAAACGTTAATTTTCCTTCGTCTATATGCCACAGCCAATTATCTCTAGAACTATAACAGCCAGCAGGCTGAAATTTGGCATGACGCTAGATAATGTTATACGCTACAAGTTAAAAAAAACATGCAATGAACCTGAAAATTGGGTCCTAAAATGGCGACCTACATTTTTAAAACCAACTAATGTGGTCTGGTGGGGTATCAAATGAAAGGTATTAATTTGGACATAATAAATGTCTCTCCTGTCAATTTTAGTCTTTCTATGTCTTCAAAACAATGACAAATGTTAAAAAAAATTATAATACGAGTAATAAGGTATCACACTCATAGCTCCCCACTGTGATAACCAGTGTCGGGAATGCCATGGAACATACACAAAGATCTGTTACTTAGTTGTCCAAGAGCAAATATTTAAATTCATCATTCAAACATCAGCTGCCCGGCCGGGAATCGAACTTGGGACCTCTGGCTTGTAAGGCAGATTTACTACCGCAGAGAATACAGCGAACAGTATTGAGGATAAGAAAGCTAGTCGCTTTCGAATTTCGAAGCAGCTTTCGAATTATCTAATTTTAAAATATAATAGCTTGTTTGTTATTTTAAAAAAAACTGTACAACTAGACTGATTAAACTCTATGACAAACCAACTAAGTAGTCTATTTATAAAAATGCATATTATAGGTATTGTTCAGGCGCTAGCCATTTATTGTAAGTAAATGATTAACGCCTGACGAACTTCAGCTAGCACAGCCGTCACAGGAACAACTCAGTTCTTTGTGACGTCTGACTAACCTACCAGACCCCCGCGGAACTCCGTATGGGCATGGAGTACTCGTCGGGTGACTGGCCCTAACCGGGGACCTACTCTGCTACGTTTGCCCTACGTTCCCTACGTTCCCTACGTTCCCTACGTTCCCTACTTCCCTAAGTCCCTACCCTACCATATCACATCAATATATACTTATATAGATAGGTGCAGGAAACCCGGCTACCAGGAGACCTATTGGTACCAGGCGGAGTGGGAGGGAATCGAGGAAAGGCACGATATTCCACTGCCGTGACGCAGACTCACGTCACGATCACCTAAGGTGACGGTATCAAAGTAGCTCTTGCCACAGTGGATGGATGAGGTAGGTAATACGCCCGGCCAGCGGAATGATGCTGGGCGCGGCTTCGTCCACCGAACAGCAGGCCGTAGTTGGGCGCCGTCCGATCCTTCACTGGTCGGTAGCTGGTCGCCTCGTTGACCTGACTGCTCTATCGATGGGCCATCTACCCTATGCAGCCGCCCGTAGGACTCGCCACTGCAATCTCCTGCCTGCCTAACACTCCAGTGCAGCCGCCCGTAGGACTCGCCACTGCACCCCTTCTAGTAGTGAATGAAACAACGTTCAAATTGCCATTACTTTATTCATGAAGTTTTACATTATTTATCCACATAGCACTTATGACTAATTGGTTTTAAATCTACATCAATAACGCTGACCGTCCACTTTTAAGAAGCCACCGCACCGAGCCGTCGATCTTTGATCTGGGTCGCGGACTTGCGGACTCTGCAAATTCCGCCGGCGCTATGCCTAGTGTAGAAACGCGGTCGCGATGCATGTTCATTCTGAACATTCTGGGGCCTCTCCGGGACGGCCTTTGGTTGGTGCAGCTCCATCGCCTAGGCCTTTTCTGCCGGAGGAACTTATGCTTCATTCCCTCTGGCTGGCTGCTGGGGTGGGTGTACTGCTACAGGCTTCGAACTGGTTCCCTGGTAGTAGTGTCTGGTTGGCTGCACGCTCTGCTCAGCTTTCCCTCGTGGTCGCCGATTGCATCGTCGTCTTGCAACCAATATGCACTCTGCCAATGATAACTTCTGTTGGTTCTAAAGAGCTAAATGTATAAATAATCTACAACTATTAGTGATGATGTTGTTTGATGTTAGCGAAGGGTGATCCAACAATGCAATTTTCATATATTTGCATGTTCTTCACCCCTCCAGAAACCAAAACACGTTATCTTCCAACTTCATTCTTCTTTTTTTTTCTCTTCTTTCTTCTCTTTTCTCCTTGCTGATCAGAACACTTACACTTAGCTGCTTATCTCCACCTGGATCAGTATTTTTGCGCCTTCTCAATGACACCGGTGATTCCCGCTTGTGGGAGGCCGGGCCCTGAATCGCTACTGTCCGCTACAGCTAAGTGTTAAGTCTGTACTCCGACGTACAATGAACTTAGCGCTTATTTGAGTACGCTAAGCCGCGGTACGTATAAGTGTCTGTCAGTCAAGTGTCACTTACTAAACCCTGGATATATTCTAACCGGAGACTTCCATCCGGCTGGTGGAGTGGTGCTTCGGTGCGGCTTCATCCCCGTACAGCAGGCCATATAGTCGGGCTCCGTCCGATCCTTTTCTTGGTCGTTGTCCGGTCGCCTCGCTGGTCCTTACTGCTTCTATCGGTGGATCTCTTCGGCGCGGCTTCATCCCCGTACAGCAGGCCATACATAGTCGGGCTCCGTCCGATCCTTTTCTTGGTCGTTGTCCGGTCGCCTCGCTGGTCCTTACTGCTTCTATCGGTGGATCTCTATATAGCCGCCCACTTGCAATAATTGTATTAACTCTTTCTGCAATTTCTTTGCTGTTTGGACGTCATCATGTCCTGACAGTACATCATCAACGTACAAGTCCTGTAATGCCACTTTACTTGCCTCTGGGAATCTGTGCTTTTCGTCAATTGCTAATTGTTGCAACGTTTTGACTGCCAAATATGGTGCCGAAGCTGTGCCATATGTCACCGTTGTTAACTCGTATTCGTCCATACTATTTTTTGGCGATTCCCTCCACAGGATGCGTTGATAACCTAAGTCTTGCTGGTTTATTCTTATGAATCGATACATCTTCTCTATGTCAGCCATAAATACGATTCTATGCTTTCGCCAACGCAACAGAATGGTTGTCAAATCTTCTTGTAATCTTGGGCCCGTAAGCATGTTTTCGTTAAGACTTACATCGGCCTTACTTGCTTTACTGGAGCCATCAAATACCACTCGCAATTTTGTAGTTAGCGAGTTCTCGTTTATTACGGGTTGATGTGGAAAGTAAAATTTACCTTGACCATTACCTGCTCTGGGTACCTTCTTCATGTGCCCCATTTTGAGGTATTCACTCAAGAATTCTTGATATCTCTGTTGAAGTGACTCGTTTTTTGCAAATCTCTTCTCTAACTGTATCAGCCTTGCCGCTGCTCTCCTTCGTGAGTCTCCGTATTCTTTATTCTGATCTTGAAACGGAATTCTCACCGTATAGCTACCATCTTCGTTTCTAACTGTAGTTTCTTGATAATACTTTTCACACACCTCGTCTTCACTATTGTTATGAATCTTGTTTTCAACTTCTTCTAGCTCCCAAAACTTATGCAGTTGCTGTAGTTCCGTAGTTCTGGTTGTCAGGCTTACAATTTTTATTGCTTTTGTATGATTTCTACATATCCCTGACAAAACCCACCCGAACCTTGTCTCTTGAGCTATGGTTCCACCATTTAAGTTCCTGCATTTTGTTGTTAATATCTCCCCAAACTCTCGCACTCCCAATATTATGTGTATTGGTGCTTTTTTGTAGTAGTTGGGATCTGCCAAACTCCCGCTCTTGATGTCTGCAGTGTCTATTACTGGTACATCTTCTAGTGGTACAGCTCCCGTCAGTCTTGACATTACTATCATGTTAACTCGAAGTTTGTACCGACTTTGGAATGCGGGTTGTATTTCCACGTTTATTGAGAACTTTGATGTTTTCGGCTTTTCATCCGCTAAACCGCTTATTTGAGCTTGTATTTGGTTACGAGGGTATGCCAGCAACTGAGCTACTTGCTCTGTACAGAACGATGCTTCGGATCCTTGGTCGCATAGTGCCCTGAATACATGTGGAGTGCCGTCTGCTGACTGAATTTGCACCAAGGCAGTTGCAAGCAATGCTACGTCTGCATCTGATGTTGTTGCTACATTCGACCTGGTCTGCGAAGCTTGCTTGTCTGTTGATGGCTTTTGTAACGCCTCTCTTCTTTGCATATACTGTCCACTATGCACTGGTTTACTATCACTTACATGGAGTACCGAATGCTGCCCTTGCCTCCTCCATGTAGGAAACGCTTTTCTACTTGCGCATGCTATTTCACTATTGTGGGTTAAGCATTTTCTGCACTTGTTGTTGTCGCGTACCACTTTGTTTCGATCAATCGGCGCTAGTGCTTGAAATTCATGGCAGGCCAATATTGAATGGTTCGGTTTCCTACCATACCAGCATCCTGGATCTCTTGACTGCGCACTAGCCACCGGTGCGCTAGTTCCAGGCAGTAATGGTGTATAATTTGTGGCATATTTTTTGCTGCCTGCTGCTTCAAGACACATAAATCTCCTTTCAAGAAACTTCATCATACTTGAAAAAGTCTGTGGTTTGTGTGGATCGGCCAACTGATGTTCATATTTCTCGTTCGTTTCTGTGTCCCATTTTGACGCTATTATACTCGTTAATATTGGATCCCATGTCGATACATCAATATTGTGAGTTTTGATGGCCTCGAGACTTTCATTAACTGAGTCGTACAGACCCCTTAAATTTTCTGCATTCGGTCTATCAACCTTCTTTGCATATAATATTGCATTGATGTACTTCGTAAGTACCAACCTCTCATTGTTGAATCTATTTTCTAACAATGACCACGCTATATAATAATGGGCTTCGCCTACTGTCAAATGGCTGATCAGTTTGGCTGCATCACCTTTCACGTGCGTTTTTAAATACTGCATCTTTTCTGTTGCTGTTAGAGTGCCGTCTTCATGGATAATCTTCCGAAATAAGTCGCTGAACGAGGTCCACGATTCATATCTCCCGTTGAATATCGGCATCTCTATTGTTGGTAATTTTACCCGTCTGACTCCATGATATTGGTTTGACTGACTGGAACCGCTCGTCTTGGAACATAACTCCTGTATAACCTTGTCAACATCGCGTTGTACGCTCTCGAATACGCGTTCTCGAATGTACTCATGCTGTTGGACCGCCCTGTCTGCGATTAGGGTAAAATGGAGACCCTCCGTGTCTTGCCATTTTCTTTGTAACGTTGATAGTAGATGTTGCAAATACGACTGATTCTTGCCTTCTGACATCGCTTCTGTAGCCTGCCGTAACGTCACTTGAATGTCACGAATCCTGGCTAGTTGAGTGACAAGAATCGGTGAGTCGTCTTTCTCTATAGCGCTTCTGGATGCTGATTCTGGTTCTACCTTCTTGGGAACTACTTCCTCTTGCTCCTTACACGTATCAAGGTACTTCATTATGTCTGTGTACTCGTCGCAGATATTTTGGAAATACCTTGTCTTGCTGTAGCTATGCTCCTTGATAATATCTTCTTGTTGCAGCCTGTCATGATTGACGCTCGCTTTTGAAAACACATCTTTTACTTGAGCCGTTTTCTGAGCGACGTACGCGCTGGTTTTCCTTGACGGTGAATCTTTCTTGATATTCCTGAATATTACTTGCAATTCATTGAAATACCCCTCCTGTCGCTTTAACAACTCGAACTCGAACTTTATCCGGCTCGAAGGACCAAATGTTCAGGCGCTAGCCATTTATTGTAAGTAAATGATTAACGCCTGACGAACTTCAGCTAGCACAGCCGTCACAGGAACAACTCAGTTCTTTGTGACGTCTGACTAACCTACCAGACCCCCGCGGAACTCCGTATGGGCATGGAGTACTCGTCGGGTGACTGGCCCTAACCGGGGACCTACTCTGCTACGTTTGCCCTACGTTCCCTACGTTCCCTACGTTCCCTACTTCCCTAAGTCCCTACCCTACCATATCACATCAATATATACTTATATAGATAGGTGCAGGAAACCCGGCTACCAGGAGACCTATTGGTACCAGGCGGAGTGGGAGGGAATCGAGGAAAGGCACGATATTCCACTGCCGTGACGCAGACTCACGTCACGATCACCTAAGGTGACGGTATCAAAGTAGCTCTTGCCACAGTGGATGGATGAGGTAGGTAATACGCCCGGCCAGCGGAATGATGCTGGGCGCGGCTTCGTCCACCGAACAGCAGGCCGTAGTTGGGCGCCGTCCGATCCTTCACTGGTCGGTAGCTGGTCGCCTCGTTGACCTGACTGCTCTATCGATGGGCCATCTACCCTATGCAGCCGCCCGTAGGACTCGCCACTGCAATCTCCTGCCTGCCTAACACTCCAGTGCAGCCGCCCGTAGGACTCGCCACTGCACCCCTTCTAGTAGTGAATGAAACAACCTTCAAATTGCCATTACTTTATTCATGAAGTTTTACATTATTTATCCACATAGCACTTATGACTAATTGGTTTTAAATCTACATCAATAACGCTGACCGTCCACTTTTAAGAAGCCACCGCACCGAGCCGTCGATCTTTGATCTGGGTCGCGGACTTGCGGACTCTGCAAATTCCGCCGGCGCTATGCCTAGTGTAGAAACGCGGTCGCGATGCATGTTCATTCTGAACAGGTATAATTAAAGGGATTTTTTTCTCCTAAGGTTGCCTGGAAGACATCGCTCTTAGCGATAAGGCCATCCGTTATCTCACTAGTTTTAGGTGTTCTGTGTATCCTTTGTAATGAATGGTGTGAACAATAAAAAGTTTATCTATCTGTCGGCGCTCTGAGCCAATCTTTATTTAGAGTGGTAAAGAAACGTAACTGACAGTGACAGCTGCTGAGCTGCTGACGTTTACCACTCTGGCACGACTACGATCCGTAAGGCGGGAAACGATACTTTAGGAATCTCGACCAGAGCCACAAGGACAAGGGTTGATAGTTAAAGCTGATACGTAGAAAGCTGATTACAATAGTTGCAATTACATCTGGAATTACAGTGGCGGTCATAGAATCTTATTGTATCGTGTACCTATGCGCGTTACGTGTTCGGCGGAGTGCCTGTTTGAGTTGTATTGTGAATACTTAGAATATCCATTGGAGATCATAGTTGAACGGATCATTGTACTGACATCATTCAAGATTATAATCTACGTGTGTTGCAAGTAATGGTTTTATTCCTCTCGCCCGATTATCCACGCCTAGAACCTAGCTACATGCCCACATTAAGAACAGAACCGCTTGACAATACCTAACTTCTGATAATTGGCAACACCTCAACCTACGAGTGCCTTTATCAGAAGTGGGATACGAAGGGCAAAGATCAGAGGATAAAACCAGCAGCTACAAAACATCGCCATGCTAAACTTTTTGCTACATGTAAAGTCGTCGAGATTTTTGGCTAGCACTTAACCTCAAAACTACAAACAACAGAATATGAAAGGAGCAGAATATGAAAGTACAGAAGCCGATGTTTGAAAAATTTACATGGTGACGGAGATTTCAATATCAATAACTGATAGGAAGAACGATAGTAAATTTGAGGTCAAGGAACTTGACAATGTTGTCAGTGTCAACCCTTCCACGGGTAGGTACTTGTGATACCCGTGAACTATTAGTGAATCGTCCAGTGAACTATCAGGAGGCCGTGATGGCGTTAAGACATGTAGATCGATTCTAGGTCTCTTTCTAGATCAAATCCAGTTGAAACACTCTCAGTAGCCGCTCTGATCCTGAGACAGAACAAACAACAAAACAAAAGAAAAAAAAATTGCAAAGAAGGCAATAGAACTGATCTAATTTGATCCTGAGATGCTGGAGCAGAAGTATAAAGCAATGAGAAAATATTACTGCCAAATAGAAGACATCCAACCAAGCGTTGATGTCAATAAGTTTAGATAAAGCGAGACTAACAAAGTACGCAATGCAACTGATCTTATTTGATCCTGAGATGCCGGAGCAGAAGTATAAAGATTTGAGAAGATATTACTGCTGCATAGAAGACAGCGAACCAAACGTTGGTGTCAATGAATCTAGATAAAACAAGACTAATTACTGAGCTTGTGCGCAGAAAGACATGACATGTTGCAAAAGTGTGTCCAGATGGACACGGAGAGATTGACCGAGCAGCGGCTTGTAAAGGTTCACTCCGTGAACTTAGACCATCCTCATGTTGCTTGAACACAATATCCGGTGAGCTTGTTCCTTTACCGTCTTTGATTGTTGGTCACATATGTGAAATTGTGAATGTAATGATCAATAGAATCATTCTAGTTTGTTCATATTAAGAGCTGATGATGATGATCAGTAGAATTGTTGGAGGTGGTTCACATATGCGAGCATAATCATTAGATAATTTGTTCTACTGAATATTTGTTTTATGTGTAAACCCTGTGTACTGTCTGTGGTCATTCTCATATTAACTGCATGCTAGCCTTTTTTTGGGAATAGTGACTGTGTTGTGTAGAGGCCGACAATACTGGCTGGGGAGCATCGGATGTCCCCATGTACGATATTGATGTGTGCAGCTAGTGGGAGGTCTAAGGAGCTGGCTTATGCAGGTCAATGTTCCGGAACATCAGACCACTAGGCTGGTTTGGGGTGGCATTTGGAGAGCTGGTCGAAGGGACGCTTATGGGTTGTCCGGTCCATGTCATCATGAGAAATGATGACTGGTCGAAAGGACGCCTGGGTCGAGTTGTCCGGTCCATGTCATCATGAGAAATGATGACTGGTCGAAAGGACGCTCATTGGTTGTCCGGTCCATGTCATCATGAGAAATGATGACTGGTCGAAGGGACGCCTGAGTACAGTTGTCCGGTCCAGTGTTTGTGGTTGTAACTTGTATGTGGAAAGGTTCTATTCGGCGGGTGACAAATAGAGATGTGTCAGTGATGGACGAGCTTCCATAGAATAGTTTACCAGGTGTGTTTTGTCTTTGCAGATCAAATGGAAGATTAACACTGGATAAGTGTTGACGAGCTTGGTGGAGTACCAGAGATGCTATGGAGAAGCAGTTGCATGAAGACTTGCTGGGTTCAGAGATGCTATGGAGAGGGATTGCTGGAAGACCACGAGAAGAAGGCGCACGAGGACGTGCGATAGTCAGGAGAGGCCGTGTCGGCGCTCTGAGCCAATCTTTATTTAGAGTGGTAAAGAAACGTAACTGACAGTGACAGCTGCTGAGCTGCTGACGTTTACCACTCTGGCACGACTACGATCCGTAAGGCGGGAAACGATACTTTAGGAATCTCGACCAGAGCCACAAGGACAAGGGTTGATAGTTAAAGCTGATACGTAGAAAGCTGATTACAATAGTTGCAATTACATCTGGAATTACAGTGGCGGTCATAGAATCTTATTGTATCGTGTACCTATGCGCGTTACGTGTTCGGCGGAGTGCCTGTTTGAGTTGTATTGTGAATACTTAGAATATCCATTGGAGATCATAGTTGAACGGATCATTGTACTGACATCATTCAAGATTATAATCTACGTGTGTTGCAAGTAATGGTTTTATTCCTCTCGCCCGATTATCCACGCCTAGAACCTAGCTACATGCCCACATTAAGAACAGAACCGCTTGACAATACCTAACTTCTGATAATTGGCAACACCTCAACCTACGAGTGCCTTTATATCTATCTAATTATGATGATTCTTAAAAAAAAGTATTAAGTACGGGTACTGTTGATTTATTTAATAGAATATTTATAAGTACTTACTGATATCTACTAAAAGAGCTGTGATTAGTTACCTAAAGCTTGACCTATTCATATTATTTCAGAATATTCATAATATTAGTCTAATAAGTGCCACCCTACGTACGTTTTAATAAATGTTAACAAACAGCAAAAAATGCCAACTAAGATATGTTATTTTATTCAGTCAGTTTTTAGCCGATTTTCATTGAAAGTGTCTTAATTTTACATTACATTAGAACAATGATAATTATGTGTATTTATTCACAATTGGTTAGGGTTATGAGCTACATTGTTATATCTAATGCTTTAATTACGATAGACTTGAGTACAGATCATCAGTAGGTTTTTTATTTTATTTTACATTGACTTCATGAAACTTTCTAGTTACCGTTGCATTGAATATTAGTTATTATTAGTGTTATCTAATTACCATACTCACAACATTTTTAAGACTCATTAACTAGAAATCCACTAATAATAGTTCAATGCCTCATTTATTGTTTAAAGCTGTAGGTAATTATTTATTTAGACCAATATAGTTGTCGTTGTAAGTAAGTAATGATGGTTAACTATTATTTTTATCGACAAAATTTGTGACATTTATTTGATTTGTTACATATTTTAATATGTTTAAGTCAAAGCAATGAAAAATAAAAAAGGGTAGGTAGGTACGGCAATTGGGCCAAGTAACCAAATTACCAAATATCAAAAGAACGCCAAATTAGAGTATGACCGACATAATTACCTATATACTCGTATTATCATCATTGAATTCGTTGATTTCGAGGCAAATTTATTCTGTACTGCACAGACCGAGTGGTAAACCCTGGTGTCAGAATTTTAGGCCGCCTGAAGACCTCTGACCTGGCTTGTCGGTTATTGTTTTACAACCATCTACAACCACCTGATAAAAGAACCAAAGTTCGTTGAACTTCGCTACCATTCGCTTTAGAACAGCGCAGCTGATACAAAAGATCGATCGCGTGCAATGCGGCAATGCACCGATACCAGGAGATCATGACTGCCACATGGTGGTCGCGAAGTCTAGATCAATATTGCAGGCTGCGCGAAAAGGAGAAAGTGTAGTCTAGATTGGTGCGCTCTACTTCGCTGCTTCGCTTTTGAACTTCGCTACCATTCGCTTTAGAACAGCGCAGCTGATACAAAAGATCGATCGCGTGCAATGTGGCAATGCACCGGTACCAGGAGATCATAACTGCCACGTGGTGGTCGCAAACTCTAGATCAATATTATTATTGCAGGCTGCGCGAAAAGGGAAAATTGAAGTCTAGATTGGTGTGGTCTGCGCAGACTGTTATTGTCGACCTATATAGTGCCATTGCAGCAAATGTCACCGGACAGCTCACAGCGAGGACGTACCTATGCCTCGAATGTTTCTACATTAATGTTTTATTCATAAAATTACACAAGCCTCGAATGTCAGTTCTTACCCACCGTCCACCTCCTGAGACCACCTGGGTGAACCGTGGAAAGTTTTTTTCACAACGGCTCACCTTTGTCCACCTGGGTGTTCCTTAGGAAATATTTAGTTTCCACCGTCCACCTTGTTAAAAAAACTCTTCAGATTTGAAGTGCATAGAGATTATGATTATAATTGGCCTATTTTAAATGTTTTGTTGACATTTATTGTTCAACATTGACAGCTTTTAATGTCATGTCACGAATGAAATAACTCGCCCAATTTTTAAAGTGTCGATTTTATTTTTAAAACTGAAAGCTTTATGTGAGTCGATATGTTTAAAATTTTATAAAAGTGAAAACGTTTAACAAGTTACTTGTGTGCGTATCAAATTCTTAAAAACAACATACAAACAACAATACCAAATAAACTTGTGTAAAGAACAAGACGAGAAAATTAAAAATTGCGTCATGTTTTAGACATATTAAGAGCCAAAAATAGACAAGTGATAAATATTGTGTTGTACAATAGCAAGATTCCAAAACTAGCCACTGATATTAATTAAGCCTATCTATGCTTTTTTATATTAAAAAATAAGCACGTAAAATAAATAAGTCCTACGAATAATTTAATTCATAGACTAGATGTCATTGTTTAGCTTATAAAGTTTGTTCCAGAAAAATCTCCATCACTTCTCAGAATTTAATAACAGCAAAATATATTATAAGTAATGTTCCTGTAATGTTAGTTGGTCCTGTACAGTTTTGGTGCCCTCAGTTAGCCACCTCTATAAATAAGATGACTTAGCAATGTACTGTAGGCACCTACTTAATAAACAGCGCGATAGCTTACTCTACCAACATAGAGTTAGAGTTTTTATGGAGACAATAATAAATAATATACAGGGTCATTTATAAAGGGTATGCTAAGCCGAAAAGGGCTCATAGTAGTCATCATTGTGAACAACTTTTACTGTGAGATCAAACTGAAAATCGCGAAACTAAAATCAGCGAGTATGCTAAGCCGAAATCCGACGCAAATAATTATGAACAACTTTTACTATGGGGTCAACCCCGAAATCGCGAAACTAAAATCATCAGTATCATACAGTCATATAAGTACTTGTCGATTGTCATCGACCTTTTTCTATGGAAAAGCTGATCTTTTTCTCGATTTCAGAGCTTGTCTCATAGTAAAAGTTGTCCATGATGATGAGTATCTACTATTAGCCCTTTTCGTTATAACCCTGTAGGTATATTACTGTTTGTTTTTGCGGTCTATTACTCGAGGACATTTAATACTTTAAATAAATTTACTCGTAGATCTATCAACTAACTTATAGCCTTCAGAATTGGCTGTTTAGTTATTGTAAGGTATTAGCTTAAGATAAATTTCGTTATACTATAATAATCGATGGTTATCATTGTTGATGATCATATCTCCGATGTATCGCTTCGTCAGGAAGCGGACCGTCAGTGCTGTAGACAGTTATAATAAACTATTATAATTTACGACGCTTATTATAGCGGCCGAATAATCCGGTCAAATTAGACCAAAAAATAGGAGTGAAGTTAAAATAATTCGCACTCACCTGAGAGTTGGTAAGATTGTTCAAAACAAATGAAATGAAATCTATAAACTCCTCATCAATCCAAAACAAGTACAAGATACGATCCGGTTATAGATGACAAAAAAGATGTCGATAGGTATGGTTTTCGGGATATGCTGATAGTTCATTTCAGACCAGTTGATAATTAGACAACACAAGACTGACTGTGACATTTATATCACAAGTTTGTAAATGAGTTTTTTCCACGTACGGTATCAATGAGGACTTTTTAGATTTCGTCTATGATGGTGTTTTGACAGATTATACCAATTTTCAGCTGAGTGCAAATTATTGTACCCTCGGATGTCTAAATTGACCGCACTAGTAACGCACTCTAAATAAATACGTCTCTCAGCGCAAAAGAACAGAAGTAATAAAAGTAAGCATCTACGACACCTACGTGCTACGGCGTCTTTAGCTACGAGATTCGTAGCAATGTCGGAGCACAAACTTGTCGACTTCATACAATGCTAGTTGGATTTGTATCTGTATAACTACAACAGCTTCTCAACTCAACCTTTTTTATCGTCCCACTGCTGGGATACCAGGTCTACCCTCGAAGGGTGAATAAGCCTTATCCTACCACGCTGGCCAAGTGCGGGTTGGTGGATTCCCATACAGCATTGAATTTCTTCTCCGGACGTGTGCAGGTTTCTTTACGATGGGTCTTGCTTCAACGATCTTCATCTTAGTTCCGTGATTTGTGTCTTAACGTATTGATTTATGATTTTAGTTGTCTTAGATGCGATTTTAGGGTTCCACGCTACAAACGATACATAGTTCAGAACTCTCGACTACTATGTTGAAAGTAACCTAGCGTACAAAAGATGATTAAAATAAAATAAGTAATAAATTTTCATTTCTTCTGAAAATTATTCGACGGTTCCATCTGCCTGACTTTCCAGCGTAGATATATCGTTACAGGTATGACTATGTTTGAACTGTTACGTTCTCAGTACATCATAGATAGCAAATACTGCACTAAATACTCAGCCGGTAATATTGCTTGCTTACTATTTTGTTGCCCCGAGGCCTCCAGACCTCTAAATCTGGCCCTGATTTATATACCTACTTATATAATAGGTATATACTGACGACAAAACATTTAAACAACCAATATACAGCTCGCGGTTTCAGCTGCGCAATAATGAAAAGCGGTGATGATGAATAGTAAGTACAACCCGGTCGCAATATCTGTGCACCTCGCTGGAATGCGTATAGCTTTATATAGTCGCACTGTCGCACCGGGGAGTGCGCGGAGAGCGCGGTGACAGGGGAAGCGGGAGCCTCTCCCGCTTCCCCTGTCACCTTACCTGTCACCCTACCTGTCACCTGTCACCCGCTATAAGGCTATACGCATTCCAGCGAGGTGCACAGATATTGTGACCGGGTTATAGTACCGTGCTAATTCAGAGCTTAAGCTATCTCTCTATTCCGAATTTGATCAAATTCAGTTTAGTAGCTGCGAAGATACGTTAGTTGTATGACAAACATTTACACTCACACACACAAACTTTCGTGTCTATACATAAGTACCTAATTATAATATTGATGTAGGAGTAGGATAGGATAAATTCAAATTCAAATAACTTATTAAAACGTAGTGGAAAATAGCATCATAAGCATAGGATTGGAACGTAAATTACAATTTAAGTAAGCCTGCCTTGGAAAGTTCTACATAGAATTCTGTAGTCATCGCGCAGCAAACGCTACGTAGGTACTACTCGAACTATGACAATATGTGAGCAAAACTGGCGTTCTTAACTATATTCGTTCACTGTTCCAGTTAGCTCGAAAATCAATGCTCAAAAACAACTGAAAATGATTAAAAATTCCGGTAGGAGCTACCACTTTAGCCCACTTGTGGAGGTGAATTCATTGTGAGAGTGACAGTGTGGCAGTTTGCTATCTTGCGTTCGTTTTGGTAGTGAGCGAAAGTGACAAACATTGCATTATTGGCCAAATTCTCAATAGACGCTTCGCTCGCTCGGTCAATCAACGACAATTTTGCACATGCCACCAACGATTATCGAACCAAAACGAACGCGCTGCAAGAGTACGGCCATTTTAATAGGTCACATTTGACGTCTGTCAGTTTTATCTTCATAGTGAGGTGACCTGCTTAAAAACATCGATTAAAGTGAATGAATCAATACGGACTTGAAACACTAAGTGAATTTTAAAAATGATCAGGTGAATCCCTGTCCCATTATTATTTTTCTTTCGTAAATCTAAGGAGCAAAATAAGAAAAGTACATAATTTAACAAAAAAAAAGGATTTATTCAGTTGAACTATCAGAACTGTCATTAGTATTGTCATCTTCATCACTGCTGTCATGTCAGCACTCAAAGATATTATTATTTCATTTTCAATAATAATATTGTCTATTCTCACATCTCGGTCAAAATCTTGTAAAATTATATTCTTTGTTTTCTCTACGACTTTTCTCCAGTCTTCTGTAGTGACTTCTGCACACGCAGTTTGTAGCCGCTTGAGGCACCCCCTCCCGCGGGTTTTTTTCCGTAGAAGCACCGGCGCGTCATCGTTTGTTTATGTGACGTCACGCGCCGGGCGGCCGATCACTTGAATGGTTTTTATGACTTAAACATTCGAACAAGGACCCACTTGTAATTGTTTATTCTTAGAGCTGTTGAATACACGTGTCGAATGACGAATGTTATCATAACATTGGTTGGCCTGGTATAGATATAAATCAGCGTATAACCGCTTACTTTACAAAAAAACATGGACTTTGAAGTTTACATATTTTTACTAAAAAAAGTAAAGCGATAATGTATGTTTTTTACTATTTAGATTTAATAATAGACTCAATCTGCACTTTGTCACAAAATAAGAATACATTACTCACCTTAAAAGTATTTAATATCAGGCATTTAAAAACCAGCGAAAAAAAATTTTTCCGCGATTTTTTTTGTTCCCACTTCACAACACTTGTTTACATCTTGTCGTAAATTGTCATTTCACAAAAACAACTACACACAACACTTCTAGGATGATTGTTTCACTATATTTTAAATAGATCATAACATCTAACACAGTAAATAAAATAAACTTTGAGAAATAAAAAACACGGCCGTCTATGATGATGACGCAATCAGGCCTTGGAATAATGACTGAAGTCGAAACACTAAAACACTTGTATACCTTAAAATATATTGTTATCAGCCTTGTTAACAAGTATGTAAAGCATAATAACCAAGAACACCACCAGAACCAGCATAACTAACGTTTTATTTACGTAAAACCCGTCGATGCACCGCCGACCGCGCAAAGTCAACACAAACTGACTTTGATTATTTAATTTTTAATCGAATATCCACCGAGTTTAAAGTTGTTCGACTACGGCATAATGGCACATTCAAGCGGAACGAGATGGCATTCATACTTTAAAGTCTTTTGCCTTAGTAAAAGCAGGATAGAGACTTTTTCTGAGTCTGGCGCGAAATAAAAATCCGGACACTACAGTGTCCGCGGTGCTTCTACGGGTTTTTTGAAATCGGACACTACAGTGTCCGCGGTGCTTCAAGCGGGTAGCAGAGTCATAATTTTAGCAGTACTGAAGGGTGGTTCAGTATTGTTCCGCGCTGCATGACCCTTTATTTGTGCCCAAATAAGCTCGATGGCAAATTATAGTTTGATAAAAGAATAATAAATATTTATGTTTTATTATAATCACAACGTGGTTATTAATTTATGGTGATATTTCTTCACAAGTAATCATTGCATTCGATTCAACTTATCAGCTTTCGATTTTTATAGTAACATCCCTAGTGTTTAAAACGAAAATGGTTAACTGACGCAACATTGTAACAACGTTCAGTTCTTTACGAGATCGTAGATTATCTCCTACATCAGTAATGTTTATTATGTTTAAAATGGTTTATTTAAAAAACAAATCTTATAATAACTCGTATCGGTCAATCATTATTACAATAAATGTGTAATCGTAATTGAAAAAAGTTACGCAATTGTGCAGTTCTAACAAAACAAAAAAATATATTATTTTATGCCCGCCGTTACAAGGTTACGTTGTTGAATTTTGGTGAATTGTCAAATGTGACCTATTAAAATAGCCTGACTATTAGTTTCTAAACAAAATGTGCAAACAAAAACTACAAAATCATTAATCTTTTAATTCACGACCAAAAATCATTAAAACCTTATAATAGTGAAGAAGATATAGTGAAGATATAGTAGAATATAGTCTTAGGCCCACTTGCCTCATACTCGGTTAGCGCAGTTAGCACCGGGTTAATTATTAACTCAGGTTTAGATCCACTTATATTGACGAGTTAGGAATCTATTTATCTACGTACTCATAAACTAATATTAAACTCCGATTATAAAAATATTTTTACAAATCGTCTATATTTGACGGAGTTAGGCTCGAACATACTTATAAAAACAAACATCCGAATTGAGAACCTCCACCTTTTTGGAAGTCGGTTATAAATAATATGTATAGTTTGCGCGACCAATTTTGCACAACCCGATTTTTCGAAGACATGTTCTCGAAAAACTGGCCATTGGTGATATTCTTCACAAGTAATCATTGCATTCGATTCAACTTATCAGTTTTCGATTTTTAGAGTAACATCCCTAATGTTTAAAAAGAAAAAAGGTTATCTGACGCAACATTGTACAGTCCGGCAAGTATAACTTGGCGCGGCTGTGCGCCACTGTGTACTTTTATAACTGCTTCTCTTGTACCACTTTTTATCACTTTAGGCATGATGATAGCACAGTAGCAAATATAATAGTAGCAAAAATATTGGCAACGATGTTTATTGAACTCGGAAGTGTCAAAGTGAATTTTCGAGATGGCCGATTTATGTAGTTCCTCAAATCGCCACCGCCAACTTAAACTTGTGGCACTGTAACAACGTTCAGTTCTTTACGAGATCGTAAATTATCTCGTAGATCAGTAATTGTTTATTATGTTTAAAATGGTTTATTAAAAAAACAAATCATAAAACGGTGTGTAATAATCATGGTCGTACATTATCGTCTCCCGTTCAAGTACAAGACAAGTGTTGCCTGTAGATTAAATAATTATTCCCTATAAGAAATGCCAATGAACTGTCTGATTTCCAAATAGTATTTTATAAGAGTGGACAATAAATACAATTCAACCGACTTTGTATTTACTTAATTTCATTACTACTGCAATAAGTATTTGTTTACAATTTAGAGAATTAGCCCTTTTTTCGTTCCAGCGCAACTAAAGCCTTTTGTTCAAGATACGATATAGCCCGTTAACCTCATACAGAGTTGGCAACATTGTTCCAAGGACCTACCTATCTGTAAAACTGAAAACTGTGTGAAATTACGAACCGCGATCGCGAATTAAATTATTAGTACCTACCTATTTGGTGTGGTTAAATAGTCGAGCCAAAATAATAGTAGCAATGGCAAATTCCGGGGAATTATCGCTTCCGCAGGCGCTTACTATAGAGACACAACTGCTTTTCGAAGAAAGAGATATAATCCAAGATCTGAAGATACTCTTAACCAGACGAGATATGAACCGAGTAAGTAACATCCAAACCTCACAGCATGACTTCTGGTTTTTAACTTATTCGGGTTACAGTTAGTCAACATCTCAATGTTTTTAACACGCTTTTATTAGTTTCACCTTTATGTACCTATGTAACCGACTCCTTTGAGCTCGATTTTGGCCTACTTTGAACGATCAGATTTAATTCAAACTTTGCACACCTGTTCTAATAAAGACCGATGACAATGCGTGTTTTTTAGTTTTATAAACTATTTTTTTTTTCAGATGCAATTGGAGGACAACCATGCCATGTTACAAGAGACTTTGGCCAAGGGTATGTCTTATCTGTTTCTTCTGATGTAGCTTACCTAACAATATTTAGTTATTTATTACAGTATTACAGTATATTTTTAAACAATAATTGCATTAAAACCCAGTCCAGTTTGTCAAGGCAAATAAAAGTGTTCCTACATTTACTAAATATCTAATAAAAATAGAAATCAAATAATAAAAAGGTAAAAAATAGATATCTAATTAATACTAATACAAACAAAAACAGTTTGCAATAATAGGCGCCGCATTCAGGCATGGGTCTAATGACCACAGCTGTAAGTTAAATGACTTTTGGTGCAGCTTTTATTTTCATATAAGAAAGAGTGCAGCACACTTCACTTTGTACTTCACAATAGATAAAGGACATTTGTCAATGTAAGCAACATTTATAAAAACGACTGGATATAATATCCTAAAATTTAATTTCAATCTAAGCTTCTGAGCCTATTGCTTCGATTTGAAGTGGCCAGTCTGTCGGTGTTCTATACAATAATACTCTATGGAGAGTGCACAAAAACTGCATGACCTTGTTCTGCCTTCGCCATTCTTAATAGCACTAGATGCACGAAAAAAGAGGCACTCTTACAGTGGTAATTCCATACAACCACACTTAGTGTTTCCATTTGTCTTTTTTAATCCGAACAGCAGAGGTATGGAACTCGCTACCTGTGTCTGTTTTGCCGAGAAAGTACAATCCGGGATTGTTAAAAAAAGAGTGAATAGGTTTTTCCTAAGCAAGCATGCTATCTTCAACCACATCGTCGCTTTCCATCAGGTGTGGTCAAACACATGCCTAGTCCGATGTAAAAAGAATTAAATAAATAAGGTTTTTGTAAAATTTGTGTCCATAAATTTGAATTTATCCATTGATCTAGGTATCTATTGATCAACCAGCTATGACAATGATCCACAACAACATTTAAAAAACAATGTTTAATCTTTCAGCAGGTATCCATCCTAATAGCCAAAACTCACAGCCAGTAACAACATCTACAGATGCTGAAGTCCCTGAAACAACTTCGCAAGCTTCAGATGCTGCGCCGCTGAGTGAGGTCAAAATGCCAATTTGGACACCCTACCAACAAAAAGTAGACTTGAAGTTGACTACTCCGGAACATAACTATTATCGTAAGTCTTTTAACTCTGTTAAACTATTTTCAAAATTTAATTGACAGTTCAAAAATGGTTGCCTTTACTTTCTCACATAACAAAATGAAAAAGATGCAGACAATTTTAAAGATGGGCTAGGCTTTTGATTACAGCTCAACTAATGTTAAGTAATGAGTCTATTAAAATGCACTCAGCATGAAATGAAAACTACCTAGTGTGGCGGGCCAGGCCACTGTTAAATTACTATAGTTTCCCCCTTAAATAGCACATGGTTGGATTGGTATTTGGGCTCACGCCTTGCTCTACCTCTATGGAATAAGAACTACTATAATAACCTTTGAGCTAGAATCGTTGCCATAAACATATTATTATTACTGGCTGCCTGCAATTTTTGCTATTTTTGCATGACCAAGTAAAAAGCAACTACAAATGTCCCGAGGAGAAATTTTATTTAAAGGTTGAGCCGAGACATTCACATTTATAAGCCATTCTTTTAATTGCAGCGAAGCTGAAGTTCGAGCATGAAGAAGATTTCGAAGGAGAGGACAATGAAGACGACATGTATCTGCTCATGACCGACAGTGACTAATAATTACTGTTAAATTATTAGTCACTGTCGGTCATGAGCAGACTAATAATTACTGTTAAATTATTAGTCACTGTCGGTCATGAGCAGATACATGTCGTCTTCATTGTCCTCTCCTTCGAAATATAACCGACAGTGACTAATAATTACTGTTAAATTATTAGTCACTGTCGGTCATGAACTTATTACAAGTTCTTAAAATAGTTTTGGTTTGCCATGCTTCAACCGTAAATGGTATGCAAATTTTGTCTTGTCTTGAATTTTACTCATATTCAAAATTCTTGTTTAGAATTGGATTCCAAATATTTCTTTAAAATTTAATCAAAATCGGCCGGTAAATGGCGCTGCAGCAAATTTCCCTCTTTTTAAGAGAAATCCCCCCAATCAAAAAGTCCCCACGAATCTTGAAAATCATAGAACCCATATACCACATCACGATTCGTTGTAAAATACGCCCTGTACGCGAGTACCAACATACAAACAAACATCCGGACAGATGAAAGAAAATTTGGCCAGTTGTTGCAGAGACGCTTCGCTCGCTCGGTAAACAAGCTATGTGGCGCATATTGTTTCTTCGGTAAAATCATGTAGTTTTTTGTAGTTACTAAGGTAGTTTTCTTAATAAATAAAACACTTGAAAAATGCAATAGCTCGAATTTGATTTTGCGCTCGGTTCCCGATCGTACTAATCCTGTATAATAATATCCTACCAGGCTAGGCACAACTTTTTATTTCCTAGATCATCATGGTGTCCGCTATCTGTATCTAAGTTCTGATAAGGTTATCCATTCATTAAGTATGTCTAAAGTTTTATTGGCTAGGTACTTAAAAAAAGTATATAACGTAAACATGTGTATTTGGACTGGAGTGTAAATAATACTCAAAAGCATTATGTATTAACAAAGAATTTAATAAAGTTTGTCTTACATTTAGATTTATATCGAAACATGCTCGTGTATTAATATCTATGTACATACATACAATACACATACCCTAGTAGCATTCATTGTAGTTGTACGGTTGTTCCAACGTAATATTCCCAACCCAAATAGTTGGCCAACTGTCAGAAATGGCCAGCTTGATTCAAAGTGGCCCAGTGAACATTGCCTTTGCTGGTCTAACTGTACCGGCCAACATTGGCTCATCAATCATGGCTGGCCTACTCTGTTTAAGGCCAACAATGTATTTGCGACGTAGGGCCACCCACCATTTGTCACGCATAGGGTCTTTTTTTATTCTGTCATAGGCTTGCGTTTGATCGCCATCTCGCCTGATGGTAAGCAATGATGCGGTCTACGACCTGCGGTGGCCTGCAGGTGCAGTGTATTTGGAACATAGGGCCACCCGCTATTTTATTCAATTAGGGCTTACGGTGTATTTCGTGCATAGAGCTATCCCCTATTTAGAACGCGTAGGTAGGGTATATTTGGGATTAAGGGCTATCCACTATTAACACAGGGCCTACGATGTATACTGGACATAGGGCCACCTGCTATTTGACTAGGGCCTTCTTTTTTGTTGACGGGGGGGGAAATCTTGTAAAGATACCCGGCTGCTCTGGGGAGCAACCGGGCTATATGAGGTTACACCCACTAAAACCCCCTCGGTGGCCAGCCTCTGTGCTTGACAGAGGGCACCAGGATCTCTCATGAACTTACATCAACTCCTCAAATCCTTCTTTCTTCCCTACAACGATACGGGCCACACCGCACCATTGTTTTCCCTGGGCTTGTTCTAGAAGGTAGCCAGATCCCTAAATCTGACCAGTGACCACCCACGAGCCCAAAGGCCCCTTTTGGTCGGCTCTTACGACTGTCAAGGGATACCGTAGTCGTATTTCCGCCAGTCTCAACGGAAGACCAGCGCCGGCTGTTTACGGCCGGCATTATGCTGAGTTGAGACTAGTTTAGGGCAAAAATAGTGTTTTTTCTTCTTTAAATATTTAGTATGTTTGTTTTAAATAAATATTTGTCTATTATCTGTCTACTCTAAGACCCCGACTCCAGGGTTGACTAGGGCCTACGGTGAATTTGAGACGTAGGGCCTATACTTTATTCATTTAGGGCCTATGGTGTATTTGGTGCATAGGGCCACCACCTATTTAGCACGCATAAGGCCTGCGGTATAATTGGGATATAGGGCCACCCGCTATTCGACTCACATGTGTCTTGCCTACATTACAAGAGACTAAAATTATGTAAGATTTGTGGTTCAAATCTTGCAACTCAGTTTTGACTTTTGACCCACTTCCCGATGTCCGATTGAGCTGAAATTTGGTATACCTGTGTAATTCCGATGACTACAATAAAAGCTTATTTAAAAATGTCTAAGTTGTTCACTATCATATAGAGAGGTATTGAAGTAAAAGAAAATATAAAATATAATATTTTATTACACTCCAGAACAGGGTTAGTTTCTTCGAGTTTTTATATAACATATTTGTATAACGTATATTATAAACAAATCCGTAGAGACATATAAGTTGGTATAGTAGATACGGCTCGATAGCTCGAAATAATTGGGGTTTCAGTTCCATCTGGCAGAAAGCACGAAACTTGGCATGTACCTAGCCCTTATAATTCAACCCCGAAGTAGAAACACCTCGAGAGACGATTGTTTCCCTCCCTGCCCCCGCTTTTTGTGTCTCAAAATATGATAATGTCATCCACAAATTACAATACACGTAATGGGGGAGGGAGCGGGTCGACGAAGTGTGGAGGGGTCAAAAAATTATTAAATTCGTTCGACGTACCTAATTCATGAATGGCCCCTAATCTAAGCTTAATACATGTTTTGTAAAATTGGAAGGCACACAGTTGTCAGTCTTTTTGTGCTAACCTCAAATAATTTTTCGTCGTTCACCTAAGATCAAGTAGAAAGCGGATATAGTGCTGCCTTACTCGTAGATCCAGGTGAAGCCAAAAACTATCCTATTACCCTTGTACGTAAACTTCACGCACTTGCAAAACTAGTACTTCGGGGTACTTTTCATAGTGTGTTCAAAATGCCATTTTGACATTTGTGTCCGAAATTATAAAAAAATTATTGTTTGTGTTCCATGAGATGTTATTTACAATAAGTGGAAAGTTATTTCATCGGTCATCTTTTTTACTTTTGTGTAATTTTTGCTGTTTTATTTATTTATCATATTTTTTTCTTGTCTACATTCTTTGAGCAACTGACGCAAGAACTGATGATTGGTTTGAGTAGTTTTAAGCGTCAACATGTGCTTGAAGTATACATGCACGGGCATTAGAGTAGTTTTTGGCTTCACCTGGATCTAAGGCAGCATTATATCTGTTTTCTACTTAATCTGAGTCACATCACATCATGTACACAATTTGTAGAGATTATCTAGTCAATAACTGCACGCCCCTCCCTCAGATGAAGCTATAGCTTTAGACTGAACATTTTCTCATATTACTGGGCTATAAGGAAAGAGCAAGGCAAGCCAAAAAAGGCTCAAAGTACTCATCATTCTGAAAAAATGTATTGGACCAAGCCTGAAACTCAGAAAAAAAATAAGCTGTTTAATAGATAAATACCTGGGCATACCCTTTTTTTATAACCCTGTGTAGTAGTAAAATAGTATAGTATAAATTGGTGCTTACCTAATCATTATTTAACTACATAATAAAACATAAATATATTCAACAGCGTCAAATGGAAGACAGTTTTTAGGGTTCCTAACGTTAGTAGCATACTTTCAATACAAAAAGTAGAAAGTTGCTTCTACTGACAAAACCTTAAATACTAAAATTAAACCCTTTTAACAGAGAAATATTAACAGAAGTATAAGTACTAAGGCACCATCTTATTTACTACATAATATGTATAGTTGTAAATATAATTTGTCATGCACAAGAATGAAAATTTTCAATTTGACGAACAAAATTAATAGATTACATAATTTAGGTTTATACAACAGCACAGAATGAATATTATTAATTGAATATTATGAGGAAAGGGTGTGCTTAGCAGAAAAAGGCTCATGGTACTCATCATTACATAATAAACAACAATTCCTATGAGGCTAACCTGGAATTTACGAAAAAATTAGCTGTTCCATAGAAAAATGCCAATGACACTGGGCAAAATGTACAAAACAGCTGTTTTTTGTCTCGCAAATTCCGGGTTGATTCCATAGTAAGTTGTTCATAATGATGAGTACTATGAGCTCTTTTCGCTTAGCATACCGTTTCCTTTTAACCCTGTAGTACAAACAGGTAGTCAACATAAAAGATGTCAAATGTGTTGTAGAGACTGCTAGAGACCATCTATCTAAAACTGAACAAAAACCAGAGTCATCATTGGTCAAAAACATAATATTTCGTCAGCTTATTGCAAGAAGTTATTAACTGCAAAACCAGTTTCATTCCTTGAAAAAGATCACCAAATGTGATTCACAATATCTGACTCAATAAAATTTAAGTATTCCCAGTGTTTGTTTTAGCCAAAAATGTGTCAAAACCATGTTAGTTTTCATAGCAAAACAGTTACTGTTAGTGACTTTTGCAATAAGCTCATGATTTTGTCACTTTACTTGACATTTAAGTAAGAAACCATACCTATGTTGTCTTTAATAAGGAAAATAAAGATTTTGGCATCAAACCCTAGAGAATTATTATTTGTTCCGTTTCCCAACCTTTGTTTTAAGTTTTTTTTTGGCTATTGAATTTTCTACCTTAACTTCTTTGCCCACAGTTGGCTTTACAACGTTTATCCTACGTTTCCTGCCTTGTCCACAATTATGCAAGCAAAGCTGGTAATGTCTCGCAAAGGTTCTGTTACAGACGCCACAGTGAAACCTCCTTAGTTTTAAGTGACGCTCCCTTATATGCGTCACAATACTTTTCTTTAACATTTCTTTACCGCAATAATCGCAAATCGCTTTCGAGTAGTAATTATCTTTCATTGCAAAAACTGAAGCTATGTACTGCTGGACCATACTCTTACCATTTGTACTTTTGACGTCTTTTATAGATTGTATATCAATTTTCTTTATCAGAAGAGAGTTAGGGCCGAGTTTGGTTACCTTCACGTAGCTTGTGGTGCCTTTAACCTTCTCTATCCATGTTTCGTTGACTTTCTTTGTTACATAGATCGGTTCCGAATCGTTTAGGTCTAAGTGTTCTTTATGAATATGGTATTTGAGTAGTCTTTCTTCACAGTAGTTGGCATTGCAAGCTGCACATTGGTAGCGTGACTCGGAGTTCCTCGGGAGGTCATCGTGGATGTGGAGGTGCATGATCAGGTTCCGTTTGTCAACAAAGCCTCGCCCGCAGTAGTCACAGTAGAACATCTTCTGTGTTTTCAAGTGGGAAGAGAGATGTCTGGAAAAATTGGTAATATTGTTTTTATAAGTATTCCGGGTTTCTAAAGTTAGGAGTAGCTCAGTAAAGTAATGAAATAGTTCGTGTAGTCATTTTGAACTGTTTTCGGTTTTTTTTTTTTTGTGAAGAATACCTCTACAATCCTTTACACCAAAGTTCAAGTCTTAGATATTTATGACTATGGAATTGTGAATGGAGTACATACCTGCTATATTCATCAGACCTATAGTACTCTTTTGGACAATAAGTGCATTTGTGTCGGGCTGGGACAGCCTTATGAACGAACAAATGAGAGTTAAACGAGTATGCTGAAGAAAACCCAGATTTTTTGCATATTGTGCAATGGCGAACTTTTTTGGTCACTACAGTTTTAGTGGCACCTTTTTTCTTCATGATAATAACTTATATTTAAAAGAGAAACTGAAACTAATAAAACTAAAATAATTGAAATGATTGAAACTAAAACAAAACAAACAAAAAACTTAAAACGTCAACTTGTACAAAGTAAGTGTTGCTATTATAATTATTTCGTTGTGGATCCCCCCTTTAAAAAAACATGAAAGATGCTCAGAATTGAGGATAGATGCGACTAGTAGGTACTAGGGCGCCTGAGACTATTTTAAATTACATAAATAAGTAAGTACAGTAAGTAGGTACAGCAAATACTGCAAATATGGTCTAGATGTAATAAAACCCACGCGTAGGAAATATTTTTTTAGTCTTGACACATTAATTTTATTATTTTTATCTGACTTTGACAATCACATAAATTTTTAAACTTTTCAATGGCATTGGAAGTTAGAAGATATCAACCATTCAACCAAAACTCGACAAACTTATAGCCCCATCCACATGCTTGGCAAACAATGGCAAACAGCCAACAGCAAACAGCAAACACGGACGTGTGGATGGGTGTTTGTCGTTGTTTGCCTGTTTGTGTTTCTGTTGGGCAGTGTTCGGCATCGGTGTCGGTTTTTCTTGCCAGATCAAAGGCTGTTTGGCAAACAGTTTGCGACGTATCCACACATTTGAAAAATTAATAAAAAACCGAACTAAAAAAATAGAAAATAAAATTTTATAAATTTAAATTAAGAATAGGGTTGAAAATTTCAATAAATATAAATTAATAATAGTGTAAATAAATAAATATATGTATTTTATTTTTAAAAAGCGTGGGGTGCATGGGTCAATAGATATTATATATTTTGTAGATACATTTTGTATTGACAGACATGAGTAGAGTGATTAGCATTTTGATAATATCTTAGAAAGCACCCCACGCTTTTTTAAAAATAAAATACATAATATATATTTATTTATTTACACTATTATTAATTTATATTTATTGAAATTTTCAACCCTATTCTTAATTTAAATTTATAAAATTTTATTTTCTATTTTTTTAGTTCGGTTTTTTATAAAAAGCGTGTTTTTTTAGTTTTTTTAACTATTATTTATTTTTCGCTTTTTAATTCGATTTGCTAACTATTAACCATCCTTAATATGTACAAATGTGTTGGTGTTATCCGATTTTGGCCGTCTGCTCAAGCAAATTAAAATTATAATTGATGCGTAACAAAAAATATTGAGCAAAAAGATTTGTAGCCGCGTGGTTTCGATCCTCAGACCTCATAAAATAAAATTGATGCGTAACAAAAAATATTGAGCAAAAAGATATCTAGCGCATGGTTTCGATCCAGGGACCTCTGGGTTATGAGCCCAGCACGCTTCCACTGCGCCACTCTGTTCTCTGACAAGAATGACGAAATTACCATTTGTAAGTTAAACGGTATTAAAAGTTAAAGAAACTTTATAGAAAAAGCGTGTTAAAAAAATTAATAGTTAAAAAAACTAAAAAACACGATTTGTTTAGTGTATTGTCATCGGTCCTCGATATATCTACAAAGTTTGAAAGAAATCTGACCGTTTAAAGTGGGTCAAAAACGCGCTCAAAGGAGTCGGTTACATACAAACATACAAACATACAAACATACAGGTGAAGCTAATAAAAGCGTGTTAAAAAACAAACTTTTAAAAATGAATGCACCCATTCATTTTTAAAAGTTTTTGAGCGGGAAAATAGACGTTACTTCTTGTGTCAAAACAAATCTCAAGAATAATCGTGATTGTGTGTAAACGTTCGCCAAGCATGCGGATGGCTGTTTGTGTTGGGTGATTGTGGTTGGTGTTTGGGACTTTGTTTGCTGTTTGCGGTGTTTGTGACAAACAGCCAGCGTGTGGATGGGCCTTAAAAATAATATAATGGTTTCTTTTCTCGTTGTGTGAGGTAAGTTTTCGCTAGCGTGACTGCAACGTTATTTTACGCCACGCACGTGACATGCGACACCAAAGCACAGACCAAAGTAATAATAAGTAATAGTATGTACCATACCAGTACCACACCATTCAAAACATTGATATTTAAGTTATTCTCAGTGTTAGCGAATACCTTTAGCCAGAAGTTGTTTTAGGTCTACTGCAAACCATTTTTATAGTAGTTCTACTGGTAGTACTAATAATAGGTACTTCGTATAACCAACTACAAAATCGGTAGGTAGACATAAAATACTTTCACATTATGGTTTATTGGTGCCAATTTCTTTAAATACATAATTATGTTGCTCATAATTCGGTATTTTGATTTGATATATGTAGGGTTATTCATAAAGGGTATGCTAAGCCGAAAAGGGCTCATAGTACTCTTCATTATCAACAACTTTTACTAAAGGACCAACCCGAAATTCACGAAAAAAAATCAGCTGTTCCATAGAAAAATGTCAATGACACTCGATAAAAATGCATGGAACAGCTGATTTTTTTTTGCGGATTTCTAGTTGGTCCTATGGTAAAAGTTGTTCATAATGATGTTTCGGCTTAGCGTACCCTTTATGAATAACCCTGTAAAACATTTATTAAAAATAATATGTTAAAAGATAGTTAATATTATGTTTTTAATTATGTATTTAATTACCTACGTAAATTGTGTAACAAAATTAGCAGAATGATTTTATGCTTAGATTGGAGATACATACTTGGCTTGGCAAGTTGGCACCGACTCCAAAAATTGTTAAATTTTGATATAGGTTAACTAGGTTATGTTATATTTAGATTTTCAAGATTAAGTAGATTCGATTTAGTGTTACTTTATACTTTTTAGGGCTAATACTTAGGGAGTTTTTGGAAGTTGGGTTTATTTTTTGTTACAAAGTTTTCTTGTAAGAAAAAAGTGAAATAGAAAACACTTTACTTCGTAAATAAAAGTTCAATAATTGTCAGTTTTACATGCACAAATCTTTATTTCGTCATTAATATGCCACATAAATACAGTCAGCATTACCGGGCAGATACTGGATTTCAAGGATTGGTCCTGTCGAAAATGTTAATAATTAAGATGAAGGCCTTTTGTAAGTAAGGTACTGTAAGTGCGAGATAGGTAATTACTAAAATACAATGTTTGAAGTTACATATTTTATCAGCAAAGCATAAAAAAGCTATAGGACCAGTGAAAGTCAAAGAACAATTAATTTTCCTAAAGTAAAACAAAATCTGAATACATAGACAGCAGAGTCTTCACTAGCTAGGTAGGTACCTATGTTTCTGTGCGCACATTGTTTGATTATGGCTGTCGAATACTGTCGATCATTTAATTTATCAGAATTATGTAAACAGCTATTCGGTGATAGCAAGAGTGAAGACTTACGAGTTCATAGTACAAAATGCACAAATATAATAAAAAATGTTTTGGTCCCACATTAAAAAAAATAAATAAATAAATAAATTGTGTCAGATTTGGGAGATCAAGAATACAGCCTCTTGCTGGATGAGTCTACGGATATATCAGTAAGCAAATTGTTGGGAATATCGATCAGATATTATAACTGATTTTCAAAAACTATTAAAGGTATTCACCTTCTTGAGGTTGGTTGAGCTTGAAGATGGCACTGCAAACAGCATAGTCAACGGCATTAGAGGATTATTGTTAGCTTTGAACCATTATTTTAAAAAAATGATCGATATTGGCACAGATAACACTACGGTAATGACAGGTACCAACAACGGAGTACATACCTACCTACGATAATAAAACATGCAACTGATAATTAATGATCATTTGATTTTAGTTCGCTGCGTGTGCCATTCTTTACAGTTGGCTCTACCACATGCTCCCGAAGAAACTCTACCACGTAATTTTGAATTTCTTAAAAGAGAAACCTTCTTTGAACCGTCGACTTTAACTCAAAAATATCTATCAAACAGTGAACTGTAGCTCCGAACCATTGTCAATTTTCCCCAAATAAACGTGCAACACCCGGTAGATTTCATTTCATTTTCGTATCAGCAGTCAATCGTATTTCAGAGCAATGCAATGGGTAGGTAGGTAGGTAGCAGGCTAGCAGGGTAGAAAAAACTTATGTTCGAAGTTGCCAGGCGCGATAACGACTGCTATATGGTAGAAACGCTATACACTATGTATAATGATCCCAGTGATCATTTGTAATTTCAAACCTATCTTGGAGGAAGTTTAGATTTAACACAGCTAGCAATATCACTATTATCATTACCACATTCCAACGCGGAAATCGAACGTGTTTTAGCCAAATGAATATATTTAAAACTAAGCTTCGCAGCCGTTTGTCGGTAAAAACATTATGCCATTTTATACATAAGATTCGGTCTAAAGAGGGCAGGGAAATGCTGCTATTCTTACACAGTTCCGAATAACGTACCTACTGCGCTCTAAAGGCGCCAAGGAAATATTATATTTATAGTCTTGGCTATGCTGCCGTCCACTATCTATAATGCCGTTAAGCCTCAAAACCAAGTTTGGAGATATCAGCAAAAAACGCGGGAGATGTTTAAAATGAATGCTACTTTATAACCATAAACTTTATACGAGACTTCCTGATATAGAAATACATGTTTTTTATAGTACTTTCTAATAAATGTACTTTAAAATGAATACACCTGTTATTTAAATGTAAAATACATTTTTTGCTTTATAGCCGTGCTTTAAATTTTGATAAAAGTGAAAACCAAACGCTAAAATGCAGTTAAGTTCACCGTAACGGCATTTTAGCTTAGTGTTTTTAGGTAACTGACTATTGAAATTTATGTTTCATAAAATTAACTTAAATTACGTAACTAAAATGCCGTTAATGTATTTTAGCCACATTCTTAACAAGCATTAAGGATAACTTATGTAAAAAAAAATATGTAAGCCGTTAATTACATTCAAATACTTATCTTTAAAGCAGTTAAACATAAAACATCTGGGACATAGCCACTATTTAGTTAAGCATTTACTACTATTAATTGAGAATACCATTTCAAAATAAGCTAACTTGAAAATTAAAACTACAATTATCTAACTTAAAAGATATGTTTATTATTGAATTTTGCAATTCTAGTTAAAAAGAATGTAATATATACATACCCATAATATTCGGTTTATGCTATTTATATTGAAGAATAAATAAATATAATAATAAATAAATTAATTAATAAACCTTACAAATAATTTGGGGATTGGTTTAGTAATATTCTAACTCTTATCAGACTTTTTAAAATATGGCTTTGAGATCCTTATCAAGTAAGTTCACGAAACAAAAGTAGGTATACACACAATAAATCGCTCTTACATTATCTACAATTATAAACAGTTCAAGTGCTTCTTGTTTTCCTCGAGGTCTACCGCCTGCGCCCACACGCTTGAGGCATACATGATGATGGGTTCCACCACTGCGACGTAGATGGTTCTCGTGATCGCGCTCTTTAGACCCCAGGTCACTTTCGCCGCACGTGCAATCTGTTTGGAGATATCCGCCACCTTTTTACACTGGGCTTTCACGTGTGCTTTGAAATTGAGCCTACAGTCGATCAACAGGCCAAGCAGCTTGACTTCTTCGACGAGATTAAGCTGGATGCCAGACATGACCAGGTTTGGGGGTTCGTACTTCAACTTTTTGGTGAAGAGCATCGCATTAGTCTTCTGCGCTGCAAAGTGGAGCTTGTTACGTTTTCCCCATTTCACGATCATGTCCAACGTGTTGTTGGCCTGCTGCTCGATGATGTTTGATTGTGAACCTGTGAACACGAGAACGACGTCATCCGCGAAGGCTTGAGAGTATACTCTCTCTGCTTCCAGCAGTCGCAGCAGCGAGTCTAGGATTACGTTCCAGAAGGTGGGTCCGCCGAAAGATCCTTGCACACACCCTTTGGTAGTTTCGCTCTCGTGTGCTGCTCCTGCATAGTTGACTTTGACTTTTCGGTCATTGAGGTATGAGTTTACCATCTCGTAGAGGTTTTTTGGGGCACCTCTTCTGCGCTAGATTGTTTTTTAGGGCGGGCCAACATGCATTGTCGAATGCGCCCTCTATATCTAGGGAGACTAGGAGTACGATGTTTTTGCTGTTTACTCCTTTTTTAATGTGCTCTACCAGGTCATAGAGGGCGTCTTCGGTTCCTCGTTGGGGCATGAAACCGTACTGTTTCTGACTGATGGTCAGGAGGAGATGCCATTGGAGTCGGTTTACCAAAAGCTTTTCGACGTTTTTTCCAGGGACGGACAGGAGACGTATAGGACGGTATGACTTCGGATGTGTGTAATCTGTTTTACCGGGTTTGCGTAGGATAATCACGTGCGCCGCTTTCCACTGCTTGGGGAAGTACCTCAGCAACAAGCATTTGTTTGCTATCGCTAAGAAGATTTCCCGTTCGCTTCGGATGGCTGCAGCGCAGATGTCAACGGTGAGCCCGTCGGTTCCGGGAGCTTTTTTCGGGTTTGATGAAGTAATGAGTAAAATCATGAAGTAAAACGACAATAGCAAATATCAATAACACACTGGCGAAGATCTTAAATAAATTACTGCGTTGAAACCAGTGTTTATCTTGCAGAATAAAACGATAGACTCGCCATTACAAAGTAACACTAAAACCAGACATCTTTTTTGACGATTAACGCGGGAGTCACAAGCCTACCACTAACTAGATAATGATTATCAGATCTAGTTCTTTGTTCTACGGTGATAATATTAGTGTAAGAGTGTAACAAAAAAAAAATAATAAAGCGCGGGGTGATGGCAGATAACGGCGTTTTAATTAAGGAATGCTGCTTAACGTTTTTTAAGTTGAGGAAATATATAAAAAAATATACATTTTAATTTTCGAATTTCTTTTGACGACTTGCAAGTGTAGTAAATTGTATAATGGAATAAGGTGAATCCTTATCTAAAAAACGGTTAAGCGACCTTAACGTCTTTTATTCGAAGGTTTTTCTTGTAACTGTGTTTTAGTTAAGGAATTTTTCAATAAATTAAAACACACACCTCAACTTAAAAGTAATTAAAGTTCTATAGCTGCGTTTTAGCATACAAAACACAATAAACGGCTTTATAGGTAAGCAATTATTTGATATTTTAATACATATTTATGTCGTTATGGGATTATAGCGGCTAGTTAGTTAGGTAATGTTATATGACGACTTTATAGACGTGTAATGTTGAAAAGAAATGTCATGTAGCGGCGTTTGTGCTATTTGTATCTTAGGACCTATGACAGATAGGAACACGTTTGTTAGACAGGTAGATAGAGAATTTTAAACTCTGTCCTATCATGTTTAAAAGTAAAAATCGACCCCCTGTGGCTTAACGGCATTATAGTTAGTGGACGGCAGTATGAGGCTTCCACATCTACATGCACTATACATGGTGTATAGCGTTTCTACCATAAAGCAGTCGTTATCGCGCCTGGCAACTTCGAATATAAGTTTTTCTACCCATTGCATTGCTCTGAAATACGATTGACTACATCGGCTGGGGATGAAGACCAAGATTATTTTATTTGTTAATAAACTCGATTAAAAAATAACATAAATATATTTGATATTGTTGATTCTAAACCTAATTATTTGTATTAGAATGACGTTTTATTTGACATCGTTATCCTATAACATAATTTTTAGTGTGCCGTTTTAGTCATAGATAATCTAATTTTAGAGATGTTTAAGCAAAGTTTAACCGCACATGCGACAGCCATAGATAATATATTACCCAAAGATAGAACCAAAGTGTAACCGCACATGCGACAGCTATATTCTTGAAATGGATGCCAGGATAGGAAAGCTTCCCCAATTTTAGAGAAAAAAAATCATGAAATATTCCTAATCTTTATACTTCACAAAATAAAACATTGCTAGACATGGTTTTATGGAAAGGATATACAAGCCACAAATTGCTCATAGTAGGAAAAAATCGAATAGTAGGAAAATAACTACTAGTACTATATTATACTCATATTATCATATCTAATACTAATCTACTCTTTTAATATAATGAACATCTTTTATTAGGCAATCTTGCGATTGCGAAAATAATGTAACATACCTATCTTAGTTTTGGGTCAGCGGGAAATATGATATAGTCCAATATGTTAATTATTTATTAATTTATTGGGTACAATCCAAATGTCTGTTTCTCTTTTTCAACCGTGTTTGGCACTTGCCATCTTGCTCTTTTTTACAAAGTAGCAATTATGATTCCATCTGTTTAATCTGAGGTTTTAGCATGTTTCTGGCAAAATTTCAACAGCCGTTTGGCAAGTTTTATATTAGTCTTGCTGGCAACATTCGTCAACATCGGTGAGACGGTGATCATAAATCAATATTTCTCAAACTCAAAGCTTCGGTGTGATTTAATTTCGGTCGCTTGAATTAATGTATTGTTTTATTGTGCATTATAACCTAACCCTGCATTACTATTTCGGTTTCATGAGAGAATTATCTAATATCTAATGTTGTAAACCCGCGCGAGAACGTCCTTCGGTGTTGAAGGAGGCAGCACCTGCAGGTACGCCTTTGTAGTACTTAGAAATGGATAAACTTCATGTAGTAATGTAGGACATACTTTGAGTCGATATTTCATTACAACATTACTCAGCGATTGCTTTTTAGATAGATTTGACCTATTGATTTTTCTATAAATACGCACGCGAAAGCCTTAGCTTTACTGAATGTATCCGTCTCGCTCACTCATATCTGTCGAGTTGAGATGAACTGATATCTGGAGATTACCCACATATATTTGTTGATTAAAATTCATATTTGTTATTTAAGTATAACATTTATTATGGATTTATATTGATAAGTTAGGTATAATTACATTGATAGTTTACCTACATTTCCTGTAGTTCACTATCAGTATCCAGACTACCAGATAAAATATTGATAAAAGCGCCATCTAGTGAAAAGGGCGAAATTTAATAGTGTGTAAAGAACCTCTCCCTTTTCCATAAGTTTTAGATCATAGCAAAAGATCCCGCTATATAACCTATACTGTATATAATATATACCTTCACGGAGATGTATATTTGATGAAACATATTTCACATTCAACTAGCAGCCTGTCACGGCTCCGAACGGGTGGACATTGATTTTTTAAACATTTTGGGATAAACAGATTAAAATATGTCTTTATGCGGGACATAAGTAGATTTTTTAAATTACTATTTAATTTTGATAGATAAGATAGATAGATTTTATGTTTTTCTTATATTAAACCTATTTTTAATCTCAAAGTTTATTTTTTGTTTATTACTACATTTTATTTATATTGGGTTTTAGTTTAAGTACTTCATAATTTTTATGGTTTTAGGTTGCAATATTTACTTGATCTTATTTTGTTAGCGTTCCACACTCGTCTGTAGTTTGTTTAGCTGCGATGAGCTCTCATTTTGTTCTGTTAGACAAAGTGGATGCGGTACATTGCCTTGCCCATGCTTGTGATTTTAGGGTCGTCCATTAATCACGTGATCTTGTTAGGGTTCCGTACCAAAAGGGTAAAACGGGACCCTATTACTAAGACTTCACTGACCGTCTGTCACCTGGCTGTATCTCATGAACCATGATAGTTAGACAGTTGATAGTAGCTCGTTTTTTCAATTGTAACTTTAGCCACAATCTACTCCAAAATTATGCCCATCATAATTATACGAGTCTATCGCTATCCTTTTCATTTTCAAGAACAAATAGCATGCACACTCTCTTTCTTTAAATGGACGGACTATAAACAGCTGCTATGCTGTGTCCTCTTCTATCGCATGGGATGGTTGGTTGTGACCTCTCACTTGCACAAACACTCACAGCAATATTTCACTTTTCAAAATACGACAACCGGAATTCGGGACTGATTTTTCGCAGGCAACCCTATACCACCGTGTTCATAATGAAATAATCTTTAATGTCATTTAGTTTTAATTCAATAATCAGACTGGCGCAAAATAGTAGTAGGTATTGATTTACTAGTTTATACCTAGCAACCCAAGAGTTGTGACCGGAAAAGAATAGGCAACCAAACGTTTGCATATTCTATGGGCACAGTGGAATTGGACGAAAAACGAACCAAACCCAGGAAAAATTATAAGTAGAATTTTTCCTTCGGAATTCGTTATAGGGGGTCACTGGGAGACTACATTTCGTTTCTCGAATTCCCAGTGGTCTTGCATTTTCCGCCATCTTGATTTTATGGGTGTTTTTTTAAATAACTCGTTTATTTTCAATTTTACACGAAAAATGGTTATAACCAAAGTTGTTTAAAATTGAATTTCCTACAATTTCTGTCCTAATCAATTTTTTCGTAGGATCGATATTTTTCGATCGAGGGGGTGGAATTGTATTAGCGCATTATCACTTGCATTACCATTGAAATTTGCAATTTTTTAAAATAAATTGTTGTTTCGACAGAGTGGTCATGTGGTAGGGACATTAGAGCATTCAAAATTGGAATGTAAGTTGTAAAAAAAAAATATATTAATAAAATATTTCGATGCATGCCTCACCTCTTTTCCGGGTGTTAAATGAAAAAATATCGATCCTACGAAAAAAATGATTAGGACAGAAATTGTAGGAAATTCAATTTCAAACAACTTTGGTTACAACCATTTTTCGTGTAAAATTGAAAATAAAAGAGTTATTTAAAAAACAAAAAACCACCCTTAAAATCAAGATGGCGGAAAATGCAAGACCACTGGGAATTCGAAAAACGAAATGTAGACTCCCAGTGACCCCCTCTAACGAATTCCGAAGGAAAAATTCTACTTATAATTTTTCCTGGGTAAAATAACAATTCGGCTGTGCTATATAGAATTTTTTTAATAATCAAACCGGTGAAATGTAAAACAAAAAATATTTAATTATTAATTGATCATATCTTAGACTGAAATTTGCTAGGCAACCCGTATGCAATATATAATATTTATTGACATATAAAATTGAATGTAATAAAATATGTTTCATCAAATAAACATCTCGGTGAAGGTTGTTATATAGCGTGATCTTAGGCTAGCAGCTTATTTTAAGGTATATTGCTTTTCAAAAGTATTAATATAATGTCAAAATATTGTCACAATATAATTTATAGACGGATGAATATCTGCAGTTTATTCACTTCGAAATTTTGGCTATGTATCTAAAAAATAAAAATCAGACACCACACTACTATGCACACTATACTTAGGCAAATTATTAACTACCTAATGTATAAGTACAGTTTTGTTTTGAATTTTTGTATAGAAATGTTATAAATATTTTTTTATAAAACTTCCAGAAACCACTTAAAGCCATGACTACAACACCAAGCAAATCCACAAAAAACAACCCGCAGGGGAAAGGCCTCATGGAGCAAAACTTAATAACTTTAAGCCAACTCGCATCACAACCAAACATCACAATCAAAAAGAGTTCAATAGTAAAAAACCCTGCTGGCTTTCAAATTCAATACTTATACAAATTGACCAACTCACAAAACAAGATGGCCAGCTCACAAAACAGTATGACCAACTCACAAAACGAGGCCAGCTTACAGAATAAGATGAACATCTCTCAGAAAAAGATGACCGACTCACAGAACATGATGAACAACACACAAAACAAGGTAGCCAGCCCACAGAAGAAGATGAATAACTCACAGAACAAGATAAACAACTCACAGATCAAGATTACGAACTCACAGAACAAGGTGGCCAGCTCACAGAGTAAGATGGCCATCTCACAAATCGAGGTGGCCAGCTCATCGAACAAAATGTTCATCTTACATAACAAGGTGGCCAGCCCACAGAAGAAGATGAACAACTCACAGACCAAGATGACTGACTCACAGAACAAGATGATTAACACACAAAAAAAAGTGGCCAGCCCACAGAAGAAGATGACCAACTCACAAAACGAGGTGGCCACTTCACAGAACATGGTGTTCATCTCACAAATCGCAGTGGCCAGCCCACAGAAGAAGATGAACAACTCACAGAACAGGGTGGCCAGCTCACAGAGTAAGATGGCCATCTCACAAATCGAGGTGGCCGGCTCATCGAACAAGATGTTCATCTTACATAACGAGGTGGCCAGCCCACAGAAGAAGATGAACAACTCACAGAACAAGATGACTGACTCACAGAACAAGATGATTAACACGCAAAACAAAGTGGCCAGCCCACAGAATAAGATGACCAACTCACAAAACGAGGTGGCCACGTCACAGAACAAAATGTTCATCTCACAAATCGAAGTGGCCAGCCCACAGAAGAAGGTGAACAACTCACAGAACAGGGTGGCCAGCTCACAGAGTAAGTTGGCCGTCTCACAAATCGAGGTGGCCGGCTCATCGAACAAGATGTTCATCTTACATAACGAGGTGGCCAGCCCACAGAAGAAGATGAACAACTCAGAGACCAAGATGACTGACTCACAGAACAAGATGATTAACACACAAAACAAAGTGGCCAGCCCACAGAATAAGATGACCAACTCACAAAACGAGGTGGCCACATCACAGAACAATATGTTCATCTCACAAATCGAAGTGGCCAGCCCACAGAAGAAGGTGAACAACTCACAGAACAGGGTGGCCAGCTCACAGAGTAAGATGGCCATCTCACAAATCGAGGTGGCCAGCTCATCGAGCAAAATGTTCATCTTACATAACGAGGTGGCCAGCCCTCAGACCAAGGTGAACAACCCACAAGAACCCACAGTTGGAAACAAAAGAAAGACTAAGTCCACAAAAAACAATGTTGGTAAAAAAAAGAGTGAAGCAAGCAACAAGTCATTACTGAAAAAGAGTTCTGAACATTACCCGGACCATTGTGAAATAAATGAACCAGCGAAGAAAACCAAGCTGCAACCACAACAGGAGTACCAGGTCGTGGCATCCACCAGCAATAGGAAGAGGACTCCTCATCGAGGTAATTTTCATAATACTATTCTATCATGATCAATTGTAGGGTTCCGTACCAAAATGTTAAAAGGAACCATCTCTGTTAAACCAAAATTAATAACTTAATTTTGAAAACATTTTAAAACAGTTTTAACTGCTGAAAACACATACCTCTTGTTTCCCTTTGTGCAACGCGAATGCGGCTACTCACGCCAGGCGCGTAAAACACAACGCATTTGATTATTAGCCGGAGTTAACACCTAAATTTATTTTTATTGGTCTTACATGACTATAAAACAGCCTGTAGCATTCAGGAATAATGTAGCTTTCCATAAGTTTTTAAAACTAGACCAGTTAAGTTGGTGGACAAATGCGAATTTATTCATATAAAAAAGAAAAGTTAGTTCACGAGATATCCTTTACAATCATACAAACTTAATCTCTACAGGGTTTTAAGGACAGGGTATACTAAGGCGAAAGTGGCTCATAGTACTCATTGTTATGAATAACTTTTAGTATGGGACCAACCCGGAAATCGTGAAAATAATCAGCTTTTTCATACATTTTGTTTTTCACGTTTTTCTATTGAACAGCTGTTCTTTTTCGCGATATCCGGATTGGTCGCATAGTAAAAGTTGTTCATGATGATGCGTATGAGCCCTTTCCTTATAATATGGGCTAGTCAATTTAGACATTCGAGGGTACAGTAATTTCCACCCAGCTGAAAATTGGTAGGATTGTTTAAAATACCATCACAAATGAAACCTATAAAGTCCTCATCGATCCGATACATGCAAAAAATTTTACTTCTGGTAGAACGCCACCAAAACGGGTTTTTTGCGATTTTCTCAAAAATGGTTTAAGCTACGAGGAAACTCTTCAACATATGTATATTTTCTATACTCGTAGCATTCTCTACAGTATTTTTCTTAGATGCATGTTGATAGGACTCATGGTTTTCGAGATATGTTGATATTCATTTGAGACCAGGCCAAAAAAAATGACAATTTCTCTTAAGAGACCTCGGACAGCAGTAGAATGCCCTGCAGACCTAAAGTTATATCTAAATTGAAAACAAATAATTTAAAATAATTATATAAATTTGGAAAATAAAATAGAAAATCGTTTACTTTAAAAAGTCTCAGTTTCACATGTATACATTTTAAATCCATATACATAAAAATTAATCTCTATTTCCCTTGGTCATCGCATCACGCGTGAACGGATGGAACAATTTCGCTAATTATTTTTTTGTGGTGTTTAATTATTGTCAGTAGAAGGTACCTACTTATGAAAGAAAACAAGAACATTATTTTACAAAACAAAAAACAAAAACCGACTTCAAGAGACCGACTATTGATAGTTATTCATCTATTTGTCGCGCACGTACTTAATGCAAATTTAAGACTAATATGGTTTTCTCATGGATACCATTATCAGAACTGGACTAAATTGAAATTGATAACCTCCTCCTTTTTTGAAGTCGGTTAAAAATAAGGAAGTTGAGCGGAAAATTAGAAAATTTAAGACGATTCGAATTCAATGTTCAGTTAAGACAGGACAACGTGTGTCGGTACAGCTAGTTATCAAATAAATATTGTTGCTACTGCTCCTATTTGGACTTACACTTGCTAACGGTATGTAGCCAAATGGGTTAAACATACTGCATACTTTTTTATCTTCTTATTTTATTCTTACTTATCATTTATTTATTTTATTCATTTTATTACTAGCTGCACCAGGCGGTTTCTTTTTTTTACTTAGAAACCTTCCCTGAACTTCCACAAATATTTCAAGATCAAAATTAGTGAAATCAGTCCAACCATTCTCGAGTTTTAGCTATATAGACAAACGAACAGCGATTCATTTTTATAGAGTACTAGCTGACCCCCGGCGGTTTCACCCGCTGTTTTTTTTTTAATTACTTTTAAACCTTCCCTGTAGTAGAGCAAACAAAACAAAACAAAAACCAACAACAAAGATCGGACCAATTTCTGAACACACCTATAAATATTTGACAACCTAGTGACACTATTTTTTATTTCCAAAAAGACAAAAGAGTTCGGACATCCCGCCCGAGTTAACCGTACCAAACATCAAATGTTTCAAAGGTAGGAACAGTTTGTATTGGAAAATTAAATTGTTGATTTTAATATTTTTCTTTACTTATTATTAATGTTTCTCACCGTTTAAACCTTCCCTGAACTTTTACAAATATTTCAAGATCAAAATTAGCGAAATCGGTCCAGCCGTTCTCGAGTTTTAGCGAGACTAACGAACAGCGATTCATTTTTATATATAAGAAAGAAGATATAAGAATATTATGTACAGGTGTAGCTTCAATACAACCTCTATTAAATTCATTCCCAGAGTCACCGCCGCTAGTGTCCGAGATGAAGGAGCTGCCGCTGAATATTCTGGTGAAGATCGCTGAGGAACACACTCTGGATGATGAAGACTTCTTGGAGATCGTGAACTGCCCCAGTCCTGTTTGGTGGGAGTCCAGCGATGGTGGGTACCTGAACTATGCAGGTTATAAGTAAAGGGTATACTAAGCCGGAAAGGGCTCATAGTACTCATTGTAAAGAACAATTTTTACTATGGGACTAACACAGAAGTTGCGAAAATATCAGCTGTCCCATAGAAAAATGTCAATTTCATTTCATCAAAATGTATGTGGAACAGCTGATTTTTTGCCCTGTGTGGGTAGAGTCCAGTGATGGTTGGTACCTTGTTTTTGCTGACCGCGCGAGCGAAGCGTCTATGCAACGACTGGCCAAATTTGCTTTCATCTGTCCGTATGTTTGTTTGTTGGTACTCGCGTACAGGTCGCATTTCGCAACAAATATCGACGAAACTTGGTATAATACAGGTTCAACGATTTAATAGATTTTTTTTATCGTCGGGTTTTTTGGTTCGGGGGTTATTTCCCTCAAAACAGGGGGAAATTTCCAAATATAAATTAAATCATTAATTAACAGTTTAAATTAAACAATTAATTAACAATTTAAATTAATCATTAATTTACTAAATGCTGTAGAGCCATTTACCGGCCGATTTTGATAAATTTGGCAGAAGTATATAGTAACACCTACTTAATACTAAATAAAAATATCGAATATGAGTAAAACTAGTCACAAACAGACAATTAAAATTAAAATATTAATTTATCACAATTTACCATTCTTATTTTGATAAAATTTGGCAGAAGTACTTATATGGTACGTAATTCTAAACAAGAATGTCGAATATAAATAAAACTAGTAGTTCTGCGCACAGTAGACCTCGCGAGAACTTTTTTGCGTCAATCACAGTTTTTTATCTCGACAACCTCTTGACTAGTCTTGACTGATTTTACTCATATTCGAAATTCTTATGCAGAATTCAGGTACTACTGTATACTTCTGCCAAATATTATAAAAATCAGCCGGTTAATGGCTCTGCAGCAAATGTCCCCCCTTTTTGAGGGAAATACCCCTACAACCGAAAAAATCCCGACGACAAAAAAATCCTTTGAAATTGTTAAACCTTGTATACCTTTTTGATTGATTGAGATTTGTTGAGAAATGCGACCTGCAGCTCTAGCACAACTACTATCGAAAAAACTATCGCCACGTATTCGATAGAAATATGGATGAAAAATAGGTCAGCGTAAATAGAAATATAATCTATACTAATCTATACTAATATTATAAAGAAGTAAAGTCTGTGTGTTTGTATATTTGTTAAATTGTAAGCGGTAATCTCGGGATCTATTGAACCGATTTTAAAAATTCTTTCACCAATAGAAAGCCACATTATTGCTGAGTGTCATAGGCTATATAATTTATTACCTGAAAAAATTAGGGATCCTTAACAAAATAAGATCAAGTAAAAAAATTGCAACCAAAAACCTAAAAAAATAAATAAACTATTTAATCTTAAACACAATATCTTAAATAAAATGGGACAATAAATAAAAAATAAAGTTACGATAGATGAGAATAAAATACGTTTATAGATAAAAATTTAAAAAATTATAAGAGAAAATATAAATAGTAATTTAAAAAAAATCTACTTATCACCCGCTTAAAGACGCATTTAATCTACGAGTACGTTTATCCCAAAATGTTGAATATCCACCCGAGCGAAGCCGGGACGGGCCGCTAGTATAAATATAATAATATTATAAAATATTATAATCCCCTATCGTCCGTAAATGGAAACTGAAACTGCGTAAATCGACAGCACAATTATTCCGTACTATCGTATCGTTACGGCGACGTAACGCTGACGTGAGTATCCTTTTCACCTTGTGAAAAGGCACTTAGGATTCTGCGTAAATCGGCAGCTTATCTTTTTTTTTGACAGATGGACGATAGCCAGCTCGTGAGAAGTTACGAAAGTTTTGTCACCCAACATTTTTCAGTGATAAAACTTTCGTAAACACTAAAGTTCGATTATTTATTCATTTTAAGGTTTACGGGTAATTTTTTATCATTGTAAAATTAGCAGGATGTTTATTTTGAACATATGAATTAATAACAGTCTGTGCAGAAGCCAAGCACAAGATAAAAAATAGTACAGAACCGTTCGATAGCAAAAAGCAAGCCCGCGCTTTTAGTCGTGTGAAAATGTAGGTATAAAAATGGAAATAGACGTATTGTTAATATAAATAGAAGTGCTTCTTACAACTACTGCACAGAACATTCTTCAGCCACACGTGATAAGGTAAATTAAGTTGTATTATAAAGAAACCGGATAGATAGGATAGGTACCTACCTATCATTTTATTTTGTTACCATAGTAAAATTATCAATTATCACATTATGCTGCTTACTGTTTTGTAAGTTCTATTAATGGTAGTCTACTTCATGGCTTTGGATTCTATTTTATGTAATAAAACTTTATTCCATCTCTAATCTAAGTAATGAGCTCAAAGGAAATCAGTCAGAACCAAATTGTACCTACCTATCATTTTATTTTGTTACCATAGTAAAATTATCAATTATCACATTATGCTGCTTACTGTTTTGTAAGTTCTATTAATGGTAGTCTACTTCATGGCTTTGGATTCTATTTTATGTAATAAAACTTTATTCCATCTCTAATCTAAGTAATGAGCTCAAAGGAAATCAGTCAGAACCAAATTGTAATCAAAATCGCTTCTATACAATAACCTACAAGTCTACAACAAACAAGAACAATAAAAAATTGCATATTCTATTTAATATCATATTTATTGGAATAATTACAATACATAAATAGGCGTACTATGAAAGGTCATCGATATGCACATATGACACACATGTTATATTAAACTTCTTCAAAATGTAAAGTTTTACTTGTATTACTAATTATCTGGTTTATTGCAGATTACACACTCAAAAACTATGATGCCATGATGCTATGTATATTAGAAAAACGGAGTTTAAACTGAGATACACCACAGTTAAAACTTAGCAATCAAACAAATTTTCGGCACATAATAATAGAATTTTAATAAAAATATCTCTCTACACTAATTCAGTTATTATTTGCTAGCCTATTATATAAAACATTTCTACTAGGTATACTAGGTAGGTACTCGTATTTCATTTGCTATATTTTGCGGGTTTTATGTTGTGCATTGTTCTTTTTTTGCCACCGGCTCACACCAGCTAATCATCGGTTGAAAACACGGTGTCCGCCCGGGCCGGTGGAACCATAAAACCAAACCACCATCACAAAAACAAAAAAAAAATACTTTTGATTTATTATATGACTTTTCAACAATAATAAAAGACATTGGTGTCAAAACTGAAAAGAGTTTCCCACCAAAATTTTCACATTTGTTTTTTTTTTATTTCTTTGCACAGAATAAAAAACCGAAGAAATCGTACATTTTGTTCAACTGCGTATTAACTATCTCATTACTAACGTATTGACGTTTACGGAGACGTAAGAAGATATGCTCGCATTTTAATTTACGTATCGCCGACTCGCTGCTTAATATTACGTCGTCTACGTAGTATCGTTAACTTGTGCTAGAGCTACTGTACGCGAGTACCAACAAAAAAACAAACAGATGAAATCAAATTTAGTCAGTCGCTGCATAGTTGCTTCACTCGCTCGGTCAATTAGTTAAGAGGTTGTCGAGTTGTTGAGTTGTTGTCGAAAACACTGATCGTCACAAAAAGTTTGTTGCCAGCGGTCACCCGAGACTCTTTAAAATAACAGAGTGAAAACAGTGCAACAGTCTGTTTGTCCTAATTATGTGCCAACATTTGACTTAGCTACTAATATTATAAAAACGGAAGTTTGTAAGAATGTATGGCTGTCTGGATGTATGTTTGTTACTCGTACACGCAAAAACGGCTGAACGGATTTTCATGAAATTTGGAATGAAGGTGGTTCATGGTCATCAACACTTGGCCACTTTTATCCCGGAAACGCGGGTGAAACCGCGGGTAGTATTCTGTGCCGCGCGGCGCAGCTAATTACTTATAATGGTGTGTAACATGTGAAATGAGAAGATTTTTTTTTATCATGGCATCAATAATTTTATTTTTAGACAATGTGTCCATAGAGTTTGTTAAGAAAATACAATTAACATTAAAATTCAAATAATAAGCATAGGTTTTGCAGTAAAAATAATAATTTCATGTGGAGGTTATCGTTGAATTGAATTTTTAAAGATAATAGTAAGATTTTTTTTGTCAGGTCTGTGTATTATTTCTGGGACATGATGTATAATGTGAATGTACTGTACAGACATACATACATACAGACCAACTTTTGAATTTACCTATACAGGGTTGTTCATAAAGGGTATGCTAAGCCGAAAAAAAGGCTCATAGTACTTATTATTATAAACAGTTTTTACTATAAGACCGACCCGAAATTTGCGAAAAATAAATCTGTTGCAGCTGTTCCATAGGAAAATGTCAATGACAAAATGTATGGAAAATTTGTATTTTTTTTGCGAATTCTGGGTGGGGGCCATATAAAAGTTGTTCATAATGATGAGTACTATGAGCCCCTTTTTGGCTTAGCATTCCCTTTATGTATAACTCTGTATAATAATATCTGTAGTACGATAGTAGGATTTCTAGTGTGAATAAAAAGTTTTTCTATGTGTATCTCAAAGTCTTCGTTTTATTTTCAGATGAAGAATCAACGGCAGAAACCAAAAAGATTGATAAAGCAACCAAGCGAGCCAAGGTGGAAAAAATTTTAGAAAAAATTAATCTCAGAAATACAAAACCGGGCGATAATAATACTGTTGCAAACGAAAAACATGGTGATGAACAAAATATTAAAGCTATTGACAATATTATAAATTTAAATAACAAAATTCAAAATTCTTCACCAAAAAATAATGAAGAACGTCCGTATGATTTTGCAGTACGTAAAAATGTGAATGATTCTGAAGATCACATTGACATTGACGGAAACAAAAAATCGATAAACAACGAAGTAGTTGGAAATAGAAAAAGGAAAATTAGTTCAGGATGTTTCTCCGATATCAGTATTTCCGATGACGAGATAATCAACACGTTACAAAGTATAAAAATACCAGTACGAACCAGTGAAAATAGCAATGAAATCGTTATGATGGAAATGAATTCAAAGGATGAACTCAAATTGGAAGATAACATAAATAATGTGAAAGATAATAACGAGATACCAATAGACCAACTAACATACCAGAAAAGGATGGATATACTTCCACCTTTAACGAGAAAACCGGTAATTACACCTGCAATTATAGTGTATGCCTCGTCTGATGAAAGTAACAATTCCGAAACGACCATTTTAACTGAGTTTGATTCTATATCAGATTCGAATATAATATACCTAGACACGAACCCGAAAAAAGCCGTAAGCATTAACCAACGCGGACAAGAGAACGACGATGGAACGGTAACCACATATCAAGTTATGGACAAAGTCAAGCCAAGCAGCATGGATATAGACGTTGAAAAGCAAATAAAAGTTAATTTAGTCAACAAATCTCCTAAAAAGAGGGCAGATGTCAACAAAAATAATAAAAAAGATTCATTTTTTAAGACACTGAAAAGAGCGAGAGGTGGAAGGAAATAAAAGATAAAAAATATACCTTTCAGGCAGGGTGGATATTCGTGCCACAGGACATGCTTGAAAGTCTGCTGTAAACTCGACTCGTGATTGCTCAAAAGCGGGTCTGCCGACTAAAGGTCAGAGCTCATTAGAGCCACCCGTCACTCTCTCCGCACCGCCTCGCCTCCTGCGGCTAGTATTCTTTTTATGGACTTGTATGAGTATGCGCTCACTATATCAACTCCGTAGCGTCACCGGATCGCCTCGGTCGTAAGCCCTCCACGCGCGGACGGCGGGTGGACCACTCGGTGATAACTCGCTGCTCGCATGCTTGCCTTGCGTTGACTGCGCATTGCCAACGCGCGGGCAATTGTTAACAGACTACTCGAAAATTCGTGGACCAAGCGACGTCCACTGGTTGACCGCGCGACGTTTATTGGCGATAACGCGGCGTCCACCCGTGGACCATCTGTTGACAACGAGTGGACGCCGTGCGACGAGGCGGTGCGGGGTGAGTGCCGGGTGGCTCTAATGAGCTGTGACCTTAAAATCACTTATGGTGGTTTTTGGGCCTTGTAACAAGATTGATTTAAATTTTAAAAATTATTTATTCGCATACGAAATAAAATTACACGCGCGTTGATCAACTCAGCGGTGTTTGCCTAAGTTATTTTAACATAAAATCGTTTGTTTGTAGGCTGAGAGCGCCTTTAAAAACTTCTAGCTAACAAAAATAAGAAAATATTCAAATACATCAAAAACCTAATTTGAGGGTAGTTGTATTCGCGTGTTTATAGCTAGTAATACCTACAAGTGTGATGAAAATAACTAATATTGAAACAAAAGCTCAGTTAAGCTTCTATGGTTCTGTTATGTATTTAATTCCAGTTTGGCATAGAAATTGACGTCTTTGGTCTTAGCACTTTAACTGCGGCTAATAATCACATGCCTTAAGTGCGGCTAATAGTCAAATGCGTTGTGTTTTATGCGCCTGGCGGGTGTAGCCGCGTTCGCGTCGCACAAAAGAAAACAAGGTATGTGTTTTCCGCAGTCAAAGTGCTAAGGCAGCTTTGACTAGCCCTCTTCAATTAATTAAGGATTCAAATGTTTTTATTTATTACCTGTAAATAGTTAAATCTATATAATATTCTATAATGTATTTTCTAATGTCATTAATTAAGTCAGAGGTCCGGAGTTCGATTCCCGGCCGGGCAAATGTTTTTAAATATCTGATGAATTTAAACATCTGTTCTGGGTCTGGGTGTTAGTTGTCCTTGCCTTTGTGTGTGTTCCATGTCATCCCCGACACAGGAAGAAGAAGAAGAAGAAGAACAAGAATGTTTATGTTTATGATTTGTTCCTAGTCGGGGAGCTATGAGTGTGACACGTTTATTTATTTATTTAAATGAAAAAAAATATTATCGGACGGCAAAATGTAACCGAATATAGTCAAACGACACCTCGCTATTTATAGTTTAGAATTCTAGATGATATATGAGATGATATAGTATTAGATTATATAAATTGAAAAACCCCCGACTATATAGAAACTCACGCGTAGCGCTTTGATTCTACCTTTGTTGTGCGAACCGCTATTGTGGAATGCTGTGCCCGAGTGGGTGTTCCCCGATAGATATAATCTGGGTGTCTTCCAGTCGCAAGTGACTCGGTTGCTTCTAGGCTGCATCGTAGACCGCATCGTGGCTTACCATCAGGCTAGATGGCGGTCAAACGCAATCATATTTAAAAAATGCTGAACAGATTGTTATAAAATAGCACTCGATGAAGTTACCATTCAAGTAGAAAAACTGCATCAAAATCGGTCTATTCGTTACCCTTCTTTTTGCGTCGGGGGTTAACATACATCCGTTAGTAGGGTAGTTTTTTTGGCTTCACCTGGATCTAAGGCAGCACTATATCTGCTTTCTACTTGATCTGAGAACGGGTTTTAATATTATGTACTATGTTATACAAAACTGATGTATTGTAAAAATTGTGATGATAAAATGTATCGTGGTTATCTGTAGTTTATGTCTGTATATTATACCATGAGTTGCCATCGAAAACTTAGTTCAGTCGATACCGAATAAACGCGCATCAAATTGTTTTGTTTTAGCCGTTGCCATACAAATTCGGCACCATGAGTTACAAATTTGACAAGCGCCATCGAGAAATACCGTCTCGAGAGTAGTTAACTTACTCACTTGCAAATTATAGCGTGAAATTGTTTCGATCCTTCAGTTTTTGTAAAAGTAAATTTAATTTAGAGAGTTATATTGTCTAAATAGTGTCGATAAAAAGTTTTTTCTATGAAACTTGAATATTTAAGGCGCGAACAAGAAAAATCTTAAGCTGGCATGAGAATGATACTTGAAAATTTATTTATTATGAATTTATTTAGGAAGACATTTTATATCAAAAAATACATGCTCAATAGGGAAACTTTTGAGGATTTGTTTCGTGACTAAACAAGATTTGAAATCCACACAAAGGATCTTATTGGAAACAAAGATAGGTACTTACTTATGGAAGTTTATTTTAGTTATAAATCATCCAAAAATGTACATTCCACGACTTTGCAGGTTTTATAATGTATCATCACATTTATCACCACTATATTTTAGGCAGTTCAATTTACGCCGGCGTAAACAAACACTGACGAAATCTAAAACCATTGCCCATTGGACTCGCACTTGACCTTGGCCGTTTATAAACCAAATAAATTTAAAATCACATAAACCAAACAAATTTATTCAGGCACAAGCTCTCTTCTATGACGCTTACAATTTATAAGGGCTATTTTAAAGTACTAAGATTTTTGTCAATGTATCGCTTACTTAGTCTTAGTGCTTGAACACGTTGACTCGCGGGCGCGGGCGCGGGCGCGGTCACGAAATATCAAACATACAGCATACTATGCAAGTGTTCACGTACAAAACGCAGGTGCGGCGAAAGTAGCGGGCCAGCTAGCGATTCGCGCGCGCGGCTATATCAAACGAGTGAGACGTTTGTGTGTGTTCACGTCGAACTAGCGGCGGAGCGCGCGATTCACTCGCGACGCCAAGTAAGTTCAACCAGTTTGAAACGTCAACTCGCGCAAACGCCTGGCGGCCAATGTGAACACGAGTTCGCCACTTCTCCGCGCCCGCGCCCGCGCCTTCCAACGTGGACAAGCACTTAGAGTATTAGTTGGAAAGAGGAAGCAATAATCGGCGTGGAGTTAGAAACGGTGTAGTGCTGCCAACATAAGGATATCAAAAATTACTCGATAGAGTGAGCTAATAACTCTAGCAAGCAAGTTAACTTTCATGGAACTCATGGTGCCGTTTTAAAACAAAACAATTCGATGCGCGTTTATTCGGTACCGACTTAACTAAGTTTTCGATGGCAACTCATGGAGAATGTATTGATTATTTTTTAATACTATAGCTAAGTCTTCGGCTGCTTCCTAACTGGCAATCGTTCGCACGTACAAGCGACTCGATTACACGAACGCCATTTTCTGAAAAAATATTTATTGACTCTTAATAACGTAGAATTACCAAAGATTATTATTTATTATTATTATTTTAGAATGAAATTAAATAGGGTTTAGATGAATTTAACAATATTACGACCGACCGTTACATTTTAATACGAGTTGTGTTGGCTAACATTAACTAAACTCATGTCAAATTTCAGACCGCTAGCTTTTATAGTTCCTGAGATAATTGGCTGTGTCACACACAGTCATACATACACCGGACTCGCACCATAAGGGTTCCTTTTTACCATTTTGATAGAAACCCTAAATTCTTACTAAGCTCTTAAGCTCTTCTTTATGGAAAGTGCTATTATTCCTGATGGGTTGATTACATGTAACGAGTACAGTGGAGAGACAGTGCATTGGCCGAGTACTCGGTTTGTAAGTATTAACAGTTTGATGAGGCGAGACAGTCGCCAGAACCTGATTTGTTTTCTCGGCCGAGTGTGCCCGTTTCCTGTCTCGCCCTTGTACTCGTTGCGTGTAATCAACCCATGAGTGCTACGAGTGTAGGCTAAGTTGTGTATCCAGAAATGAACTAATAGAAAATAATAACTATTCTAGCTCTATCAGGGCACTCGATAAACTAGGTTCGTGTGAACAATTACCAGTTAGGATGCCGCCTTAATGTTAAGGTTATACTCTTATTATAGCATTAGTTACAATAAATTACCACTGAAGAAAGTATCTGGTCTATTAATACAAGTTTCTAACAGTAATTTCCTTTTACTTCACTACTAATAAATTATTGGCGAATTTCAGAAAGAGCATTTCTCAAAATGTGCACCTGAACCAAAATTAGCACTTCCCAAACCGCGTGCGTCCCTAAACGTGAATATTCCCGAATTTTAGGATTTTGTGTCAAAACCACATTAGTTTCCATAGTAAAACAACAGAATATTTTTTCTATCTTACATCTTCTTATAATAAATACTAGCTGACTCGACAGACGTTGTCCTGTCAAAAGCCATTGCGTAACTATAGCAACCGTAGTATGTTGATGCTAACTTGTCAATTTATAGTAAAAATTATCAGTATATATATAATTTGCAATAAATTAAAATTGCGACTATAATTTGAGATTTAAACTATCCTATCTCTCAAGTTGGATCGAACTGCACATGGTGTGCGAATTTTATTATAATCGGTTAAGTGGTTTAGGAGTCCATTGAGGACAAACATTGTGACACGAGATTAATATAATTATGATAATTCTAAGAAGTGTGAATGGCGCAAAAAAGTTTTCGCGAGGTCTACTGTTTGCAAAACTAACTAGCTACTCGAATAGCTGTCGATTGACGAATTCGGCGCCTCTTGCATCTCAGTCCCCTTTCCCTACCTTTCTCCACCAAGTTCCAGTGCACCCTCACATGGTTGTCCCGGCCAGGCCGGTTGGACTCCATGAGTAGGTATTCCCAGCGCTCGCAGCAGCAGGTTCAGCGTGTGGGCCGTGTGTCCCGGCGCGCCGGAGACCAAGGCTACTAGAGGAGAATACTGTTATTGTTGAAGAGTACATCTTTAGTAATTAACACAAAATATCAGAAAGCCGTGGTTGCTCAGTGGGAGAACCGCCGCTTCGCATTAAGGTGACATTGAGGTGGTGGGTTCAGACTTAGACTAAAATATTAAAATATATAAATAATATTTTATTTACTAAAATATTAAAATATATAAATAATATTTTATTTTAGTCTAAGGGTTCAAACCTCGTCTCGTACTCGTACCGATGAGTTCTTTCGAACTTGAAACGTGAAAAGTCCGTGGTATGTACGAATTTACATACCACGGACTTTTCACCAATCCGCACTTGGCCAGTGTGGTGGAATATGGCCTAATCACACTTCGAGGGTAGACCTGTATCCCAGCAGCGGGAGGATCAAAGGTTGAGATGATGATGATCAGAAATTCATTAATTAATTTAATAGGTAGATACTAGAAAATATTATATGGGTAATTTTCAACATAGATAATGTTCTAGGAAGTGCATATTCTGGTATAAGTATAAGTAGGTATACTTAGGTACCTACCTACTTACCCAACTTTGATTGATCCCGGTCCTGGCGCGACGGAGACCATTTCTACTAGAAACATCAACTAGGAGAGAATAGGTAGGTACTGTTATTATTGACGAGTACATAGATTCATCATATCATACCATTATATATATAGTAGTGTTTAGTGATTGACACAAAATACCAGGAATTCATGAATAAATTAAATACCTACTAGAATAGAGACTTCAGGCCTGCTGACCGCTCGCTGGCCGGCCGATACACCCGTACCTACCTGATAGGTACGTCCACTGTGGCAAGAGCTACGTTGATACCGTAACCTTCGGTGATCGAGCGAGTCTCCGTCACGGCAGTGGAATATCGCGCCTTTCCTGCATTTCTTCCCACTCCGCCTGGTACCGATTACCGATAGATCTTCCAGTAACCAGATTTTCTGTACGATATATTGACTTTATATGTTTATATGTTCTGGTAGGTAGTTAACGTTACATAGAGGAACCCGAGTCGAGCCGGACACAGCGACGTACTACCACACTCAATATTCAGTCAAATTCTAAGAGTCTCTAAAATTATTTTGATGGAGTTAAGATTTTAATGTGCATTTATAGCAAATAACCTGAATAATTAAAAAAAAAAAAAAAATTGGTTAACACATTGGTTTTTTTTTTAAATCTAAGTATCTGAAAAAAATCTCAATTTGTTGTCTAATTTATTTTTTTCGAACATTTTTTTAGTAATACCTACTGAAAAATATAATTTGAATCTATATTTTATTGTCTACACTATTAACTAACATTTGAGACCACTTTTGTGTTTGAAAGTCTTCTACTTGGGTAGATATTGTTAAATTAATACAAGCACCTATGCTTCGCTAACATATTTTTTGAAGTGCTGCACTGCTGCTGTCTGCAATTTTTTATTATTGATGGAGAAAAAAAAAATATTGATCCGTGATTTGTCGATAAAATTAATTACAATATATTTTAACCCCTTAAAGTCATCGGAAAACGGACACGTTGTATAATATAATCCCTTTGACTGGTGCAGGCTCTCTAAACATCTGCTAGTAATTATAAATCGTATTCGGTTGAAACCCAAAGTATAGGAGGTATAATTATGAATCAAACTAAATTTACCTTACTGTTTGGTTCCAATTATAATAGATAGATAAACTCTTTATTGTTTACACCATCAACTACAAACAAAAGGATTATAACACTTAAAACTAGTGCGACAACTGGCGGCCTTATCGCTAAGAGCGATCTCTTCTAGGCGATTATGCGAACCAATTAGAATTAACATTATTAGCATTATTAAAGCATTAGTGCATATTATACCTACTAATAATATTTACTGGCTGCGCCTCCCGGGTTTACCCGCGCGGTGTTGAAAAATGATGAATATGGTAAAAGGTAGTTTTTGAGTTATGAGGAGGTCAAAAGTGGCTCCAAATGGTTCGTGTAATATTACACACGGTGCTGCTCGCCAGTTCTGTCACTTGAACTTGGCTTGACACGCTACCGCGTGTCTAGATACCTATGATAAGTAGTTTTCTATACACTTGACAACTTGTCCCCAAAATTTCGTGATGGCCAGTTGAGTAGTTAAGGCGTAACAAACAAACAAACTCGCTCTTTCAATCACAATAATATAAGCGAGTAGGTACTCGTATAATGATGAGCAGGTGCCGCGGTTCTTGTGCGGAGTATCACCTGCACCTCACTTGGATAGTTATTTAATTAATTTAATATTATAATGAAACATACATATTAATATAATTTAAAAAGCGCACTTTATAGTACCTACCTGATAATAAAGATATGCCAGTTATTATTGTTATACTAATAATACTAACTGTCGAATGTGTTTCCCGAGACGCGATTTAGTCTGGCTCTAACTTAATTACATTCATGAATACTACAGTTACTGTAAGCGAAGCAGCTTCTTCACGCAATAATGATTATAATAAAATTAAACCGAAAGATGAATACTACTTGTAAGTACAATTTTATTTAAATACTTTATTTATATATTACTACATTTACTACTTCTATTTGAAATAATAAAAAATGTAACGTAGATTACATGATACCACCATTACCACCATTATGTAGTGGTACTATCTGAAGCGAAAGGAAAAATAAAACTCGTGATACAAAATGTCGTTGTTTCGGCCATCTTCCTTTAAGCTCATTGGGTTCATCTGCGTTTGTTTTTGTTGGCACGAAAAAATTAGCTGGGAGGCGCAACGTTGTTCCGTAGGTAGGTAGTAGGTACATAAGGCCGGGCCGGGCCTTATGTAACGCTGCTCGCAATCCCGGTAGTTACTGTTGGCAATTTCATCAGCGCGTTGAATAATGACGACTCGAACTGGCGGCCCTGGTCAGCCTAAGAGCCATATCTACAGATCCAGAGCTCGTAGACAACTCTGGCTATGGTCTCTGCCGTGATGTTGCGTACTGGAACAGCTTCTGGCCACTTGGTACGTCTGTCCATCATAGTGACCAAGTAGGTGCATTCTTCAGGCGGTGGTAGTGGTCCGACGATGTCGACATGAATATGTTCGAATCTTCCCGTTTCTTGAAATTGGAATCTGGTGTGAGAGGCATCAGTCATGATGTGCATCTTCGTTCCCGGAATTGTATGTGATAATGTCGCCGCTTGTTTAATGCTGTCACGACATTATTCAAGACTTGTAGTCCGTCGGTGAGTGTCGCTGGTCTAACTTCACTGCCAACACGGAGATCTCGGTGCCGATATCTATAAGGTAGCGTTCCCCACTCTACCGATGAGTAATGCAGAGGCATTTGCTAAAAATGGCAGCGACACCTGTGTCCGCCGTACTCGATGTCTCCTCTAGTTTTCCCGACTTCTGAGCATTATTCTTGCAACGACACCCTGCTTCGCATCTTCTGGATCGGTTCCGGAATCGATAGTGGTAGCGGCACACCATCTTAATCACCGGATTTTCTTGAGCGGTTACCTGGCTCGCTCGGATGACACTTGGTTTCTATTCCTCTCAACTCTGCTATACTTGTAGCGTCAGCTTTTCAATATGTCTCGCCAACAAGTCTAACACGGACTCTCCAATCTTCGTCGTCGTGTCTTTTGTAGGTTTCACCTGCACAGTGCGCGGTAATGAAAAATAGTGAGATCATAATAATGAAAATAATCACTTGGCCAGTGTGATGAAAAATGGCCTAATCAGTAATCACCCTTCGAGGGTAGAACTGTATCCCAGCAGTGGGACAGTTGAGAATGATGATGATGATAATAATGAAAAGAAGCCTATGTGCTATTCCTGGACCTAAACTATTTACTTTCCAAATTTTGTTTAAATAAGTTTAGCAGTAACGGAGAAACGTGATGTCAAACATTCTGGTACACACACACACACAAGTAGTAGGGCTCTTTTGCAGAGCCCGCCTGGGGAAGTACCGCCTTTGCCAGATTTTCCACCGCCAAGCAGTAATGTGCAAACATTACTGTGTTCCGGTTGGAAGGGCATTGTTTCCAGTGAAATAACAGGGCAAATGGGAGATTAAACAACTTATAAGTATCTCAGGGTGACGAGCGCAGTGCTGTACCGCGCAGGGTCTTGAATTCTAAGAGTTCAAAATTCTGGGTGGTGCAGACCTGTTATGGGCAAACGTGACGTTTTACATTAGGCGAGCGATTTGCTCGTCTCGTCACTCAATTACATTAAAAAATAAAACACAAACTTTTATAATACTGTAGTAGGGTAGGATAGAAAATAAGAAATGAAAGTAGGATTATAGGATTTATAGAGGCTCTTAAGCATGCCCACCGGCTGGCATTTGACCTGTTTGGTTTAGCGGTAGTATATCCGCCTTATAACCCAGAGGTCTCGGGTTCGATTCCCGGCCGGGCAGATGTTTGAATGATGAATTTAAATGTCTGTTCTGGATCTGGGTATTAGTTGTACTTGTCTTTGTGTGTGTTCCATGGCATCTTCGACACAGGGTATCCTAGTGGGGAGCTATGAGTGTGAAACGTTTATTTATTTCGTTTGCGCTCCGATTTCTCTTATGGTAATCTAAAACCAAAAATGACCCCGTGGGATTCCAAACCTGTGTTTTCATTTGTAGGATTCCGTACCCTATTACTAAGACGGTAAAACGGGACCCTATTACTAAGACTCCGCTATCCGTCCGTCTGTAACCAGGCATCACTCATGAATCGTTACACAGTTGAAATTTTCACAGATGACGTATTTCTATTGCCGCCACAACAACAAATACTAAAAAACAGAATAAAATAAATATTTAAGGGGGCTCCCATACAGCATACTACCTACGTGATTTTTTTTCCCTTTTTTGATAGATAATGGTACGAAACCCTTCTTGCACGAGTCCTACACGCACGTGGCCGGTTTTAATATTTAACTTAACTGAACTGTTTAACTTTCAGGCAGAACCCATCCCAACAATCGTTTTATAAAGTCTTAGCTTTTCTGATGGGCATACTTGGGATGAACTCGGAGCACTGGAGCTGGTACCAGCGGCCCGCCAGCCGCCTCGCCTACTTCATGTACTGCGTCCAACGGATGGTTTTCATCGTTTTTACGCCGATAACAGTCTTTTCCCAAACGTTGTACCTGATCCTCAACTACAAAGAACACGAATTTGCAATGCTGGCGGTTATGTTTTCTATAATGCCAGTAGGTTATGTTGTAACGGTAAGAGACGTTCACATAGGTGTGTAAATCTCATTTTATGGCATATTTTCGATAGGACCTGTTTTATTTCAGTCAAAGCAATCTTTTTGAAGTATTATTTAAAATTGTATTGAAACGGCACAAAAATTATAATAGAGCTTTTAAGATTTTTTTCCTGTTTGTTTATACAAATTTAACTAAAATTTCAAATTCGTCTTGAGACTTTAAAATTATTGAGAATTTGAATTCAAGGATTGTAAATCAAATGCCAATCGAGTATTGATATACCTACCTACTGACTCGAAACTAGAATTTTAAAATTTGTTTTTAACATGTTTATACTGTAGTATACCCATATTAACATTTTTATGATTACAATTTAGATCAAATCTGCGTCGGCCCAGACGGCTACCTACAAGGAAGCAAATATAGCTTTCATGGAAAGAATTCATCTCTACAACTTTATATCTGATAAAACATTTAGTGAACACAAACGTAACTTCATCGCTCAGGTAAATATCACATCCACTTACACCATAAAGTAGCTAACTAACTCACTAAGCTTTTTTTTATTTAGTATTAGGCTTTCATTTGACCGCCATCTCGCCTGATGGTAAGCAACGATGCGGTCTACGATGAAGCATGCTTGCCTAGAAGAAACCGATTCACTCGCGACTCGAAGACACCGAGTGTAACTGGCGTGATACAGCAATGAGGTTCTAATGCTTACGAGAAGTTCACATTACTGTGACCGTAACGACAAGCCGGATCTATCCGCAGTCTTAGTTTGTAACCGTTTTGCAGTTTTGGTTGTTTTGGTTTTGGGTAGTAATCTTCGGCTCGCTGCTAGCCGCACGCGCCTATACTGCTAACAGTAGGTTAGCGAACCACGCTTCACGCTATGTTTTTTGATAACAGTAGGTACATGCAACGGTCACAGTTACGGCTCGCTAGTGAGTACCCAGCTTGAGTCTGTACCACTTTTTTTGAATTGTTGTTTATCACTATCCAAATCACGTGACGTAAAACACTGCAAAAATTACAAAAGTAAAAAATATCGATCTAGTATGTGTAAAAAAGAAGTCTGATGGAATAACTTTCCCTGGTAAGTATCGTAAATAGCATCTCATGGACAGATAAATATATTAACTTGATTATTAGATTTTAATTTCGAATACAAATTTTAAAATGTTGTTTATTGAAGACTGAAGTACACGGAGATCCGCGAGTTCGTGGCTTCACCTGGATCTAAGGCAGCACTATAATTATCTTCTTTTCTATTTGATCTGAGCTTAGTTTATTGTATTAAAAAAAACCCGTTGACGTAAGAATTTTCTCGTCAGCGAAAACTTGGCTTCATTTTGACACTTGAAGCTCCACAATTCAAAATGAGGCCGATTCTGATAACCATGCAGCCAGTTATGATTAGTTTGTCAAACGTTTATGAAAGCCTGAAGTAATTAATATATCTGTTTTTGTTTCAGGAATTGGTTAAAGTGGAAAAGTTTACAAGAAGAACCTTTATATTTATTATGACTTCTGTATTCATCTGCTTTTTCGCTTGGAACATAGTCCCTGTTATTCATAACTTGCAGTACAACAACGATATACACAACATTACAAAGCGATTGGAAGTTTGCATACATTTTTGGATGCCTTTCGATTACGAATTTAATTACTATGGTTACTTGTTCATTCAAGTTTTAGGGTTCTACTGCGGAGGTGTTGCTATCGTAATGATGGTTCTATTCGATACAGTGAACTTTGCATACATTTACCATTTGGTAGGACATATTGGGATAATGAAGTATGATCTGAGACATGGCTTTACAGAGCCAGGCCTGAGTGAACAAGAACTGAAAAAAAGACTTGTCAATATTACTAAAAACTACTGTTTTATCACAGAGTAAGTAAATTATATCAGCTGTTTATAATTATTTTACAGAAACTAAGTAAGATTTATAAAAATGAAAAATTGTTAGGAGTGTGTCGAAACAGCAAAGGTACCTCTACTGGCTGGTACAAATGTTCTCAAAATCGTTACTTTTTTGAGACAGACCATAAAAAGATCAAAATAGTAAGTAGTGGGAAAAAATAAGTTTAGTTTTTTTTTAAAGTGACAGCTAGCGTGTGATTTTTTCATACTAACTGATGCTCAAAATTTTGTACGCCGATTTGGGGCCATAAAATGTAACCCATTCAAAACCGTTGCCAAAATAATGTTTGATATCGTACCAGTAGCTTTAGAGTTAACCTTCTACAAACAAACATGCATACACAAATACTAATTTTACCTCATTATGTACCTATGATATAGCTACATATAAACTTTACCTATATGTAATCTATATGTATAAAGGAACAGGTCCTGAATGACTGACAGACAATGTAAACCCTAAACCGTTGGTCGTAGAAATTTGAAATGTGGAGGGTGTATTGTTCTTGATGAGTAAACGTGTATTAAGAAACGGAGAAACTTGGTGGGCAAGGCGAAGCCGTGGGCAGAAGCTAGTGTTAGTTTAAACTGTAAGTAAAACCTATTTATTTCGTTTTAATAGCACCTTTGGGATGGTCACAGCCGCTTTTGGATTGAACGTGGCGTCAATTTACGCTCAAAACTTATTTCAAGGGGGACTGCTGCTCTACCAGATCATGACTACAGGACGGGTTAGTACAATAACCGTACTCGAGTCAGTACAATAATAGTATAAATTTGACGACCTGTTTGGCTAAGTGGTAGTGTATCCGCCTTTTAAGCCAGACGTCCCGGGTTGGATTCCCGGCCGGGTAGATGTTTGAATGATGAATTTGAATATCTGCTCTGGGTCTGGGTGTTAGTTGTCCTTGTCTTTGTGTGTGTTCCATGGCATCTCCGACACAGGTTATCCGACTACATCACGATTACATCACTAGTTACGTCGCAATGACAAACGTCAAAACGGGCCTCTTATTTTGTGACGACAATAATTTTGTGAGGGTCTATAAAAATTAACCGCCAAATCTTGAGTGAAGCGACAAAGTGACAAACGTTAAAATTGACCTCTTGTTTCAGAACTTAGAGACAGTACTCACATTCGGACTTATGATTCCCATATTTATGGGAATTTTATTGCTCATGTCACTTATCCTCGAAAATGTACGAATTCAGGTAAGAAAACAAGTAATACACTGTGAAAAATGGCCATCAAAATTCCGATTAATTCGTAAAAACTAGTACCTTTTAGCACCAGTTTTTAGGGTGAGAACAATATATTATGATAGTTGTCACCGTAAAAATTGGTGCTTATCATCGTACTTTTCGTTATCACTATGCTCCATACTCCAGGTGAAATTTTTGTAATTGTAATAATATTTTTTTAAGCAAGAAACATTTTCTTTTATTAAGATGTTGGCTTGAATAAGGTACAATGAGTAGACTTTGATGAAATGTGTGTGTGAAATGTGTGAAAAACACGTCGTGATATGGCAAGTAAGATATGCTAAGCCAAAAAGGGCTCATAGTGCTCATCAATATGAACAACTTTTACTATGGGACCAACCCGAAACTCGCAAAAAAAATCAGCTGTTCCATACATTTTGTTGAGTGTCACTGACATTTTCTATGGAACAGCTGATTTTTTTTCGCGAATTTCGTGTTGGTCCCATAATAAAAGTTGTTCATAAAGATGAGTACTACGAGCCCCTTTTGGCTTACCATACCCTTTATGAATAACCCTGTAGATAAACTTGCTAGGCCACCTCACTTACCAGGCGTCGGGCTTAAATATAAAATATTGATGTGATTAAGAGTCGAACTATTTCAACAAACTTTTCATGTTTTGTTTTTAATTATTTATTTTTATCTATTTATTTGATACAAAATTTTGCGCAGGCGGACGACATACCAGCATTAGTCTACGACCTGCCGTGGGAATCTATGAGCGTCAGTAACCAGAAGATTTTATTGATAATTCTCAATCAAGTACAGCCGACACTTGAGTTTAAGGCTGCATTTAATATTAAAACAGGAGTACAACCGGCGATCAATGTAAGTTATTCACAAGTAGGTATTTTAGACATTATGATGTATGGCATAATGGGAACAGAGCGTAGAAAAGCTAAGTGACGAGAACGCAGCGTACTATTTATAATATACTGAAATGCAGAGGAAGTGATATAAACAAATGAAACGGGAGTGTAGAGTGAGCGTAGTTAAAGCGTAGCGGGAGCGTGGCATTTCAGTACATTACTTCTCGAACGGCACACTCACGCTCCATCCACGCCCGTGGGGTACGCGTGTCATGGGAGAGGACAGACCTACAGTTAGTCAACCAAACCTCAACTTCGACGCCGATTTTTTAAATCTAAAATTAAAGTATGTGGAGATATTCACAGGTATACTTACCCTAGCATTGCCCTTTGTGAGTTTTCGATTTTCAAAAAACAGCTTGGTTTTCTTTTTAACCGACTTCAAAAAAGGAGGAGGTTATCAATTCGTCTGTATGTTTTTTTTTTCTTTTTTTTTATGTTTGTTACCTCATAACTTTGGACTGGGTGAATCGATTTTGATAATTCTTTTTTTATTAGGAAGCTGACGCTTCTCCTTTGGTCCCATTTCAATTTCGTCGTTCTGATAATGGTATCCATGAGAAAACCATATAAGTCTTAAATTTGCATTAAGTACGTGCGCGACAAATAGATGAATAACTCAATAGTCGGTCTTTTGAAGTCGGTTTTTGTTTTTTGTTTTGTAAAAATAATGTTCTTGTTGTCCTAAACAATTTATATGTAGTACCTATACTAAATATATATAGCGGAGGCGTAGAAAACGTGAGTTTCAACGAGAGCTAACGGCGAGAAATATGTTGTACTTTTACCTTTTTATTTATATTTTCAGATTATCAAAACAACATTTTCTTACTACGTCATGATAAAATCAAGAAAAGAGGGAGAATAATGCTACGAATTAATTTTAGTCTTGAATTGATGTCGCACAACAATAATTATATTGCACACTTGATACATTATAGTGTACCTACTTGTTGTAGCCTACGGCTTTTCAATATACAGGGTTATTCATAAAGGGTATACTAAGACGAAAAGGGCTCATAGTACTCTTTATTATGAACAACTTTTACTACGGGACCAACCCGAAATTCGCGAAAAAAAATCAGCTGTTCCATAGAAAAATGTCAATGACACTCGACAAAATGTATGGAACATCTGATTTTTTTTCGCGAATTTCGAGTTGCTCCTATAGTAAAAGTACTATGAGCCTTATTCAGCTTAGCATACCCTTTATGAATAACCCTGTATTACACTGAATTGAGTTTTTCTTAATTACCTATTTTCTATTTAGTGCACAATTTAATCTCTTGACAACAAGTTTTTTATCTGAGTTATAAACTATTTAGCATAATATCCTTAGACATAGTTATGTATATACCTACTGCGTAGGTATATATAATATTATATGTACATGACTGCATGAATTTAATAAATAGTTAAATAAAAAATAATAATCTTTGAATTTCCCGCAAAAAATCGTTTGTCTATCAACTGGCCTCAAGTCACCGACCCAGAGATGTTAAAGGAGCTGGAATGAAAAATTCACCTAAATGCCTATTTTAAGATGGTGCTCAAAAAAAGCCGTGGTAGCTCAATGGGAGAATGTTTAAAATGTAAAAAAAAGTAGATAAAGTGATGTAACTACAATAGTTGGGTATATGGTATTGCGAAGGTTTTTGTAGATTTTTATATGTTCCTTAATATTGTAAACTATTTTTATGTTCTATCATCAATAATTTCCGCAGCGCATGTGATATTTTAATAATTTCTGTTATACCTTAGGTTACATTGTTGAAGATCAAGAAGCCAATCCGATTTTCAACGCTATCACGTACCGCCGCTAGCTCAGTTGGTAGAGCACGAGACTGCAAATCTCGAGTCGTGGGTTCGAGTCCCACGCCGGGCAATTTTACAGAATATATACCTATATACCTATATACTCTCATGTCGTATAATTCAAATCTTTGTAAATTTTTGTTTAAAAAGTTTTATCTACTCTCATGTATAATTCAAATCACAACTTCGAAAGAAATTTTTAATGACATACTTTATAACTTTACTACTTTTAAGTTTAAGTTTTTACAAGTAGTCTTGAAGACGGTTATTGTTTTTTTTTTTTTTGAAAAATAGTTTTATTTTTGAATTTTTAGTGGGAAGTAAGCAGTGGAAAATCCACGATTTTGGTCTCTAAGCGACAAACACAATACTCAATACAAATTCATGTGGCCTCATACACATTTACACAGGTCTATACGCGTCGCCGCAATTCTAGATATTTGCGATATAACTTCACCAATAGTAGGTATATCGACAATTATTTTTACTTCCGTGTTGGTCAACCGGATAATATTTAAATCTAAAATTCTTTTCATTAACTGCCATTTGTTGTAATATGGCTGAGATAGATGATGGGGTGTTTTTGCTTTCAGCTTTATGTTGTGACATGAATCAAGTTCATAAGCTTTCCGCTAGATGTCGCTAATACAAATATTCAGGCCAGAACAGTTTGTTCTGCGAACAGTAGACCTTGGGAGAGGTCGGATCCGATACAGATGTACTAGGAAATCATGAGTTTCGAAGAGCTTTAGGTTTTTATCCAGTGTCCCTAAGTTTAGCGAATTGCAACCCTGTTTCAAAGTAACAAAGTATATTTTTCATAAGCTCCTTTCGATCATTTTATATCCTTTTCATTTTCATTCCACATGCATGAAAATGTTTGATGTGTGCACTGTGCACGTTGAAATGCAAAGTGCAGAAGAGTAAGTACGTTCCCAATACTTAAAAAATGTCATCAATAGACGATAATGTAATTCTTAACCGAAACCGAATAATAGTTCGGTTTCAGTTAAGAATTAAGTGAATACAAGAGGAAGTTCTACGAGTAGTTTCACCTAGTTTTGCGATTTTTTATCGAAAGTGAAAAGTGAAAAAGTATTACATTACAAGGGAGCAAAGTTAGGTATATGTATTTTGTCGTCGAGGGCGCTCGATGACATCGTAGATTTAAGGGTGTTAGAAAACTTTGCAGTAGATACAAGTGTGCACACTGCACAGGTAAGTACTTTACTTTTCAGTACCTTCTTATACAGACACTATCGAATAGTTCAATAGGTTTTCGATAAAAAGAAAATTAAACGTATGTAAAATAATATTATAGTCTGTGCTATAGAGAGGTAGCGGTCGTAAAATGTAGGTAGTAGATTAAGAAAGATTTCATTCATTCACATTCCATACATTGCTAAATGTGGGGTCGTGACGGGAGAGCTGCTAATCAGTAATTGAGGGTCATTTGTAACTTTCTACGCAAGCGGTCAAACTTATAACGCCCCTCGGTGTTATAAGTTTGACCGCTATGTGTGTGTTTTTTTGTGTCTGCCTGTGGCACGGAGTGGCACCGCAACTTAAACGGGTAAACAGATTTAGATGCGGTTTTTTTATTTTAAAAACTCACCCCGCGATTTTACCCGTGTAAAAGATACAAGTAGCTTATGGGCTAATCCAGGGTATAAGCTAGCTTCATATCAAAATCCAAGTCCGTTGAGCAGATTTTGCGTGATTTTAGCAGCAAACTTCCAAACCTCCAAATATTGATATTTATAAAATGTACCTATTAGTGGGAACATTTATATAGGTAATATTAGTAGTAGTTATGCCCAGTTCGTCCGTGGTTAAAACCCTCACTATTCCAAAGTATGATTGTATGAGTAGCGTAAAGACCGATTCAGATCAAAGCGAATTTGCAACCGCTTTGGGTGGCCAAAAATACCGTCTGGTTTTTGTATGAACTTTCACGTTAATATATCCAGATTTTCCGATGCGATATCAAGTAAAATGGCAAGTAAAATTTATGAATAATGTACCTACATTTCAGAATGCCCGTTCCGATAATAGGCGGTACTATTGAAAGCAAGTAGGATGCAGGACGGTAATGATTATATATTAGGCATGTGCTAGACTATGCAAGTATGCAATGCATTTCTACATTTCTCAGTGCGCGTAACTAAGTCGATGCAAAGCTATTGAGAAAATGTCCGAATGTAAACGATATCATCGGGAATACTTATAAGAACATACCAAATGCTATAAGATCAGTATCGGAAAATCTGCGAGCGCTCTTATATAGATGCGGAAGAACATTTAATTATAAATACTACAACATTTAAATATAGCGTGAAAGCTGATACAAAAACTTCGTTACTTTCCCCTTTTTGCAGCGGTAGCAAACACTCAGATGTGAATACGTCTTTATATCAAACTCGGGAAGGGTGGCACACAGGCGCCCGTCTCGGTAACCGTCTCTCTCGTTAGAGAAGTCATAAGATAATAATAAGTAATGTCACCCTCGCCAGAGGGAGGCGCGAGCATCGATCTGTACAGCTGATAAGATGTCGGTCAAGGTTGTTTGTATCGATTTACACGGTTCGAAGGTCGTTGACCCGAGATCGTTTTACGTACGCTGTCTTTGTAATATGTATGCTTTTTACATTTTCACGGTAATAAAATTAAATTAAAAGCAAAAAAGCTTTTAAAAAAAGCTTCTATTTAAACGCTCTAACAAGAAGAAAATAATTTTTCCTTTCAAAATTTTAACTATCAACTTATAACCTCTTTCCTCTTCATCAGCGCAAAATTTCTGTCTAGCGAGCATCCTCTTGAGGTCTGAGAACAGGAAAAATTCGCTGGGGGCCAGATCTAGAGAATACGGTGGATGCAGAAGCAATTCGAAGCCCAATTCATGCAATTTCGCCATCGTTTTCATTGATTTGTCTTGATGAAACAGCACTTTCTTCTTATTCAAATGGGGCCGTTATTTCGCGACTTCGTCCTTCGCTCCAATAATCGCTCCAATAACGTGACGTAATAGTCGCTGTTTATGGTTTCTCCTTTTTTAAGATAGTCGATGAATATTATACCCTGCGCATCCCAAAATACTGCTGCTATAACCTTGCCAGCCGACTTTTGCGTCTTTCCACGCTTTGGAGTCGGTTCACCACGTGCAGTCCACTCGGCTGACTGTCGATTGGACTCCAGTGTGAAATGATGGAGCCAATGGAGCCACGTTTCATCCATTGTCAGTTAAGTTCATAACCTTTTTAGGCTTTTTGTATGCTTTTGCATACTACGGTTGTGCTAAAAAAATGTATTTATTTCTTGTGTCTTTTTCTGGAAACCTATTATAGTTATAATAGTATAGTTACCTACATAATTTTTCACTGTGGATAGTGGAATTGGAATGGAATGGAAATGGAATTTAAATTTAAAATGAACAATAAAGGTCGTATGTGTGTCAGAAAATAAAAGCACGTCATTTTTATATGGAAATGGCTCTACCATTAAAGCATATATCAATTTATCTATTTACCTATCACCCTATAAGCTCATATTATTATATAAGTTTATCTAAGATCCCAAATCCCTACTGATATTATCAATGTGAATGTAGGTTTGTTTGTTACGCTTTCACGAGAAAACTACTTAACCGATCATTAATAAACTTTGTTCACATATTCTTGAGGTATTAGAAGTAACATGGGATATTTTTTATTTTTTTTTAAACGCGGGTGAAACCGCGAGGTCCTGCTAGTAAATCTTATATACAAAATTCTCGTGTCACGATGTTAGTTACCATACTCCTCCGAAACGGCTTGGCCAATTTTCATGAATTTTTATATGCAGTAGGTCTGAGAATAGGCTACTATCTATTTTTCATACCCCTAAGTGATAAGGGTTGTCCACCCCTAACTTTTTTTTTGTTTGACAACATTTTTATTTTTAAATAATGTGGCATTAAATAATACATACAACCCTAAATTTTCACCCTTCTATCACCAAACTCTAATATACATATAGTACCTAGTCATTTTATTTAATAATTTTTCATCCCGCATCACTTAAGTTATCCCTGCGAGTTGAGCGTAAGATTTAATTGAAACTTTTTACATGGTCACATTCTATTAATGTCATTTTGTCACCAACAAATTGTAAATAATTCGTATACGCTTATAATGGAGTTTATGATTTGAAATGAATAAAACTATAAAAAGTGATATGCGGAATTTACTACGAGTATATAGATGAGTAAGTTTGAAGAAAAACAGAGAGGAGCGAGATCTCTTAGACAAAAAAAAAACAGCAATGTTTACTTGTGATAACGAGCTTTATTCATAATTTAAATAATAAAAATTAAAAAACAATTACAAAACAAAAAACCAATATGTAAGCATAAATTATAATATGATGGTTGCTAGTCAAATAAAGTTTGTCTGTTTCCTAACCTAAGATATTTTAAGAACGTCCATGACCGATAGCAACCTTTAGTTCATAAACCAACATGCCAGTCATGATCCCCTGGTACCGCAGCATCGTTGGAGTGAACTTGCACAAGGTTGCGCGTCCCGCGTCGACCTCTCTCATATTAATTTGCTAAAACTGGCGTAGCAGCTCGCACTGCTGGAATGGGGTGGCCGTAGAGGGTCTACGAATAAAAATTAAATTAAAAAAGTTTCTTATGTTGTAAGTAAACAGTTGGGCAGGCCGTCTGATAGTAAGCGATCAGCCTACGACTTTGATTTCTCCGATGCACCTGACATTCGCTCTTCCTTTAAAATGCCACTAACAAAAATAAAGAAGGTCGCCCTAAGTCGGTTGCTGTACCACATAACATCGATGCTGTGCGCTAACTAATACTGCAAGATCGTCATGTTACATATCGCGAGATAGAAGCTTCACTGGGCATAACGTAGGCATAACATAACGTAAAGAATGACGAACATAAAGAATAAATAAAATTTATTTTTACCTAATGCAAATTTAAGACTTACATAATTATTGTTTTCTCATAGATACTCGTACCATTATCAGAACTAGATTAAATTGAAATTAAACCACATGGGAAGCGTCAGCTTTCTAATAAAAAAAAAAAATCAAAATCGATTCACCCAGCCAAAAGTTATGAGGTAAGAAACATAAAAAAAAACATACAGTCGAATTGAGAACTTCTTCCTTTCGAACCGACTTCAAAAAAGGAGGAGGTTATCAATTCGTCTGTATGTTTTTTTCTTGTAGTCGGTTAAAAAATCTACTTACGTTCCGCAAAAAAAGACACATTTAATCTACGTTTATCTCAAAATGTTTAAAAATTAATGTCCTTCCCGTGCGAAGCCGGTAGTGATAAAATAAATATGCAAATCGGTCCAGCCGTTCTCAAGTTTTAGCCAGACAAACGAACAGCAAAAATGGTGTTTCATCACGTGTGGTCAACAAATGAGGAAACACTAAATGAGCCCGACGAGGGCTAAAGACAACAACAACCTCAAGACTGACAGTCTTACGCTCTACCGTTAAGCTAGACGGGCTAGACTTATAACGTTGAAATTAAGGTCTGATTCAGCCAGCTGCTGAAAGCTGAAATTAAATTAAAGTATGTTGTAGTTATTTAATAACTAGCTGACCCGGCAGACTTCGTACTGCCATGCCATACAGTACTTCTCTATGGTACTGCCTAATTAAATATAAACACTGCACAAAATACTATTTACAATTTTATACTTATAATAAGTATATTACAATTATAGGTACGAATTTGTTTCGTGTTTCAGTTGACAAAAGCAAACTCATCCATGAAAAAAAAAACACTGACATTGACAGTTTGTTGTTGTTTCAACTTTTTTTTAAATTTGATATGACTTGGAGTCAAATCCTTCGAAATTTTAAAACAAATGAATGAACTATTCGATTTCGTTTTCTTTTTTTTGTTTTATCTGTGCTCCAACGCACACTGTTTTGATAGATATGATTGAATTTGAACTTTGTACAGAGGTAATAAAGTGCAAATTGACTCTTGGACGTTAGGAAAATACCTACATTGCTTATACAATAGTGATCAATAATTTATATAATTTTTTTGACATTCTAATAATATTGTTTTCTTTGACATTTAATTTATTGTGTACTAGCTGTCCCGGCAGACTTCGTACTGCCATACAGTAATTCTCTATGGTACTGCCTAATTAAATATAAACACTGCACAAAACACTATTTACAATTTTATACTTATAATATATTACAATTATAGGTACGAATTTGTTTCGTGTATCAGTTGACAAAAGCAAACTCATCCATGAAAAAAAAACACTGACATTGACAGTTTGTTGTTGTTTCAACTTTTTTTAAATTTGATATGAAACAAATGAATGAACTATTCGATTTCGTTTTCTTTTTTTTGTTTTATCTGTGCTCCAACGCACACTGTTTTGATAGATATGATTGAATTTGAACTTTGTACAGAGGTAATAATAAAGTGCAAATTGACTCTTGGACGTTAGGAACATACCTACATTGCTTAAACAACAGTGAGTGCTTGCAATTCAATATGAACTTTATACAATAGCAATAAAGCTCGTTTTAGTTAGAAAACGTTTGTATGGGAAAAACAAAAGGGCTGTTTTTAGGGTTTTTCAATATTTCTGAGAGATTTTCTTAATATTTTTTTCCGTAAGAACCTTCTCCTAATAATAACAAATACAACAAAAAAGGAATTAGTGAAATCGGTCCAGCCATTCGCGCGTGATGCCGTGACCAAGGAAAACGGGTTTCATTTTTATATATATAGATTTATTTATCTATAGTAAAATGTAGTACAAACAAAGCAGAAACTGCGGAAAATGCATCGCAAACGCATTTCGATGCACCTGTAGTGCACCCATGCTGCGAGGTTTCGATGCGCTGTACCAGTAGGGCTAGCACAACTTTGACGTAAAAATACGTAGCGAGTTTTCGATAGAAAAGTGCACGCCATTTACGACTGTCAAGTATGCTTCTGACGGGCGTAAATGGCGTACACTTTTCTATCGAATACTCGCTACGTATTTTTACGTCAAAGTTGTGCTAGGCCCACAGGATATCATAGGCACAAGAAGGTATCAAACTGGGGAAATGCAACGGGCGGAAACCAAAGGCGGGGTCACATCGACCACCCTAGTCGATGTCGGGTGACGGCCGTGGGTAGAGAGAGGAAAGGTGGGTATGGTGGTGTCAATTACACGCAACTTTTCAATTCAATTCAATTTAATTTTGAGATCACTAGCGCTCGGTAACTGGGTTTTTGATTACTCAAAATGTGGGAGGTAAATATCACGTAACCTTCGCAGTACAGTTGTCTAAAAACTGAATTAGTATCACGTCAAAAATATAACACAAAACTTAGTTTTTTTTTCTTTTGTGCAATGTACAATTGTACATTATAATTTCCGTGAGATGTCAGGAACTTTTCAATGAAGTTAATGTAAACTTAGTCAAAACTATTTATCTAACATACTCGTATGCTTTATAGATACAGTAGCGTTTAGCGAATAACTGATTGAAGTTGAGTAAGGTTGAGCAATTTTAATAGAACATTGAGGTGGAATGAGGCGCCCTATTCAGTACGTAGTACATAACAACTCAATAGTTAGAGAATAGGTATAAAAAACAATTATTATAGAGCGCCACAGAGCGGCGACTTGCACGTGCATTTTCCATACGTACGTAAACAAAACTACATAATACCTATATGTGTCCGCTGTATAGGTACATGCAGGTTTTTCCACCCTCTGACCTATTAACCTGTTGATCAAGTCTTACTTACTTAGTATGTCGTATGAGCCTAGTGGCTAGACCTAGTGTCAGAGTTTGTGCTGAAAAGTCTAGGCTTTGAACAGAGCCAACTGTAATCTGGTCGGTTCATGATAGTGGCTAAGTATGAAAACGTGCCCTATTTTTTGTCCCTCTCGTTTACAGGTGATTTTAAAACAGTGCAAGCGGAAGGGGGGAATAAACCTACATTAATTCCTAGGCTAGATTGAAGTGGGGTTGATAATTACACTGTCTCTCTTCCTATGCTATTGCTTTCTCGTTTACTCAGTTCGACGAGGTAGTTTATACTCCTCCGATATGTGATCTCCTGGTAGACGTGCATCGTCGGTATGCACTTTCAGGCTCGAATTCAATCGATTTTTTCTGGGAACTTGAATATGCGTTTTAGTTGATTAATTAATATTTTGCGGCACAAAAGTTGGGGAGGGGAACAAAGTCTCCTAAAGTCTCTAAAGTCTCCTTCTTCAGGAGTTAAGTACACATCTGAAAGCTACATGCATTTCAAGTTTCGTGCTTTCTGCCGGATGGGACCGAAAACTCTACCAAATATACCACCACCTAAATATACCAGTATATACCAGTATCTTACTATTTTACTTTGCTACAGTTCACAAATTCGGACTAGACTAACAAGTCTTCGGTAGTATAGTGGTTAGTATGCCCGCCTGTCACGCGGGAGACCGGGGTTCAATTCCCCGCCGGAGAGATTCTTTTTGTTTCTCAATTACGATAATTAAACTTTTATACACTCTTATTAACTACTAGCGACCTGCCCCGACTTCACACGGGCATGAAATGTAGTCTATGTTACTCGCTAATGATGTAGCTACATAATGATGAAAGAATTTTTAGAAGCGGTCAAATTGTTTTAATATTCGTTACAAACGTCCAAAAATACAAATATTTCCTCATCATAATATTATAATAAATCGTGTAGATGTAGATAAAAGTTAGAAAATGCCTATGAACGATTGACATACTCGTATCATATTCTCAATACCAACATTACTCGAAACAGATAATTAATATTCATCCGTTACGAGCTTTTCCGTAGAAGCGAAACCTAGCGGTAGGACAACGAACTTCTGTCTTGATGGTTCTACGAATAAGTACATATAAATGAAATGGGTATGCTTTTAATAGCGAAAGCATTGGTATATAGAAGTAGGTAAAAAATTTGATTTGGGATAAAAAAATTGGTTTTGAATCATGTTTAATATTACAGGAAGATATTTTGCAAAAAAAACTTACTAAGAGTTTACTTCTACAATCTAAATACCTGTTTCTGCTGAACCACGCCTATTATTTCGATTTATACCCTGACTTCTCAAAGCCAACGTAGCAGTTCTGTTATGCTCCCCCGGTGTTGGAGCATCACTACAATGCATTCCGATCCATAGGATCTGATCGTTCCGATTCGAGCTCGCTTCCGATTTTCGTAGAAGCTCGCTGCGTCTAATTCTTGTGGATTGAATATAAAATAGCACTAGCTCTACGAACTTTCGTCTTATCATTATGGGTTGATTACACGTAACAAGTACAGTGGCGAAATACTGCTCCCGGTAGCACTCGGTTTGTATAAACATTTTGACGAGGCGAAACAATAACTAGAACGCCATTGTACTCGTTACGTGTATCAACATCATTTGATGACCGCAGTTTAGGCACCGAAGTCATTCTGCTCACTGTATGGTGTTCATAATTAAATACACGGGCTGTATGCGGTTTTATTTTGTCCTGGACCACTGATGATTCAGATCAATCTGTTTTAGTTTTAATTCAATGACAATGTAGATGTAGATATATGTAGCCACTCGGCCTAGAGCTTACTTACTTTAGCGATACTACAGGGTTATTCAGAAAAGGTATGCTAAACCGAAAAGGGCTCATTACGAACAACTTTTACTATGGGACCAACCCGGAAATCGGGAAAAGAATTATGGTAAGATTATTGCTAGTCAAATAAACTTTTAGTTTTAAAGTTTGTCTGTTTCCTAACCTAAGTTATTTTAAAAACGCCCATGACCGATAGCAACCTTTAGTTCATAAACCAACGTGCCAGTCATGATCCCCTGGTACCGCAGCATCGTTGGAGTGAACTTGCACAAGGTTGCGCGTCCCGCGTCGACCTCTCTCATATTAATTTGCTAAAACTGGCGTAGCAGCTCGCACTGCTGGAATGGGGTGGCCGTAGAGGGTCTACGAATAAAAATTAAATTAAAAAGTTTCTTATGTTATAAGTAAACAGTTGGGCAGGCCGTCTGATAGTAAGCGATCAGCCTACGACTTTGATTTCTCCGATGCACCTGACATTCGCTCTTCCTTTAAAATGCCACTGACAAAAATAAAGAAGGTCGCCCTAAGTCGGTTGCTGTACCACATAACATCGATGCTGTGCGCTAACTAATACTGCAAGATCGTCATGTTACATATCGCGAGATAGAAGCTTCACTGGGCATAACGTAGGTATAACATAACGTAAAGAATGACGAACATAAAGAATAAATAAAATTTATTTTTACCTAATGCTAAGACTTATATTGTTTTCTCATAGATACTCGTACCATTATCAGAACTAGATTAAATTGAAATTAATCTAGTTCTAAAAATTATGATGAATAAACGTGTGAATAAATAAAGATAAAAATTACATACAGGCTGACTGGTTAGACACTTTAAATATTGGTTATAATCGTACTCATAATTATGAACGACTTTTACGATGAAACAAACTCGGAAGTCGCGAAAAAAACCGGCTTTTATTATTATTTTATTTGGAAAAATAGATGCTAAGTTCATCTATTGATGAAATCTTTACAATTATTCACAGACGTTAGGTACTTCCTTTGGATGACTTGGCAGTATTCTGATTCATTTCGGTTTTTTTGTTTGGAAACCAAGGTGTGCACTAATGGCACAGTGTGGCAGAACATCCCAGCCTAAAACTAGGTCACAAACTGAAAACTTAAAGCGGTAAACTGCATGGTCGTACTGCGCAAACTCGAAAATCTGCAACGGACATTGAGCCAATGACAAAAGTGAGCGAGCAAGAGGAAACCATCAGTCTAAACTCTTCAACTAAATATAGGAAGTTCCATTGAGTACGTTTTACCTATACAGGGTTATTCATAAAGGGTAAGCTAAGCCAAAAAAGGGCTCATAGTCATCATTACGAACAACTTTTACTATGGGACCAACCCGAAATTCGCGAAAAAAAATCAGCTGTTCCATATAAAAATGTCAATGACACTCGACGAACTGCTGATTTTTTTTTCACGAATTCTGGGTTGGTCCCATATTAAAAGTTGTTCATAATGATGAGTACTATGTATGTAGGCTTTTTCGGCTACCCTTTATGAATAACCCTTTACATTTAACTTGGTAGAAATCAACATAAACACAGCTATAGGACTATGTCAGGTATTATCGAGCAATCTCTTTCGTACCCCTGTTCGCCTGGTAGTAACGTCCGGTCAGATGCAATAATCCGACATTGTGATACGCGGTTCACGAATGAGGGCTGAGATCGAGTCGAAGCTGAGGCACATTTAACGTGATTTAATTCCTTTTGTTCTACTTTTCTCGAACTTTGAGTTAGACGCAAAATTATACCACAATATACACCAATTTTGAGGACGAAACTTAACAATTTTATTACGGTTTCGTGTGGTGGTGCATTGTGACACTGCACCGATACCAAGTGATTATAACTGCCACGTGGTGTCCGGAAAGTCTAAATGAATATTACAGGCTGAAAGAATGAAATGAAAAAAGACCATGAACAACCTTCATTCCAAATTTCATGTAAATCCGTTCAGCCGTTTTTGCGTGAAAGAGCAACAAACACACAAACTTTCGCGTTTATAATATTAGTAGGATGACGCTACTTGAGAGTAATGTAATTTTATTTGTTTCTTGAGGTTAATTACCATATTTACCTAGTATAATTTGTTTTTTAAACAAACTTAGCATCAACCTCGGAGTTAGTTATACAGGTATACCAAATATCAGCCTAAGTGGACATCAGGAAGTGGTTCTAATTTAACTTCCTAGATTTGACCGACACTTACTAACACGGCAAGTAAAATAAAAGCTTATAACACTCGGTCCTACCCAACAGACCGGGAAGACCACTAAACAAGTCGGTATGGCAAGACTGATGAACGGAAACCAGGTTGCTAGCATAACTAGCGAAACCATTTCAAAAACAGTATAATAATACTTTAAAACTAGAGTTGTATTGTAATAGAATCAATGCTACATTACAACAAGCTAAAAACGCAGGAAAAGACACTTTTATCTGATTTTAATCACACTTTCCTTTAATATGTTCGAGATTTTATAAAATCGTGCGAAATGCTTTGATACCACTTTTATTTTGCGCACTGCTAGAATGTGGAATGCTTTGCCCGAGTGGGTGTTTACCGATAGATATAATCTGGGTGTCTTCAAGTCGCGAGTGAATCGGTTCCTTCTAGCAAAGCGTGCTCCACCGTAGACCGCATCATTGCTTACCATCAGACGAGATGGCGGTCAAACGCAGGCCTATTATAGTTTAATAAGAAAATAAAAAAATGTCTTAGGTGAAGTAGTTCTACGAACTTTCATATCGATATCAGTTGTTTGTTTTTTTTTTGCAAACAAAATCCTACTAGCCAGATCAAAAACCTTCAGGCGGTCTAAAACTATGACACCAGGGGCCAGAGGCTCTATTCTGGCGAGGGAGATATTATCTCGGTCACTCTCGCTCACATGGAAGGGCATTGTTTCCAGTGAAATCACAGGGCAAATGGGAGATTAAACAACTTATATCTCAGGGTGACGAGCGCAGTGCTGTGCCGCGCAGGGTCTTGAATTCAGGTCTGCGCCACCCAGTTCAAAATTCTGGGTGGCGCAGACCTGTTATGGGCAAACGTGACGTTTACCATTAGGTGAGCGATTTGCTCGTCTCGTTACTCAATTACATAAAAAAGCGTGAATTAGAAGCAAACGCACCTACAGACAAATTTCGTATTTATGATAATGAATTAGTGTGATTTAAAAAAGTTTTCGCTTGGCGCCATACTTTTCATAGCGAAAACTGAAATGTTATTTGGATGACAACGATTGACTTGAAGTTTCCGAATTCGTGAATTTTAACTAGAAGTTAAAATTCACGAATTCGGAGATCAGAATTTCAAAGAAGCAAAGACCGTAGAGAACGGTATTGATTCAATTTCATGTTTTCGTCAATTATTTTGGTTATATGCTGTGGCAATTTTTTCGATTTCTGTTCTCTAAGTATGGGTTTTTTAACTAGGTGAGTACCTAACGGCTAAGTGAAGTTTATTATCACTGTCGCTCTCATGAGACATGTCATAAGAGAGAGAGTGACAAAGATATTCCGATAATAGAGTCCTAGGTCGCGCAGCTTTTCTACACTGAACTAGATTCTAGGCTTCCCGAACACTGCCTGGTAGATATAATCTCCTGGTATCGGTGCTGCGCAAAACTTTGATAGGCTCATGAAATTTGTGCAGCGCTTCACAGCTGCGCTGCTGTCTGAGGCGAATAGGCTTTGTTCTCGATATCAGTTGCTATATTGATCAAGAAATTATTTACTAACTAGCTGTTCCCTGCCACGCTTCGCTGTGGATAAAAAAATAAAAAATATATAAGTATAGCCTATCCTATGTTTCTTTGGGATAACATTCGAATTGTGAAAGAATTTTTGAAATCGGTCCAGTAGTTTTTGAGTTTATTCCACACAAACATACAAAAATACAAATCTTTCCTCTTTATAATATTAGTATAGAAAGAGGTGGCTAACCAATCCTCAATAACATTTTTAAATGTAAACCCCAAAATCTACGAATGCTGATTTAATTAGACTATCGAGGCTGGCGATACATGGCGGTGTCCTTCGCATGAAAATTGTTAGCTATAAGTCATTTTTAGGGTTCCGTACCTCGAAAGAAAAAAATGGAACCCTTGTAGGATCACTTTGTTGTCCATCCGCCCGTCTGTTTGTCTATCAAGTCCCTTTTTCTCAGGAACGCGTGGAGGTATAAAGCTAAAATTTATATCAAATACTCAAATACTTTTACTTTTATAGTACCCACGGGTTTGTACGGAACCCTCGTTGCGCGAGTCCAACTCGCACTTGGCCGGTTTGTTTTTCTTTTGTGAAGTATTTACATCTCAGTTTTTTTTCTAATAACAATTTTTGCAAAAGAATAATTTATTTTTCGATTGGGATTTCTCCAAATAAGTCATTTCTAAATTTCTAAAAAGTTGTCTTGTTGTTCTTCACAATACCATCCTCGTGTCTGAATGTGGGAGGAACACCCAACAGCAGATTTTAGAACTTTTATCTACTAATCTTGTTAGTTTCACAAATTGTAAATTGCTTTAATTTTTAATTGCACCCCGCGGTTACACTCTTGTTTTCCGGGATCAACAGTAGGCGGTATATATATCCTGGGTATAAAACTACCTTCATACCATCCATCATTTAATCCAAATCCGTTTAGCCGTTTTTGTCTGATCGAACAACAACCATCCAAACTTACGAACATCTAAACTTTGACATCATTTATTATAATTAGTGGGATTTTAAGTTTCCACTACCGTGTAAATAATTCATTTTTGGAAATAAATTTAGTGTTTATTTGAACTTGAAATTATGAATAGATGACACTATATAGGGTTATTCATAAAGGTATGCTAAGCTGAAAAGGGCTCATAGTATTCATCATTATGAACAACTTTTACGATGGGACCAACCTGAAACTAAAATCAAAAATCAGCTGCATGCAAAAATCGAAAATAAAATCAGCTGTTCCATATAAAAATGTCAATGACACTCGACAAAATGTATGGAACATCTGATTTTTTTCGCGAATTCTTAGTTGGTCCCATAGTAAAAGTTGTTCATAATGACGAGTACTATGAGCCCTTTTCGTCTTAGCATACCCTTTACGAATAACCCTATATAGGCAATATTGAACCTGATTCTAAACTTTCCGTTTTTCATTTCAACGTTGTACATTGTACCTACCTACATTGTACGTTGTACATTGTATCATCAGAATTAAAAGTTTATACCAAATATCAGTCGATCAATGAATCTGTCGACGGAAAGAGGGTAATATTTCAATTACTAGATTTGACCCTCAAAACACCAACAACCACAAACAGGTCAAGCTAAATATACCTACATGTAAACCCAGTATCCTGCAGATTATATTTTCCAGGATACAAATTATACAGTTAAACTATCTCCAGTCCATAAATCACGTTAGACGTAATAAACATGTACCTACGAGAGTACGAGTATAGATGATCTCGGGGTCAACGACATTCGAACCCTGCAAATCGATTCAAACAACCTTGACCGACTTTTGAGAAGTTGTGCAGATCGATGCTTGCAACTTACTCTGGCGCGTGGGATTTATTTACTCTTATGACTTCTCTAACGAGAGACATTCGCCGAGATTTAACGTGTTGCAAGTTAGTTTATTTGAGTCAAATCTCACATCTGAATTTTGAATCACTTTCCGATTGCCGATTGAGCTAAAGTCTGGCATGGTACCTGTATTAACTCCGATGAAAGTGAAATAAAAGCTTGTTCAATTCGCCACGACCGAGAGTTGTTTGCAAAGAGCTCAACGAAACGTGCAGAATGTGCACCACAGCGATGTGCCGGTACCGGGGCATCATAACTATCGCGGAGGTTTTCCAAAATCAAAGTATCGTATAGCTAAATATAAATAGGTGTACATACAAACTTTACCACAGCAGTAGTAGATAGCCATACCATACCAAGTACAGTACACATATGTGCTATGCTTGTGTGTAACTTTGATGATGTGTTGACACAGAGCAAAGATAGGAAAATATTGAAATTTTGACAATTGAGCGGTCGATAGATTTGTCTGGATTCAGGGTTGTAGATAAGTTTAGTAGATGTAAATGTACCAATTGCATTTTTAGAATTATTCATATCTAACTGCACCCGGCGGTTTCACTCGCTTCTATTTAATTTTTTTTTACTTTTGACCCTTCCCTGAACTTTTACAAATATTTCAAGATCAAAGTTAGCGAAATTGGTCCAGCTGTTCTCGAGTTATAGCCAGACAAACGAACAGCGATTCATTTTTATAAATGTAAGATAATTATAAGAAAAGAAGAAGATACAATGAAATAACAACAATTATTTTTTTTTATCAATCCATGCATGTAGTAACTTTTATTGTTATAAGAAATAATATTAAATGGGGAATAATTGGATTTGAATTCTACTAATTCTTTACGCACAAACTTTCGCTGCAGCGTGCAGTCGGGCGAGCGTACTATGTATGACCTTGATCGACCCCTTGTTCCCACGCGCCCCGTGGTGACGTCAGGGGAAAGGGGTGAGAGCTGAGAGTACGCGCGCTTGCAGGTTGAAAGTTAAAAGAAGAAGTTTGGCCATGTTAGTCTGTCTATCTGTCACAGTACTTTTATATAGAGACTGTAAAAACTACAACGCTGAAAATCGATTTCAAAGAAAATGTTGAAATGCTAGGAATCCATTTGTGAGGCTTGCTCTCTTACATGAAAAACGGGGATTTAAAAAGATTTCATATCCTATAGAGGCATAAGTCTACATGTATAAAAAAAATTAAAATATTTTATTTTTTTAAGAATCATGTTACTCTTAGGAATATCCATGGCCAACTTAGTCAAGCCTCTGTAATATCATGATGAAGATTATTTCCTTCTAACAAAGCTACGCAACCCTACTATGTGGTTCAACTCGGACAAGAAGCTTCTTTTAATAAAATTGTCAAACAAAGGTAAATAGATTTCCCATTCAAACTATACCTTACTGTGGACCTCAGAGCTGTTGCTAGTATTATTAATCAATACGTTATTTTGTTATCTAATCTAACCGAACATGGAACAAGCAGCAAATATTTAAAGGTGGTACCTTTAAATATTTGTTAAAATTAAACAAATTTATTAAAACCTTGTTTGGTTGGTTGTTGCTGTAAAGTAACATTTTGAAAGTAGCTGGCTAGTATTAGTATTTTAGTCACCAAAAAAACCTACCGTTCTAGGCAGTCAGACAATAACAGAACCTCGCGAAGTTTCGGTTCGGGGCCAATTACTAGTATTGACATACTTTTTAAACATAATACCGAAATTTAAAAATAGAATCACCAATGGCGTCAAGTCCCATCACGTCACAGCGCATGCGCTAAAGCACAGATTAGATAATAGTTTTTATACAATTATAGGAAACCAGTGTAATATAAGCTTGTTTATGACACTGAGAGTATAGACACGGTGGCTCAGCGGTCGCATCAACCGTTTTCCAAGCCGAAGGGCGTGAGTTCGAACCTCACCCCAACGACCGCTGGATAGGAAAACGAAAACAAAAATGAAACAAAAATGTTTGGATGAGCAAATGGCTAATCCAAACATTTTTTTTTTTTCAAATTTTCTCTCAGATTTTTTACTTGACTGATAAATAGCCAGACAAGTACTAGAAACTACTTCACCACCATTATTATTCTTTCTTTCGTAATAAGGAGCAAAATAAGACAAGTACATAATGTAACAAAAAAAATGCATTTATTCAGTTGAACTATCAGAACTGTTATTAATCATCTTCATCACTGCTCAGCTGTCAGCACTATGTCACGTGGTTATTAATGATATGGTTGATATTTCTTGACAATAATCATTGCAATAGATTCAACTTATCAGCTTTCGATTTTTAACCGACTTCAAAAAAGGAGGAGGTTCTCAATTCGACTAAGTACCTATAATTATGTATTTTTTAATTAAATTTTTAATATTTTATTTTTTATTTCTTTTATTAAATTAAGTACTTATAACATTATTAGGATAGAGTACATTTTATTCCGGAAAATGCGGGTGAAATCACGAGGCGCAGCTAGTAATGAATATGGGTCACAGCCTGCAATATTGAACCATGTTGGAGATTCCAAACCCACGCTGCAGTTATGATCTCCTGGTGAATCTGCCACAGTTGGCTTCAGTTCAATTTATCGCGCGGCTCTTCACTCGCAGCTGGACTGTGGAGTTCGGAAGGCCTTGTCTGTCTTGTTTTCGCTCGTGATGTTTCACGTCAGCAAGAAGTTGACAGAGCATTTTAAACAATTATAAACACTAGTTTACACATTAATGAGGGTTTGTAAGTAAGGCCCGGAAAAGGTGCGCTTATCAAAGGTGCATTTCTTGCAAAGAGCACTTCCAAAACGGGCATTTCCTGTTGTCATGTTACCAAAAGTACACAATTTTAACTTTTTTTATAATTACTAAAGTTAGATCATTTATTTGTGTTCTTATACTCGTAATACAGCGTAGATAGGACTTCGGCGAATAGTAGCGAAGTTCTGCGAGCTTTGATCTCGATGTCATTTATAATTTGTCACAAACAAGTCATGTCATTATTTTAATTAATCAATGATACTCATGGGAAAGTTCTTGTGATATTTAAGTATGGAAACTTGTCTATTATACACTGAGGAAAATGGTCATCTAAATCCCGCTAAAAGAATGATGAATTTTAAAGCACCGTGCGTCCGTCCGTTTCTACTTTAAGTGAATTCATCATACTTAATTATGATGGGCATTTTTCTCAGTGTGTGTTTATTTAAAACTAGTGTAATGTTTCTAAATGATCGATTGCTACCTTGAGTTCCTACGCTGTTACGCAGCCTGTCTGGTGTGTGACTGCGACGCCACCGCCGACTCGGTCTGTCACTGTCACACACCAGACGGAGCTGTGTCGGCCCTAGTGTTAGAGTTGGATACGGGTTTTTCATTTGTAATCAACTATTAAAATAGACAACATTATTTCTTAGTGGTTTAAGCAAAAACTTGAGCTCAATGTTTTCATTACACGCGGTTTTTTATTTTTTTTTTAAGTTTTTTGGCGAATAGTTTTGCGAGGTCGTACAAACTTTGAACTCTATATCAGTGTTGTTCTTTGTTTTCAAAACAACAATCTGCACACAAAACTAAGAGGTGACCTAAAACTCTAACACTAGGGCCGACTAACCCGACCCGGCCGGCTAACTAACACTAGTGTTAGAGTTAGATGCGGGTTTTTGATTTGAAAGCAAGTTTTCTGGCGGTGGTTTTAAGATTAGTTTTATCAAAATCGGTTCAGCCGTCTTGTTGGGGTCTTTTAAATTTTACCCGTAAGTATCATTCAAATTCAAAGAAAACTCTTTGACGCTGTGAAAAACATACATAGTCACAGGTACATCGCCTACATGGAATATTTATACAGACGAAGCAAAGAACTAGGAGGGACAGGCTGCGGTTTTTGAAAATGTGGAAAGCTTTCTTTCGAGCGTTTTGCTTATCCAATATGCCAGGAGTTTTATTCATTGTCCCTGATGCAACACTTATGTAAGTTTTTGATAAGGGTTCTATTTATACAAGGTTACGATAAGCCAAAAATGCTCAATGCACTCATCATTTTCCTCTTTCTGCAGTCGAGCAGTTTTTCATGTTTAAATTTTTATTACGAATGAAAAAAAAATTAAATATCATACAGATACAATCCAAATTGATTACGTAAAATTAAGCACCGTGATAAAAATTCCCAGACTTTTCGCTACGTCTGTCTAATGAAAAAATAAGTACACGTGATATCTCTCTACCCTACCCCCTACTCTCGCATGATTGTTCGTGATGTTTTCCGAACCGCCTCCACCACCCCCTTTCGAGTACCTGGCTAGACTTTCTGAACACTGCTTGGTAGATATGATCTCCTGGTATCGGTGCAGTGTGCCGCAATGCACATTAGGGTGGAGCGAAACCGACGAATATTTTTTTTCTTTTTCGAAATTCCTGTATCCGCGATCGATGACCCCATATGTAAGCTTTATTTGCAAAATATCAAAACTCTACGACTTCATCTTCAGGTGGCGCACTGAGAGAGAAGGTTTCAAAAATTTCAATTTTTTGCTTTATTTAATTGTATCTTCTATACAGTTAATTAAAAAAATAATTAAAAAAAAGCTTTCATTGCATTGTCATCGGAGTAACACAAGTGTCTAAAAAATTTCAGCTCAATCGGAAATAGGGAAGTGGTTCAATATTGAGTTGCAAGATTCCACCCGAACATAATAATATGTAGTTTTACATTGTCAATCATAGAGTTACGAGTACATAGCAACATAATTACAAACCGATCCTACATTGCAAGTTAAATTAAAGCTTTTAAGGCCAGGTTTTTCGAATTAAACATTGTCTTACTTATAAAGCCTGCTTAAAGTTAATCATTGCTTAAAGTTCTCCGTCTAGTTTTAGCACGTGACATTTCACGTTAGCGAGAACTTTGTCAGAACATTTTAAGCAGGGCTTTATAAGTAAGGCCCATTAACTTACACATTGATCTAGGGGTCATACATACTCGTATCTAGTATTCAAGTGAGATATTATCTAGGTCACTGCCGCTCTTATTAAAAATATCATAAGATTAAGACTGATCGACATAATCTAGCGCAAAAGAATAGGGCCCATACTTTAGCCAAGACGAACGGAAATGAGATACTTTCTTGTATTTCATGAATCCCTGGTTAGAGCGCGCGTCGGTGCAGCCTCGCTCCCTGTCCCACTGCTGCCGTCTAGCCGTGCATCAATCACGGTGTATTGATCGAAAACCAAGAAACCTTCGAAACCTTCTCGTAACTCATGAATTCCTGGTCTAAGTTGTGAATTGGTGCACTGCGCGCGCTGCCGGTGAATCAGCAGTGCACCGGTGCAGCGAGCGCGGTGCATCGGCTCACTATTTAGACCAGGAATTTATGAATTACGAGAAGGCCTTCCTGAGTGCTGGCTTGTCTCATCGACTAAATTTTTCGAATATTAACTTTAAATGCTGTGATGATAAGATTTTGATTTTAATCCTGTTGGTTTAAGAAATGATTTTTTTTGGTAGATAGTAGTATTTAGTAGTAGTCGTCAATATAGTACGCTAGACGCTTGATAGTAGTTTTACAGTATAACCTTTTAAACGTGGGAGTCGGGTGCTGAGAAAAATTAGTTAAAAATTAAAGTTGTAATTTTCCATGGTAAACAAATAAAATCTAGGCCAATTAGTCAATAATAATTATGCCTGATGTTAGCTTCACGTTTGGCTATAACAGGTATGTGCCACCCAGAATTAAAAGAAAAACTATCGTGGGGAAATCTGCACATGTCCGGAGAAGAAATTCAATGCCGTATGGGAATCCACCAACCCGCACTTGACCAGCGTGGTAGGATAAGGCTTATTCACCCTTCGAGGCTAGACCTGGTATCCCAGCAGTGGGACGATAAAAAAGGTTGAGTTGAGAAGCTGTTGTAGTTATACAGATACAAATCCAACTAGCATTGTATGAAGTCGACACGTAACTCTTGTGCTCCGACATTGCTACGAATCTCGTAGCTAAAGACGCCGTAGCACGTAGGCGTCGTAGATGTTTGCTTTTATTTCTGTTCTCTTGCGCTGAGACCTGAGAGACGTATTTATTTTACTAGTGCGGTCAATTTAGACATTCGAGGGTACAATAATTCGCACTCAGCTTCAGCTGAGTGCGAATTGGTAAAATTGTTCAAAATACCATAATAAATGAAATCTATGAAGTCCTCATCGATCCGATACGTGGAAAAAAAACTCCGGGTTTATTTTTAATTTTAAGTTTATTAAAAGTATTGATGTCCTCGTGTAATAGACCACAAAAACAAAGCAAGTTTAATAAAGGGTTATAACGAAAGGGGCGAATAGTATTCATCATCATGAACAACTTTTACTATGAGACCAGCCCTCAAATCAAAAAGAAACAGCTGTTCCATAGAAAGGGGTCAATGACAATCGATCCAAATGTATGGAACTGATGATTTTTGTTTCGCAATTTCGGGGTTGACCCCATAGTAAAAGTTGTTCCTAATGGTGAGTACTCTGAGCCTTCTTCGGCTTAGCATACCCTTTCCTTATAGCCCTGTATCTATCTTGAATTACATAATAGTTATTGATCTTAATTGATCTTTCTCTCTCTCTCTCTCTGTGTCCTAATAGTACTACCTACTTACCTACCTACTACCTACTTACCTATTAGATGCAATATTGCACCGAAATACACTAGATTACGTAAAAGCCAAACAATGACATTGGACTTAATTTATTTTACTCGCTTTTTTTACTATAAATAGCATAGATATGGCTTATAGTATTAGTTTTGTAATCTTGCTATTGTAAAACACAATATTTGGTCTATTTTGGCTCTATTTTTGAAACCAGACGCAATTGTTAATTTTTTCGTCTTGTACCTATACTAGTTCATTTTTGTATAGTTGTTTGTATGTTGTTTGAAGAATTTGATACACACACGAGCAAGTCAAGCGTTTTTACATTTACAAAATTTTAAACAAACCGACTCACTTAAAGCTTTCAGTTGTTAAAATTAAATCGACACTTTAAATTGGACAAGACATTTCACATGACATTCGAGGCTTGTGTATTTTATAAATGAAACATTATTTAGGAACATTCAAGGCATACGTCCTCGTTATGAGCTGTCCGGTGACATTTGCTGCAATCAGCCTGCGCGGACCGCACTAATCTAGACTTCACTTTCCCCTTTTCGCGCAGCCTGTAATATTGATCTAGACTCTAGAGGTAGACTTCGCGACCACCACAATATGGCAGTCATGATCTCCTGGTATCGGTGCATTGCCACATTGCACGCGATCGATCTTTTGTATCAGCTTCCGTTCAAAAGCGAATATAGTAGTGAAGTTCGTAGACAAACAGTCTGCGCGGACCGCACCAATCTAGTCTTTCCTATTTTCGCGCAACCTGCAATATTGATCTGGAGTTCCCGATCACCACGTGGCAGTTATGATCTCCTAGTATCGGTGCATCGCCACATTGCACGCGATCGATTTGCAGCGATGGCCTTAGGGGGTGGCGAACAGGGCAATCGCCCGGGGCCTCGCTCTTGCAGGGGCCTCGCGCAACAACGCAAGCAAATTAAAAAAAAATATGGATTTTTTCAACTATATCTTTTTTAGTCTTATGAAAGACCGCAAACAACAATTAAAAAAAAATTACCGTATCTGTATTTGTTAATTTTGTAAATCTTTCATTTTAAAATATGTATTTTAAAATTCAAATTTTATTTATAACAAAAAAATGTATAACTAGCATTTCTCGTCAAACATGACAAATACCTAAACCAAACCACCAGACCTACTTTCGCATCACATACTTTTCACGAAGGACAAAGGGCCTCGCAAAGACCTGCTGCTGCCAGGGGCCTCGCAATGGGTAAGGCCGCCGCTGATCTTTTGTATCAGCTGCCGCTCAAGAGCTAGATAGTAGCGAAGTTCGTAGAAAGCCTGCGCAGACCGCACCAATCTAGACTTCAATTTCCGCTTTTCGCGCAGCCTGCAATGTTGATCTAGAGTTCGCCCACCACGTGACAGTTATGATCTCCTGGTACCGGTGCATTGCCACATTGCACGCGATCGATACTTTGCACGAGTAATAGTGCTGCCGCACAAGAGCGAATAGTAGCGAAGTTCGTAGACAATTAAAGTCTGCGCAGACCGCACCAATCTAGACTTCACTTTCCCCTTTTCGCGCAGCCTGCAATATTGATCTAGAGTTCGCGACCACCACGTAACAGTTATGATCTCCTGGTACCGGTGCATTGCCACACTGCACGCGATCGATACTTTGTACGAGTATCAGCTGCCGCTCAAGAGCGAATAGTAGCGAAGTTCGTAGACAATTAAAGTCTGCGCAGACCGCACCAATCTAGACTTCACTTTCCCCTTTTCGCGCAGCCTGCAATATTGATCTAGAGTTCGCGACCACCACGTAACAGTTATGATCTCCTGGTACCGGTGCATTGCCACACTGCACGCGATCGATACTTTGTACGAGTATCAGCTGCCGCTCAAGAGCGAATAGTAGCGAAGTTCGTAGACAATTAAAGTCTGCGCAGACCGCACCAATCTAGACTTCACTTTCCCCTTTTCGCGCAGCCTGCAATATTGATCTAGAGTTCGCGACCACCACGTAACAGTTATGATCTCCTGGTACCGGTGCATTGCCACACTGCACGCGATCGATACTTTGTACGAGTATCAGCTGCCGCTCAAGAGCGAATAGTAGCGAAGTTCGTAGACAATTAAAGTCTGCGCAGACCGCACCAATCTAGACTTCACTTTCCCCTTTTCGCGCAGCCTGCAATATTGATCTAGAGTTCACGACCACCACGTGACAGTTATGATCCCCTGGTACCGGTGCATTGCCACACTGCACGCGATCGATACTTAAGAGCCCGCGCACACAGAGAGCGGTCAGAGTTCTGCGTTCTAGTGACCGTTGACCGCCCAAGAGTTCCAACGCACACAAGCGGCGTGCAAATTCTCGCGTTCTAGTTTCGTTTGGGTCTTTGCAATATGCAACATGTCACTAGAAAGTTCGTCATCCGATGAAAAATTATTGCTCTTGTGGAGCTCAACAGCTTCTAAGAAGAAAAGGAAGTATTGGGTGCACCCAATTAACACAACGCGAGAAGAACAAGGCGAATTGAGTAATATTTTTCAGGATTTACTTAAAGATGAACAACGATTCTATATTTATTTTCGAATGTCGATTAATTAGTTTTAATGAATTGTTTAACATCATAAAACCTGATATCGAAAAACAAAATACTAACTGGAGGAAATGTATTTCATCAGAAGAAAAGCTGGCTATATTTTTAAGGTATGTACTTATTTATTGAGGATAAAAAAATACATAGTAAGAGTATTTAGAAATAATAACAAAATATACAAAAGGTTCATTTGTTACTCGAATTATCTAACGAATATGACATGTTTCGTAATATTGTTAGGTTTCTAGTCAACTGCGGCTGCGGCGTTCCGGCGTTCTCTGTCTTGGCGGGAAAAGAACTCTTGGAACGCGACGTTCCGCTTTGACCGCCGCGGTCAGACTGCCCGCTGTGTGCGTTGTTGTTATAGACTCAGTATATTCTAATGAACGCCGAACGCGGAACTCGGAACTCGGAACTCCTGACCGCTCTCTGTGTGCGCGGGCTCTTAATTATCAGCTGCCGCTCAAGAGCGAAGTAGCGAAGTTCATAGAAAATTAAAGCCTGCGCAGAGCGCACCAATCTATACTACATTTTCACGTATTCGCGTCGCGCAGCCTGCAATATAGATCTAGACTAACCACCATGTGGCACTTATGTTCTCCTGGTATTTATTCTCCTCCTGGTTCTCTTCAACGTGCAATGTAGCAATGCACCGAGCATTGCTACATTGCACGTTGTATCAGTTGCGCCTTTCTAAAGCGAATGAAAGCGAAGTTCAACGAACTGTTGTAGTTGGTTTTGAAACAATAACCGACAAGCCAGGACAGAAGTCTTCAGGCGGCTTAAAATTCTGACACCAGGGTTTACCACTCGGTCTGTACAGTACAGACTAAATTTGTCGCAAAATCAACGAATTCAAATAGGTAGGAAATTAGGAATAGGTAATTATATCGGTCATACTCTAATTTGGCGTTCTTGGTTATTTGGCCTAATTGCCATAGCCTTTTTTACACGCTTTTTATTAGCTTCACCTGTATGTTTGTATGTATGTTTGTAACCGACTTCTTTGGGTGCAATTTTGACCCACTTTAAACGGTCAGTTTTCGTTCAAACTTTGTAGATATATCGAGGACTGATGACAATACACTAAACAAAGCGTGTTTTTTAGTTTTTTGAACATTTTTTTTTATTTTCATTGATTTGACTTAAACGCATTAAAGTATTGCTTCAGCACATTAAAGATTTCGTATCTTCTTAACTTCTTAACAACAAATGAGGCATTGAACTATTCTAGTTAATGAGACTTAAAAATGTTGTGAGTATGGTAATTAGATAACATTAATATTTAATGCAAGGGTAATTAGAAAGTTTCATGAAGTCAATGTAAAACAAAATAAAATAATAATAATAATTTATACGCATGTCTGTTATAATTAAAACATGAGATATAACGATGTAGCTCATAGCCATAACCAATTGTTAATAAAAGACACAAATATCATTGTACTAATTTAATATAAAATTAAGACGCATTCAAAGTAAATCACAACATATAATATCTTAGTTGGCATTTTCACGGTTTGTTAACATTTATTCAAAACGTTAGGACGATGGCATTTATTAGACTAATATTAGGCCCAAGTTTGAAGGCATTTCAAGACAGATCTAAACTAACTAAAAATATATCTGTCTTTATCATTGCAAGCCATTAGACAAGGATGCCAATAGTTTCAGAAAATTTAGATCTTCAATTTTATACAGAAATACAAATATACATGAGAGTCTAGCGAGTAACTGATTAAAGTTGATTTAAGCTAGCTCAATTTAAATAGAGCATTGAGGTGGAATGTGGCATCATATCCAGTACGTGAGTATTAAAACAATCATAATAAAATTACAATTAGTATGTCCCGCTACAGCGCGGTGACTTGCACTCTACGTGGAGTTTCCATACGTACTCGTACGTCAACAAAACTACAGACACACTAGTGTCAGAATTTGTGCCGACCAGTCTAGGCATTGAACAGAGCCAACTGCAATGTGGTTGTTTCGTGGTAGTGGTTTATGAATGAAAACGTGTTAAATTATTTGTCCTTTTCGTTGACAGGTGGTTTTAAATGAGTACAAGCGGAAGAGGAGGAACAGACTATACCTACATTAACCCCTAGGGTAGATTGAAGTGGGGAGTCGCTCTATCTACGCTATTGCTTTCTTGTATACTCGGTTCGATGCGGTAGTTAATGCTCCTTCGACGTGTGATCTCCTGGTAGACGTCTTTCGTCTGCAAGCGAGTTCAATCGATATTTGCTGGGCGTGACGTGGATGCGCTTTGTGAAATGGCGTGGCGAGTTTCTTGATTAAATCAGCTTGTACTAAATAGAGGTATCTATACTTCTATATCTATACTAATATTATAAAGAAGTAAAGTTTGTGTGTTTGTATATTTGTTAAATTGTAAGGGGTAATCTCGGGATCTACTGAACCGATTTTAAAAATTCTTTCACTAATAGAAAGCCACATTATTGCTGAGTGTCATATGTTATATAAAAAACCGAAAAATAAAAAGGCTTTTACGTGGTAGTCCGTTTTGCAAAGTGAATCGGAGAAAAAACGGTCCGGACGGCGCGCGATGGCTTCGGGTTTAATTAACATTATGCCCAACGAAGTGGGCAAGGGTCAGCTAGTAAATTATAAGTCGGTAATTTTTGTCGGTCAGAGCTACTTTTCATGGCAATGAAGTGGTTATAGAATGTGCTTTCTACTAAAATTTTATTTACTATATTATATTATATTTTCTACCTTACTATATTTTCTACAAAGATGTATTTTCTATGCATTCGTTAATATAAAAACTCGGATTTTTTGAAAAACTTGAAAAAAATTAAAAAGAGTGGGGTTGATTATATTTTACTGTCGCTCTCTTTATGCTACTGCTTTCTCGTTTACTCGGTTCGACGGAGTAGTTAATGCTCCTCAGGTTCGTGATCTCCTGGTAGACGAGCATCGTCTGCACGCTTAGGCTCGAATTCAATCGATATCTGCTGGGAACGTGGATGCGCTTTAGTAGAAAGGGCGTGGCGAGTTTTTTGAATAAATCAGCTTGTACTAAATATAATTAGTCGGTATTTTTTGTCGGTCGGAGCTACTTTTCATGGCAATGAAGTAGTTTTAAATTAATAATCAGTCCTCCGTCAGCCGGCTCGGATCGATAAGTGCACGACTCAGTTGTGCCACAGATTAGATATTAGTTACTACGCCAGTGCGTTGTGCATTTCGGAGTATTCTTTATTTCTTTATATCAAAACGAATTTTAATCAGCAAATACTGAAGCCATCTTCTTATATCGCTAATGCGTAGTAATGCGTCGTTCAGTGAGAAAAGTTTTCATCGCATCAATGTTAAAAGTTTAAAATGAGCTAGCTATATATATAATGAGCTAGCTAGTACACTGAGAAAAATGGCCATCAAAATTCCGATAAATTCAACTAAAGCACGGAGCATAGGTACTGATAATCACCAAAAAGTACGATGTTTAGCACCAGTTTTACGGTGACAACTATCATAATACATATGTATATGGTTGTCATTGTAAAAACTAGTACTGATAGTCGTCACAAAATAAGAGGTCCGTGTTGACACTTGAGAAAGACCCTAGAATGTAACTTGGAACGCTTTTCGCGCATACTTTATAGTAGCATGCAATGTCTAGGTAGGTAATTATAACGAAACTCTCAAAAACAGTTACGTTTTCAGTCTTCTTTTTTCAAATATTAGTGTTGTAACCAATTAATTACTGAATTTTACCAGCTTTATTCGATTTTAATAGTAATTAAATATTGATCAGCTGGATCAGCCGGGGGAGATTTTGTGAATGATGCCTTACTCGCATTCGAGTCTAAAAGCACAAAATAATATCACGAAGAAATGGACGCAAATAAATTCACAGAGTGTATACTACCTTTCGCTTTTTCTTATTTTTTTTTTTGTGATTGAGTGAATGTTAAAACTAAACTAAAAATATTAAATTAAAGACAAATTGACCTTTCGTACCATTTATCATTCCGGAATACCTACAATATTAAAGTTTAAATTAAATTTTCTAATCAAAGCCTTAATCCGATTAACTTACAATACATAATGAAATCGATCAAATACTCATACAAACTTGAATTGATTCATCGTAAGTATCGAATACCGAGTCATATTGTAACATCACTAGTTACGTCGAGATGACAAACGTCAAAACGGGCCTCTTATTTTGTGTTGACTATAGCACCAGTTTTTTGGGTGACTGATATTTATGACTGACGACAAAAAAACTATGATTTTGCTGAACCTATTGACCCAGTTTTGTCAAGTAGCGAGTAGTACCAACTCGAGCTTTGTAGAAAAAGACAAGTTGTACGCAAGTACCAACATCAATACAAACAAACGTCCTGACAGATAAAAGTAATTTTTGCAACTTTTTGCAGAGACGATTCTCGTTTCGCTCTCGAGGTCAACAAAACGTGACCTAACAACACTACGCAATTCAGAAACGGTCACGCCATTCATTTCTATATACACTAGCTGCACTCGGCGGTTTCACTCGCTGTTTTTTTTACTTTTAAACCTTCCCTGAACTTCCACAAATATTTCAACATCAAAATTTGCGAAATCGGTCCAGCCGTTCTCGAGTTACAGCCAGACACACGAACAGCGATTCATTTTTATATAAGAAGATAAGAAGAAGAAGGCAAGGGATGGAGTTAGAAGCCGAGGTCGCAAAGCAAGAAGATGGGAAGACGAACTAAAGATGACCTCAGGACCCTTTTGGATGGGGGTAGCGGCAGACAGAAGACAGTGGAAAGAGTTGGAGGAGGCCTTTGCCGTAAGGCACACCGAGTTAAGAGACATTTTATGAAAGTCAAAAGTGCAAAATTATACATTTTAAGGTTTAAATTCAATAGTTTTTCTAATAGAAACTTATTCAAATTATTTTAATTGCCAAAATACTGCAACGGTTACAACTACAACATCAGCACAACAACAGCTACAATTTATTCCGGAAATGCGAGTGAAACCGCGAGGCGCTGCTAGTAATAAATGTCGGTCACGCAGCCTAAAATATTGATTCATGTTGAAGACTCCAAACACCACGCAGCAGTAAAGTTATGATCTCCTGGTGCATTTGCCACAGTTGCGTCTCTTCACTCGCTGCTAGACTGTTGACTTGTTGAGTTCAGAAGACCTTGTCTGTCTTGTTTTCGACGATCGATCGATACTATGAGGTGAAGTTTGCGTGTGTGCAAACCACCTGTTTCACTCTTACTTTCCTTCTCTTCCGCAAAACCTGCTGGATAGTTATGATGCCTCGGTATCAGTGCATCGCGCGTTTGATGCTATTCACAAATTGCACTTTTGCGTAACGGTTAGGCTGTGGCATTGTAATAGTTTGCTCGTACCTTCATGACTCGTGAGTACGAGCAAACTTGAATTGCATTGCCATCGGAGTTCACAGGTATACCAAACATCAAACAACTCTTATCAATTGAACATCGGGAAGTGGGTAAACATTCAATTGCAAAATTTGACCTCAACAAATAAACCAATATGCATTGCAAGTTGAATGAAAGTTTACTTGTAAAGAGGAGCGAGGTAGGAGAACGAACTTCTATTTTAGTAGATAGGTAGGTATCTACGAATAATCAAATGCTGTTATTTTTATGTCACTAAAATACGATGTCAATAGTAGTTATTTTTATGACACTAAAAGTTTACCTGTACCAATCCGGAAATAATAAACGAACCCAATGACACCATTCCATAAATCGGTTCAGCCGTTTACGCTATCGGAGGTAACTAAAAAACTAATTTTCCGTTAAAAAAAGAGATTGTTGAGATAAAACACAAATCACGGTGTTTTATTTCTAGAACTTCTAGTATTTAATTAAACTAGTCTGAGCTAAAACTCTATGACTTATCTCTATGTAAAATTTCGTTTACTTATATCAGTTTACGCGATACAATGTTGCACAATTTAGAAAAGATCTGACACCGCTAGATATTGCGATATCCCATTTTAATAGTGGTACATGTGCCAAATATCACTTTGTTACTTGCTTTAATAATAAATCTTATTCGCAAACATATGACTAAGGTCTCGTGGCATCACGGTATATTAATTCTGAATCTGATAATGCAACAGAACACATGCTGATCCATGCTATACAGAAGCGTCTAGCGAGTAACTGATTGCATTTGAGTAAGATATAGTATGTCAATTTAAATAGAACATTGAGGTGGAATGTGGCACCATATCCAGTACGTAGTACATAGTCACTTAATAGTTTGAGAATTAAAAGAATCATAATAAAATTACAAGTAGGTAGTATGTCCGCTACAGCGCGGCGACTTGCACTCTACGTGCAGTTTCCAGACGTACGTCAACAAACCTACATAATTATCTGTCCGCTGTGTACATATACGCAGGCATTTCCACGCTTTGACCTAATAACCTGTTGATCCAGTATTCCTTACTTTATACCTATATATATACGCACAGGTGGGTAGACTAGTGTCAGAGTTTGTGCCGACCAGCCTAGGCGTTGAACAGAGCCAACTGTAGTTTCGTTGGTACAAGGTAGTGCATTTTGTATGAAAACGTATTGCATTTTTTGTCCTTTTCGTTTGCAGGTGGTTTTAAAACAGTGCAAGCGGAAGGGAAGGTACAGGCTATACCTAGATTAAACCCTAGGCTAGATCGAAGTGGGATTGATTATTTTACTGTCGCTCTCTTTATGCTACTGCTTTCTCGTTTACTCGGTCCGACGGAGTAATTAATGCTCCTCCGGTTTGTGATCTCCTGGTAGACGAGCATCGTCTGCACGCTTAGGCTCGAATTCAATCGATATCTGCTGGGAACGTGGATGCGCTTTAGTAGAAAGGGCGTGGTGAGTTTTTTGATTAAATCAGCTTGTACTAAATATATTTAGTGGGTAATTTTTGTCGGTCAGATCTAGTTTTCATGGCAATGAAGTGATTATAAAATTAACCTTCATTCGCCATCAGTCCTCCATCAGCCGGCTCGGATCGATGAGTGCACGAATGTGCAGTTGTGCCACAGATTAGGTAATAGTTACTACGTAAGTTAGTTCTACGAAAACAGCAAGCTAGCGCGGCTACTTAGCTAGTCGGTATTCTTCCATTCTTTGTATCAAACCCAATTTTAATCAGCAAATACTGAAGCCATTTATCTTCTTATAATACTAATGCGTTGTTCAGTGAGAAAAGTTTCCTCGCGCCGATGTTAAAACTTTAAAATGAGCAAGTATCGGAACTCTGTTAATTTTTGCAAATTAAATTGTGTTTTAGAGAAGAGTGTATAAAAAAAGATTCATCGAATTTACAGATTAATCTTGGGCATTATTTGGGATTAAAATGAGGCTATGCTAAAGTAACGGAATGCACGAATGCTCGGTCGATTATTCGGTAGTGGTTTGCTATGGGACCCGTACTTTTCCACTAATTCGTAGATTTGATCCTTAGGGCTAAAGTCATCGCCTCCTGCTGTATGAGCAGCTGTAGCTGAGTCAAGCCTAAAATTATTTCGAGCGCAGGTAATTTTGTTTTCTACATACCTCCGCTGTTTAAGGAGCTTGCAAATCTTTGTGTTTGCTGCAACTTCGTCATTGCCGTAGCCAAGATAGTGCAAGTCCACCACATTACGCAGCCGTTACTTAGAACTGTGTAAAGTCAGTGGCAGAGCTGATACTTGAGTCCACAGTCCTTACCCAAAGCCCGAGTTCACTGCCTTAATTTTTTTTTTTCTTTTGTGTTGATGTGCTATAAGTGTTAATTAATCCCACAAAAGTGTGCTATCTAACCAACCTGGATATTTTACTTCCTTACTTAGTGTTCATTTTGAAACAAACAGCTTAGAAGTTTTGAGATTCAGTGATTTCGGTTTTCATGTGAACAAAACCGTGTCTGTTATTTGTGAGTTTACATATAGGCTGTGGCGTTCACACCAGTTCTCGACGTTTAAGGCTCCGCACAAACGGGTCACCGACCACAGCCACCGGTGGCGGTCGCGCGCTACGACCACACTTGCAGCAGTCGCGGAAGCGCGCGACAGCCACCGGGGTTCGGAAGTTGCCACATTTTATGACCAGATTTGATTGGATTTGACGAAATTGGATTTCGGATATGAATACATCAATATCGAGCAACTTACTACTACTACTCGACTATCAGCGACTTCAAGTGGCGAGTCGCGGATACTGCAGTGGCGAGTGGCCGCCTCCGGCCACACGTGTGGCGAGTTCCTATATCTATAATGTATGAAAAAGCGCGTCCACTGCTTGCCGCTGATCACCAGTGGCTGTGGTCAGTGGCCCGTTTGCGCGAAGACTTGGAGTCTGTTGCATTGTCTCGAGACTTTGATTACTAGATCATTAGCGAACGCTACAGTGACAATATTTTCTTTGTTAATGAGTTCTACGAGTTAATCTACCACCATCATCCAAATCAATGGTGACATAGGTCCGCTCATCCGCTGGAAGTGGGGGTGATATGACCTGTACTGACGTCCCGCTTGGGGTGTTTTGGGCACTGCCTCCCAACTGTCAGCTTACCAAAACCAGCCGAGCTCATTAAAATAGCGAAGCACGGCCTGGAATATCACTGATATACCTCTTCTACTTGTATTACGCCATGTAGCTCCAGCTCCAGTTTTACATAGCTTGACACCACGTTATGCCTTCTGTCTCAGTGCTGTTAGCTCAGTCCCGCTAGCCAGCATTGCCGTAACCCAATAGACAACTTGCCAAGATACAGAATGACAATAGAGTCTGCGAACGCACATTCCTTCTCAGGTTGGTGGGGAGTGTGAAGTTTCCATCCATTACTGTCATCTAATCGCCAGCCTAGAAAGTTGTCATCTAATCGACAGCCTAGAAAGTTGTCATCTAATCGACAGCGTAGAAAGTGCGTCTGCAGCAGCCAATCAATTGTAATAATGGAATAAAACATGTTTTTTATGCTTTCACAAGTAAGAAAATCTTCACAGACATTATTTCAAATGTGATAAGTTGTTTACTAACTAAAACTAACTAATATTTGTGATATTCTATTTTTATTATGTCTGTTTATGTTATATTATTGATATATAATACTTAATACTTAGTTCGTTTTGATTAATAAAACGCAGTAATCTGCGTGTTGGATTATCTCTTGCGCCTTTATAAAACAGGAAATAGCTGGTACCGAAAATATGGGTATCTAATGAAAGGGCTTGCGGAGAGTAACTAAATGAAGTGACGTCACTCAAATCCAATATCATAATATATATAAATTACGTGTCACGTTGTTTGTCCGCTATAGACTCCTAAACTACTTAACCGATTTCAATCTTTGCACACCGGGTGCAGTTCGATCTAACTTAGGAGATAGGATAGCTCACATCTCAATTTATAGTAAAAAAACATGAAAAATTAGAAAATTTAAAAATACTTAAACCATAATTTAACTTTAGCGCTTTGGACAATGTAAACTTTTTTAATGTAACTTTTGACATTTGACATAGAATTGACGCAATGGCTTTTTTTACCAATTCGAATTAAATAGTCTAGTCATCGAGACAGGACAACGTCTGTCGAGTCAGCTAGTATTTAATATAATCCTAATTATCCAAATTATTTTAGTAGATAGTATTCTGAGGCAATTGTTTTGAATTCGGTTCTCTGTGTTCTAACTAACGGCTAAGTAAAGTATCTGATTGAAAAAAAAATCGTTGAGAAGAGTTTAAGAGCTATTTACCTACTTAAACATTGTTTGACAGAAGTAAGACCTAGTGTTTCTCGAAATCAACGAATGATGATTACCAGTGGGCCTAGCACAACTTTGACATTAAAATACGTAGCGAGTTTTCGATAGAAAAGTGTACCCCGTCAGGAGCATACTTGACAGTCGTAAATGGCATACACTTTTCTATCGAAAACTCGCTACGTATTTTGACGTCAAAGTTGTGCTAGCCCCACTGGTATAAGTTTCGTATCGATTATATTTTATTTCAATTTGAAAGTAGGTTAATGAATCAATGATACTCATGGTCAGGGGCATTGATACGAGTATCAATGAGTAGAGTCTTATTCTTGTGAGTGCAATATTGTCTCGGTTACTGTCGCTCTCATCAGAAATGGTATGAGAGTGAGAGAGACGGTTATATAGATCACCCAGCCTGCAAATTTAGCCTAGATTCCAGACTTTCGGAACACCCCGTGCTTGATATGATCTCCTGGTGTCGGTGCAATGCTTCAATTTAATGGAGAGCCTTTAGCGTTCTAAACGTAAGCGGTTGAAACGCTAAGACACATCTTTTGAAATTTGTGCACCGCTGCAGTGAGGCGAATACAGGGTTATAAGGAAAGGGTATGCTAAGCCGAAAAGGGCTCATATTACTCATCATTATGAACCACTTTTACTACGTGACCAACCCGAAATTCGCGAAAAAAATTAGCTGTTCCATACATTTTGTCGAGTGTCATTGATATTTTTCTACGGAATAGCTTTGTTTTTTCGCGAATTCCGAGTTGGTTCCATAGAAAAAGTTGTTCATAATGATGAATATGAGCCCTTTTCGGCTTAGCATATCCTAACCTGATAACCCTGTTAAGTCCTGCGAACTTTAATCTCGATATCAATTGTTAATATTTCTTTTCAAAATAACAACCGACAAGCCAGGCCAAAAAACTTCGACACCAGGGTTACCCATTCGACCTGTACAAACTTACTTTATCTCGAAATCTATGAATGCTGATGATTAGGTACATTTTTCGTAGCCGTAGTGTTTCATCTGAATTTAAATAAGAATGTAAATAAGTAACGTTTCACACTCATAGCTCCTCAATAGGATTCCCTGTGTTGGAAATGATATGAAATACAGACAAAGACACCTAGCACCCAGACTCTAGATAATAAGAGTATAAGAGATATTTAAATTCATCATTTAAACATCTGCCCATCCGGAAATCGAACCCGGGACCTCTTGCTTATAAGGTGGACATACTACCGCTGAGTCAAACAGGTCGAACCAATAATACTTATGAGAAAGTAATAAGTTGAAATTTGAAATTCAAATTTGAAGTAAAATACGTAGCGAGTATTCGAGGAATAAATATAATGAGATATATGCTAAATGGGAAAGCGCCTCCGTCGGGAGTAAACAGATACTGCATTAGACAATGCAGTATCTGTTTTTACTTTACCTTTTACCTTTACCACTTTAAACGGTCAGATTTCTTTCAAACGTTGTAGATATATCGAGGACCGATGACAATACACTAAACAAAGCGTGTTTTTTAGTTTTTTTAACTATTAATTATTATATCGAATACTCGCCATTTGTGCTACGTATACAGGTCACGCGGCCTTTACCATTGACCTAGTTTCTAGACTCCCAGAACACTGCCTGGTAGATATGATCTCCTGGTGTCGGTGCAGCGCCAGACTGCACATGGAGCGTCTTAAGCTCTTCCTTTGCTGCCTGTTACATTATGTATATGTACAGGGTTATTCATAAAGGGTATGCTAAGCCGAAAAGGGCTCATAGTACTCATCATTATGAACAACTTTAACTATGGGACTAACCCGAAATTCGCGATAGACAATCAGCTGTTTCATAGAAAAATGTCACTCGACAAATGGAACAGTTGATATTTTTTTCGCGAATTTCAGGTTGGTCCCGTAGTAAAAGTTGTTCCTAATGATGAGTACTATGAGCCCTTTTCGGGTTAGCATATTCTTTATGAATAGCCCTGTATGTGGTCGTTCCACTTGCACTCGTAGACCACCCCCACCGCCCGCTCTGCCCCCACGTCCCCCACGCTTCAGTTTCAGTTTGTATACCTTCTCTCACCGTATGATGTCCTGGTGCGCACATTGATACTTCGCACCTGTGGTGCAGGTGCGGTGCATCGGGATGCATTTGCGGTGCACTTCGCGGTTTTTGCATTTTTTGTACTATTATAAACTCTATTATTTTAGCTAAAATACAGTTAAAATCGGGTTTAGTAAAATAGGGGTTGGGTTTAGTAAATTTATAGGATAGGTTCTTTTTTCACACTTGACAGGCTTGGCGTTTGACTACTGCGTACTAGATGATTCCCCACGGTAAATGCAGTACAGATAAATCACTTCTCTTGTATTTAGGGTTCGCAGTACATTAATGAGCAAAGACTTAGCTACAAAAGAACAACAGCTCTAACAGCTACAAAAAAATATCATATCAGTATATTGAAATGTGAAAAAGTTATTAGAGAAAACGGGAAGGAAAATATATATTATGTAATATTACTTATCCCTTCGAGTCGGGGTATCGTTGAAAAGGGAATTTAAAATCTTTATGAGACATTTAAGATTGTTGTTTAAATTAATGTTCTATTTTTGAAATACACGTTTATTCCACTTCAAAGATGTATTTTCTATGCATTCGTTAATATAAAAACCCGGATTCTTTGTAAAACTTGAAAAAATTAAAAAAAGACTACATTGAAGAGGGGTTGATTATTTTACTGTCGCTCTCTTTATGCTACTGCTTTCTCGTTTACTCGGTTCGACGGAGTAGTAAAGTTAATGCTCCTCCGGTTTGTGATCTCCTGGTAGACGAGCATCGTCTGCACGCTTAGGCTCGAATTCAATCGATATCTGCTGAGAACGTGGATGCGTTTTAGTTGAAAGGGCGTGGCGAGTTTTTTGATTAAATCAGCTTGTACTAAATATAATCAGTCGGTATTTTTTGTCGGTCGAAGATAGATAGATAAACTCTTTGTTGTTCACACCATAAATTACAAACAAAAGGATTATAGCACCTAAAACTAGTGCGACAACTGGGGGCCTTATCGCTAAGAGCGATCTCTTCCAGGCAACCTTAGGATGGAGAGGATAGATAAAAAATATAAAAAAGGGGTGTACAATATTGAATAATACTCATATAAACCTAGGTACATAAAAAATAATAATAATAAATACTTAGAAATACATTCAAATAAATTCAATTCGTCAGAGCTAGTTTTCATGGCAATGAAGTGATTTTAAAATTAACCTTCAGTCGCCATCAGTCCTCCGTCAGCCGGCTCGGATCGATGAGTGCACGAATGTGCAGTTGTGCCACAGATTAGGTAATAGTTACTGCGTAAGTTAGTTCTACGAAAACAGCAAGCTAGTCGTGGCTACTTAGCTAGTCGGTATTCTATCATTCTTTTTATCAAACCCAATTTGAATCAGTACTTAAATACTGAAGCTATTTATCTTCTTTTAATACTAATGCGTAGTAATGCGTTGTTCAGTAAATTGTTCAGTAAATTTTATGTGTGAAGATCACTTTAATGTAAGTAATATTTAACTATAAGTAAATGCTACTAAATGTTGTAGTTAAAATATTTGATTTCATAGCACAAAATAACATCTTCATAGCATAACCTCAAAATATTGAACTGGATTAATCTGAAGTGCAGCGCACCCCACTCTGTAAGATATTAAATATTTTTGTTGTGACATTACATTAATCTTCTTAGTTTTTTCTGCTGTCTACATTGTCTTTATAAAAAACTAGCTTCCGCCCACGGCTTCGCCCGCGTGGACTATACCTCGGGAACCAATAATTAATTTAACCCTTTCTTTTTTGAGAGCATGTAAAAAGCGTCACAAAATTATAGCAGGGACCCCAAAAAACCCCCGGATGAAATAAATCAGCCCCCTCGAATCATTTAGAAAAATGGCGGCCATTTTGAATCATTTGGATTTTCGCCGCCACCATCAAGTAGCTAACTCCGATGACATTTAGTCAAACACCCACCCATCTTCAACCGTTTCGGAGATATAGGCCCTCAAAGTTTGTATGGCGGCCATTTTTTTAATGTTATTTTAATGGCTCCAGAAAGGTCCGAGGTTTTGGTGACTTTTTAGTCTCAGCGCTTTGGTAAAAATGTTTTTAGTTTTCGAGATAATTAGCAGTTCCACCTCGAGGATTGGACTTTCCGAAGTTTTTCGATTTTTTCAGAATGTTGTTTACCTGCCTTAAGTTTAGTACATCTGTAAAGTTTCATTGAGTTAGCATCAAAACAAATTATTTCTCCGTACTATGTTTACCACGCCATTTCACCCCCACAGGGGTTGATTTTCCAAAAATGGTGAAATTGGTGTTCGTTATTCTTTTAAGCTTCGTATTATTGTAAAGTTTCAATACCGAGGCGTCAAAAAACAATGCTTCTCCATACTAACTTTAACACCCTATTTCACCCCTAAGAGGTTGAATTTCAAAAAAATCTTTCTTGGTTCACGTTTACTCATCAAGACAAACACACCCTCCATATTTCAAATTTCTTCGACCAGCGGTTTAGGCTGTGCGTTGTCTGTCAGTGAGTCATTACAATTCTCTCTCTGTACTATATTTACCACGCCCCTTTAGGGGTTGATTTTCCAAAAATAATGAAACAGGTATCTATTATTTTCTTTAGTTTAGTACATTTGCAAAGTTAAATAATCGTAGCATTAAGAAAAAAATATTTCCAAACAAACTTTAATACCCCGTTTCACCCCTTTAAGGGTTGATTTAAAAAAAAAACTATGAAACAGATACATAGTATTTTTTTAGCTTAGTACATTTGCAAAGTTAAGTAAGTAATCGTAGTATTGAGAAAAAAATATTTTGATACAAACTTCAACACTCTGTTTAACCCATTTAGGGGTTGAATAAAAAAAATATTAAGCGTCAATTATTTTTTTGAGTTTAGAATATTTGCAAAGTTTCGTAACCAAAGCATCAAAAAAAATTCTTCATACAAACTTCAATATTCCGTTTCACCCCTTTAGGGGTTGATTTTTCAAAAATGATGAAATAGGTGTCGATTATTTCTTTAACTTTAGTATATTCGCAAAGTTTAATAATCGTAACATTAAGAAAAATATTTTTTTCATACAAACTTAAACACCCCTTTTCACCCCCTTAGGGGTTGAATTGGGAAAATTCCTTTCGTAGTGTGCGTCCGCTTTTTGGTATAAAACTTTTGTCTAAATTTGACGTTAGTAGCTTAAGCGGTTTTGGCTTTGCGTTGATCTGTCAGTCAGTCTAGACATTCACTTGTATCTGCTTAACCCTTTTAGGGGTTGATTTTCAAAAAATAATGAAACCGGTATCTAATATTTCTTTTAGCTTAGTACAATTGCAATGTTAAATAATCGTAGTATTAGGAAAAAAAAAATCATGCAAACTTCAACACTCCGTTTAACCCCTTTAGGGGTTGATTTTCAAAAAACATAAAAATAAGTGTCCATTATTTTTTTTAGTTTATTATATTTGCAAAGTTTCGTAACCACGGCATCAAATAAAAAATCTCCATACAAACTTCAATACTTCGTTTCACCCCTTTAGGGGTTGATTTTCAAAAATGATGAAACAGGTGTCGATTATTTCTTTAACTTTAGTATATTCTCAAAGTTTAATAATCGTAGCATTAAGAAAAATATTTTTTTCATACAAACTTAAACACCCCTTTTCACCCCCTTAGGGGTTGAATTGGGAAAATTCCTTTCTTAGTGTGCGTCCGCTTTTTAATATAAAACTTTTGTCCAAATTTGACGTTTGTAGCTTAAGCGGTTTAGGCTGTGCGTACATGTGTCAGTCAGTCACGACCTTCACTTTTATATATATAGATTATTTTTTTTAGCTTAGTATATCTGCAAAGTTTCGTAGCCACAGTATAAAAAAAAAACTCCATACAAACTTCAATACTCCGTTTCACCCCTTTAGGGGTTGATTTTCAAAAAACAAAAAAATAAGTGTCAATTATTTTCTTAAGCTTAGTATATTTGCAAAGTTTCATAACCACAGCATTAAAAAAAAAATCTTCATACAAACTTTATTGCTCCGTTTCACCCCTTTAGGGGTTGATTTTTAAAAAATGTTGAAATAGGTGTCAATTATTTTTTTAACTTTAGTATATTCTCAAAGTTTGATAATCGTAGCATAAAGAAAAAAAAATTTTTCATACAAACTTAAACACCCCTTTTCACCCTCTTAAGGGTTGAATTGGGCAAATTCCTTTCTTAGTGTGCGTCCGCTTTTTGATATAAAACTTTTGTCCAAATTTCACGTTTGTAGCTTAAGCGGTTTAGGCTGTGCGTACATGTGTCAGTCAGTCACGACCTTCACTTTTATATATATAGATATTGGATACTACACACACACTACACACACACTACACTACTACACTACACTACACTACACTACTACTATTTACATTATAATAATATTGTACATTGCAGATGGAAAAAGACACAATTAACTACATGAAGTACAAAATGGGCTATTTTGAGATTCGCAATAAATATTACACTTACTAGGTACTTATATAAAACAAGTCTAAAAATATTAGAAAACTGCTGGAAATATCACTAAAATCAAATAAAACACTCAAGAAAACTCAAAACGCTAATGTCAAGGAAACTGTTTACATGCTAATGACGTCATCGGAGTTGGAACCAATCACGGAGCGTTCAAGTCCCGGGTGGAATTTCATAAATTATTACATTTTCTAATGTTTACTTAGCAAAGTATAGACATATTTTACATCAAACTAAAGAATTTTTTTTTTATGCTGTTATCTTTTAGGATAACCACAATTTGTCGCATATTTTCAATATTGTCAAATAGCCTATTGCCACCCTTGAAAAGATAAGCACATTTTTATGAAACATGCTCGAAGTTATGCATATTTTTGTGATAATACCTATAACATGCTCGTTTTAGGAAGTGGAAGTGTAAATCTTTGAAGAGTCAATTCATGTACTTGTTGGGGAATATTCACGTTTAGGGACGCACGCGGTTTGGGAAGTGCTAATTTTGGTTCCGGTGCACATTTTGAGAAATGCTCTTTCTGAAATTCGCCAATATAATTAGTAGTGTAAAAGAAAATGTTGTTAGAAACTTGTATTAATAGACCAGAAACTTTCTTCAGTGGTAATTTATTGTAACCTATGCTATGATATGAATATAACCTTAACATTAAGGCGGCATCCTAACTGGCAATTATTCGCAGGAACTAAACTATGTTCGAGTGCCCCGATAGAGCTAGAATAATTAATATTATTTTCTATTAGTTCATTTCTTTATACACAACTAGCCTACACTCGTAGCACTCATGGGTTGATTATACGCAACGAGTACAAGGGCGAGACAGGAAACGGGCACACTCGGCCAAGAAAACAAATCAGGTTCTGGCGACTGTCTCGCCTCATCAAACTGTTAATACTTACAAAACGAGTACTCGACCAATGTCTCTCCACTGTACTCGTTAGATGTAATCAACCCATCAGGAATAGTGCTTTCCATTAAGAAGAGCTTAGTAAGAATTTGGGTTTTCTACCAAAATGGTAAAAAGGAACCCTTATGGTGCGAGTCCGGTGTATGTATGACTGTGTGTCACAGCCAATTATCTCAGGAACTATAAAAGCGGTCTGAAATTTGACATGAGTTTAGTTAATGTTAGCCAACACAACTCGTATTAAAATGTAACGGTCGGTCGTAATATTGTTAAATTCATTAATAAGCTTCATCTAAACCCTATTTAATTTCATTCTAAAATAATAATAATAAATAATACCTAATCTTTGGTAATTCTGCGTTATTAAGAGTCAATAAATATTTTTTCAAAAAAGGGCGTTCGTGTAATCGAGTCGCTTGTACCTACGTGCGAACGATTTCCAGTTAGGAAGCAGCCCAAGACTTAGCTAGTAAAGAATAATCAGACTGTTAGGTTAAGGAAAAAGTCTTTTCGCATTATACTATGTATGAACTTGTAATAAAATCTCTTTGGCATACTATTTGTATCTGGCTGGTTTTGGTATCATTGAAAGTTTTTTTAAAGAACATAATTCCAAATTCAAATTAGGAAAATGTGTGATTTTCATTTGTTTTTCGTACTGTCAAGATGAGTGAATCTAATGAAGAAATTCGATCCATTTTATAAAATTTTACTACAAAAAAGGTAAAAATGCAACGAAAGCCGCGAAACTGCGATGTTTATAGACCAGACCTAGTGCAGTGTCTGTGAGAGTAGCACAAATTTGGTTTAAGCGTTTTCTATCCGGAAATTTTGATGTCAAAGAAGCACGTCGTTCTGGTCGCCCTATCACGGATAAAATGGATGCCATTATTGAAAAAGTGGAGCAAGATCGGCATATCAGTAGTTAGTTACGGCGTAGCTGAAAAACTGGGAATTGACCACAAAACGGTTTTGGCGCATTTGGCAAAAAAACTGGGTACACAAAAAAGCTCGATATTTGGGTACCTCACGAGCTCACTGAAAGAAACCTAATCAACCGTGTACTCATTTGTGATTCTTTATTACGACGTAATGAAACCGAACCATTTTTGAAGAAGCTGATTACTGGTGATGAAAAGTGGATCACGTACGACAAGAACGTGCGAAAAGGTCGTGGTCAAAGGCCGGTCAGGCTTCACAGACTGTGGCAAAACCCGGGTTAGCTCGCAACAAGGTGATGCTGTGTGTGTGGTGGGATTGGAAGGACATTATTCATTATGAGCTGTTACCACCAGGCAGGACCATCGATTCTGAACTCTACTGCGAACAACTGATGAGATTAAAGCAAGAAGTTGAGAGAAAGCGGCCGGAATTAATCAACAGAAGGGGTGTGGTTTTTCATCATGATAACGCTAGACCTCACACATCTTTAGCCACTCAGCAAAAATTAAGATAGTTTGGCTGGGAGGTGTTAATGCATCCGCCGTATAGTCCTGACCTTGCACCTTCAGATTTCCACCTGTTTTGGTCTCTTCAGAATTCTTTAGGCAGTGTCAGGTTAACATCACGAGAAGACTCCCAAAACCACTTGTCACGGTATTTTGATCAGAAGTCCCAAAATTTCTATAGCAATGAGATCATGTCCCTACCTACAAGATAGCAAAAAGTTATCGAACAAAATGGTACCTACATACTTTAGTTGAATGTAAATAAACTATATTAAAAATGTTTTGAATTTTCTTAAAAAATGCGAAGAAACTTTTTCCTCAACCTATTTATTATAACTACAGATAACCACGACACATTTTATAATCACACTTTTTACAATACATCAGTTTTGTATAATATAGTGTACAATATAGTATTAAGACCCGTTCTCCGATCAAGTAGAAAGCAGATATAGTGCTGCCTTAGATCCAGGTGAAGCCAGAAAACTACCCTAATAACGGATGTATGTTAACCCCCGACGCAATAAGTTCGTATTTCTGTCTGTAGCATCTTGGAACGAATGGACCGATTTTGATGCAGTTTTTCTACTTGAATGGTAACTTCATCGAGTGCTATTTTATAACAATCTGTTCAGCATTTTTTAAATATGATTGCGTTTGACCGCCATCTAGCCTGATGGTAAGCAACGATGCGGTCTACGATGCAGCCTAGAAGCAACCGTCACTTGCGACTGGAAGACACCCACATTATATCTATCGGGGAACACCCACTCGGGCACAGCATTCCACAATAGTGGTTCGCACAACAAAGGTAGAATCAAAGCGCTACGCGTGAGTTTCTATATAGTCGGGGGTTTTTCAATTTATATAATCCAATCCTATATCATCTAGAATTCTACACTATAAATAGCGATGTGTCGTTTGACTATATTCGAAGTGTGGGTTACATTTTGCCGTCCGATAATAATTTTTCTTTTAATTATAATTATAATTGTAGAATAATTGCGGTGGCAGTTTATATGGATTTTACTATTTACAGGTAATAAATAAAAATATTTGAATCTAAAAATCATTGACTTTGAGGAGGGCGAGTCAAAGCTAACACTAGCCTTAACACGTTGACTGCGGAAAACACATACCTTGTGTTTTCCTTTGTGCGACGCGAACGCGGCTACACCCGCCAGGCGCATAAAACACAACGCATTTGACTATTAGCCGCACTTAAGGCAAGCGCATGTGATTATTAGCCGCAGTTAAAGTGCTAAGACCAAGACCAAAGACGTCAATTTCAATACATAACAGAACCATAGAAGGCCAGCTTCTATACGCGCTTTTCCGTGTCTTAAAAAATGAATTTAGTTCATTATTTTTATTGACATCTGTCGTGTTTTTGTGATTTGTTGACTAAATAAACTATTATTTGCTTTTCAACGTCTATTCATGCAGCCGGCTCTGTTAATAACTTGATAATTATGTGGTTACCGTTTCATTGTCGTTCTCTTGTTCGCGTTCTCCAATGCTTACGGCTTCGGTCGGCTCGTTTTCGTCATCCACGTATTCGTCTAGGAATATTATATTCGAATCTGATATAGAATCAGACTCAGCTTCGAAAATGATACTGTCACTTGATTCAGACGAGTCGTACGCTATAAGTATAGTTATTAACGGATTTATCGTTAAAGGTGGAACTATATCCATCTCTGTCTGGTCTGTTAGTTCATCTATTGCTATCGCCTCATTATCTATCACATTATTTATGTTATCTTCCGATTTGTGTTCATTCTCTGAATTAATTTCCATCATAACGATTTCATTGGTTTCATCGATTTCATTTTTAGCTTCGCCCTGTTCACTGGTGCTTACAGATAATTTTATATTTTCTAACGTGTCCAACTCGTCATCGGAAATACTGATAACGGACAGACTTCCTGAACTAATTTTCCTTTTTCTATTTCCAACTACTTTGTTATTTATCGATGTTTTGACATCATCAACATTTTCGTCAATGTCAATGTGATCTTCAGAATCATTCACATTTTTACTCACTGCAAAATCATACGGACGGTTTTCATTATTATTTGGTGAAGAATTTTGATTTTGGTTATTTAAATTCTTAATATTGTCAATAGCTTTAATATTTTGTTCATCACCATGGTTTTGGTTTGCAACAGTATTATTACTGTCCAATTTTTTTAATCTGTCTTTAATTTTATCTAAAATTCTTTCCATATTGGCTCGCTTGATGATGAATTTCTTATAGAAATGGATATCGGTTTTTAATTTATTATCTATTTTTGGCTTTGGTTCGTTGACAGGTTTCTCGACTACTTCATTAGTCTTTTTGGGTTCTGCCCTTGATCGCCTGACCATATCATTGTATAATGATATTTCGTCTGGAAATAAAACGAAGACTTTGAGTTACACACAGATAAACTTTTTATTTACACTAGAAATCCTACTATCGTACTACAGATATTATTTATTATACAGGGTTATTCATAAAGGGAATGCTAAGCCGAAAAGGGGCTCATGGGCATCATTATGAACCAACCCAGAATTTGCGAAAAAAAAAAAATAAAATTTTCCATACATTTTGTCGAGTGTCATTGACATTTTTCTATGGAACAGCTGATTTATTTTTCGCAAATTTCGGGTTGGTCCCATAGTAAAAACTGTTCATAATGATGACTACTATGAGCCTTTTTCGGCTTAGCATACCCTTCATGAATAACCCTGTATAGGTAAATGCAAAAGCAATTGACCGAGCGAGCGAAGCAACTATGTAACGACGGGCTAAATTTGCTTTCATCTCTCCAGATGTTTGTTTTTTTGTTGGCACTCGCGTACAGGTCGCATTTCTCAACAAATCTCGACGAAACCTGGTATACAGGTTTAACAATTTCAGAGGATTTTATAGTCGTCGAGATTTTTTGGTTGTAGGGGTATTCCCCTCAAAAAGGGGGGACATTTGCTGCAGAGCCATTAACCGGCTGATTTTTATAATATTTGGCAGAAGTATACAGAGTAGTACCTGAATTCTGCATAAGAATTTCGAATATGAGTAAAATCAGTCAAGAGGTTGTCGAGATAAAAAACTGTGATTGTCACAAAAAGTTCTCGCGAGGTCTACTGTTCGCAGAACTACTAGTTTTACTTATATTCGACATTCTTGTTTAGAATTAGACTATTTACTTCTGCCAAATATTATCAAAATCAGCCTGGTAAATGGCTTCACAGCATTTTTCAAATTAATAATTTAATTTAAGCAGCAAAATTCCCCGTTTTGAGGGAAATACCCCAATACAATCAAAAAAACCCTGCGATAAAAAAAATCGTTGAACCTGTATACCTAATTTCGCCAAGACTTATTGCGAAATGCGACCTGTACGCGAGTACTAACAAACAAACAAACATCCGGACAGATGAAAGCAAATTTGTCCAGTCGTTGCATAGGCGCTTCGCTCGCTCGGTCAACAAAAACAATGTACCAACCATCACTCTACCCACAAAGGGCAAAAAATCAGCTGTTCCATACATTTTGTTGAGTGTAATTGACATTTTTCTATGGACAGCCGATATTTTCGCAACTTTTGTGTTGGTCCCATAGTAAAAATTGTTCATAACAGGGTACATGACAAACTTTTACTTCGGGACCGACTCGGAAATCGCAAAAAATGGCTTTTTCATACACTTTGTCGAGTGTCGTTAACATTTTTCTGTGGCACAGGTTTTTTTTTAGATTTCAGAGTTGGTCCCATACTATGAGCCCTTTCCGGCTTAGCATACCCTTTACTTATAACCTGCATAGTTCAGGTACCCACCATCACTGGACTCCCACCAAACAGGACTGGGGCAGGTCAGGATATCCATGAAGTCGTCATCATCCAGACCCTTTTTATCAGCGAGGTGCACCAGATATCTCAGCGGCAGCTCTTTGATCTCGCACTCTAGCAGCGATGAGTCTGTGAATGAATTTAATAGAGGTTGTATGGGAGCTACATCTGTAAGAATATAAATTAAAGAAAAAAACCAGCAAAAAAAAAAATTGAAAAACAAAATAATAAAATTATTTATTACATAAATAATTAAATATATAAAGAATAACTAGCTGACTCGACAGACGTTGTCCTGTCAAAAGCCATTGCGTAACTATAGCAACCGTAGTATGTTGATGCTAACTTGTCAATTTATAGTAAAAATTATCAGTATATATATAATTTGCAATAAATTAAAATTGCGACTATAATTTGAGATTTAAACTATCCTATCTCTCAAGTTGGATCGAACTGCACATGGTGTGCGAATTTTATTATAATCGGTTAAGTGGTTTAGGAGTCCATTGAGGACAAACATTGTGACACGAGATTTATATATATTTAGATAAATAATAGAAGAAGAATCTTCTTATATACCTCTATAAAATGAATCGCTGTTCGTCTGTCTGGCTATAACTCGAGAATGGTTGGACCGATTTCACTATGATCATATTGATCTTGAAATATTTGTGGAAGTTCAGGGAAGGTTTCAAAGCAAAAAAAATCGCGTGGTGCAGCTAGTAATAAAATGAAGAAGATAAATGATAAGAAGAAAATAAGATGAAGATAAATAAGTATGCAGTATGTTTAACCCATTTGGCTACATCCAATATCCACCGTTAGCAAGTGTTAGTCCAAATAGGAGCAGTAGCAATAATCTATACTAATATTATAAAGAAGTAAAGTTTGTGTGTTTGTATATTTGTTAAATTGTAAGGGGTAATCTCGGGATCTACTGAACCGATTTTAAAAATTCTTTCACCAATAGAAAGCCACATTATTGCTGAGTGTCATAGGTTATATAAAAAACCGAAAAATAAAAATGCTTTTACGTGGTAGTCCGTTTTGCAAAGTGAATCGAAGAAAAAACGGTCCGGACGGCGCACGATGGCTTCGGGTTTAATTAACATTATGCCCAACGAAGTGGGCACGGGTCAGCTAGTATTTATATATGATCACTAGCTGACCCGGCAAACGTTGTTTTGCCATATAAATTAATAGGGGTTGGCGATAGAAGGGTGAAAATTTAGGGTTGTATGTATTTTTTAATGCCACATTATAAAAAATAAAAAAATAAAACTAAAAATTTAGGGGTGGACTACCCCTAACATTTAGGGGGATGAAAAATAGATGTTGGCCGATTCTCATAGATACCGGATAAGCACAAAAAATTTCATCAAAATCGGTCAAGCCGTTTCGGAGGAGTATGGCAACGAAAACTGTGACACGAGAATTTTATATACGAGTATTAGACTAGCTGACCTGACAGACGTTGTCCTGTCTTAACTGAACATTGAATTCGAATTGTCTTAAATTTTCTAAAGTTCCGCTCAACTTCCTGATTTTTTAACCGACTTCAAAAAAGGAGGAGGTTATCAATTCGTCTGTATGTTTTTTTTTTCTTTTATAAGAACCTTTTCCTGACAATAATAATAATTAACACAACAAAAAAATAATTTGTGAAATTGTTCCATCCGTTCACGCGTGATGCGATGACCAAGGGAAATAGAGATTCATTTTTATGTATATGGATTGAAAATGTATGTGAAACTGAGACTTTTCGAAAAATAAACGATTTTCTATCTTATTTTCCAAATTTAATTATATTCAATTATTTGTTTTCAATTTAGACAACTTTAGGTCTGCAAGGCTATAAGGAAAGGGTATGCTAAGTCGAAAAGGGCTTATACTCATCGTCATGAATAACTTTTAATATGCGACCGATCCGGATATCGCGAAAAAGAACAGCTGTTCCATAGAAAAATGTGAACAACAAAATGTATGAAAAAGCTGATTTTTTTTCACGATTTCCGGGTTGGTCCCACACTAAAAGTTATTCATAACAATTAGTACTATGAGCCTTTTCCGGCTTAGCATACCCTTTCCTTTAAGTCCAGTAAACAAGGTTATAAGGAAAGGGTATGACAAACTTTTACTTCGGTACCAACTCGGAAATCGCAAAAAGCAGCTTTTTTATAATATACACTTTATCGAGTGTCGTTGACATTTTTCTGTGGCACAGGTTTTTTTTTTTAGATTTCCGAGTTGGTCCCATAGTAAAAATTGTTCATAACAATGACTACTATGAGCCCTTTCTGGCTTAACATACCCTTTTCTTATAACCTGCATAGTTCAGGTACCCACCATCGCTGGACTCCGACCAAACAGGACTGGGGCAGGTCAGGATCTCCACGGGTTGGTGCCATACTAAAAGTAATTCATAACAATGAGTACTTTGCCACTTTCGCCTTCGCATACCCTGTTCTTAAAACTCTGTAGAGATAAAGTTTGTATGATTGTAAAAGATATCTCCTGAACTATTTTTTTTTTATTATGAATAAATTCGCATTTGTCCACCAACTTAACTGGTCTAGTTTTAAAAACTTATGGAAAGCTACATTATTACTGAATGCTACAGGCTGTTTTATAGTCATGTAAGAACAATAAAAATAAATTTAGGTGATAACTCCGGCTAATAATCAAATGCGTTGTGTTTTACGCGCCTGGCGTGAGTAGCCGCATTCGCGTTGCACAAAGGGAAACAAGAGATATATGTTTTCAGCGGTTTGTTAATTTTTTTTTCAAAATTAACTCATTAATTTTGGTTTAACAGAGATGGTTTCTTTTAACATTTTGGTACGGAGCCCTACAAATGATCATGGTAGAATAGTATTATGATATTTACCTCGCTGAGGAGTCCTTGTCTTCCTTTTGTTGGTGGATGCCACGACCTTGTACTCGTGTTTTGGTTGCAGCTTGATTTTCTTCACTGGCACATTCCTTTTACAAAGGTCCGGGTAATATTCAGAATTAGTTATCAGTAATGACTTGTTGGTTGCTTCACTCTCTTTTTTTTCAACATTGTTTTCTGTGGACTCAATCTCTATTTTGATTACAACTGTGGGTTCTTGTGAGTTGGTCACCTTTTTCTGTGAGCTGGCCACCTTGTTCTGTAAGTTGTTTATCTTCTTCTGTGACCTGGTCACCTTGTTTTGTGACTTGGTCACCTTATTTTTGGAGTTGTTCTTCATCTTTTTCTGTGAGCTGGCCACCTTGTTTTGTGAGCGGGTCATCTTTTTCTGTGAGTCGTTCATCATGTTCTGTGAGCATGCCACCTCGTTTTGTGAGTTGGTCATCTTCTTCTGTGAGCTGGCCAGCTTGTTTTGTGAGCGGGTCACCATTTTCTGTGAGTAGTTCATTTCGTTCTGTGAGTTGGCCACCTCGTTTTGTGAGTTGGTCATTTTGGTCTGTGAGTCTTTCATCTTATTCTGTGGGCTGGCCACTTTGTTTTGTGTGTAGGTCGTCTTGTTTTGTGAGTTGGTCATCTCGTTTTGTGAGTTGGGCAATCTGTGTAAGTATTGAATTTGAAAGCCAGCAGGGTTTTTTACTATTGAACTCTTTTTGATTGTGATGTTTGGTTGTGATGCTGGTTGGTTTAAAGTTTTTAAGTTTTGCTCCACGAGGTCTTTCCCCTGCGGGTTGTTTTTTGTGGATTTGCTTGGTGTTGTAGTCATGGCTTTAAGTGGTTTCTGGAAGTTTTATAAAAAAATATTAATAACATTTTTATTCAAAAATTAAAAACTAAACTGTACTTATGTATGTACCTATACATTATGTAAGTAGTTATTATTATTAGTTATTATTCATCTATTTGTCGCGCACGTACTTAGTGCAAATTTAAGACTTATATAGTTTTCTCATGGATACCAGTTATCAGAAATGGACTAATTTGAAATGGGACCAAATGGGAAGCGTCAGCTTTCTAATAAAAAAAGAATCATCAAAATCGATTCACCCAGTCAAAAGTTAACTATGAGGTAACAAACATAAAAAAAAAATTTAAAAAATTAAAAAAAAAAAACATACAGTCGAATTGATAACCTCCTCCTTTTTTGAAGTCGGTTAAAAAAAGAGACTGCTCATGCTATTTGTTCTTGAAAATGAAAAGTATAGCGATAGACTCATATATGCTGTACTTACATCATTTTGGAGTAGTTTTCATTAAAATAGAGGAAAAGTTATTTAATTATTTTTTTAACAATTGATTATTTATTTATGTATATTTCTATGTGACACTAAAGTATTTATATACCTACATCTTTAGTAAAAAAAGAAGGTTATAATTACATAATTATATTATACTACCTATGAAAAACCGGCAAAAAAAAATTGTTGTATGGGAGCCCCCTCAAATATTTATTTTATTCTGGTTTTTAGTATTTGTTGTTACAGCGGCAACAGAAATACATCATCTGTAAAAATTTCAACAGTCTAAACTATCACGGTTCATGAGATACAATCATAGATATATTTCCTAAAGATGGAGCCATATTGTGTGAGCACATGCGATAGCTATATTCTTGAAATGATGCCAAGATAGAAATGCTTCCCCATTTAAGGGGAAAATTTCATAAAATATTCAAAATCTTTATACTTTACAAAATAAAACATTAATAAACAGGTTTGTAAGGAAAGGATATGCTAAGCCGCAAATGGCTCATAGTAGAAAAAGGTCTAATAGCAGGAAAATGACTACTAGTATACTAATCTACTCATAATTTTATTATGAACATCTTTTATTAAAAAGCCAATCTTGCAATCGCGAAAATAATTCACCTAATCTTAGTTTTGGGTCAGAAGGAAACCTGAAATAGTCCAATAAATATTTATTGGGTACAATCCTGGGCAAACACAACCTGGCAGCATTATATCGTAGAAGGCTCACGCAGTAACTATTATTTCTAATCTGTGGTTTGCCCACCTTGGCATGGTTACAGCAACGGGGACGAAAAATTAAATAATATGTCTCTCTTTTTAACACGCTTTTATTAGCTTCACCTGTATGTATGTATGTATGTAACCGACTCCTTTGAGCTCGATTTTGCCCTACTTTGAACAATCAGATTTAATTCAAACTTTGCACACCTGCCAAAGACCGATGACAATGGGTGTTTTTTAGTTTTTTAAACTATATTTTTTATTATTATTAGCACTTCGCTTTTGTTAGTTTCACTTGTATGTATGCAACCGACTCATTTGGGCACGTTTTTGACCCACTTTAAATGGTCAGATTTCTTTCAAACTTTGTAGATATATCGAGGACCGATGACAATACCCTAACCAAAGCGTGTTTTTTAGTTTTTCTAACTATTATTTATTCAACTGTGTTTGGCACTTGCCATCTAGCTCTTTTTTAACACACTTTTATTAGTTTCACCTGTATGTACGCCTGTATGTATATATGTATGTGTGTATGTATATATGTGTGTATGTATGTAACCGACTCCTTTGAGCTCGATTTTGCCCTACTTTGAACGATCAGTCAGATATAATTCAAACTTTGCACACCTGCCAAAGACCGGTGACAATGTGTGTTTTTTAACCGACTTCAAAAAAGGAGGAGGTTATCAATTCGTCTGTATGTTTTTTTTTTAGTATTTTAAACTATATCATTTATTTACAAAGTAGCCATTATGGTTCCATCTGTTTAATCTGAGGATACATATAAGTATTTCGCTCTTTGCACTAGATGGCGCTTTTATCTATATTTTATCTGGTAGTCTGGATGCTGATAGTGAACTACAGGAAATGTACCTAGGTAAACTATCAATGTAATTATACCTAACTTTTCAATTTATACCCATAATTAATGTTATAAATAACAAATAATTATTATGAATTTTAATCAACCAATACACATGTGGATAATCTCCAGATATCAGTCCATCTCAACTCGATAGGTATGAGTGAGCGAGACGGATATATTCAATAAAGCTAAGGCTTTTACGTTGCGTATTTATAGAAAATTCGTAGGTCAAATCTCTAAATTAAGCAAATCGCTGCGTAATGTTGTAATGAAATTTAATATCGACTCAAATTTTGTCATGAATTCATAAAGTTTATCCATTTCTGAGTACTACAAAGGCGTACCTGCAGGTGCTGCCCAGTTTCCTTCAACACCGAAGGGCGTTCTTGCGAGGGCTTTACGACATTAGCTATTAGTTAATTCTCTCATGAAACCGAAATTATAGTAATGCAGCATTCGGTAATAATTCACAATAAAACAATACACTAATTCAAGCGAGCTAAATTAAATCACACCGAAACCAATACTTTGAGAAATAGTGATGTGATCACCGATGTTGACTAAACGTTATGAACAATACTCGATTTTCAGGCTCGAGTTGAGGAATCGATATTGTCAAGGTAACAGAAAAACAAGACTTGTATAAAATGATGTGGTGTTGCTAGGTATAAAATATATTTATTATTCATAAGTTAAAATCACTTAGTATCGGAAAGTGCATTTTTTTTGTTTATCTATTACCTACATATCATTACTTTGGTCTGTGTTTTGGTGTCGCGTGTCACGTGCGTAGCGTGTCATGTTAGTCAAAAGTCACGCTAGCAAAATTTACCTCACACAACGAGGAAAGAAACGAAGCCATTAGTTTGCCGAGTTTTGGTTTATTGGTTGATTTCTTCCAATGCCATTCATTATCTTTATCTATATATATAAAAATGAAACCCGTTTTCCTTGGTCACGGCCTCACGCGTGAATGGCTGGACCGATTTCACTAATTCTTTTTTTGTTGTATTTGTTATGAGAAGGTTCTTACGGAAAAAAATATTATGAAAATCTCTCAGAAATATTGAAAAACCCATACGTTTTCTAACTAAAACGAGCTTTATTGATATTGTATAATTAAAGTTTATATTGAATTGCAAGCACTCACTGTTGTTTAAGCAATGTAGGTATATAGCGTCCAAGAGTCAATTTGCATTTTTCAATTTATATTTTATTATTCTAATAAACATTTGCACTTTATTACCTCTGTACAAAGTTCAAATTCAATCATATCTATCAAAACAGTGTGCGTTCTATATTGATAATTTTTACTATAAATTGACAAGTTAGCATCAACAAACTACGGTTGCTAATAGTTACGCAATAGCATGAGAATAGAGGTTATAACAAAGAGTTCCTATAATTATTCTCAACACCTCTGGTCACGCCATCACGCGTGAACGACTGGACCGATTTCAATTTACTCTACGTTTATCCCAAAGTCTACCCGTGCGAAGCCGGGACGGGCCGCTAGAAGAAATATAAATGATTGTCAAAGTTATTACCTAAGTAATGAAATTAATATGTCAAGATTATAAAACATTTCCCACGCGTGAGTTTTATTACATTTATTTATCAAGAACGAGTCCCATTTCATGTTTTTCCATTCCAAGGGAATCCACAACGAAATAATTACAATAGCAACACTTTGTACAAGTTGACGTTTCAACTTTCAAGTTTATTCGTTTGTTTTGTTTTTTTTTTTCATTTCAATTATTTTAGTTTTATTAAGTATTGATATTTTCAGTTTCTCTCATAACTAAAAGTTTCTCATAGAATAAATACCATGAAAAAAAAAGGTGCCACTAAAACTGTAGTGACCAAAAAAGTTCGCCATTGCACAATATGCAAAAAATCTGGGTTTTCTTCAGCATACTCGTTTAACTCTCATTTGTTCGTTCATAAGGCTGTCCCAGCCCGACACAAATGCACTTATTGTCCAAGAGAGTACTATAGGTCTGATGAATATAGCAGGTATGTACTCCATTCACAATTCCATAGTCATAAATATCTAAGACTTGAACTTTGGTGTAAAGGATTGTAGAGGTATTCTTCACAAAAAAAAAAAAAATCCGAAAACAGTTCAAAATGACTACACGAACTATTTCATTACTTTACTGAGCTACTCCTAACTTTAGAAACCCGGAATACTTATAAAAACAATATTACCAATTTTTCCAGACATCTCTCTTCCCACATGAAAACACAAATGTTCTACTGTGACTACTGCGGGCGAGGCTTCGTTGACAAATGGAACCTGATCATGCACCTCCACATCCACGATGACCTCCCGAGGAACTCCGAGTCACGCTACCAATGTGCAGCTTGCGATGCCAACTACTGTGAAGAAAGACTACTCAAATACCATATTCATAAAGAACACTTAGACCTAAACGATTCGGAACCGATCTATGTAACAAAGAAAGTCAACGAAACATGGATAGAGAAGGTTAAAGGCACTACAAGCTATGTGAAGGTAACCAAACTCGGCCCTAACTCTCTTCTGATAAAGAAAATTGATATACAATCTATAAAAGACGTCAAAGGTACAAATGGTAAGAGTATGGTCCAGCAGTACAAAGCTTCAGTTTTTGCAATGAAAGATAATTACTACTCGAAAGTGATTTGCGATTATTGCGGTAAAGAAATGTTAAAGAAAAGTATTGTGACGCATATAAGGGAGTGTCACTTAAAACTAAGGAGGTTTCACTGTGACGTCTGTAACAGAACCTTTGCGAGACATTACCAGCTTTGCTTGCATAATTGTGGACAAGGCAGGAAACGTAGCATAAACATTGTAAAGCCAACTGTGGGCAAAGAAGTTAAGGTAGAAAATTCAATAGCCAAAAATGAACTTAAAACAAAGTTTGGGAAACGGAACAAATAATAATTCTCTAGGGTTTGATGCCAACGTCTTTATTTTCCTTATTAAAGACAACATAGGTATGGTTTGTTACTTAAATGTCAAAGTAAAGTGACAAAATCATGAGCTTATTGCAAAAATCACTAACTGTTTTGCTATGAAAACTAACATGGTTTTGACACATTTTTGGCTAAAACTAACACGGGGAATATTGTGAATCACATTTGGTGATCTTTTTCAAGGAATGATTACAAGTGTGTTGCCCTCTAAGTTGCATCCAGCCTGAAACTGGTTTTGCAGTTAATAACTGCTTGCAATAAGCTGACGAAATATTATGTTTTTGACCAATGACGGCTCTGGTTTTTGTTCAGTTTTAGATAGATGGTCTCTACCAGTCTCTACAACACATTTGACATATTTTATGTTGACTACCTGTTTGTACTACAGGGTTATAAGGAAAGGGTATGCTAAGCCGAAAAGGGCTCATAGTTTCATATGGCAAAAATAATTTTCATAGTACTCATCATTATTAACAACTTTACTATGGAACCAACCCGGAATTCGCGAGACAAAAAACAGCTGTTTTGTACATTTTGCCCAGTGTCATTGGCATTTTTCTATGGAACAGCTGATTTTTTTCGTAAATTCCAGGTTAGTAGCCTCATAGGAATAGTTGTTTATTATATAATGATGAGTACCATGAGCCTTTTTCTGCTAAGCACACCCTTTCCTCATAACCCGTAATATTCTTTCTGTGCTGTTGGATAAACCTAAATTATGCAATCTATTAATTTTGTTCGTCAAATTGAAAATTTTCATTCTTGTGCATGACAAATTATATTTACAACTATACATATGTAGTAAATAAGATGGTGCCTTAGTACTTATACTTCTGTTAATATGTCTCTGTTAAAAGGGTTTAATTTTAGTATTTAAGGTTTTGTCAGCAACTTTGTGTTGCAACTTTCTACTTTTTGTATTGAAAGTATGCTACTAAAGTTAGGAACCCTAAAAACTGTCTTCCATTTGACGCTGTTGAATATATTTATGTTTTATTATGTAGTTAAATAATGATTAGGTAAGCGATTAATACTATACTATTTTACTACTACACAGGGTTATAAAAAAAGGGTATGCCCAGGTATTTATCTATTAAACAGCTTATTTTTTTCCGAGTTTCAGGCTTGGTCCAATACATTTTTTCAAAATGATGAGTACTTTGAGCCTTTTTTGGCTTGGATTACTCTTTCTTTATAGCCCAGTAATATGAGAAAATGTTCAGTCTAAAGCTATAGCTTCATCTGAGGCCCTCCCTCAGCAGTTATTGACTAGATAATGTCTACAAATTGTGTACATGATGTGATGTGATGTGACTCAGATCAAGTAGAAAACAGATAAAGTGCTGCCTTAGATCCAGGTGGAGCCAAAAACTACCCTACTGCCCTAAAGCATCTGGATCTGCTGGATCGTACTGGATCTAAAGCAGCACTAATCTGCTTTCTACTTGATCTTATGTGAACGACGAAAAGTTATTTGAGGTTAGCACAAAAAGACTGACAACTTTGTGCCTTCCAATTTTATAAAACATGTATTTAGCTTAGATTAGGGGCCATTCATGAATTAGGCACGTCGAACGAATTTAATAATTTTTGACCCCACCCTCGCCTTTGTCACAACTGACTGGTCACATTTGTGAGAATCTCCTCTCCCGTCACATCATTTTTGCAATTTCACACTTGTACAATATATTTTTTTATGCTATTGAATGACGGGACGAGCAAATTGCTCGCCTGATTGCCCATAACAGGTCTGCATCACCCAAAATTTTGAATATTCAGAATTCAAAACCCTGCGCGGCACAGCACTGTGCTCGTCACCTGAGATATAAGATGTTTAATCTACTATTTGCCCTAAAATTTCACTGGAAACAATGCCCTTCCAACCAGAACACAGTAATGTCACATATTATATAATACTTTTAAATTAAAACAAAACTATTTTAATATCTCAGAACTTAGGGCCCCCCTCCCACCCCTTGTCACACATTGTCACATTTCGTCGACCCGCTCCCTCCCCCATTAGGTACGTGTAATGTAATTTGTGGATGACATTATCATATTTTGGGACACAAAAAGCGGGGGCAGAGAGGGAAATAATCGTCTCTCGAGGTGTTTCTACTTCGGGGTTGAATTACACATAAAATATAAGAGCTAAATGCCGAGTTTCATGCTTTCTGCCAAATGGAACCGAAACCCCAATTATTTTGAGCTATCGAGCCGTACTATACCTATTACCTACTTACCTATATATGTATTTTAAACCTGAGAAATTGAGTATTTCATTTTGAATAAGTACCTAGTAAGATCTATGTACGGATTTGTTTATTATACAAAAATGTTAAACTCGAAGAAACTAACCCCATTGTGGAGTGTAATAAAATATTATATTTTATATTTTCTTTTACTTCAATACCTCTCTATATGATAGTGAACAACTTAGACATTTTTAAATAAGCTTTTATTGTAGTCATCGGAATTACACAGGTATTCCAAATTTCAGCTCAATCGGACATCGGGAAGTGGGTCAAAACTGAGTTGCAAGATTTGAACCACAAATCTTACATATATAGTCTCTTATAATGTAGGCAAGGCACTATCACTATGCGAGTCGAATAGCGGGTGGCCCGTCCCAATTATACCGTAGGCCTTCATCATCATCATCAGCCTATCTAATGTTTGTCCACTGCTGGACATAGGCCTCTCTTAACGAACGCCACAAGGCACCATCTTCTGCCTCACGCATCCACTTGCTACCAGCCGCCTTACGCAGGTCGTCGCTCCACCTGGCCGCAGGACGCCCTACTCTACGTTTGCCGATCCGTGGTCTCCACTCTAGAACCCGTCGACCCCAACGGTTGTCGGTTCTCCTACAGATATGGCCAGCCCATTGCCACTTTAGCTTGCTAATCCTCTGAGCTATGTCGGATACTTTAGTTCTTTGTCGGATAATCTCATTCCTGATTTTATCTTTCAAAGAAACCCCGAGCATAGCTCGCTCCATAGCTCGCTGAGTGACTTTAAATCGATGGACCAGCCTCACTGTTAGTGTCCATGTTTCGGCTCCGTAAGTTAGTACAGGTAGGACGCACTGATCGAAGATTTTTGTCTTCAGGCACTGCGGAATGGACGACGAGAAGACATGACGAAGTTTCCCAAATGCTGCCCAGCCCAGTCGGATTCTCCTATCAACCTCCTTCTCGAAGTTTGTCCCGCCAAATTGCAGAATATGTCCTAGATAGGCATATTCTTGGACAACTTCGAGAGGTATATGGTTAACATAGACAGGCCCCGGGGAAACATGTGTGTTAAACATGATCTTGGTTTTATCAAGATTCATCCCGAGACCTACTTGTCGAGAAGCATCAGCTAGGTTGGTCAGCATTCCTTGCAAGTCTTGCAGCGATTCCGCCATGACGACGATATCGTCGGCAAATCGCAGGTGAGAGAGGTAGGTACTCGCCATTGACATTTATGCCTTTCTCTTTCCAGTCCAGCGTCTTAAACACATCCTCCAGAGCATTAGTGAACAGTTTCGGGGATATAACATCCCCCTGTCTCACTCCCCTGCGTAATGGGATATGCTTAGTCTGCTGGTCCTGTACTTGAACGGCCATTGTCGCGTCGTTATATAGACCTCTTAACACTTCGATATAATATCGCCAGTCGACTTGGCAGCGCTGCAAAGACTCCAGACTGAACAGCCCACGCTGCCCACGTCTCAACAGGGTCAAACGCTTTCTCGTAGGTAGTTAGTCCACAAATGCTAGACACAGAGGCCGATTATACCTACTCTTCTGTCTTCTGTATAATCTGCCTAACAATGTGAATGTGGTCTACGGTGCCAAACCCTGCTCGAAACCCGGCCTGCTCCAGGGGCTGAAACTCGTCAAGTCTTCTCGCGAGATGATTTGTGATTACTCTCGAGAACAGTTTATAGAGATGGCTCGAGAGCGAGATTGGACGGTAGTTCTTAAGAAGAGTTTTGTCTCCCTTCTTGTAAAATAGAACTACAACGCTCTTGTGCCATGCCTTTGGAGTTCTCCCTGTATCTATGACGACATTGAATATCTTCTGAAGCTCTCGAAGTACTGGTGCACCACCTGCCTTCAAGAGCTCCGAAGTGATTCCGTCTTCTCCAGGGGCTTTTCCATTTTTCAACTGTTTGAGAGCAATCTCGATCTCGCTTAGGCTGACTTCTGGCAGGTCTTCTGTGAAGTGGCGCGTGTTAACAAGTATGGTCTTTATCGTCATACTTATAATTAGAGTCTTGCTTAAATTTAGTAGGTAAGTTTTACACTAAGACACTGTTATGCGTCTTTTAAGCCAGAGGCCCCGGGTTCGATTCCCGGCCGAGCAGATGTTTGAATGATGAATTTAAATATCTGTTTTGGGTCTGGGTGTTAGTTGTCCTTGTCTTTGAGTGTTCAATGGCATCCCCGATTCAGGGTATCCTAGTGGGGAGCTATGTTATTATTCTTATTTGTTATTGGGAGTAGAAGGTGTCAACTATTGGATATTGGTGAAAGAAAATTACAGAACAAAGAAGTACAAACAGTGTAGACTGCTCAGAAATTGGCTAAAAACAGTAATAAAGTAAAATAATAAGATCTGATGTAGGTTCAGTTGTACACGGGAATAATAAAGAAACCGGAAGTATAGATGAAGAAAATAACCATGTGTCTGGTATCGACCAATTAATTAATGCCTGTTTTTAAATTCATGCTAGTTATAAGTAGTTTTTCTTTGGACAAAGTGGTAAAATCGTCCAAAAACTTCAACTGATTGAACAGATACCTAGTAGGTACCTACTACAAAATTACAAATCTACGGGAAGAAAAAAATGCCCCTGATACGCCCAGGTGAACTATGTAGGTGGACCACGGGTAGGGAGCGGATTTTTATAATTATTAACTGGTTTGCTTCGATTTAAAACTACGAGTACATAGTACTCAAAATACCTATTAATTTGTGAAAAAACATCATGTGTTTTTTAAAGAAATTAGTTATAGCGCCATCTACGGACGAGTGCCGAACTAATGTAACAATGCCTTTCCAGCAGTAGTTAAGGCGCTGACTTACGCGCGCCGTAATGTCGCTCGCACATTACGGCGCGCGGCGTTTTTTCAACATTTTGATGAGTATAAAGTAAGTTTCCATACCAAAATTGAGTTTTTGCGATTTACTCATTTTTATCTATGAAAACTCATAACATATTTTTGATGAATCTTTGTAACTAATATTTTTCTCAGCAAATTAACAGCTTGCAATAATGCAATTTTCCAAAACTATACAGGGTTATACAAGGGCGTCGCCAGCTTATGACTAAGGGGGGGGGGCAATGGGACAATATTATGGAGGATAAAAAAAATAAACGCCGAGAGCATAAAGCGTTACACTTTGGAAGTCTTTGCCTCGATGACGATTGTAATAAGAACACGGTTCTAATATCAATGTATAAAACTTCACAAGCCCTCGACAGCACAATAGAGTCGGGACAATTTAGACATTGGAGGGTACAGTAATTTCCACCCAGCTGAAAATTGGTAGGATTGTTTGAAACACCATCATAAATGAAATCTAAAAAGTCACCATCGATCCGATACGTGCAAAAAATCTTACTCCGGGTAGAAGGTCACCAAAATGTGTTTTTCGCGATTTTCTCAAAAACAATTCAAGCTACTAGGAAACTGTTCAAGACAAGTATGTTCTCTATAACATTCCCTACAGTATTGCTTTTAAATGCATGTTGGTAGGACTCATGGTTTTGAGATATGTTGATATTCATTTCAGACCAGGCCAAAAAGATGACAATTTCTCATAACGAAGCCTCGGTTAGCAGTAGATCATATCACAAGTTTGTAAATGAGTTTTCCTCAAGTTTTCAACATCGCTAAATCCGACAATCTCAAGAAACACTTTGAAAAATGACTCTTTGTGGCTCAAATCGGATAAATGATGATGATGGCTGACGAAAAATTTTACCTCTCGTATCTCGGAAACGGTAGAAGGATATAGAGGGGTACACTCGACTTTTGAAATGTAGATCAAATTTTTGGGGAAATGATAAAAAAATATAGTCGCCATCGCCATACAAAAAAGTTTGACAGTCATACAAATAAAAAAAAAAGGAAATGCTCACAGCTATGGAACCGCTGTAGATGGATGGAATGTACTTGAAGAAATATTATTGAGGTTCATAACGACAATCGAGATTCAGAAACAAAAATCCAAGATGGCGTATTTCATGTTTTCGTCAAATTCCAGTGGATCTTCCAGTGATCCTATGAGGGTGATATTTTGGATCTGGATCTACATATTATTACACTGTATAATGGTCTTGCGTTTTGGCAAATCTGATGATCGTGATGAAAATGGCGGCGATTTTTAAAACGGATGTCTAAATCTTAATGTTATTCTGAATATTTCAATATTTTCTACAATTTACATTAAACCTTGTGAATTTATTAACGTTTTGTCATGCGATGCGGAATTTATTAATAGGTAAGGAAGTGAATTGCTCGCACTTTGGTCGCTTTGCGGCTAGCTACATTTGATCTCTAGGGGGGGGCAACTGCCCCCCCCCCTGCCCCCCCTTGGTGACGCCCTTGGGGTTATACGGAAATTTGATACTGAGCCGAAAAGGGCCCATAGGTAATAATTATTTAGCGATTTTCGGGTTGGTCCCGTTGTAAAAATTGTTCTTTTTTGAGTACTTAATATGAGTCCTTTTCGGCTTAGCATACCCTTTCCTTATAATCCTGTATTCAGTGATTTAATAACTTCAAAAAGAAGTTAAAATATACGAGCGAGATAGCGGTGAACGAGTCTTGCCCTTAAGCAACAACCACCATTAGTGTTTAAATATTTTACTAGATGGCGCTAATGCAATGTTAGGCGAATACATTAGGTGTTTCAGAACTCCGATAGGTGGAACTACGCGCGCGACCATAATTTGTGAAAAATGCAATTTAAATATATTGCAATTAGACACAATCATTCTTAATTAGCCAATAACCTGTCGCAAAATTTCCGGCATCATTTACAACTTTTGTTTTATGACTTTAAGCAAAATTTATACGAAGTAGGTAGGTAGTCCTTAAACTTTTGAAACATTTGAAATACCCGCCTCGCCTGCGTTTTTTTTTTTATTGGATTGAGGACCAGCCCCAGCCAATAAGAAATTAGAAATATGAATTTATAATAGTGCATCGGCGTCATCAGTGGGAGCAAGACGTGCGCTTGGCGTTTGACAGTTTCATCAAAGTTTCAATACTTTTCAGCAACTAAACGTAAACTTTGTTCCGTACGACATGCGAAGCAGAGAACAAACTCGAACGTTCCTAACTATTTCAGAGTTAGGTTCGGAAGTTTGAAACGACAGATTCATTGGACTTTTTGTTTACACAGCAACTCGGGATGTGTTGAGGAATTACAAACTTTTTTGCTTTGAAATGCAATAATTTGCCCCGACGCCGACGACGCAAAAAGACGTGTTTTAAGTTTGATCTTTATGTGTGTCTGTGACACCGTAACAGCCGTAGCTTTGAAACGGGTGAACCGATTTGGATGCGGTTTTTTTTGTTTGAAAGGAGACTTGATTGTGAGTTTTCTTAGCTTTGTCTCAAGAAAATCGGTTTAGCCGTTTGAACATTACCCTGTCCAGGGTACAGGAGGGCATAAATAATTATTTTATACTACTAGCTGCACCCGGCCGTTTCACCTGCTGTTTTTTTTTACTCTTTAAACCTTTCCCTGCATTCGAATGCAAACAAAACAAAAGAATAAATATTCGGTCCAACCGTTATTTGGTCAGACAAACCAACAGCGATTCATTTTTATGTTTACGACTAGCTGCATCCGGCGGTTTCACACGCTGTTTTTTTTTTACTTTTAAACCTTCCCTGAACTTCCATATTCTTGAGTTTTAGCCAAACAAACGAACAGTGATTAATTTTTATATATAAGAGAAGAAGAGGATTAATTAGATATAACATAGGTAGTATAGGTACGGGGTGCTAGGTCGGGTAACCTCCTCGTGGTGCACCCTGGGCAACAGCGTGCGGTAATACTGCAGCTTTTATGCAGTATTACCGCACGCTGGCAAATAACCCGACACGGTGGGCCCGTCCGCGTGTCCCTCTGACTAGCAGAGGGCACAGCGTGATGGCTTGGACGGTGGCATTGCTGCCACCAGGGGGGTTTTCCTTGTGCTCCTCGCCGCATATGGGTTGCGGTCGGGAGTGCAAGGAAAGGAAGAGGGTGGACGCTGAAAGCGTGTGCCGCATGGGGCCAACCAGCGGCATACGCTTTCGGCCTACATAGGCCGGGATCTCTCGTTGCCGAGCGTGGTGAAAGCCGTGCTCGGCGGCGAGAGATCGTGGCAGGCCGGGGTCTCCTTCTGCGAAGAGGTGATGACGCAGAAGGAGGCCGCGGAGCGGGTCAGAGAGGACGACGCCCGATCTGACCCGCTCCGGCGCAGACGAGGGAGCGAGGAGGCGGTTCGCCCGTATCCTCGCTCCTCTGCAGTGGGGTTGCCGGGAGAGTCGGGGGACTCTCCCGGCCTGCACGACCTCACACTGTCTGACTGTCTGGGGGGTGATCCTGGGGAACAGGGTCACCCCTCCATATACGCGGGGGGCCCTAATCGGGCCCATCGCCGGGGCGAGGTGGCGATTGCTAACGCGACCCCACCTTGCCCCATCTCAGGCGGATGCCGAACACCCCAGTGGTTTTAGTGGGTATGCCGCCGCAGGGCGGAGACTCCCACATAACCACCCTGCCTCCCCCGGGGCGGGCGTGGTATCCATAAAAGATTTCCACTGGGTAAACAAAAAAAAAAAAAGGTAGTATAGGTACCAATCGTCCTCTTTGCCGTAATTCGGTCGGTCATAAATTAAACCTATTCCAATATTTATTAATTGTTTTGAGCAAAAAGTCGAACTATTACAAATCATCTAACCAAAGTTTTAGGAATAATTATATGAAAGCAAATGTGGGGAGAGCTTTTTAATTAAAGAAAAATAACCTTCTACGGGGTTTAAAGAAAAGAGTATGCTTAGCCGAAAAAGGTTTATATACTATACTATATAGGTTTATATACTGTATATACTTTAGGTTACTCATCATTATGAACAACTTTTAGTGAGGACAAAACCGGGAATCGTGAAAAAAATCACCCATCTCATACATTTTGTAGTGTCATTGAAATTTTTCTATGAAACAGCTGATGGTTCGCTCAGCCTACTTTTGCCTTATAACCCTGAATAAGGTCCATAAAAAATGCTAACAATAGAAATAAAACACCAATTTCCACATAAGTATACGAAAAGTTTATTGTTATAAAATTTAATGCATTAACGCTACCTAATTGTAGCCTGCATAGAGGCTCTAACACATTCATACGTTTAACACGAGGCAAAAAATAGGTGAGATGACAATAATTTTGTTACAATTTAGTATTACTTATACTAAATTGTAATACATAAGTTGAAAAAATAGTGAACCCAATCCTTCGATCTGCGGAAACGGTACTATTCTTTCGACAACACCGATATTGATCACTTATTATAAAACGAAAATATACAAAGAATTTTTTGAAAACACTAACCTTAAACACACGACATATAAAACAAAATACACAATTTGTTTAACATAATCATTATCCTTTAACATAATATAAATTTTAATATAAACAACAAAAAGTACCTACGTAGGTTAGTTCGTAAAAAGTGCAATTTTGTTTGAAATACATGATTAAAATTGTTTGCTACCGAACATGGCTATTGCCTAATACAGTTATAATATGTATATATTACTCATGACTATTACATGCGTTTATTATTTAATAATATAAAAATTAATTAAAAATTAAAAAGGTAGTACCTACTTAATAATTATGAGTAATATATATATATTATATGTGTAGGTAATATATTTAGCCGGTGACATGTTAGAATGTTCAAGCAAATATCGGAATGTTTGAATGTTGTTACATGCATTTGTAAAAATAATTATTAAAAAAGTAGTAGATACACGCATAAACTAATTTTATAGTAAATAGCTGTTAAATGTATGTTTCTTAAGACTTTACTTTTAATTGATTAAAAAAAACTGACTTTAAAATAGATATAAATCAAAACCCAAGTTAAAAGCACGCATGGAATGTCATAGTTACAGTAATAATTGTGTTTAATAAACGTGTTATCGAAATATCTATTTACTAATTGCTGTAATTGTAATGTTACGTGATTTATATATTCTTAAATATAGCTGATGCTTAGGTACAAAAAAGACATATATATTATATTCGTGACCAAAATTAGGTTCTTAAATTACACACAAGTGCTACACGAAGATCACTAACTATAGAAAAAAATACTTACTTCATTATTAATAAATGCAAGTATAGAAGTAAAAAGTATCTACGCTATTACCTAAATTAGGGTTCGAAAAAACTATGATTACAGAAAAGCTATGGCGCAAAAATTTATAATATGTAAGTAGATGTAATAAATTTGAAAATTTAATTAATGCAGCTGTGGTATATGTGGTTGTGTTGACTTCAAAAAAGAATTTCGTATTGACTAATAGTATAAATATAAATAAATATAATATATATAAATCATGATATTAAGATACAAGATAACGTAGAGTAAATAAAGTTTTTTGCTAAGACGATATTGATTAACAGAGCAACTACTGGTATAGGGAAATCTAGGGGTACACTGCAAAGGCCTTTTAAAACCGCTAACTGCCCGACCTTGGTTTCGCTTTGACATCGTTAGCGAGTTGACAGACCCTTTAAGAGAATAATCTTCCCTTTAGCAGGCTGATTCAGCTATCCGAACATAGAATGTATTCGACGATTAACTTCGAAAAGTCTACCTTCGGAAAGAATATGTCAAATCTTTCCGAGATTTGACATTATTCGAATTCTTTTCGAAGCCAGCCTGCTGGTTGTAACAAGAGGGCAAGTTAACCAGACACTAGATAAATTATAAATAGATATAGTTATAGCCAAGACACAGACACGAATACACTTAACATTGAGATAAAAAGAAGCTAACATCTAAGTCATTCTAAGTCATCTAATACATATCTGCTCTAAGATTAACTGACCGATGTTACGGTGTCGGCAGATCGTAAAGGCGCTGATAAAACCGCGTTCGTTTATAGTGAGCATTGTAACAAATATTACAACGCGTTGTTAAAAAGAATTTGTCGAAAAATTCAAGAATTCTTCGAACTTTTTTATCCTTTAAATGCATAAATACATCATAACCTGACGACGACTTTTTTTGCCGTTAGAGAATTATTCATAAACATTTCTGACGATGTTTTAAAACAGATCCAATTTAACAAAGTACGTTAAGCTCAAATTAAATGTTTGTTAAGCATTTGAATAGTAAGGACGACTACCAAATTTTTTTTTTTTTTTTTTCATGTAATTGAGTGACGAGACGAGTAAATCGCACGCCTGATGTTAACGTCACGTTTGCCCATAACAGGTCTGCGCTACCCAGAATTTTGAACTCAAAGAATTCAAGACCCTGCGCGGCACAGCACTGCGCTCGTCACCCTGAGATATAAGTTGTTTAATCTCCCATTTGCCCTGTAATTTCACTGGAAACAATGCCCTTCCAACCGGAACACAGTAATGTTTGCACATTACTGCTTGGCGGTGGAATAACTGGCAAAGGTGTGGTACTTCCACAGGCGGACTCTGCAAAAGAGCCCTACCACTACACATAAGGTTTCCAGGATTTAAAAGGTTTCCAGAAAATTGCGTGCATGAAGTGGTTTAAAATGCCGTCGATTTTACACTGCCCGGTGGTTATAGAATTTTGGTTATTATATCAAGTGAGCTGAGGTCCATTACAAATATGCTGGTCATGGTTTTACTAGTTTATTTTTATAAACTCAATGCCGATTCAAAATTTGTAATGAAACCTTGTTTTGTTGCTTGCCAAATTGTTATTGATGTTTATTTTTGTTTAGAATAATTTGAGTCGAATGGCACGTACGTCAGGTTACAAAGTGAGACGACGCGAGTTTATGAGCGCCTTGTACGCGGACTGTTTATTTAATTCTAATGATTACAACTAGACAATGCACTTGCACATGAACCGGTGTGTATTGCCTCCAGACACCTACTACGCGTGTGAAGCACGATTATACCTATTATGCTGATACATATACATCCATACATCTAGTTAATATGTATTAGAATCGAATTATAATGAGTTTACATCGAATTAAATTAATTAGTTATAAATATTTCACTTATTTAATTTACATTCAGTTATACCGCACATCGAAACACGAACTACAGTTTATTATAATATTAAATATAATTTATATAGATGTGTGGTTAATAATTATTATAGTAAGTATCCTAAAATAATTTTAATAATATTCTTCAAAAGCTTATAATATTCGCCAAATAAATAAATAATCCGAAAAACGTTTTGTGTTTTGCTATTTAGTAGATTATAAATTCGATATAAATATGAATTTAACTAATGTTCAATACGTATAGTTCGTAAGCAATATATTACCACAGCCTTCCCAAATTTAACACGCTGTAGGTGTTTTAAAAATTATATTTTTCTATATTAATAACAAATTTTAAAGATAAAGCGGTTAAAACCTTAGAATATGAAAACAAAACAATTTTACATATATGTATAAGAAACATAATATTGTGATGCGCTAAATTTAAAAATTATACAATTCCTTTTGTATTTCTTACGACAAAATGTATATTCGTTGTGCTTAAAACGAATGTATGGGATATATATTATAATTAATATGGGATATATAATTAATTATAATATATATGTGATTAATATTTATGACACTACTGTTATTATGGGATACATCCAGAATATACACTCAAATATTATAGACATGTTTATAAATTGTATATGTATAAGCGATTATAATTATTTACTTAGGTACGTCTTGTACTAACAGATATCGTATGATTTTGGTAATTATATTTTAACGTATTACTAAACAACGACCATATTAATAGAAGTTTAAAGTAGTTTAAATATTTTATGCATGCATATTTTGCACGCATATTATGCATGTTTTGTGCATGCATATGCGACCAACGACCATTGATTGTTTTAGACCCCCATACCGGCCTACAGATACCTGGTAAGAATAAGATACTAAGTTATAAAGCTAACTAATAGGTGAATGAAATGCACAATGTTTACTGTACATTGTCAATTACCTACTGTTATAAACTATTCTGCCTTCAAAAATAAACAGATCAAGTAAAATAAAATAAAAATAAGAGATTGATTGGTTTTACACGACATGCATACGCTCATAAGAAGCATACGCTCAAGTTAAAAAACAAATAAAAGCTTAATTTATTAAAATAAACATAAGAAATTGTCAGTGTGTAACTCAGTAAAGTACTACAGGATAACCACAATAGGTATAGGGTCGAGGACTATCAGTCAAGACATTAGCACAAATCGTTTCCATGAAACGCTCCGCCTACCAATGACACGCCATTAAATTAGCCATGACCAATCAGCAGTATTCCATCTCCGCCTAGCTCAGCTAGTTGCTACCTCTAGTCTGAATAGTTTGTACTACAAACCAAGGGTCAAGGGTATCTATGACTAAGGCTCAATTGGCAAACGTTATCTTTAAGGCAGGTGATATGGCCTCTGTAAAGAATATTAGAACATCTTACAACCCTCATAGGCCTCTTGCCTTACTCTGCTAGACCCATTAATTTAATGTTTTTTATACACCTGATGTTAACGACGTCTATGGTGTCTATGGAGAATCAAGTCGTTGCTAAAACCATGGAGCGTGGCTTAAATATCCAATAGGTATTCGTAGCCTAAGATGAGCCAGTGTTTTTGTTGACCGGGCGAAGCGAGTCAAGGAGAAAAATTTGTGCTTGTATCTTAATGTACATATATGCATGATCAAGATGTATGTACCTATGTCTGTAAATGTATTCGGCCGAGGATAACTTTGTAGGTACGGTTGTTCCGATCTGTATAAAAGTTGAGAAGTAGTCATTTCCGATACAAATTTAATATTAGACGAGTTTTAATAAAAACCACGGAACAGCAAAAATTTTCCATAAGTAGCTCTCAAAAATTTAGTTTTATATAAAGTTATATTGAAGTTTATTTTATTGTTCATTGTCGATTTTTCTAGCCTATATAGAATTTGCTATAGAATTTCAACTAGAGTAATAATCAGGGACTACCTACGCCATTATACACATTCCAGAAAACACGAGCTTTACCAGCTATACCAATTAACTCTATCATTACTCGTATTATACCAAAAGAATAATAATTAGTATCTACTAGTCAAAATGGCAGTTCTGAATACTATTGGAAGCATGTAACTAGAGGTATTATTATTGCAAATCTTGTATGTGTTGAGAAATGCATCAAAGTCGATGGTCTACGGAGCTGTGTATATTTAGGTATTTATCCAACTAGTGTGCGTTAACTACATTTATCTTTATGTACTCGTTAGTCGTCTGTTAGTAAGAAAACATCACAAATAACGTCACTGGTACCAAATAAAAATAAATATCTACATCTCTTCAATAGGTTTCCTAATTATGCTCAAGCAGCGAAATTCACGTTTTATTGATTTTTGAATAGTAATTTTGTATTAATTTGAATGATTTTGAAAATGACCCGTGTCGTTCGAAGCATATCAAAATACAAGTAAGGTAACCACAGATCATAAAACCAGTAGGTGGATCGTATGAATCGCTCTCTCATGAAAACAGTACGCTTAATAGTCCCATACATTGTCAATTGGATTGCCTAAGTATGAATTAGAATTAGGACATGTGCTATGAAAGCACGGTTGATATTAATTACTTTTGACCTGTCCAATAAGCGCGATTTATTAATCGTCCCGCGCTCGATGCGGTAACTTAATTTAGAAGATCTCTTCTGCACAATCTACTGGTTTTATCATCTTTGGTATAAACAGACTGCAGTACGTACTGCCAAATCCAAAATCAGTGAGTAACGACTTCAGTCTAACGAGTTTAGTCTAACGAGTGTAGTCTAACTTTAATCTAACGACTATCCTCTTATGACCTTCGTCCAACGACTTTAGTCTATTCGTCTAACACCAACAATATTGTAGGTACTTATTTTCTTCACTATTTATGTCACAATACCGCAGGCTAACTAAAGTCCTATATGTTTATGAAGTTGTTTACACATACACAAATAGCTTTCAATAGGTTTCAATAGGCTTAACTTAGAACAAAACCACCCCTGTACGTAGTTTTATCCAAAAGACACCCGTCGTATCTTTAATGTAACCTTAAAATGTAACTTTCCTTACTTTAACTAACTTGGAAACTGCGAAACCCAAAACATGATCTTGAGATCAACCCATAATATTAATATTTGGTAAGCAAGTTGGATCGAAGTTATTAAAAGATGAGGTTACACGGATACGGGAAATATAGTGTAAACGTTTCTTAAATCTAATTTCACTTGTGCAGTAAATAAAGTTACAAACTAAACTTAAACTACAAAGATACAATCTCTGCACATGTGTTCCGGAATGAGAGAAGACAAACGTTAATTATACAAAAAAGTGTAAAAAAAACTTAATCTATAAGCATTGAATATAAACATATCCTTACGCATTTGATGGACGATGCGCTTGAGTCACTTGGATTACAAACTAGCTATTCTAAGAACGGTGGTTTAAATTTTGATTCAAAACTAATAATGCAATAATTTAGTCAGATTCATACCTTATAGTAATATCATAGACAAGGACGAAAAATAAAAAGATGACACCACTGTAGCAATATCCCGCTTCCATTTTATTATAACAAACGTGATAGTCCCGTGTATTTATAACAAAAGTTGTCAAAACCACCTCAATTTCATTCCCAAAAGCCAGGGGCCGCAGTTTTGGTTCATCAGTTTATTTATAGTCCATGTCGTAAGCGACTTATTCGCATCGTCGATAAAATATTAGGTAACGCTACGCACTTCCCTGCCCAAAGCACGTGCAATACTTCCAGCATTAGCGATTTTGGAAATAGAGTTTCCGACACACAAGCAAATCGCCGATGTTAAAAGTAGCAAGTCTGCTTGGACCCTGGCCTGCGCAGACGAGGTATTTGTCGCACGTATCCAACCGGTGGTCAATACTAGAAAAACTATCTATGATAAGATCTAAAACATCAGTTTGATCTCAGTGTATTACCAATGGCAATAGCATGGTATAATCATGATAGTCGCAAGAAAGTTTCTCGCCTACGTAGGTCATTACAATTTTTATTAAATAAGGGTGTGCTCGGCGTCGGTGGGATTATCTGCCGACCATCCCGCAAACTAATAAATTAAATTGTCACGCGGTATGCAGCGCGGGCGGGACGCGCGTGCTCACGACGCACGCACTGACACGCACGTACAAACTTAGGTTTCTATACACAGCGGAACCATATACCAGCCCCAATTTACGAAGTGAGACGTTACTAATGCCTTTAATTCACATGTTCAATAAGCTAACCAATGCCATCGATCGAATTGGACATCGGTAGGCATAACTTTCATGAAAATTACGTAAATTGGCAAGCTATATGCCACGGCCATTATGGAATCCTAATCACATCCGCCCGCGCCACCCGCAAATGGCACAATGCATGCACGGCGCTTTGCGTCCGCACAAAACTAAAGTATCTCTACACAAGAAGCTTAAAAAAATTACAAAATAAACAACGGCAAATATACGAACTCTCAATACAACAAAGAACAGAGGCCGGTGCCGAAACATCTATAGGAGATTTTTTTAAACGCTTTTTATAAAAATTAATACGAATTAAAGCATTAGCGTAATGTTGACTCGGCTACGAGCGAGCGTAGCGACATCTTTGGCTTGCAAGCTCTCACAACCCCACAGCCGCGCGTCCTTTTAACTTAATTAGGGCCAACCACAATATTAGCATTGCAATTTCCATACTAAAATTCAACTGATGTTAAAACATGGAACTCTTATTAGGGTTCCGTTGGAAACTGTTGAAACCGGTATAGTTCGCCATGTCTGGGTTTCCGTGACAGTAATTAAAGAAACGAAGTCATCAAAGAAACGAAAATCACTTTGAAAATATCACTGTTTACTGAGGTCTAATAGTTTATGAAGTCATCATAATCATCCACAGCCTTCACTCTTAGGTTTTACAAAACGTAGAAGACCAATATCGCTAAACAAACAAACTGTTAAGAAAGAGCTCACTTTTAACACACACTTAGAACCCAGCTTTCAATAATGATCCTTATTAATTAGCTACGGAACGGAACCCTAACATGAGCGAGTCACGACACTTTAGATATTTTCACTCTTACTTTGTGTTTCTCTCGCTCTATCTAAGGTGCAAAGAGCGAGTTCAAGGTAAAGAGGAAGTTCAAGGTAAAAGTGAAGAAAAATTGCATGAAAAGTTGTGGTAAACCCTCTGAAAACATTTATAGACCCTAAAGTCCCGCTGTAGGATCAATGTTATGTAACCGTTTTCATACAAAGTTTGTACCTGTTTGTTACGGTAACTCGAGTACCATCCTTTCCAAGCCTTTGAAGTCTTCGTAATTAAATACAGTGAACTTTCACTCCCTCACTCAGCTGTGGAGAGAGCAGGACAGTGGTAAAGTAGGCTTGAAATATTAATACATAGAGGTGGTCCGCTTCCAGGTACTAAATTTGTATGAAATTACAAAAGTACAGCTGGCCCTTAAAGCCTCTTCAGACTTCATTATAATATCGTACGATAGTTTCATAATTTTTAATGCACTGCCGTTTTTCTCCCGAGTAATACTTAGCACAATGAGTTTTTTTTTTAATGTAATTGAGTGACGAGACGAGCAAATCGCTCGCCTGATGTTAAACGTCACGTTTGCCCATAACAGGTCTACGTCACCCAGAATTTTGAACTCGCAGAATTCAAAATCCTGCGCGGCACAGAACTGCGCTCGTCACCCTGAGACATAAGTTGTTTCATCTCCCAATTGCCCTGTAATTTCACTGGAAACAATGCCCTTCCAACCGGAACACAGTAATGTTTGCACATTACTGCTTGGCGGTGGAATAACTGGCAAAGGTGTGGTACTTCCCCAGGCGGGCTCTGCAAAAGAGCCCTACCACTACTAAAAGTGTGGCTTAGTATGAACGAGTCCGTACAAAATGTGCAAGCGATGTCGTGGTTTGAACCTATAACTGGGACAAGAAAAACAGCAGTAGCTGTAAAATTATAAACCACGTGATATTAAGGGTTAATCGGAACGGTGGTACCAAACCAAGAGAGTCATTGTAATCACCCATATCAGGTTCTACTATGCAAAAATCCTGAAATCGCAGAAACATGTTCGACAGTTTCTTAGAGAGAGATTGCCACTCGTCCATTTTTGCGATTTGTGAGTTAGTTTGTTTCTTAGTAGAAACTTTTTTAGTGGCCAGTACAATCACTGTTTTGGATTAATAGTTTTCCGACTAACCTTTTAAGCAACGTTTTCACTTACAAACATTAGCTTTGTGCTCTCCGAATGTTCTATCAGATGTTCAATTCACACATTTATTACGTGTGAACGAGAGAACGGTCAACTGCCTTGGTCTAATGTTTTCGAAAAGTGTTTCAGAACTGATGCAGTAAGATGTATTAATATCTAAACTAATTTCAAATTCTAAATTTGAAAAACGTTTTTTCAACAAGAAACCATTACCTACTATAACCACACAATTGGTAAAATACAAACTATAGGTATACCATGACAGTAATTGGCCAAATTGAGAAAAAACTCCACTAATGAAAAATGAATTAAAAATTGAAAATTGAATAAAAGACCACTCTTTCTTAACTAGCCGAAATCGGTAATCGAAAATAGTTTCCGCGTTTTTAATTAAAAGTTATAGTCAAGACTTTGTAGAAAAGAGTTTCACTAAGTTGAGCCTTTTTATGGAGACCATGGATAAAAGAATAAGTTTTACTAATAAAGTAGATAATGGATTCTTTCAAACTTTTTGATGACTTTATTAAATTGAAGACCAGTCTATTTCAACTTTGAAGGTGAATGCACAATGCCAAGTTAGAAGAAAAGATCGGGATTCTGAACTCGAGAGATAAATGTGCATATTGAAAGGGTTCTTTTCGAAAAAATTAAAATCAGACAGCCGCCACCGCATTCAAAACCCAAGCGGCAAATTTCCAATTCAAAGATCGACAATCACGTTTCTCATCCTGAATATAGACGACGAACGATGAAAACGTTTTAAAATTTGAATCGAAACTTTCCGATTGATTCAGAATACGATCTTACTGAGCACTAAGTGAAAACGGAGCTAGAATGAAGTGTGGAGACGGTAACATAGGTTTACAATTAGGACGCGCGTATTTCGCACCGCTTACTTCTTCTTGCGGTTGCGAACGCGGGGAGGAGGCCGGAACTCGGGCTACGCGTGCCTCTTGGCATGCAGTGCGAGGTGGTCGGAGCGCGAGAAGCAGCGGTCACAGTGGCGGCAGCGGAAGGGCTTCGCGCCGGTGTGCTTGCGGTAATGCCGAGTGAGCTCATCTGAGCGCGCGAAACGCCACTCGCATCCTTCCCACGAGCACTTGTACGGCTTTTCGCCTGAAACAACATGATACCCTCAAATCGAATTTCGGTTCCCGCACCGCTGGCATACGTCGAAGCGGAGCTGGTGTAAGATTACTTTAAATAAAAGCCGAATGACCTCACGTGTCATTTTGTCTAAAAGTCTGACATCTCATTTCCACCCTGCTTAGCTGAACATTGCTAAATACTGGCCGGGCGGATCACACTGCAACGGTAACCAAAATGTGATCCGGTAGCCTGGCTTGACAGCTTGTAAGCTTAAACTTGCTGGGAAGACAACGTCGTGACAAACTCATGTAACCGTGGTATGACACTTGCTAGCTACTAATTGAAAATCTGGCGTCGAGCACGTGGCACGGTGTATTCGGTCACCCTCCCATTCTAGGGAAGGTATTTACCATTGTCGACCACATCGCAACTTAAAACCACACAAGACTTGCCTAGGCTAGACTAGTCATACGCTCTTGTGACCTTGTGAGTAACTAACAGAACATTTATTTATATTAATAGTTACCCGTATGAGTTCTTTTATGAGCCTTCAGGTGCGAGCTCTTGGTGTAGACCTTGTCGCAGGCGGGGAACTCGCAGCGGTGCACGCGGCGACGCGGGTCGGATGCTGGCAGCGGATGGAGCCGCGGCGGCAGGCGCCGCACAGGAGCCGGCATCGGGATCAATAGCTCGTCTGCAAAGATCATTTTCATCTTATGTTTGTTTGTCGGCTAAAAATGGCTCTACCAAATTTTAAATAAAACTTTTCAAGCTTTACATGCTTTGTAATAATGCGGAAAGGTTTTGAAATGTGAAGTCCAAGTACCGAGAATGCATAAACCATGAAGAGGTTTTCCCCTTTGCGATCCTTGTTCACTTTACTTCTTTTATTTATTAATAAGCTTATGTGTTTGACCGCCATAGAAGAAGATAGGGTCTAAATGATCTATGCTAGCGACATAGTACAAATGTTTTTAAATATTTTTTTAAATGCCATCGACATATAGGTTTCTTAGATCTTTGAAATAAAAGCGACCGTAAAAAAAATCTGATGACTCACATGCCTGGTACATATTTTATTAAATTGGTTACACGTTACTTTAATAGAATAAAATAAAATGGTATTCACTTATTAATCAAACTGGCCATCATTAGTAATTAACTGCAACATTTCGGAGTTTTTCGTCAAAACCACAAAAATTGATAAAAATATTGTAAGATTTCGGCTTAGACAACCATGGCTCGAAAGGGTCAAAGCGAGCCATCTGTAATACCCTTTTGCAAGTCTCGGCAGCTGTGTTAAACGTTCTCTTCCTCTGACGAATACCCCTCGCTTTACGGCGTCGAGCATCAACCCAGGCAAGGAAAGCCTCCCCCTACCCTCCTTGTTCTTTTGTTTTTGATGTTGTGTTTTTTATAGAGTAAAATACCCCTCCATCGTTTCCGCTATCCTGGTACTTGGTATCCACAATTCAATTACGTGAAATTTTACCAATATGTTCAACTGGTTGATCACATAGTCGACACATTGAAGCAGACGTCAGCTATAGGGATACAGTATGTTATGTAGGAACGCGAGTTTTAGCCAAAATGGCACCCCTGTGTAAATCAATCGATTCTTTTACTCCTAGACCAAATCGACTTGCCAGTCAACTGGACCATGGAGTTTATCTAAATTGTGTCTGCAATACTTCATACGATCCTTCAGTGTCCGTCACAGAACGGATAAGTACTGAAAATTAGTTTAGCGCGCAGAGGACGTCCCAGGAGACAAGCTATTATCTAATATTATCTAGAATTAGTCAACATGCAAAATATTATATGTTTTTATTAGTATTGCAGTAGGACAAGAAAGAATCGCAAAACAGCTTCAATATGACTGTTTTTTCAAACGGTAGGTAACCTTTGAAGTCTTCCGTGACGAGGTATCGTTGACATGGGAAGTGGCGCGTGGGACATCTGGTGTTATCTTACTGGGAGCATCTCATGATGCTATAATATGGATATTGCTCCATATTATAGCATCATGAGCACATATGGCATGAGCAATCCAAAAGTCGTTGCGAATCGTGGTATATGCTGATAAGGACTTGATCGAAAAAACTTGCTAATGAGGCATGCATTATTAGCAAGTACATATTTTTAACAACAAAAGCGAATGCTCTATTTCTATTGACCATTTTAAAAATGTATAATGTCAACTCAAATTTAACCAACTTCCATTACAGGCGGGAGAACAATTAAACTACGTAGCCCGTCCTGCGTCAGTTGGAAAATTATCCCATGTCCGAGGCTACGTTAACCTTGTTCGCCTGTTACGCCGCGCCGGCCAGTACAAGTTGTATATCCTTCACCCCTACATCCGCCGGGAATTTCAGTTCATTAGCTATCCTTGTGTGGCGAGGTGTGAGTAATCCTCGGCACCCCCGATGCTGGAAAATCTAGTTAAAGACTAATCAATACCTGTTACACGCCACTCTGAATCGTGCAGACATTTACCAACCTTTAGGCTCATCGCTGTCACTAATAGGTTCGCACTTCACAGCTACATCGTAGATTGCAGCTGGAGTCGGCACTGAAGCATAAGATGCTGTAAAAAAAGTTGTCATGAAAACCACGAAGCAGGCTAAACAGTGCGATCACGACGAGCAGCGCGCTGTCGACGGACTTAAAATCCGCAATTCAAAAAAATGCGAAACGGGCGTCCAAGGGGACACTTTTCGTTGACTCAAAGTGTGTTCGAAATTCCATAAGACTCAGAAAAAATATTATTAACTGTGACATACAGACAGACATCGAAGTCTCGCCTTAAAAGGTCTCTCCCAAAGGATGTTCAGAACCCTAAAAACATATTATACGTGTAGCCGTGTCCCACTTGAGTACCTACAAGTCAATGAATGTACTGTTGGACGTGTCTCCCATTCACCTTTATCATTCATCAGATATCGTTCCTCTTATTACACGCGTATGATATTTTACTTTTATTAATTTATTCATATTTTCCACAGGTACTGAATTGATCAGGTTCTGCCTATGACTATACTCGGACCGAGACACCCTGAGGCACAAAGTGCCCACACGATAAATAGTCCGAACAAGTTATGGAGGCGCACGCTACCATACCAAAATTGTTGGTAGCATCCGCCTTCGTAAATTTTCCTGGACTACTTTCAGAGTGCCCAGTGCGATTGTTTTTGTGACACGAAAAACAAGAAAAAACCTCGCACTAGGCACTCGCAGTGTCTTGAAAGAGTGTACAGCTAGATTCATTTATATTTTGAATTAGCTGCACCGCGCGGTTTCAGCCGCATTTTTAAGCCATCTGTATCGGTGCGAACCAAAACAAAAATAAATCTGTCCAAGCGACTCGCTTGTCGAAAGTTGTGAACCGTCGTATTTTAAACAAGCGTAAAATTGCATCTAAAACAACACCTTTTGTTTTATTGCCCTGTATACAGGGTTATTCATAAAGGGTATGCTTATCCGAAAGGAGCTCATAATACTTATCATTATGAACAATTTTTACTATGGGACCAACCCGAAGTTCGGATAGCTGAATCAGCCTGCAGAACTCTAATAAATCTGTGAAAGCGAAAACTCAGATGGATTCTATTCTGAAGTATCGTATTTAAATTGCAGTTTTTCAAGACCAAATAAAAAAAGGCATATCGAAAAAGCCTTTTTATGATTTCAACGAATTTTACAAAAATATTTTACGTAGTTTTCATTTTCATATTATTTTATTTGACATTATTTGTACTGATTTAATAATTTTGAATTGTATGTTATTCATATGCAACCTTTAATCCTCCCACTGCTGGGATACAGGTCTACCCTCAAAGGGTGATTAGGCCGTATTCCACCACGCTGGCCAAGTGCGGGTTGGTGGATTCACATACGCCATTGAATTTCTTCTCCGGACATACTCGTATGCAGGTTTCCTCACGATGTTTTCCTTCACCGAAAATCCAGTGGTATGTAAATGTAGGTATGAATATTATTATATTATTTAAATTATTACTTTATTGAAAGACGCTTAGTTGTGTTGTTGACGTGTGATCCGATACATTATAAAATAAATACAATCTATATTTATAAAAATGAATCCCTATTTCCCTTGGTCAAGCCATCACGCGTGAACGGCCGGACCGATTTCACTTTTTATTTTTTTGTTGTGTTTGTTATTGTCAGGAGAAGGTTAGAAAATTTATTGAGAACTTTGAGAACAAAAATAGGTTTATAGATAAAAAAATTAAAATAAATATAAATAGAAATAAAAAAAAATCTACCTATTTCCCGCATTAAGAAACATTTACTCCACGTTTATCCCAAAATGTTTAAAAAATAAATGTCTACCCGTGCGAAGCCGGGACGGGCCGCTAGTAAACAATAAAAAAACAGAAATTAATACTAAAGAGACTTACGTTTAGTAATGTCGTCGGGTTCGACAACCGTCTCGCACTTGACTTTCACGGAGTACAACGGCAGCAGTGGCGGAGACTGAGGCAAGCAAGACGAGGAGGAAGCAGTGGAGGCCGGGGAAGCCGTGGACGCCGGAGACGACGGCACGGACCGCTCCCACTCCTCCTCCTCATCGAGACTCCTATCACGAGGCTCTTCGCGCAGGTATCTCTCCATCTCGTAGCATGTCTGGAAGTAAACAAGACGCGATTAAGGTCTGCCATTTCATTTCTGTCAGCTAGGTTCGATTCAGTTAGCCGTCGCAGCTCCTAAACTGGAGCGTTGATGATGCGTAGCGGCTCTTTCCGCTGTCATTTCAATTTTGAGACGGAACAAAATTGCTATTTCGCCAAACTACAATTGGCTCAGCTATACCAGTGTGACGTCACCGTCGCTTCGTTAGTAGGCATCACCAATGTTACAGTTTAGAAACGGCGACGATTACGTGAATCGCATGGGGCTAGCACAACTTTGACGTAAAAATACGTAGCGAGTTTTCGATAGAAAAGTGTACGCCATTTACGGCTGTCAAGTGTGCTTCTGACGGGTCTACTAATTCTTTAAAACTTATTTATCTTGCAATGTACATATGTAACTGTACAACTGTGTTTGTTCGGGTGAAATCTTGCAATGCAACTGAATTTTGAACCACTTCCCGATGTCCGATTGAGCTGAAATTTGGTATACGTGTGTAACTACGATTACAGTGCAATAAAAGCTTGATTTAAAAAATACTTATTATGCAAATTACTTGCTTATTAAGTGATAGTGTGGTTAAAAATGGTAAACAGCGCACATTTGGCCTATGCCCGTGCTATAAACTCTTAGCGTGAGGCTGGCGAAAGCTGCTAAAAACACCAAAACAACAAAATGTGTTATGGATTCATGGACCATAGAAGATTCCATGTATTTCCATATAAAATAAGAGTCAAATTAGATCGCATGCATGTCACTAGTAGTTTCTTTGCGACTTAGACCGTTTGAACCAGGGGTGTCCAACACAATTTTGTAAAGGGCCAGGTTTAATATTTTTGTAATCGTAGCGGGCCAAAACAAATTTCATAGGTAAAATAAAATGTAACGGTATTTTTCATATGCCAAATCATTTATTAAAAATTTACCTACATAATATATTTTAGTAATATTTTTTTAAGTTTTAACCAGGTCGCGGGCCGGACGAAGGACTTACGCGGGCCGCATGGTGGCCCGGGGCCGTATGTTGGACGGACCCAATGGTTCAAAGCCTTTGAACCATTGGGTCCGTTTTTAGGTTTCCGTGCCAAAATGATAAAATGGAATCCTAATGGTGAGAGTCTGGTGACTGTCTATCTGTCTGTATGTCACAGCCAATTGTTCGTTTTTATTATGATTATTATTAATTGTAATTTAGTTTTAAGTTGCATTATTTTATTAATACCTACGAAAGTACTCGAGCAAGCAAACTAATGGCGTCAACCTGTTTTATACAAACCTTTCTATACTTATTTATCTATATCTATATATTTATATAAAAATGAAACCCGTTTTCCTTGGTCACGGCCTCACGCGTGAATGGCTGGACCGATTTCACTAATTCTTTTTTTGTTGTATTTGTTATTATTAGGAGAAGGTTCTTACGGAAAAAAATATTAAGAAAATCTCTCAGAAATATTGAAAAACCCTAAAAACAGCCCTTTTATTTTTCCCATACAAACGTTTTCTAACTAAAACGAGCTTTATTGCTATTGTATAAAGTTCATATTGAATTGCAAGCACTCACTGTTGTTTAAGCAATGTAGGTATGTTCCTAACGTCCAAGAGTCAATTTGCACTTTATTACCTCTGTACAAAGTTCAAATTCAATCATATCTATCAAAAAAGTGTGCGTTTTATACTGATAATTTTTACTATAAATTGATAAGTTAGCATCAACAAACTACGGTTGCTATAGTTACGCAATAGCATGAGAATAGAGGTTATAACAAAGAGTTCCTATAATTATTCTCAACACCTTTGGTCACGCCATCACGCGTGAACGACTGGACCGATTTCAGTTTACTCTACGTTTATCCCAAAGTCTACCCGTGCGAAGCCGGGACGGGCCGCTAGTTGTATTATAAAAGTAAAGTTTGTATGTATCTTTGTAGCGAGTCTCTGAAACTAACAGTCTGACTTAAAAAATGGTTTCAACAATGGAAAGCCACGCTATCCCTAGTTGCTAAAGATTATATTTTATAGCCCCAAACTTAGCCGAAGACCGAACTTTATCGTCTTTCATAAAAGAATCCTCTCCTAATTTTCTTTTCATTGACGCATTCACTCTTTTTACAAAACACCCAAGAAACTCAAAATTCTAAAATTCAAATCATAATTCATTCGTTCGTCGCACACCTCGGGCAATTATTATTCGACTATACCTACAGGGTTATTCATAAATGGTATGCTAAGCCGAAAAGGGCTCATAGTACTCATCATTATGAACAACTTTTGCCATGGGACCAACCCGAAATTCGCGAAAAAAATATCAGCTGTTTCATAGAAAAATGTCAATGACACTCGACAAATTGTATGGAACAGCTGATTTTTTTTTCGCGTTGGTCCCATAGTAAAAGTTTTTCATAATGATGAGTACTATGAGCCCTTTTCGGCTTAGCATACCCTTTATGAATAACCCTGTACAATAAGTATGTATTTATGTGTGCTTATGTATGTATGCGCCAGTCAACCCATTTGCATACACGCACCTTTATATCGATCTGTGTTAGTAAGTATGACTCACATAATCGCATTATCTTCTACGTCGCAAAATTTTTTGCTAAATATCAAACTTCGAAATTTTTTTATGGAACAATATTTAACTACATATTATTATACTAGCTGTTCCCTGCCACGCTCCGCTGTGGATATAAAAAAAAAATGCCTATGTTACTTTGGGATAATGTAGTATTCGAATGGTGAAAGAATTTTTGAAATCGGTCCAGTAGTTTTTGAGTTTATTCCACACAAACATCCAAAAATACAAAAATACAAATCTTTCCTCTTTATAATATTAGTTATTATATGAATGGATATGTGTATGTCATTCGGTGAAGGATAACATCGTGCGGAAATCTGCATAGATACGTCAGGAGGATAAATTCAACGGCATAATGTGAAATGTGGGTCCACCAATCCGCACTCGGCCAGCGAGGTGGAATACGGCTTAATGACCCTTCGAGGGTAAACTCTGCACTCCTGCAGGGGAGGATTAAAGGACTATCAGTGAAATATCAGTGCGTTTCTTTGAGTGTGAGTATGTGCTCGTGGGCGTACTCAGAGGGGCAAGAGGGGCCAGCTGCCTCCCTGGCTTTCACGGACGACGTGATAAACCGTTTTACCGAGGACCCTCGAAACTTACTTTTTAAATAGGCTTTATTTAAAACTAGCTGACCCTTGCCCACTTCGTTGGGCATAATGTTAATTAAACCCGAAGCCATCGCGCGCCGTCCGGACCGTTTTTTCTCCGATTCACTTTGCAAAACGGACTACCACGTAAAAGCCTTTTTATTTTTCGGTTTTTTATATAACCTATGACACTCAGCAATAATGTGGCTTTCTATTGGTGAAAGAATTTTTAAAATCGGTTCAGTAGATCCCGAGATTATCCCTTACAATTTAACAAATATACAAACACACAAACTTTACTTCTTTATAATATTAGTTATTTAAAATAGCCATTGAATACTAAAGAACTTTTATAAAAATTTATTTTTTTAATTTATCTTGATTTATTTTAGGTCCTTAATTTGCTAACCCCCGGGCCCGGAACCTGGGTACGCCCATCCTTGTATGTGCGTGTGTCTCGGTGGTGAAATTGAAAGTATTTAGAGATAAGCTACACTAAAAGTGAGCCAAACCTAAAGTTTTATATGTTATTGTGATATTTACTATTATATTATGTATATAAAGAATTAAAATTTAAGAAATAGGTTACAAAAGAAACAATTTGGATCTTACTTACAAACACTGTTTTAAATTAGTCCCTGCTTAAAATGCTCTGACGTTTCGCCAAGTAAATTGTGACGTGCGAATGCGAAAACAAGACGGAGAATTTTAACCAGTGATTAAGTTTAAGCAGGCTTTATAAGTACAGCCCATTTTGTTTTACTATTGCTTTACCTATAATTGAAAAAGAAAAAGAGGAAGGAGTGGCGCCCTTATTAAATAAAGCTCCATCAGTAATTAATTATTTGTCTTAAAATCCTACCCTACGTATTAATCTAATCCATTATAAGCTTGGCTAAAAATTAGCAAACTGTTCTTTTTTAAAATACTCACCTCCTACAAACTTAAAAAGCAATATTGTGCCACAGAATAAGAAACAATTACTTCGGTAGTAACGGTTCATTCCGACACGTCATTCAACAAAATTATAATAGCCCTTAGAAATCGACTGTACCCTTTTTAGGGTTCTGTATGCGACATAGTAAACGAAACCCCACGGACATCACAACATTGTTTCAACGGAAACATTATTTTAACGGATACATTATTTTAACAGTTAGGAAAATTATTTTCTAACAGCAATATTAAAATACCGATAAGATCAGTTGTATTTGCTGCGTGAGTAAATACATATAAGTAGTTATTGTAGTGTATGTCGGTACCTACTTGCAAATCCCAAATAGGATAGGTACCGCGGCCGCCGCCGGGCGACCATTTTGATTCCATTGAGAATATAGACGTATGACTAACTGCAGTGTTTTGCTTATACCGCTTGGTATTTCTTAGTTATTAGTTACAGCTGCGCCCCGCGGTTTCACCTTTTTCCGGGATAAAAAGTACCCTATGTCTTAATCCAGACCATGACCAACCTTCATTCCAAATTTCATGTAAATAGACCGGGGTCGATAATTTTTAAAACCAAAAAAAATAATAGTAGAATGAAACCCATTAGAAATGGAGGAGAATATTATAAAAATGAAAGGAAAAATAATTTACGGGCGATCTGAGGTCGGGAAGGGGGTGGGGGTGAGTGTTTAAGGGTAAAAAACGGATTTTCTCGATTTCCGGAAAAACTAAAAGTCCTATGGAAAAAAGTCCAATGGCAAAGTTGTAGGTAATAAGAAGATCTAAAACTTTTGTATTGACACTTTCTTCACATAACCTCAAAATTTATGTGAAAAATTCAAATAACCAAGTTTTTGGTTTTTTATTAATATCTTTTACAAAAAAATTTTTTTTTTCACGAAATTTGGTGAAAACTTACCTTTTTATGTCCCAAATACGCTGTAATTTATTTGATTAAAAATATTTATTTTTTCACCTTATTTTGAATTAATATCGAAAAAGCACCCTAATTTTCAATCGAAAATTCACCCGTCAAAATATCAGCTTTTTTCAAAAAGTTGGTATGTTTTCTGTTCGTTGAAATCTCTACTTTCCGATGGTGAAAAAATATATAGGTATATGTTACCATAGTAAATCTTCTCAGAAAATGCAAAAATCGAAAACTCGAATTCGAATTTTATTTTCAATTATTCTAAACAATTTTGAGCTATTTATTAAAATTTACACTTTAATTACTCGAAAAACGTAAGATTACATGTTACATTGATAAAAAAAAAATTGCAAATCAAAATATACTACCATAATAAACTAATATAACCCTTTTGATGGGCTAAAATTTTTCGTAGGTCACTCAGGTATATAAGTTATCTTAAAATAGTTATAAATAGGCATCTACGTCTACGCATATATGTAATTTAAAGAAGATTCGACAACTTTCTCCAAATATTGTAGATGTCTTATTAAATATTAATTTTATTAACTTATTTGTTTGTTTATTATGGTAGTATATTTTGATTTGCAATTTTTTTTTTATCAATGTAACATGTAATCTTACGTTTTTCGAGTAATTAAAGTGTAAAATTTTAATAAATAGCTCAAAATTGTATATAATAATTGAAAATAAAATTCGAATTCGAGTTTTCGATTTTTGCATTTTCTGAGAAGATTTACTATGGTAACATATATATATTTTTTCACCATCGGAAAGTAGAGATTTCCACAAACAGAAAACATACCAACTTTTTGAAAAAAGCTGATATTTTGACGGGTGAATTTTCGATTGAAAATTAGGGTGCTTTTTCGATATTAATTCAAAATAAGGTGAAAAAATAAATATTTTTAATCAAATAAATTACAGCGTATTTGGGACATAAAAAGGTGAGTTTTCACCAAATTTTGTGAAAAAAAAATAATTTTTGTAAAAGATATTAATAAAAAACCAAAAACTTGGTTATTTGAATTTTTCACATAAATTTTGAGGTTATGTGAAGAAAGTGTCAATACAAAAGTTTTAGATCTTCTTATTACCTACAACTTTGCCATTGGACTTTTTTCCATAGGACTTTTAGTTTTTCCGGAAATCGAGAAAATCCGTTTTTTACCCTTAAACACTCACCCCCACCCCCTTCCCGACCTCAGATCGCCCGTAAATTATTTTTCCTTTCATTTTTATAATATTCTCCTCCATTTCTAATGGGTTTCATGCTACTATTATTTTTTTTCACTTTTCATTATTTTTATAGGCTCTACCCCGGCCTAAAATCCATTCAGTCGTTTTTGCGTGAAAGAGGAACAAACATTCTTACAAACTTTCGCGTTTATAGAGGTAATAAATATTACTAGGATTCACAGCACATTGTATCCTGGTGTGAAGATCACTGTGCATCCTATCTATGTATCTTTGTAGTAAATTAATTTTAAATTAATTTTGTCTTAAAATCTAAATGTACAATTCTTCTTACATGTTCTTTTCGATTCTTTTTAAATTAAAACTTATGTTTAGAATATCCATACTTACTTAAATAGCAATTTTTTCTTGAAGTGAAATAAATATAATAATATTAATTAGCAGTTATATTAAGTTTAATGGGTACTTTCGGTAGAGGCGTTCAGGATGGGGGACTGATTGTTTTAGACTAGCGTATTTTTATATGTACGTGTTTAAATATTGTATAATATTAATTACCATTATTATGGTTATTTGTAGGCGTCGGCAACCATGCCTTACACGATTACGATTAAACATAATCATTATTATATTACATCCGTTTTTAGGAGCTAAATAAACATTTTGAAATATAATAATATTATTCAATAAGGTCAATTATAAACATATTATAAATCATTGTTTTTACATAAAAATATTAATAGTATTTCTCACAATTTACATAACACAAAACTTATTGGTCAGGATTTTCTTTCATTTTCAAAGTAATTACAAATTAATAGTAAATCAAATTATTTTATTAGTGTTAATAATCTTGAACGATACGTATAATACGTATCATTTATATAGTGGGTGCAATTCTATTTATGTATGCAAATAAATATAAGTCTCATTTTTCCTGTAGAGATACCTAACTCGGAACAATTTGTAATGTATGATAATTATAATTTTAGATACTTTGTCATTCGCCATTTATTAAGGAAATCATTTTAAAAACTTAATCATCATCTTCATCAGCTAATCGGATTTTTGTCCACTGCTGGATATAGGCCTCTCCTAAAGAACGCCACAAGGCACGATCTTCGGCCTTACGCATACACTTACTACCTGCCGCCTTACGCAGGTCGTCGCTCCACCTGGCCGCAGGTAATTAAGGTAATTTATTTTCATTTAACTTAATTTAATTAAACTTAATTGAATTATCACTTAAATTAATTAAACTTATTTATATATTTAAACTTAAATTATTTTAAAATATGAATTAACTTTATTAATATTGAAGTTAATTCAAAAACCAAACCCAAAACCAAATTGTTATTTATGTTGGAGATAAGGATATCACCAGCTGGGTCATTGACTGTTAAGATGTTGTCACATTGGTTTATAAATAAAGAACTATTGATTAAAAACATAAAGAAAAAAACGCATTTACAAAGCATAACCAAAATTTACAAAACTCATTACAGAATTAAACTAAAAACTAAATGGTTTTTTGAGAAATAAAATAACTCTTATTATTCTTTTTAACTAGGTACCTAGATATTATTTAAATGAAACGCTGAATCAGACATTAGTAAAACTAATAACAAAACATTTATGTATCACGGCTTCGCAGTTTCCTCCGCTTTTTATTGCACATATTTTGTAAAACGAGACATTATTAAAATGAAACGCTGAATTAGCCATTAGTAAACCTAATCAAAACATTTATAAATTACGGCTTCGCGGTTTCCTCCGCTATTTGTTGCACACTTTTTTTAAATCTAGATAATAATTAAATGTAACGCTGAATCAGATATTAGTAAAACTAATAACAAAATAGTTTTAAATCACGGCTTCGCGGTTTCCTCCTTATTTTGTTGTACATATTTTTTTATAACTAGACATTATTTAAATGAATCGCTTGATCAAACATTAGTAAAATTAATAACAATATATTTACAAATCACGCCTTCGCGGTATTCTCCAATTTTTGTTGTACATTTTTTTTTATAACTACGAATACACTGAGAAAAATGGCCATCAAAATTCTGATGAATTCACCTAAAGTACGAAGCATACTGATAATCACCGTAAAAACTGGTGCTAATCATCGTACTTTTTGGTGATGGCCATTTTTCTCAGTGTAGATATTATCTAAATGTAACGCTTAATCATACATTAGTACTTAATAACAAAACATTTATAAATCACGACTTCGCGATTTCCTCCTCTTTTTGTTGAAATTATTTTTTATAACTACACTGAGAAAAATGGCCATCAAAATTCTGATGAATTCACCTAAAGTACGAAGCATACTGATAATCACCGTAAAAACTGGTGCTAATCATCGTACTTTTTGGTGATGGCCATTTTTCTCAGTGTAGATATTATCTAAATGTAACGCTTAATCATACATTAGTACTTAATAACAAAACATTTATAAATCACGACTTCGCGATTTCCTCCTCTTTTTGTTGAAATTATTTTTTATAACTACACTGAGAAAAATGGCCATCAAAATTCTGATGAATTCACCTAAAGTACGAAGCATACTGATAATCACCGTAAAAACTGGTGCTAATCATCGTACTTTTTGGTGATGGCCATTTTTCTCAGTGTAGATATTATCTAAATGTAACGCTTAATCATACATTAGTACTTAATAACAAAACATTTATAAATCACGACTTCGCGATTTCCTCCTCTTTTTGTTGAAATTATTTTTTATAACTACACTGAGAAAAATGGCCATCAAAATTCTGATGAATTCACCTAAAGTACGAAGCATACTGGTAATCACCGTAAAAACTGGTGCTAATCATCGTACTTTTTGGTGATGGCCATTTTTCTTAGTGTAGATTTTATTAAAATATAACGCTTAATCTGACATTAGTAAAACTTATAACATTACACTAGCTGACTCGACAGACGTTGTCCTGTCTTAACGATGACTATCTAATTCGAATAGGCTATTTGACTGATTTTGAAAAACTGTTTTAAATTATTCGTTGGCATATGATTAATACACCACATGTATATTTCTGCGAAATTTGCAGTATTTTTCGTAAAATACTTTGTTATAATTTAAATTACAATATTCGCACTAAAAACGCTGTTTCGGTAATGGCGGACGACATGTGATTTGCGTGACGTCACAGGCAGGTAAGCAAACTTTATTCTTTGACAAACGTCAAACTTGTACCAAAGTGTACATTATAAAATCACACAAAGTGTCTTAGCAATAAACAATGTTTACCTGCGTGTGACGTCACGCGAGGCGTAGTCAATCACAGAGCGTTCTTGTGGCTGAAGAATTTTAAAAAATAATTTGAATTTATTTTGTTTATTTTGAAAAATCTATAAATATTTTTGGTTAAAACAGAGATAAATATGTTTTTTTATGTTATTACCTAATAGAATGACCACATTTCGTAGCATATTTTTAATAGTGTCAAATAGCCTATTGGTAAAAAAAGCCATTGCGTCAATTCTATGTCAAATGTCAAAAGTTACATTAAAAAAGTTTACATTGTCCAAAGCGCTAAAGTTCAATTAGATATTGTTTAAATGTAACGCTTAATCAGACATTAGAAAAACTTATAACTTTACATTTGTAAATCACGGCTTCGCAGTTTCCTCCGCTTTTTGTTGTACATATTTTTTTATAACTACACTGAGAAAAATGGCCATCAAAATTCTGATGGATTCACCTAAAGTACGAAGCATACTGGTAATCACCGTAAAAACTGGTGCTAATCATCGTTTTTTTTTTGGTGATGGCCATTTTTCTCAGTGTAGATATTATTTAAATGTAACGCCTGTATCAGACATTAGAAAAACTTATAACATTACATTTGTAAATCACGGCTTCGCGGTTTCCTCCGCTTTTTGTTGTACATATTTTTTTATGACTACACTGAGAAAAATGGCCATCAAAATTCTGATGGATTCACCTAAAGTACGAAGCATACTGATAATCACCGTAAAAACTGGTGCTTGTCATCGTACTTTTTGGTGATGGCCATTTTTCTCTGTATAGATATTATTTAAATGTAACGCTTAATCAGACATTAGTAAAACTTATAACACTACATTTGTAAATCATGGCTTCGCGGTTTAGTACACTATTTGTTGTCCATACATATTTTTTGTGTAATCTTTATTTGCTAACGCATTACGTCACCTATCAGCATAACAATTTAAATTCAATTCGTGTCATGTAGGTAAGCACAATGGTTCGCATATCCAAACTAATTCTTAAACCTGCAACTTGGACCTAATAAAGCTTGGACACATCGGTCAACCATTCCCACCCGAACCGAGAAATGTAAACCTAAGACCAAAAAAAACTCTCAATCGCAAATCATAAAATTACACTATGTGACATCTCTACGGTAAGAAAAAGTTATCTTAATCTAGCAAACCGCACCTATGCCCCAAAAATAACACATTAGACAATGCTCATTTGTCTTAATCGTAATGTGTGGCTCGGTTTAGTATCTGTCTTCATTATTTCGGATCATCTATCGAACTCGACTGCCCGCCGCTGCAGTGATCTAAGTTACAATTTCGAATTTCGAATTCACGTCCTCGATCGTATACATCAACATCAGTCACGAACGGAACCCGTCACAATACCGCCTACTCTATCTTGACTGCATCCGAATAAAGTTGAACGCCCTACGTCAAGGTTAATAAAGGCGCAGGGTTATGGCTCGGTTAAGTTAACGGGAACCTAACTTAGAACAAACTCCAGCAGTTAACTTTAAACATTATGAAATGAGGAAATAAGGTCGAACTTCCCGGATCGTTATGCAAGTGGAATGTGTGGGTGAGTCATAGGGATGTGCTGTAGTCGATTTATGAAAGAATGGTTTGTTTGTGGTTGCGACCGCGTCTGTTTTGTTTTACTCGAGCTCGAGTGTAAGTCTAGTGTAGGTATGTGTATGATTGTGAAGCTAACGGGTACTTCCGAGACATGAAAGACTGCGTTTTATTGTACCACAATGTTTGATGAAGGTTAATTAAAAGTTAAGCTGGTAGCTCAGAACCAAATCATAACTCTCGTGTTTTTTTATAAAACGTTTCACACTCACAGCTCCCCACTAGGATACCCTGTGTCAGGGATGCCATGTAACAAACACAAAGACAAGGACAACTAGCACCCTACCCAGACCTAGAGCAGATATTTAAATTAATCAATTAAACATCTGGCCGGCCGGCAATCAAACCCGGGACCTCTGGCTTATAAGGCGGATAAACCATCGCTGAGCCAAACAGGTTGACCTGCCAAAAGTTGTTTTGTTTAATATACTGTTTGTAGTTCTATTTTGTTAGTTCGCTACAAAATAAGACGTGAGCTCAACACTTAATTCATAGTTCGTTTTTGGGTTAACGAAATGACCTTGATAATGTAAAACAAGCGAGATAAGAAAATAAAACAGAAAAACAATGTAACGTACGTGTAGCGTGAGTTTTGCGAGGTGAGTTCCAAAACAAAGGGACGTTAATTGACATTGGGAACTGAATTCCGTTTTCATTTTCATTGCCGACATCCCCCGGCATTGTCAATGGGCATGAGTAGAAACGTGTGGAATAAATCAAGGCATTGATTTATTGTTAAATATGTGAATTGTAAATTTTAGTGGAAAACTTTTTTAGGCTTAACTATTTCCATTTTAAAATTTTATTTTATTATAGAGGCCTAAGTCAAAATATATTTTTAGTTAGTTTAGGTCAGTCAAATATGGGAAAAATAATGAGAGTCGAAATTGGATAATATTTTGCTTGACCAAAAAAATAACAAGTATGATTTTTAGAGCAGCAAGAGTACGGTTTAAGAGGATAGGATACATCATTATTTTCATACAAACGTGATCCCGTTTTTCCTCTCTAGATAGTGGTACTTGAGCAACAATGTTTGGAGCTGGAGTAGGTGCTCGTTAGTTAGGCGTGCAGCCTCGTTATTGAGTCTTTTTGTGACGACGGACTCGTGGTCACACCGTTTTGCTACACCAGTGTGACTACGAGTAATTTATATTCCTCGTGGTTACACTACTTGGCTTTCTAGCACTTCGCCGGCCGCTGCCGCGGCACGCTCGCTACGCTCGCTCGGCTCGTGCGTTGTTTTTCATGTTCTAACATAACCTAACCTATTAATTTATTCGTCCAGTATCTTGCAATCTCGATCCTTTTCAGAGTAGTGTAACCACGAGGAATATAAATTACTCGTAGTCACACTGGTGTAGCAAAACGGTGTGACCACGAGTCCGTCGCTCTTTTTGTCATGTTTTTTTATAGGCAGAAGTCTTCAAAAATGTTACCTAGTTTTACCTAGAACCTTAATTAATTAGTTTTTTTTTTCAAGTATAATATACAGACATAGAGCATGTCTTTCTTATGTTTTTGATGAAAGAAATACTAAAATCGGTCTAACTTTAGAGGAGAAAACAGGGGACTACGAACCCTTCGATTTTGCTAATCTCATTTTGGAAATATGAGCCCGAGGTGCAGTTCTCCCTTTCACTCAGATATGTTCGAGGGTGAGGGTCAGTTGAAATAAATAAATCGGCTGCTGCGGTGATGAGCTAATATTTAAAATTGACTTAACAGGGCGAGGTTTTACAGTCTACCGGAACAAATCAGCTAATTAAGTTTAAATGTTTGTCCGACAATAACTTCAGTATCGTTACTCCAATCTACGTGGTACTTTATAGACAAGTAGTTCATACTAATATAATTGTTGGTGAAGGGGTTGCGATCTAAGAAATAAACACAATATTCAAAACTGGCCAGATATTATTTGACAGCGTTAAAAGCATAAAAAATGATTTCGATGTATTTACACATTTAGTAAATAAAAGCACTGAACCAATTTTACACAATGTTTACTAAGTACTAAGTTTACTAAGTACTCACCAAATTTATTTTCTCAGCGAAAGATTAATTAATTATAAGTTACAGGTTCCAAAACAGTGGTGCAAAAACAAGTCCGGTAAACTTTAGCTATGTATCTTAACTTTCTTTAATTGAATATTAAACTTAAGTTAAATATTAATAAGTTTCTTTCATTATTTGAAGGATAATTTGGATTAATAACAAAGCGAAGAAATAAAGTTTTTTAACCTCAACACAACTTTATCCTTTGAGATAAACTCGCTGACTCGACACGGAGCCGTGAGAAACTGCGCAGCGCATGCTTATCTAAGCTTACGACACGCATACTTTAGTACTCGGCTAATCTAACCTACACTGAGAAAAATGGCAATAAAAAATCCGATGAATTCACCCAAAGTACGGAACATACTGACAATCACCAAAAAGTACGATGATTAGCACCAGTTTTAGTGTGACAACTATCATATATGGTTGTCAGGTTCTCATCCGAAAAACTGGTAATAGTTTTTATATTATGTTATGATAGTTGTCACCGCACTACTAGTTGTGTCACGCAGTAGTGTCAAGGGAAATGGAGGGCACAAACTGTTGCTAATCATCGTACTTTTTGGTGATTGTCAGTATGTTCCGTACTTTAGGTGAAATTTTTCTATCACCAAAAAGTACGATGATTAGCACCAGTTTTAGTGTGACAACTATCATATATGGTTGTCAGGTTCTCATCCGAAAAACTGGTAATAGTTTTTACGGTGACAACCATATATTATGATAGTTGTCACCGCACTACTAGTTGTGTCACGCAGTAGTGTCAAGGGAAATGGAGGGCACAAACTGTTGCTAATCATCGTACTTTTTGGTGATTGTCAGTATGTTCCGTACTTTAGGTGAAATTTTTCTCAGTGTAGCTATAGCCTTCCTCTTAAATTTGTTACATGAAGCTTCAGGATAGGTTATTTTTACCAAAGTTACTTAGACCGATTTTAAAATCTTTTTCATTATAATTATCTCCTGCTCAAATCGCGCTCTTCATGTCTGAGAGTGACCACCACCTCTAAATAGTTCTCTCTCACGATGTTGCGCCAACGTTTCCTATCTCCAGCAATGTATAGCACCGTAGACCGAGGTGTCGAGGGCGGTGCGAAACATTATTAATCACGCAATTTTATGAAAAAGTAGTAGGATATTTCGTTTATCTGTTTGTTTTATAAATTAGTTTTTAAAACTTCACTTACGCTTACACGCTATTACTTCAGACAGATCTTCATGAAATTTTATATACACGTTGTCAGAGGCAAAGAAAATTATGTTTGTATTCTGTATTATTTTTTATCATCAACATCATCACCGATATTCATCACCGCGCGTGTGAAGCCGCGGTTGGATCTAGAAGAAAATAAATAGTAGAACGCAGGAAAGCGTACGAGTACGGCATGCATGTTTTACATAACCAAAGAAATGTCATTTAACAGGAAGCTGCGATATGACAGTAACAAAAAAGAAAAAGTAGGCATAGTGCGACCACGTATTTGGAGGTTTTCTGAAGCAGTCGTTATGCTACTAATTGTATGAAAACGTAAAACAGTCAACCAAGGCCGAAAGTAGGCATCTCGCTACAAAACCTTATTAAAAATACCTCTAGTGATAGTCCAGTATGTGTCTCTATAAAGTATTTAGATTAATGAAAATAATGAACCCCTTTATTTTTTGCCGTAGTACCCTTTTAAGATAACTCCGCAGAAATACGTTTTATCATTTTCGGAACTTTGTACCCACAGAACGACTTTTGAAACAGCTTCTTTATAAGGACATCGGCAACAGATGGTGAGGTCTTTATGTATACGAATGCGTTTGTTGAATCACCAAAGAAACGGAAAAACCGCAAAAAAAGAAATCACTAAAACATTTCAAAGGTTAGAATGTGAGTCGAAAACAAAATTACTCTCTGGGTGTCGGTTTTATCCCCTTAGGCAATTAAAGCACACCTAGCTGAAATGCACTCCATTTACCCTGTTTTTAACGCTTTGACATGGAACGTATGTAGAGGTAGGTACATAGCTTTTTTACCGAATGCACAAAGCGTATGAACTGGCAAATTTGCTTTCGTATTTCCATCCGGATGTGTCTATATTGATATTGGAACTGGATCACAGGTCGCATTTCGAAACTTATATGGACGAAACTTTACGTTCGAGTTTGCCGTTGCCGATTTATGGTGGGAGTATTTTCATGAAGAGGCGATTTTTTCTGCAACAGCATATACTGGCCTTAAAATTTAACAATTTATCAGATTTTTATCAATTTACCTACTACTGGGGTAGGTACTAGAAGAAACCTCGAAAAGTGATTAGGTTGTATTTGACCACGCTGACCAAATGCGAGTGTGTTTACCGGCTTTTTTAACCGACTTCAAAAAAGGAGGTGGTTATCAATTCGTCTGCATGTTTTTTTTTTTATATTTTTTTTTTTTATGTTTGTTACCTCATAACTTTTGACTGGGTGAATCGATTTTGATGATTCTTTTTTTATTAGAAAGCTGACGCTTCCCATTTGGTCCCATTTCAATTAAGTCCAGTTCTGATAATGGTATCCATGAGAAAACCATATATCTAAGTCTTAAATTTCCATTAAGTACGTGCGCGACAAATAGATGAATAACTCAATAGTCGGTCTTTTGAAGTCGGTTTTTGTTTTTTGTTTTGTAAAAATAATGTTCTTGTTTAATATCTAGCTAAAGCATTTGGTTATAAATTCTGAACAAGAATTTCGAATATCGAAGGTTGTGATTGTTGCCGAAGAGTATGATTGCAAGGTTTACTGTTCGAAGGACAACCGCAGAACCGGTATAATGACCTGTTCCGTGCTACGTTAATTGTGGTATCGGTATCGGACCTTAGGCTGTCCTGCGAGGGACAATTAATTGACCGATGCCAGACAGGCAGTCAAAATTACGCTAACGCTATCCATAATACCAATTATTTGTTGGCACCCCTAGTTCGGTTCAACCGCCTAAACATTGCGAAGCTATGATATCACGTTGCCAGACACGAGAAGTGATCGGAGAGCCGGCGGCCTTGAGCCGCACAAGCTTTTGCGCTCCTCAAAACTTTTTAAACACATATTCAAGTCGAGTTCGTTACGACCGTTACAATTTTTTGAATGAGGAATTCACGTTACGAAACCTTTTTTAAGCGATGCTTGTTTGAGTAACAAGGATGTAGCTTGTAATATTATAGCACTGTTGTACTAGTTGTTCGCTTCGAACTGTGACCTACAACTTCAAATACCTTATTAACAAATTTTGCACATTTTTATTTAAAGTCATAAAAATATGTTTGTGAACTGAATTTGCCTTTCTATTACTAAGTATTCATAAAATAAACCACGACTAAGCGATTGAACTCAATGTTCATGAAAATTGGCAACGTAAGTATTTGCTTTTACAAATACTTACGTTGCATTACGTTGCGATACATTGTTTGTAGTTAGTTTGTATTTGTATTTGCATGAGCATTGAGCAAGCCATACTTTTAATGACGTAGCTCCGCAGCAAGAGGGTTGACTTATTTAATAGTCAACCTCGAAGATCAAACATAATAATACTCGTATGTTAGCGAACGTCTTTTTAGTTTAATTTTACCTCTTTATATAATTTAATATAATTTTTATAATATGTTAGTTTATTTGTTTTTCTTTTCTTTCAAAAGTATTTTTTTAATGATAGGTTATATGTTTTGTAATTGGCCTTATTTATAGATATATATGTATCAGTACCATAAACCTAGCTGTAAGATTCCCAGATCTGTTAAAACAAATAAAATAACAAATTAAATTAATCACTTATTTTTTTGCAAGTAAATTGAGAGGCGCTTTTAAAATCAATAGGTTAGGAGTTTCACCAAATATTACAAACTCAAATGTTTAACGATTCAACAGCCGCTAAATTAAAAAACAAAAGGATTTTTAAAACGAAACAGGAGTTAATTATTTGCACTATGCGTGCATCATAAACGGTTTGAAACTGGATAGGATTGCCCTGCGGGATAAGCGGCAATATGGTGCTCAAAGCGGGCAATTACGGACCGGAAAATAATGATGTAGTTGGAACATAATACGACAAACAGACAGACGGAACATAGGATACCACTAACAGAAATATTATGAAAATCCGAAAAATCGTAGAACAGGCTCGAGCTCGAACGCAAACTTACCACATATTATTGCAAAGTTCTAATATCAAAAATATTGTGTAAAATTCGAAGAATTGTAGAAAAGCTGTCAATCGCTATAAGAAGCTTCATCATCATTCATTCATTCATCATACAGCAGCATCGTATTGAAAAGATCTCAGTAAAACACTTTCTTTGATGGTTTACAAAGGTATTGAATGAAACACCGAAGTCGGATTAGATCTATGGTGGTAAAGAATACGCAAAAATGGGACACCTTTTGAGAAGATATTGAGTGAAATAATAACAATTGTAGATAAACTGTGGAAAAGAAGCTTACCAGGCGGCTGCATTTTATTGCAAAAATCTCCATGAAATATTATTATATTTCCTTTGACAATTTTTTGACGATTTACTAGTATCACCAGTATGTATGTAGTGTAGTATAGAGGTAGATATACAGGTGTAAAATATGTCACTTTTTAACACGCTTTTATTAGCTTCACCTGTATGTTTGTATGTATGTTTGTAACCGACTCCTTTGAGCGCGTTTTTGACCCACTTAAAACGGTCAAATTTCTTTCAAACTTTGTAGATATATCGAGGACCGATGACAATAAACAAAGCGTGTTTTTTAGTTTTTTAACTATTAATTAAAGAAGTATTGCGTGATATTCGTAGAATTATTGATCTGTCGAGCACTAGTCGGGCCACTTTAATAGGTCACATTTGACAATTCATCGAAATTCAACAACGTAACCTTGTAACGGCGGGCATAAATAATATATTTTTTCGTTTTGTTAGAACTGCACAATTGCTTTCCTTTTTTTAATTACGATTACATATATATTATTTATTGTAATAATGACCGATACGAGTTATTTTGATTTGTTTTTTTAATTAACCATTTTAAACATAATAAACAATTACTGATCTAAGAGATAATTTACGATCTCGTAAAGAATAATAATCAATAATAATTAATCACGTTGTTACAATGTTGCGTCAGTTAACCCTTTTTCTTTTTAATCACTAGGGATGTTACTCTAAAAATCGAAAGCTGATAAGTTGAACCATAAATTAATAACCACGTTGTGATCATAATAAAACATAAATATTTATTATCTTTTAACAAACTCTAAAAATACAAATAATAACTAAATAGAAAAATCATTGATTTGGTTGGGTACAATTTACTGACCCGCCTTTTTTTGGACTGATCTTACTGACGTTTATTTATTTAAGCCTTTTATTGCTGATATTTTAAACATAGTATTGACATTTATTATTACAATTTTTCTAGGTCGTGATCAGCGTGTCCTGTGACGAGCCCTTTCCACTCCTTTCTGTCGCTAGCCTTTCTTGGCCAGATTACTCTACCAATGTTTTTTAAGTCACTATAGAAGACTGTAGAAAAGTCGTAGAGAAAACAAAGAAAATGATTTTACAAGATTTTGAACGAGATGTGATGATAGACAATATTATTGAAAATGAATTAATAATATCTCTGAGTGCTGACAGCAGTGATGAAGATGACAATACTAATAACAGTTCTGTTAGTTCAACTGAATAAATGCATTTTTTTTTTTGTTAAATTATGTAGGTACTTGTCTTATTTTGCTCCTTAAATTTACGAAAGAAAAATAATAATGGAACAGAGATTCGCCTGATGATTTTTAAAATTCACATAATATGTTTCAAGTCCGTATTGATTCATTCACTTTTATCGATGTTTTTAAGCAGGTCATCTCACTATGAAGATAAAGACTGACTGACTGACTGACAGACGTCAAATGTGACCTATTAAAATGGTCCGACTATAAGATGCTTATCATACAGTACAGTTGTATGATTTTGATCTTGATCTTTCAATAGGGTGGGTATAAGAAGCAGTGAAGTATTGTAGTATGGTATCTCGTACTTATATCGACTTCCAGTTATAATTTCTTCTAAGTTCAGTCGCTCTAAAAATACACCTGACAGCTCAACTGAACGTTGTAAAAAGTAAAAAATAAAACATAAGTTCACAAGAAGAATTCATCATTCAACAAAAAATCATAAATGTCCTCATATAGTGTTATAGGCTGTAATTTCACCTTCAAAAATTTAAAAGGGATTAGAGCTCGTAGTTTTCTTTTAACAACAATACTTTACTACACTTTACAAAGTTTCGGTAATTGTCAAATTAATTTTTTGAGCAACCGAACTTTTTAGTAGTCAAATACTTTTAATAACTGATCTCAAATAAATAAAAGTAGTAATTACACGCTCGATGCATGAACAGAATGTTAAAATCGATACTTATGTACCATACCAAAGTAGGCCGCCATTGCTTATTCATTCGATCCGATCCAATTGATTCCATCAGGTGAATCGAAATCGATTACTACCTAGAACTCAGATTACTATGTATAGCTTTGCTTGTACTATTAATACAGAACGTCCTGCCTTTGTTTACTCATTACCTTGCCTTCGTAATTGCAACAGCTCCAACTTCTCCCCAGGGCAACCCCGGGTACTATTTCCCAGGAACCGTAATTTATTGAGTGTAAAAGGAAGGGAACAGGAAGCTGAGTAATTGTCGCAAGTCCTATTTTATAGTCTGAAATCCCAGTCTGTTCTATTGCTTAGTACAGAGCACTGTGTAAAAATAAAACATTGAATACCTAAACTAGACCGGTAGTAGAGTTCCGGTGACTAGAATCGCAATTCACTGGAACTGCGGTCCCAGTTGCCGGATCCTTGAAAAGTTTAACCCGGGGCTATTTAAAAGAAGAGTGAATAGGTATTTAATAGGCAAGCGTGCTACATCTTCGAACACATCGTCGCTTCCTATCAGGTGAGATTGTGGTCAAACGCATGTCTAGTTAGTTGAAAAAAAAATCCATGTAATTCATTGTAGAATAATCTAGAAAATTATTATATTTGGAGGTTAAAACTAATACTACCTATAACAATTTTTTTTAAATCTATGCTATCCCACAGCTGGGCAAAGGTCTCCCCTATTTTTTTCTAGTTCTGGCGGTCTTGGGCCAGCTCCGTCCAGTCTTTAAAACCACCGGTTAAACTGTCCGGAGGCACCCACTCATATCATTACAAATTATCAAATGTGTAATTCGAGCAACCGAGCGTTAAAACACAAAATAGTAAAAACTACATTTTTATAAATACAATTTTACCGTACCATCTTGGTTAGTTAAGTTACTGTTACATGCTGTTAGTTTTGTATTTATGTATAGGTACTTGTTTCCGGGAAGACGAGTAGCTAAACAGGGGAAAATGCAGACGCCGTCGAAAACATCGAGGCATGTCACAGAATAACTTACAGTATTACAAACATGTGCATAGTACGAGAACGTACACACTACAGATTCAATAACATGTATGTACTTACTATGGCACGACGCGATAATGAGTTAACCAATGTTCTTGTACACGCAGGGATAATATTGTGACAGATTCTAAGTAGTTAACATGGATAGTTTATCGAAGATAATCGAAATTTGGTGTCGTAATGAATATTTAACCAGATGTATTAGTAAATATTCTATATCAGATTAAATTACAACAGGCTACAAAGTAAACAATTGGCATATTAAATGGTATGTGTTCAACGTGTAAGGTGCAACGTTTCGTTTATGGCGTGAAATTTCCAGTTGTTTTTTCGTTTTTGGAGTTAAACCGGCTAAATAAATCATATAATAACTAGCTGACTCGACAGACGTTGTCCTGTCAAAAGCCATTGCGTAACTATAGCAACCGTAGTATGTTGATGCTAACTTGTCAATTTATAGTAAAAATTATCAGTATATAAATAATTTGCAATAAATTAAAATTGCGACTATAATTTGAGATTTAAACTATCCTATCTCTCAAGTTGGATCGAACTGCACATGGTGTGCGAATTTTATTATTTATAATCGGTTAAGTGGTTTAGGAGTCCATTGAGGACAAACATTGTGACACGAGATTTATATATATTAAGATTAAATTTGCAACAACCGTGAAGCATATTTGGTAGCAGTAAGTAACGCACCTCAATACTCAAGCTCAAAGAGAAGAGACTGTGGGTGGGTGTCAAAGAAAACTATGTATTACAAAGCAAAGTGTATGCTACAAAGAAATTCGTAGAACTCTTCGTCTAGAATTTGTAAATCATTTAGGAAATTCGTAGAACTCTTCGTCTAGAATTTGTAAATTATTTAGCTAAGTTACGTAGAATTACAGTTTAAAATAACCTAAATGTCTTCACCAGTTTTGTATATAGCGTTAGTACAGGTGTCGTTAGTTAAAAAAATATTGAAATGTCCAAATTAATAACTTTCATTTGATAACCCTCATGACAATATAGCTTGGCTTTACAATTTCAGATTCCCATTTTAGGACCCGATTTTCAGATAAATAACTATTTCTCAGCATGTTTTTTTTCTGAAATTTGTAGCGGTTAACATTACCTAGCGTCATGCCAACTTTTGCCTGCGACTTACAGACAGACTGAGGCACGAATCTCGCCTTTATTGTTCTTCTCTGAAGGAAGTTCAGAACCCTAAAAAGTAAAGAAAAGACTTCGGAATAAATAAAATGACGAAGACGAACCTTTAAGAAATACGTACACAAGACTTGAGACTTTCTTTGAGCAATGTCGCTTCGTAAAACAAACATGTTTGCCGTTCACGTTTAAAAGTTTGCGAGGCATTCATTCTCAACTTTGACATTAAAAATAATAGCCTATTTACTGGCTTTATTAAAAGGTTTTTGTTGGGTTTATTTTCAGTTCAAGTCCTATTTCTGGCAAACCCAAAATAATGAGAAAGAAGATTTTATTAGTCTCATTTTTGATCGAACGAAGCGAGGTCTCAGACTCTAGGGAAATAAATCGGTGTTTGTCTGTTTGTCCGACGATGACCTGAGAATCAATGATCCGGTCTTCACGAATTTTTGCAAGTAGTTCGTTATAATAAAACTTTTAAATTTAAAAATGAGCAAAATCGGTCAAATGGTTGGGGAGATACAGGGGTTTAGTTCTACTACTAGTATACTACCTATTAGTACTAATTTGTTCCAAAGATGAAAGCATCGCAAACCGGTCCGTATCGGAAACCATCTAATCATGGCCACCGTACATTCTCGTCTCCCCGCGCTAGTGGCTTTCTCGCGGCCCTAGTTTCTCGCATTTTCCACTTAAAAAAGGCAACTAGTTACTTGTGATTCACATGTAGGGACAATATGAGTGTGACGCGCGATTGAGACTAAGGGTCGATACACATCAGACGGAAAATGCGTCGCGTATTATCGGTCGCGTAACGCCAGAACAGAGAAATGTATAATAAAACATCCAACCTTTCACACTCAACCGATGATGCGCTAGTGCGTCGAGTATATAGTCGAGTAATACGCGACGCATTTTCCGTCAGATGTGTATCGACCCTTAGCGTATGCTGAGACAGGTGACGCAGCACAGCATAGAATACATTTTGCAGGACAGAGCAGGCGAGACAGATGTAGTGCGCAGAGCAGGACAGACACATGTCTGCGTCGTACGTGCCTACGCCACAGCGTACGCAGCTTTCAGTACGTTGTCGTTCACGAATTACAAAATGTGCCCTTTCCTGCGCTACATAGCCTTGCGTCTCAGCAAACCCTTAACTTGCCTTCTTCAGTTGTTTCGAATTTTACAGCAAACTTAACCTCGCGAACACTATGTATCTTATTTCAATGTAAACTCATTTTGCTTATATTTAAACTTATAATGGTACTACATAAACTTTGCTTTTACATACTTACAAAATGTTATGTAGTTCAGATCGAATGTACTTAATTTATTGTCTGACCAATATATAGACGAATATATAGATTTAAACATTCATCCAATATACCAAATACTATGCTCACTTAAGAGTCTCGAGACCTTCGGTTTGTTCGGTCAATTATTTTAACCTTTTACAAAGTAGTTTAAAAGAGACGCATTTATTGATGTGGACTGAGTTGAAAGATCCTTTTATTAAAAAAATAAGTAAATGATAAGAATAACGGTTATCACACTAACATTAATAATGCGCAACTTTGTATGTTTGTTACTTTTTCAAGCTGGAACGGTTGAAAAATTGGATGTAAATTGGGACAGAGAAAACTGATATTCAGGATTAATTCGGACCACTTTTCATCATTTTCGTTTTTCATAACCGCGGATAAAACCACGGCGCGCAGATTTATCACAACTTTAAACGTTACCGATGATCGTTACAAAGTTAACGTTTTGACGGTTTCGTGACATATTACGAAGTTGTTTGATATTTTATACGATAGAACGGTAGGCTTTTTGCAAAATAATAAAAGTGATGGAAAACCCATGAAGTTTAATATAGTTTTGCTGGCAGTATGACATGTTACTAAGAGGTCCACTTTTATTAATCTTTCTGTGCAATGATTAAAACTTAATTACTTTTACGAAAACAAAAAGTATATCTACATACTGAATGTGCTAACAAAATGTTGCGATCCTGAGTCTAGTCTCAAAATACAGAGCAAAAGAACAAACAAACGCTTTGATTCCACCTTTATTGTGCGAGCCGCTAGGGTGCGGAACGATTTGCCTGGGTGGGAGTTTCCCGATAGATATTATAATCTAGGTGTCTTCAAGTCACGAGTGAATCGGTTTCTTCTAGGCAAGCATGTTCCATCGTAGACCATATCGTTGCTTAAAATCAGGCGAGATGGCGGTCAAAAGAAAGACTATAACTGAATAAAAATAGCATCATTTTTGTGACTTGCCACTATGTAAAATTGCATATCCCGGAGCCATACTAAGTCTAAGTAAAAACGAAAAAGATTAACGTTCAAATTTCTGATAGGAGAACTAACACAACACGCTTCGAAAGCATCACGTGGTTATTTTATGCATAATTTTATTCACGATGAAACTTACTTTCAACTTTGTTAATATTCTGTTAAGGTTGTTAATGGTTTGCAAACTTACTTAAGTAATAGGTATCCGTTATCGGAGCATAAATCGAGAGTTCTACGTGCTTATATTTACGACCCGATCCATATTCTACAAATCGACTGCCCTTACGAACAGTATCGAAACTGCAAAATCAAATTTTTTCATTGTACCAATTATACGAATACATAATAATATACTATTTGGAAAACAAATAATTCTATAAATATTATTTTCACATGAAACATGATGATGATACATGTGGAAAAAAATAATGTAGGTAGGTAATTTTTTTAATCATTACACAGTGAGAGAATTAAAAGTAGAAGCCTCATAGGTTACGTATACTACACATTTTAACTTAATAATAAAATCAGAAATAGATTAAAATTTTATAAATTTAAAAATCAAAATAGGTCTATTTTTTCCTTAATTTGCTTTCCCGTAAAAAAATGCCATTTGCAGTTTCGATACTGTTCGTAGAGGCGACGAAATAATCCGACGCCACTTCGCATGCCATTCACACAGCTCAGAAACAACAGCCAGTGACAGTTGTCATAGTAGATCAGTAGAAAATAGTAGGTACTTTATTTAAAGATATCATAGGCTTTACTCAAAAACACCCTTTAGCATTAACTGCACCTTTCCGTTACACCTTGTATATGTTTAATTCCCTAACCAAACAATCTTTATAAAAATAATAAAATTCACTAAAACATTCATATTTTAAATGCGAAAGATACTCATACCCAAAAAATACGCCAGCATTTTTAATCCCGGAAAAGTTTACGATTTCGTAGGATAGCGGGCGAAACTGGAGCGCAGCTAAAAAATCCAAGTTTTGTTTTAATAACGCTAGCTTTCACAGTAAAATCTATGTTTTGTTTAGTTTGCTTACTGTTTTGCATTAACTATGTTAAAATAGGTCATATCACCATTAACGCGTAGAGTGCAGGGTTTATTGTTGATGTTGTGCTTAATGCCGATAATAGAAGTTCATACAACCCATACACGCATACATGCATATTGTACACGCACGCAACGGTGCACCCACACACAGGTACGTACCTACCTAATTTAATCCTACAAATATAATACAGATAATGTAATAGTCTGCAGTATAATGAAACAAAGGAAATGATTCGAATTGTCAGTTAATTAATATGATGCACCAATACATAACACCGACTAGCAGTTAGCTAGTACTTATAATACTAACTAATACTACTACTAAATAAACTGCATGTTCTAACAATTATGTATTATAAATACAAATATTATATGTAAATTAACACATTCAAAAACATAGGTACACAAATAACACATTATTATTATATTTTTTTTAACATCCTTCTTTTATTCACATTAATTAAAATCATCAACGGAAGAGAACTAGTCATCGCGACACAGGGAATCCTACAGCGATGACTAGAGTTTTATTAATTTACTAAATTTCAGATAAGAAATTGAAGTTGTCAAATATTTTGCATCCAGTTTGAAAAATCAAATGCGACTCGCATAATATTTTGTCACTAAATAAAGATATTAAATAGTAAGATTATATAGATTATGTTTATAGTTTAACTTTTCTAAATTAATAATTTTAAGCAATTATTGTACTTGAACTTTATTTAAATAGACCATATCATGTTATTAGTTGCAAATAAATAAATCATTATTATTATATATTTTAAGAAATCTATCTATATTTTATATCAATTTATATCAATGTATGTTTGTTACAAATGAACTCTGAAACGGTTGAACGGATTTCCATTAAATTTGGAATTATGATCGTTCACGGAATCATGGTCAGCCAAGTCAAACCTTAGACTACATACAGTATATTATCCTAAGTTATAAGAAAAATGATATTTTATGTTGTTATAAATAAATTTCAGGACTGACTATCAAACTTGGCACCTGTTTAGATCTCACTTCTTTTTGCGGCGAAGCCCACAGCCAAGCATGATTTTTGTATTGAACTTGGCTCTCCTTTTTTACATTTATGTTTTTGGTGGGATGTTATTATTCATCACCATAATTAATCAACCTTTTTCTACCCACTGCTGAGTATAAGTCTCCCCTTTAGCGCGCCATCCCCCTCGGTCCTGTGCCAGTCTCATATTATTATTGTCTCCTACTTCACCTTGGTCTTGCAATGAATGGGTCATTATATTAGAGATTTATTGAATAAAATATAATACAAAAGTACCTAGCTATTATTTAGCGAATGAAATGTGCGGAAAAGTAATGGTAAAAATTAATAAGCAGTAAAAACTGCGTGAAATGAAGCATTAATTTTTTATTTTCTGAAATACATATAATAATTGAATTCAATTAAGTTTCAATTAAAAACAAAAGTCAAACACGACAGTGCTTCACTCAACAGCTCTAAAAGTCAATTAACAAATTAACTTCATTGAAAATGCAAAATGTGACTGACAATGTGGCGCGAGGGGGATTTTTAATTATCGCAAAAATGCAAGCTTAATAACGAGCCCGCGCTTAACCACAAACTCACCTGATTCGATTTTCCGGTTTACATCGGTTATTGAGGGTAAAATTAAACTGTACCGTTAACAAAATTCGGTCTTTAGTAGCTAATTAATCCTGTCATACATACAGTGTATATTTTAAGCATGATTTATGCTCTATAATATTGTACTCGTACAGTTTCTGTCATGAACATCTATCTTTTACAATTAAGTACCTCCATTATATTGAATGATGCTCATTATTGAAATCATTACCATCATCATGTATAAGTTTGCGTTATGTACAAACGTATGTATGAAAGTTAAAAACTTAGTCTCCGTTTATTAAACCTAAATTAGCGTGTATTTGTTGATAATTATGATATAATTAGTAGTACATCACCTTCGTACTATTCGAAACATAAAATTTAATTTCATCTAGTTTTACTCAAAATATTTCTAGATGTCCTGGATAAGATAAGCCCGACCGTACGAAGTTATAATAACATTTCCTGAAGTCCATCTGGACTTTCCAAAGTTTCACCGTCAAGTTTGCAGAAAATCCGTGTCAGAAAGCACAGAACTTATATGATGAAATATGAAAATTACATTTCCTCTTGCTGACCGTCCTTTTATTGTTTTCATGGTTTCAAATATGATTGACGTAACGAGTTTCCATTCATCCCGTTAAATACGATCGCGAGTTTCGAATTTTGGAGATTCGTGCGGTTGATTTATGCGCCAACAATACTAACATTTAATTTTTATTGAAGCGAGAAAAGGAAAAATGCAAATACGGTAAAAACAAAAGTGATTGGCACAAAAAGCGGTCTTCTTAGTAAGAGCGATCTTTTAAAAATGCCGCCATTTACAACTTGGTTGTAGATAGTAGCTATTATAAGTCTAAGTATGTATGTATATCTTTAGAACTATAGATGTATTTAAATTCTCTGGAGAAACATTCATATTTGTCAGATGTTACGGAGAAATAACTCCAACAACCAAGAAACTATGCAATCAAAAATAGCCAAATGTAAACAAACATATACGAGCTTCTTATTGGAGATTTAGATTGTTTACTCTAATCAAGATTCCGTTCACGAAGCTACGCTGCAGACTATAAGAAAGCAGATTGATAACTATTCATCTTCATCATCATATGCAACCTTTAATCCTCCCGCTGCTGGGATACAGGTCTACCCTCGAAGGGTGATTAGGCCGTATTCCACCACGTGCGGATTCCTGGCCAAGAGCGGATTGGTGGATTCACATTCGCCTTTGAATTTCTTCTCCGGACGTATGCAGGTTTCCTTCAGAAAAGCCAGTGGTGTGTAAAAAATTGAAACTATTGATAACTGTTGAAAACCGGATAAAATATAAAAAAATATATTGGCTAAACTATTAGCATCAGCTAAACCGTGTAGCGGGTCAAATTTAACTTTCAAATCTTTGATTATAGACACACACTGGGACAAGTAAAACTAAATAAAAGCTAAAAACAACCGCCCATGAAGTTGCTGTCTAAGTATGACTTTACAACAGAGTTGTCCATCTGCAGAGTCCATCTATTCCGTCTCACATTTTAAAGACCGAAAACACTTTTGTTTCTTCCCTCTAAAAGCGTCATCTACCCTTACTTTCTAACAATGTTGCTGTGAAAGAGACGAACGTTGGGAAATGAAAAAATAAATGAATTTTTGCCACCATAATATTTTCGCCAGATGTAATTATTACGTTAAATTAACATCATAATTATTTGTTCGAAACTTCCAACAGCTTCTATTTTAAGGGGTTTCACTTAATCCCAGAAGTTCTTGTACTTCGTATCGAGTAGACTGTTTATATAAGCGTGTTCTAAACTTTGTACTTTGCTTGCGCTACTTTGTTAAACTTTGCGATTAAATTTTCTTATTATTTTCAGCACTTTACTCTTTCAATGACGTTGGTTCTTTCTTGATTCGATTAGAATCCTTACGAATATTACAATTGCGAAGGTGAGTGCTGATTAGTTTGTTTGTTAAGCTTTTACTTCTCACTCGACCGATTATTATGAAATTGTGCAAACAGGTTGTCAGGGTACGGAAAAGGACATAAGTTATTTATCAACATCATCAATAACCGCCGTACGGGTGAAACCGTAAAGCACAGCTAGTATTGGAATAAAGTGCAACCTTACCAAAACTCGGTTCTACGCTCATTGGTTTTCTTATATTCTCAAGAAAATCTTGCTTACCTGTTTAATAAAATAAACTCTTTATTGGTCACGCCAGAAACCACAAACAAAAGGATAGTACCACTTCAAACTAGTGTAACAACTGGCGGCCCTATCGCTTAGAGCGATCTCTTCCAGGCATCAAAACACGGACTCAGCGACGGCAATTTGGCTTAATAAAAATACTACTAAAAGAACCGCGAAACCAATTTAGTATTAATACTACTCATGTTATGGGTGCCTCGGCTTCATTTCGCATTATCGCGATTCTCCATTACATGATTTGTAAAACTATTCCCTCAAGTCTTTGTAAAAAAAATATAGGAAACTCTTTACGAACCCCAGAGGAAATTGACTAATAGAGTGTCTATTTTCCCGCTGCATTAAAGGCACGACAAGCACCGAGCGAGCGCGAAACTTGGCTTTTATATCGTACTGAAATGAATCTGAAAAATCCTACACATAGAAAAAGATGGCTGATAATCGTTTATCTCCGTTTTAAAAGGGATATGTACCTCGCGTTCGTTATGGAATCAGTGGCAAAAATTAACAGTTAAAAATGGTTAAAAAGAACATAATTGTTTGCATGTGTAGGTACGTTTGTATGTGTACACAGTGCAAAAGTGGTGTTTCTAACTATTTCCGTTCCCACAACAAACGCGAGGATTATATTATGTGTATCATACCGGTGCGGGAAAAAATTAATAACGTTTTGCACTCATAGCTCCCCACTAGAATTCTCTATGTCAGGAATGCTATGCATCTATCTATCCAGGCAGGTCCAGGCATCTATATTTATATTAATTATTCAAAACATCTGCCCGGCCGGAGTCAAACCGAAACCCCTTACTTACCCCTTGCTTAAAACTTGATGAATAAAATGTAGTTTTGTTGTCCTTGTCAGTCAAATACAGCATTTAAACTGAGGCCTAACCCAAGTTCCTGCAAATGTTTCAAATCGCACGTCACGTGCCCGTCAAGCCCACGCCACAACTCCCGGACCCTAACAATGAGTTGAATATTCTATTACTGCTTACTAGAACATCACTGATAGGCATTGTAAATTGGTAAAACCGCAGAGTACGTATTCCTGTCGGTGACTCATAGCAAACACAAGTGAGTGACGTGAGCCCGTTGAAAGCAGTGTTTTACTCGTATTACTCCACAGCCCTGGAAATAGGGGTGTTTGATCGCGTGTCTAATGTCTAGTATTATTTATAACTATTATTAGACACTTGCCGCCCTAACACTATCGCGTCGTGTCTATGAGGTGTATCTACCTCTATGTGTTTAGGCGATTTTCTAAAGATGAATCGGCTATAAGTAAGCGTAAGCGCTAATTTCTTTGTTGAGTTTCTGGTAACTACCCACTGATTTTTATAGGTTCATGAAAATCTATTTCGCAACGATAAATGAGTGGGCTCAACGGGTCGAGGTCGAAATTATCAAAAATAACATTAGATCAGCAATAACTGTTTTTGTTACGATTTTTCTCTATATTTTGGAATCAGAAACTAATATTTACAGGCTCAGTTTTAGATTGGATTTTCGGTGCCTGTTGTTCTACCTCTCATGGCGAAATCAATTTTCATGAAAGTACGGTAAATAATAGAACTATTTTATCAGCGAAAAACAAAACGTTTAGTGTGCATTTCCCTTGAAAAAAACGACTTGATAAATGTTGAAGACATTCACATCAGATCTTCAATTAATTCATCATTCATTAGATTCAAGTAAAACGTTTGTGAACTTTTTCAACGATAACTTGAGTACCCTTCATGCAATTTTGCATGCAAGTAGTTTAGTTCAATGCAATTTTTGTATTCTAATTTGAACAAGTTCGGAAGGGTCGATATATATAGGGGTAGCAAGGTTCGGATTACCTCTAACCACCAGCTTCGAAGCGTCGAAGAAAATAAAGTTTTTATCTTTATTTTCTTCGACGATCCACGTTCAACCGATAACTGATTAGATCCCATTTATATTACTCAAATTTCCTGTTATCCGGTATCATCCTGGATTAAAAGTGACATGTTTTCCCTCATACATATTCATTATTTGCCATAATTGATTAAGATTGATTCAGCCATTGTTTCTTGAAAAGGTAACAAATCCTATCCTACTAATATTATAAACGCGAAAGTTTGTAAGAATGCATGTATGTTTGTTCCTCTTTCACACAAAAACGGCTAAACGGATTTACATGAAATTTGAAACGAAGATTGTTCATGGTCTGGATTACCACAAAGGCTACTTTTTATCCCGGCAAACGCGGGTGTAACCGTGGAGCGCAGCTGGTCGCAATATAAAGTAAATTGAATCCAAAATAGATTTTTGTCGCAATTACAAGCTACGCTGCAGCTTCAATTCAGTGGTGATTAAAAAGAAGCCCGTCTTTTTCCTGTTCCCCTGTCAATATGTATGTTAAAATAGATTGATGATCAATCGAGTAGTTAGTTAAAGCGTGAATGAGTGATAGCGTGACAACCATAGTTGTCACCGTAACAAGAACATTATTTTTACAAAACAAAAAACAAAAACCGACTTCAAAAGACCGACTATTGAGTTATTCATCTATTTGTCGCGCACGTACTTAATGGAAATTTAAGACTTATATGGTTTTCTCATGGATGCCATTATCAGAACTGGATTAAATTGAAATGGGACCAAATGGGAAGTGTCAGCTTTCTAATAAAAAAAAAATTATCAAAATCGATTCACCCAGTCAAAAGTTATGAGGTAACAAACATAAAAAAAAATAAAAAATAAAAACATACAGACGAATTGATAACCTCCTCCTTTTTTGAAGTGGGTTAAAAACTGGTGCTAATTATCGTACTTTTTGGTGATTATCAGCATGCTTCATACTTTTGGTGAATCCATCGGAATTTCGATGGTCATTATTCTCAGTTTAACAAATAAACTCACTATCTCATTTAAAATATAAGTTAGGAAAGAAGTGTATTACCATTTTACCTACCTATTTATCTTAGATTCAATACATTGATTACAACAATGCCTGACTGTGCCCTGATGCTTCACCAGCGATCCTATAAAAAGGGAAAAAAGGAGCGTTTGTATTGAACCGAGCTATAATAAACCTTCATACAAAGTTTCGTTAAAATCCATAAAGTAAATAAACGTATACGTCTATACACTCATTTATAATATTAATTTGATTATAATATTAATGATACTAATTTTTGCAATCTGGATGCCTACAAGTTGGAACAGAATACTTTTCTTGTAAGCAAGCATTCTACATCATAACCGCATCGTTGCTCAGGCGAGATGGCGGTCAAGCGCAGTAACGCAAACTATAACCGAATCAAAAACCGTTTTATTAGAATCGCCGTGGTTTGTTTTAACCAAGCAAATGCTGCAAAATTCAGTCGGCTGCCGCGGCATAGCTCAGACCAAACTCCAATAGTCAACCACTTAGTAAGACAAGGCCATTGCATTTTGTGAGATAAAACGAAATGACGTCATTCCAGTGTACATTGTCAGAGCGTTTGTTTTTAGGCCACGGTTCAGCATCTTTTCATACAGTACGTTTATCCAGTATGCTGGGCTATGAGGAAAGGGTACGCTAAGCCGAAATGGGCTCATGGAACTCATCATTATGAACAACTTTTACTATAGGACTAAACCGAAATACGCAATAAAAAATAGGTATTACATACATTTTCGAGTCATTGAAACAGCTGATTAAGTTTCGCTATTTCTGGTTCCACACCAGAAATCATAATAAAAGTTGTTCATAATGGTGAGTACTATGTGCGTTTCTCGGCTTGGCATACCCTTTCCTTATGACCCTGTATTTAACCATGTTAATCATGGGGGCCCTCTCACGATTTTTGAAATGGGCTACTTGATTTTGTAAGCTTCGACTGACTACAACGAAGATATGTACCTATTATAAGCAACGAAATGCGATTATGAGCCTGGCCTTGAAATTTAACGATTTTTACTAAACACGTTTTTTGTTCAGAATACGTTAATAACTATCTCCTATTTAAAACTGGTAATACAAGATATGCTTATAACAACGATTTGAACCATTTGGGAAACTTCTATTTTTAGAACGATGCTGTCACTTCGACGCGCGTAATTGATCATTATATAAAAGAGATGATACAAGCGGTTTCTAACAACGCTCAATACAATGCAATACGTTTTTAGGGTTCCGTACCCAATGAGTATACGGGACCCTATTACTAAGACTTTGTTGTCCGTCCGTCTGTCTGTCTCTCACCAGGCTGTATCTCATGAACCGTGATAGACTTAATTAAATGTTAGACATTTGAAATTTTCACAGATGATGTATTTCTGTTGCCGCTATGACAACAAATACTTAAAAACAGAATAAAATAAATATTTAAGGGGGCTCCCATACAACAAACGTAATTTTTTGCCGTTTTTATAGACAATGGTACGGAACCCCTCGTGCGCGAGTCCGATTCGCACTTGACCGATTTTTATAAACAGGCAATATATCGGTTATGTGGCTTGAGTAATTACGAATTATCAGGTTTTTAAATGGAGTAATCTCAATGTTGTTTCCAAAAAAAAAACTAGAATATTATTATTATTTATGCATTACATTTCAAGTAGAGGTTTGACATTTATCGGATAAATTATACATGTATATTCGACACAATCGACTGGTACTTCCGCTACTTTCGATACATCAACCAAATAATATAAGCTGAATATTCACGAAGCTTAAAATATACCGCAACAATTTCCGCTCTCACCAACAAACTGGGTAAGTTTGTTTAGTTTGGTTAAGCTCCAAACAGAAATATATTAACAACCGTAATTTCTGAACAGAAATCAAAGGAAGGAAATATTGCCCAAGAAGCGAGAATTTGTTTTTTGCACTTAAACCTCATTTCCTGTCTCAAGGGGAGTCCAGGGCTTGAAAATAACATTTTGATTTATAACTTTTTAATGAGGTACCTACATCTCGCCCGCGACGCAGCTGCTGGTCAGCGGAAAAGACCGAACGAAGAAAAAGATTTCTTTTGAAAACATGAAGTTTTTCCTATTCCATCTTGCCTATTAGTTTCAAAGAAAATATCTATGATATAATAATATAACACGAGAAGTATTTTAGTTGAAGTTTGACTGTATATGAAAAGTATTTTTCTTGAAGTTTGACTATGGACCTATTTTACTAAAAAGGTACCAACTATTTGTTATTCTAAGCTACTTTAGCCTACTATTGTAGGTTCCGGTTGTTGTCCTTAAACAACAAGACAACAACCCTACTATGATAGAAGCCTTCAGGCGGCCTAAAAACTGATTCCAGAATTACCCACTCGCTTAATACGAACTTGCTTTATATACCTAATTACCTATATACTTTGTCTTAGTATCATCATGATAATCAACCTTCTCCTTCCACTACTGAGTATATTTCTCCTCTTCAGCGCGCCGTTTTTCGGTCCTGGGCCTGTTTTATCCACTCACTAGTATTATTAGCTAAAACAAGCCAACAACCACATTCAAAAGATCCACAGGCCACGCTGCTAGACAGCTTTGCCTAATAAAATCGATCCGTGCCGCCCAGGTACCATTTAATGCTGTAACCTTGACCGGGTCGGAGAAGACGTCGCTGGGTCGGTGACCTGCCCTTGGTTATCGGCAATGACACTGAATCCCACGCAGACCGAGTGATTAAGTTTGATTGACATCCGTACCTCAGTATCGTTGTTTTGATGCCTTAATGGCCTTTTTGTTGTTGTAGCCCTTTTATTTACGAGAGATTCTGTAAAGCGTAACAGTCACAGTACTATGAATGTAGCTTTTCTGATAATTGAGTGACGAGACGAGTAAATCCTCGCTTGATGTTAAACGTCACGTTTTCCCATAACAGGTCTGCACCATTTTGGATTCCTAGAATTTGACCCTGCGCGGCACAGCTTATTTATCAGCTTATTAAATAATAACTTTTCTAGGAATTGTACCGAAGATGTTGTGTAATGGGATGTTGGCGAACACACGCAATTAAGTCTGAGTAAAAGAAAATAAATGTAAGAGTAATTCAGAATAAATGGCTCGATAGAAAATAACTTATCAGAAATGTCACAGAAAAAAATGAGACGCGAATTCTTGATACTTTCTTAATACTAATACTTCTTAATACGATATAAAGGCTATAGCAACAAGGGTTACCATATCTCAGGATTTGTGTTGAGATATCAGGATTTTTTGACTTTTCTCAGGATTGCGGCCGGATCTTGCAAATCTCAGGATTTTCCATAAAACACAGGTTACATTTTAAAGATCTCTTTAATTAAAAGTTAAACCAACTTAAAATAATCTGTGCGGGGCGACGGCGACGGGCAGTGCCACTGCCACCCCCCGGCCCCGCCGCTTTGAGTGCGATGTGCAAGTTGCAATGCGTGAGCTAGATCCGCAGTGTTTAAAACGATAATAATACGTTTTTGAGAGAAAATTCTCAAACTGTATAAAATCTCAGGACTTTTCCATAGAAATCAGGCCTTTTCTCCGGTCTTTTGATTTTTTCATCTGGTAACCCTAATAGCAAAGGACAAGAACTTTTACTGAGAAACTGCGATATAAGAAAAACCTCTTATCGTATTTAGACACGCGCGATCGTGATCTTACATTCATTTTTCTCCTTTAACGATCCTAGGTGATATACCTGTACTTGAAACTGGGCGGAAAATGTTCGATCACGATGAAAAGCAACGTTAAAATCTACACTAATCTACAATAAAGAGGAAATATTTGTATTTTTGTATGTTTGTAATGGATAAACTCAAAAACTACTGGACCGATTTCAAAAATTCTTTCACCAATATAAAGCTACTCGTACGTCATTAACAAGTAAAACAGACTATATCCTATATCTCATACCCGTGTGAAGCTGGAGCAGGTCGCTATCATATTTTATACCTAACAACCGACTAAGGTAACAAACGCATCGAAACAACAAGTGAACAACACACACAACAACAACAACTAACAAAGAGACAACAAAACCAACAAGTGAATTTTAAAAACTGGCCCCTCTGGTAATTTATTTAAGAAACGCTTTGAGAGTAATTTAAATCAAACCATAATCTCTAAGAATGTCCAATAACACTTTTCTTATTGCATAGCCTCTAGCCATGATGCAATTCCAAAATCGAAACCCTATACAAAACTAAGAAAATGTATGGGAATGATATTTAGGTATGTGTTTTACGTGAGTATTCCCGTGTTTAATTATAACAAAAAGATATTTATGTCATAGAATATATGGGTAGAACCTAAATATAGGTAGAATATAGTAATGTCATTCCTATACATCGAGTATAGAAATGTCATTCCCGTACATGTTCCCAGTTTGCTACAGCATTTCGACAATGGAATTGCAAGTTGGCTAGGAGGCTGGAACTCCCTAGAACGGATAGTAGTGTAATAGATATTTAGACAAATATCAGCCTGTCTAGGCGGAAATGGGCTGAAGACCGTTGCAGAGCACAGGTGACAGGTCGTTGCCGAGCAACCGTAGATGTTGTGAATCACACTGTCAAAATGTCTGCTCAAACTGAAATATAAGTGAACGGTAAGGTATAACGGGAGGTCTATTCCCACTAGTTCTATTGATTGTTCTATTGATAGAACTAGTTGGAATTTTTTGTCCAAGTAGTTCCATTACTTTACGTTTTTCGATGAATGTAACTAACTGGACGGTCTGTTCCCACTAGTTCTATTGGTTGTTCTATTGATAGAACTAGTTGGAATTTTTTGTCCAAGTAGTTCCATTACTTTACGTTTTTCGGTGAATGTAACTAACTGGACCATTTTATCCAATTAGTTATATTGCAAGATACGTGATTAATAAAGCATGCATGTTCCATTGCGAGTATTCCTAGATTCGATGTGTCAGGGATATCAATATTACCAGGTATTATATTATATTATTAGGTTATTAATCAAAACCTATTGGTCGGTAGTGCCACGGGTAACTAAGTAGATCACGGGAAACGATCAATAGGTTAGGTTATGTTAGAACATGAAAAACAACGCACGAGCCGAGCGAGCGTAGCGAGCGTGCCGCGGCAGCGGCCGGCGAAGTGCTAGAAAGCCAAGAAGCGAAAAAAGTTAGGTTATTAATCAAAACCTATTGGTCGGTAGTGCCACGGGTAACTAAGTAGATCACGGGTAATTTTGTTGTATGCGTTCAATGAGCCAATCAGAGAAGTAGTGCCATGGGAAAGTAAAATTACCTATGACACTACTGGTAGTGCCAAGCAGTAGTGCCACGGGTAATGGACGAATATTTTGTTGTGTCGTCAAAAAGTTAAAAATTATGCAATAAGTAAGTATGTATTTCAGTTATTAAATATATTATTCAACTATTTTATTTTTATGTAGGTAAGTATCATTTGGAATCTAGGAATACTCGCAATGGAACATGCATGCTTTATTAATCACGTATCTTGCAATATAACTAATTGGATAAAATGGTCCAGTTAGTTACATTCATCGAAAAACGTAAAGTAATGGAACTACTTGGACAAAAATGGTCCAGTTAGTTACATTCATCGAAAAACGTAAAGTAATGGAACTACTTGGACAAAAAATTCCAACTAGTTCTATCAATAGAACAACCAATAGAACTAGTGGGAACAGACCGTCCAGTTAGTTACATTCATCGAAAAACGTAAAGTAATGGAACTACTTGGACAAAAAATTCCAACTAGTTCTATCAATAGAACAATCAATAGAACTAGTGGGAACAGACCTAACGGGAAGGTGTAGTAATACTTAAGAGTATTTTCTACACGTCAAAGTGAAGAACTTTTGTGACACTGCTGAATTCGAGAAAAAATATATTAAGTTTGCAAAATATTTTGTCACGAGATCAAATATCTTTGGAGATTCAATACTTTCCTCGAATTTAGCAAAGTCGTGTTTTATAACTTGTTCACTACGACGTAAAAGAACACATGTACTTTACTACCAGTATTACTCCTTACCACCTTGTATAAACCCATCTGACATTCCCAAATCAAAGAATCCTTTCAAAATAAATTATTCCTCGAAAATCACAACAAAAGACCCGAGGCATATTTCGCTCCTCTCAGTGAAACTTCGAAACAAACGTCACAACACAATAAACTTCACAAATGTGTCATTACTGGTGCAATAATGAATTGCCGCAGGACCGGAAACACCTCTGGCGCGGAACGCGTGATATGATTGAAGGGAGGCCCACTTATGACCAGCACTGGACAGGCGTGAAATAGGCTATTGATAACCTCGTTCTGAATGAGAATTAAACACAAATATGACGAATATCGGTAGTATTGTACTCATAGCGTTGTAATTTTAGAGGTAGTATTTTATATTAGGTCGGGTAAAAAGTCTTTTCGCATTATAGTATGTATGAACTTGTAATAAAATATCTTTGGCTATACTATTTGTATCGGGCTGGTTTTGGTATCATTGAAAGTTTAAATTTTAAAGAACATAATTCCAAATTCAAATTAGGAAAATGTGTGATTTTCTTTTTTTTTTTCGTACTGTCAAGATGAGTAATCTAATGAAGAAATTCGATACATTTTAAAATTTTACTACAAAAAAGGTAAAAATGCAACGCAAGCCGCGAAAAAAATTTGCGATGTTTATGGACCTAGTGCAGTGTCTGTGAGAGTAGCACAAATTTGGATTAAGCGTTTTCAATCCGGAAATTTTGATGTCAAATATGCACGTCGCTCTGGTCGCCCTATTACGGATAAAATGGATGCCATTTTTGAAAAAGTGGAGCAAGATCGGCATATCAGTAGTTACGACGTAGCTGAAGAACTGGGAATTGACTACAAAACAGTTTTGGCGCATTTGAACAAAACTGGGTACACAAAAAAAGATCGATATTTGGGTACCTCACGAGCCCACTTCAGCCCACTGAAAGAAACCTAATGAACCGTGTGCTCATTTGTGATTTTTTATTACGAAGTAATGAAACCGAACCATTTTTGAAGAAGCTGATAACTGGTGATGAAAAGTGGATCACGTACGACAAGAACGTGCGAAAAAGGTCGTGGTCAAAGGCCGGTCAGGCTTCACAGACTGTGGTGAAACCCGGGTTAGCTCGCAACAAGGTGATGCTGTGTGTGTGGTGGGATTGGAAGGACATTATTCATTATGAGCTGTTACCACCAGGCAGGACCATCGATTCTGAACTCTACTGCGAACAACTGATGAGATTAAAGCAAGAAGTTGAGAGAAACCGGTCGGAATTAATCAACAGAAGGGGGTGTGGATTTTCATCATGATAACGCTAGACCTCACACATCTTTAGCCACTCAGCAAAAATTAAGAGAGTTTAGCTGGGAGGTGTTAATGCATCCGCCGTATAGTACTGACCTTGCACCTTCAGATTTCCACCTGTTTCGGTCTCTTCAGAATTCTTTAGGTAGTGTCAGGTTAACATCACGAGAGGACTGCCAAAACCACTTGTCGCGGTATTTTAGCAATGAGATCATGTCCCTACCTACAAGATGGCAAAAAGTTATCGAACAAAATGGTACCTACATACTTTAGTTAAATATAAATAAACTATTTAAAAAAATGTTTTGAATTTTCTCAAAAAATGCGAAGGAACTTTTACCCGACCTATTATTTAATTTTGTATTTTGTTCTTCTACGCAATATGGGTTGCTCGCCTGGAATAAAGATATTTCATTTATTTATTTTGTTATAGCTCCTCACTAGGATAATGTCTCGGAGATGCCAAGGAACACACACAAAGACAAAGCTAACACCCAGACCCAGAACATATACTCGTATTTAAATTCATCATTCAAACATCTGCCTGGGAGAATCGAACCCGGGACCTCTGGCTTATAAGGCGAATATATTACCGCTGAACCAAAGATGTCGTCAATGAAACTTAATGATGATACTAGCTGCGGTCCGCGGTTTCCCCCGCGTTTTCCGGGATAAAAAGTAGCCTATGTGTTAATCCAGACCATGAAACCTTCATTCCTCATGTAAATCCGTTCAGACGTTTCAGCGTTCATTAGTAACAAACATAACCTTTAAAATATTATAGTAAGATTTATTCTGTTCCAGCTGCACATTGCGGTTTTACCAGGTAATCCAGTTTTTCTACCGTAACCGTCAGTTTCCCGGAATGAAAAGTATTCAATATGTTAATCAATGATACAAGTTACAATTAAAAGAAAGTTTAATTTAAATCCGAGATAGCATTATAGCATGATGTGGTAACAAAAGAACATACAGATTTCTTTATATCATAGCTCAGAATTTTCCCGGTCATATCACGTTTCGAACTAACAGGAAATCAAATCGGTTCAGCCTTACGAAAGCTTCGAAGATCCAGAAAGCCACACAGATGCATACGTTAAACTTTCAGCACATATTTTCAACCCCAACGCAAACACCCTTCGTTTGCTTTGGGGCGTGGATTTAAAAATGTAAAATCCTGAATATTGGCACGTTAGACCACCTCGTTTATGAAAATAAAACTGCGTAACCTATCCTGGCGTAAAATTTTCCATCCCGGATTTTAGCGCGTTAGCTCAATATGTCTGGCGTCTATAAAAAAAGTGTAACCTAACCTATTAGGGCCTCCGGCTAGTAACCACTGAAACGTATTTTATTACTCGCGCAAACAAGACTATTGCGAAATAGGTCGGTACTCTTTTTAAAAATTTCAACAGCGCTATGGCTAAAGCTATATTTAAACGTAGCGCTGACCGCTTCGGGTCCATTTTACGATTGAACGCATCTTTTAATGGCCAGGTCAGCGGCCATCTCGGCCAGAGAACCGGGGCGTCTAATTGCCCCAGAGGCTTACAACGGCAACTTACAATGAACTTTTGTTCGCGCTATAAAAGACCGAGACAGACTCATGAGACTTACGGGCTGATTACACGTACGAGTACAGCGGCGAGACAGTAAAAGGGCAAACTCGGCCGAGCAAACGAATCAAGAGTCAATGTCTCGCCTTATCAAAATGGTTATGCAAACCGAGTACTCGGCCGTTACGTGTATCAACATGACGTTTTGGTCGCAGTGCAAAGAGCCTATGTCCGTTACAAGCGGTTCCTATTAGCTCATCTCCGAGCACAGACTACGCATTACGCAGTACGCATTTTAAAATGCGCTCTGGCCCAAATTGAGCACTATCCAACTAGTGCAATTTTCACAACGAGCACGTTTCAAAATAGGCACATTTATTTTTTGATGGGAAGTCAGTCGACTTCGTTTTCATAAACATAGAACAAAAAGTTTAATTCAAACAATTTCTGTACTATAGTGTGAGTGAAAAAAAAAGAAAAATAAAGCTAAATAAAAGTAAAGGACGGAAAAAGTCATCATACTCAGGCGATAGCGCTCTGGTCGTGTAGATCGTCTTCTTGATTTAGGTCGCTGAAGACGCAACAGACGATGCAGTCAAACATCAGATGTGTAATCGTAAGTAGTATTAATGGCAGTGGCAGATTTACACATTTGCCGACAGTAGGCTGTTTTAAAATTTTGCCGCCCCTATAAAACCAACCAGGCGTATAAAAATGAGACACCCTCTCACGGTGGATATTCCGTTCAAAGGCACTAAGCGTTTCCATTCCACGTTTTTGATTCGAACGGCAGATGAGTGAAACTCATTGCCGGCGTCTGTCTTTCCGAAAAGTTTCAACCTAGGGTCATTTAAAAAATATGTAAAGGGTATTTCCTAGGCAAGCGTGCTATCTCTTCGACCACATCGTCGCTTCCTATCAGGTGAGATTGTGGTAAAAACGCGTTGTAAAATAAAAATATATTCACTCTAGCACCGCCCTAAGCTCCAGCCTGCTCAGCCTGCTGGCAAATCCGTAACTAGTTACCTATTCACACTAAGCTGTGACAAGACCTTTAACTTCACAACCCTTCAACTAATTTTCCTCATGTTTAACTTAAAAACTCGATAAACCTATCTGAGCTCAAAAATGATATCAAGTTAACTTCTTGTAATAAGTAATTTCCAATATATTCAAGCCCCAACTTATACATTTAACTGAAATCTGTGACTCGTTTTGCCCGGTCTTTAGTTGAATTGTAGGCTCGGTTTTGTGTCATACTCGTATTAACAAAGCCGGAGGCGACCTAACGTCTGTGAAACGATAGCCAGCCACCACTTCATGGTTGAATATATATGGCATCTAGAGATGTGTTCAAGCAGCCAGTGGTGGTGATAGAATATCTTTACCAATACATTATTGACCTATTGAGCGAAGCATCTATGCAACGGTTGGCCAAATTTGCTTTGATCTGTCCGGATGTTTGTTTATTTGTATATTGGCACTGGCGTACAGGTCGCATTTCTCAACAAATCTCGACGAAACTTGGTACCTACACAGGTACAATAATTTTATAGAATGCTTTGTCTTCGGGATTTTATGATTGGAGTATTTCCCCCCTCAAAAGGAAGGTTTGCTGGAACGCCATTTCCCGGCCCATTTTGATAAAATTTGGCCAGAAGTATATAGTACCTAATTTTAAACAAGAAAATCAGTCAAGAGGTTGTCGAAATGAAACACTGATTGTTGAAAAAAAGTTCTCGCGAGGTATACCGTTCGCAGGACAACTAGTTATCTCTAGCCGGCTCATCTGTTTCCTTCTTTTCGGTCTTATATGGCGTCTTCTCTCTTACTAAGAAAAATGAATTAAAATTAAGTTTAAATAAGTATGTGAGAACTTAAAGCGTACATAAAGTGTTTTAATTGGCCCCAATAACATAACAGATAGTCACACATACTCTCAACTGTCAATACAAATAAATTACTTGAAATGCTTTGACATCATCCCGCTGACGGGACACACGTGCAAAAATAAGACAAAGTTTGAACATCGTTTAAGTGGCTTGAGTGCCTACATAATTAGTTACTACATATCAAATGTAACCTTAATTAGTTGAAAGGCACTGAATCTCACACAGGACTCCCTAGTGTAAAATTCAGGGTACCCAACCAAAACCTTGAACCTAAAATTATCCTCTAGCGCTATGTAATAGGTTACATAATCATAATTATTACCTACTATAATAACTTTACAAATATTGCAAGTCGTTCAAATATGCAAAAACCGATTGTACATCGGTTCAACTGCCATTTATGCGTGTAAAGTGTTAATGAATTAACTGCTGGCTTCGAGGCTTGTCGTTTCTCGGTGCCTTCACGCGAAACTAGCTTCAATATCCTCGACTATTAGGGTTGCAGTCGCAAAGCTACGTCCATAGCAAATATCGGTGCATATTTAGAGAAATCAGACAGTTCCACCGGGCATCCCTTTTGTGCTGGGATGTCCATTGATTCCGTTCACGCTGTAAATTGTTCATTTATGGAACGCTTTTGGAGCAAACCGACTGACCGGTAATAGGTTTAACTGTTAAATCAACGACAGTTCAGCGAACCAATTGCATGGAGTCATTGTTACATTTTATACAAAAAAGCGCTACCGTGGTTATGACACTTTAAATTGAAGGTCCCGGTGGTTTGTCCTATAACCACTATGCCATATCAGAGGACTTCAGGCGGCCTAAATACTCTGACACCAGGGCTAGCCACTCGGCCAGTAAAAGCTAGCTTTTAACCACCGAAGTCGGATTATACATACTTACTTACATACTTGATCGATACTTTTAACTTACAAAAAATACAAAAGTTGAAAGAAAAATTTTACTTTTGGTTATCAAGTCTACACGAAAAGGTTTTCCTATAAATATACATAGGTGTCCATTTATAGTTGCTCGGTTTCAAGACAAATTCTACTAATATCACAGATAATATTTTGTGTTTAGTTTAGTTTGTCTGTATGTATTGTGGGAGTTCAACATTTTAGTTTTCAACGTATTGAAATATTCAACATTATAAGAATATAGTTTTGGCAAATTCAACTTTCCGTGCCTGAAGGTGTTTGGTAGAACGGAATTGGATGACATTTGGAATACAGATAACTTATACGATCGATGCATACCTACTCGTACATACTCGTATTACATAGGTTAATTTTCATGACCATTTTCAAAACCACTGTTTCCCAACACCGTGCAGGTAAAACCGCAGAGTGCAGCTAATATGTTTAATAATACGAAAGAACTTTCTCTCACGCTTTTTGTTTGTCTTTCTCTTCTCTCTTCTGAAAGGATCTTCATGAAATAAAAAGGAGGTAGTGCGTAGTAGACGACTTAATTTTTACGTCACTATTTCCGTGTTAATTATAACAAAAAGGTAGTACGTATTTAACATTAATTAAAACCGGATATTTCTTCCGGAAAATGAAATGAAATCCGCGTTTAAATCCCACGAGCAACTAGTAGTACTTTAGCTACTATTATTACTGTAATGCTGCTAGCTACCATAATTCCCAGAAACCATTATCGATGAAAACATTTATTTTAGAGTTCCAAACGTGCAACATCGTAAAAAGAAACCCCTACGGCGATAGCTCGGTTTTTAACCCGGATATTGTAATTATTTCAAAGTTGACTTTTCGGAATTGAAATTCGCGCGCGCGGTGGAAAAGAAATAGGGGGAAAATGTTTTCGAGCTGCGTTTCCGATTTTCGTGTTTTACACTATCATTCCCAGCATCGATGTTTTACCAATAATAAAGTTACAGACGGTTGCTTGTATGTCGGAGTGTATTTTTATTTGCGTTTAGCTTTTTTAGACGAATATAATAAACATTATCTATTTACGTTATCATGACAGATTAACAAACGGCGTGACATTGTTACGTTTTCGAGAATGAAACGAATAATCTGGATGCATCGATTCTGGATGGAAGAAAACTGAAATACCCCTAAAAAGATTTGGATGACGTACGAGTATGTCATTCAAGTTTTTTTTTGTTTCCAGTTACTTTAATTTTAATACCAAATTATTGAACCGATGCTAAAATTAGCTGGGACTCTAAATATATCCTTTGAAATAAATATTATAGATTTCTGTAAACTGGTTTTGTCTTTTGTCTTAAACATAAAATAAAGCTGATTTGATCTAACCTCCATTTTTAAGTCGGTAAAAAAAGAATGTAGGGTGCAATACAAGAATGGGTACATTTCTCCTAAATTATTATAATTTATTTCATTTATTTATTTAGTCTATTTGAAAAAATCACTTTATTTAAAAAAAGAGCTTTTATAAGCTAATTAGCCAAATGTCACAGTAATTACATATAAAGACAGCATGCAATGTCACGTCGTGTAAAATGGATTAAACGAAAAAACTGTTAAAAAATGGAGAGTCACGAGTAAAACCAGGCCGCTGTAGTAGTATTATTTTGTAGGTCTCGTTTTCAGTGTATTCGTTTATTTTTCTCGACGCAGATACAGCATTTATTTTCGATTCACCGTGGTTTTTTTGCATTGTTTGATTGCTATTCGGAACTGACTAATAATTTGGAAAAGAATATGGTTTTATTTGGCAGTTTAAAATATATATTACGAGTATATTGGTTTTAAATATTGTATTTCTGACTTCCTTTGAGTTTTTGCGTCCGGATAAAAAATGGGATAAGTAGTCGGAAAAACAAAAATTGTAATAAGTGGTTGGACAAAATTGTAATTAGTAGACATGGTGGAACCGGGCAATCAGCTTATTTATTTCAAATTAAAATATATTTATTTCGAATAAAAGGAAATCCATAATACAGTAGGCTATTGACTGAGCGAGCGAAGCGTCCTTGCTACTGCTGGTAAAATGTGTTTTTTTGTCATCAATTCTGCTCAATTCTAAACAAGAATTTTGAACAAGAGCAAAATCGGGTAAAGATTGTGATTGTTGCAAACAAAATTGTACTGGCGAGGTCTACTGTTGGGAAAATTTGTAGTTTTTATAAAGTAGAACGGGAATTGGTCAAGCGGACCACCTGACGGCAAGTGATCACCGCCGCTGCACCGCTTGTGGTCAATGGCTTCAAGTTTGAAAGCTTTAGTTGACAGATTTTTATTTATTTATTTATTTATTTATATATTTTGTTTTGACATTCTAATAATATTATTTTCTTTGACATTTAATTTATTGTGTATTAATTTATTCGTAAAAATTGTATTTGACATTCATAAGTGTCTTGACTGATTATATCTACTATTGTAGTAATTTTATATCTTGATATTTTGACATTGCAATAATTTATATAATTTTTTTGACATTCTAATAATATTGTTTTCTTTGACATTTAATTTATTGTGTATTAATTTATTCGTAAAAATTGTATTTGACATTCATAAGTGTGCATTGATGTACCCATATTTGAATAAATTATTTTGAATTTGAATTTGAGATCAAATGTTTTAAAGTGTAGATTTTCTTGTCTAAAAGGTTGGAATGGCAAAGACATGAGATATATTTTTGTCAGTTTTTCAAATAAGCCTAAAAATTAGGCCCAATGGCCACACCAGAGGCATTTCCGGAGCGTTGTGCATTACTTCAGCGTTGTTTTGAAGCGACCCAAGTTGCACCACAGCAAACTTTTTTCACTTTAACTATGAAAAACTTAGTCACCAACGGGCGACGTAAATGCAACCAGTTTCAGAAGTATATAATCTTCCTTTTGAAAACTTGCTGCGACACAAACGTTGCACGAGGATGTGCAATACGTCCGCATCTACAATATTATTTAAGTGCTAAGACTCTTTTGAAGTACACAACTTGTCTCACTTGTGAAAGCTTCAGATGAGCTTGAGCTTCAGATTATGTCACTCCGACGCGAAGTGTTAATTGCATCGGTGTTCTACAAAGATCTGCTGCGGAGTGTGCACAGAACTACACGACCTGATCCAGACAAACATTATTCTACAATAGTACGAGTACGAGACGCAACAAAGAGGCACTTCCTCTTACCTTGGAAATTCCATTTAATCGCACTTAAGCGTTCCATTCCACCTTTTTATTTGAAGAAGTGGGAAACAGTGAAACTCGTTATTTGCGTTTGTCTTACGGAACAGGTACATACTAGATTAAGAAAAGAGAATTTGTACCTAACAGGCTAGCGAACTAAATTTTTGACCACATAGTCACTTCCTAACAGCTGACGAACTAATTGTGGACAAACGCATGCCCTGTCCGATGTGGAAACACAAATATTCATCATCACTATCACCCTGTAACGAAATACAAATCCCACTGCTAAATACAAATCTCTGTTATACGCTCATCCTCGTCCTGTGCCGATTTTGTCAAATAATATTTGGCTGTAACTCCTGAGACTGCTGGCATTTCAGTGCAAAACATGAAACAGCCCAGCACACAGCAGTTTTAAAGTAACAGAATAATAAAATTGAACTTAACGTTTCAATAGAAAATGTAAACCAGAACAAGGATTCATGTGCGTGAAATAATGAGTTAGGAATACAATTGCGGTGACTAATTGCCTTATTATGTACGAGACTCATTAACCGCTTGAGGCACCCCCTCCCGCGGGTTTTTTTCCGTAGAAGCACCGGCGCGTCATCGTTTGTTTATGTTACGTCACGCGCCGGGCGGTCGACCACTTAAATGGTTTTTATGACTTAAACATTCGAACAAGGACCCACTTGTAATTGTTATCTTAGAGCTGTTGTATACACGTGTCGAATGACGAATGTTATCATAACATTGGTTGGCCTGTTATAGATATAAATCAGCGTATAACCGCTTACTTTACAAAAAAACATGGACTTTGAAGTTTACATATTTTTACTAAAAAAAGTAAAGCGATAATGTATGTTTTATACTATTTAGATTTAATAATAGACTCAATCTATCTATTTGTTACAAAATAAGAATACATTACTCACCTTAAAAGTATTTAATATCAGGCATCTAAAAACCAGCGAAAAAAAAATTTTCCGCGATTTTTTTTGTTCCCACTTCACTTCACTGTTTACATTTTGTCGTAAATTGTTCTTTCACAAAAACAACTGCACACAACTATTCTAGGATGATCGTTTTTCTATATTTTAAATAGATCATAACATTTATCACAGTAATTAGAATAACATTTGAGAAATAACACACACGGCCATCTACGATGATGATGCAACACTTGTCGCCGATTTCGAAACACAAAAGACTGTTTTACCATAAAATATATTGTTATCAGCCTTGTTAACAAGAATTTAAGGCTTATTATCCAAGAAAACCAGCATAACTAACGTTTTATTTACATAAAAACCGTCGATGCACCGCCGCCCAGAAAAAGTCAACACAAACTGACTTTGACTCGCGGAATATTATTTTTTTTCCAATCGAATATCCACTGAGTTTATAATGTTGCTGCTTCAAATTATTGACCTATTCAAGCGGAACGAGATGGCATTCATACTTTATAAGTCTTTTGCCTTAGTAAAAGCAGGATAGAGACTTTTTCTGAGTCTGGCGCGAAATAAAAATCCGGACACTACAGTGTCCGCGGTGCTTCTACGGGTTTTTTGAAATCGGACACTACAGTGTCCGCGGTGCTTCAAGCGGACTCTGTCGTGAGTGAGTTAACAACCGGCTTTATGGTCCAATGTAATGAGATAAACGCTCTCTCGCTGTCCCTTTTGCGCATTGATGATAAAATAGGCACCTATTAAATCACTGAGTGATAATTTAGAAAATCAGATTAATTCTTTAACGCAGTTACCTTTTTATATGAAATAGAGTTTTAGTTTCTCATTTATTGCAGGTCCAAATACCTGACTGAACCTTTGTACTTTGCGTTTTGAGAATCAAGTACTTTTGCTCGGAAAAGTTGAAAAAAAGCGGTTTGCAAAACGTAACGATTGAAACGAAACGAACCGTTTTCGAGAACTCAAAGTATAAACAAATATTGCTCGTCTCACAGTATTCGATTCTGTAAGTGATCCAAAAACGAACCGTTTTCGAGATCGCAAAGTACCAAATATTGCTCGTCTAACAGTTTCAGATTATGTAAGTGATCCAAGAATTGCATCTCATTATGATTGACTGATAAATCAATTATGTATTTACTTGTACATTGGTGCTATTTTAGGTAGACCTGTATCCCAGCAGTGAGAGGATTAAAAGTTGCATAAGACGATGATGATGATGGTGCTATTTCTTTAAATTTCTACAAACTGCGTCGTTTGTTGCCATGTACATTGTACATGTACGAATGTGAGATGTGTAGGTATGTGTGGAAGGTATTCAAGTGCAACGCGACCGTGTTGAAGTTAGTCTCATTACACGCTTTATATTAGCTTCACTTGTATGTTTGTAACCGACTCCTTTGGGCGCGATTTTGACCCACTTTAAACGGTCAGATTTCGTTCAAACTTTGTAGATATATCGAGGACCGATGACAATACACTAAACAAGCGTGATTTTAAAATAAAATTTTAAAATTTACTTTTTTTATCTTATTTTAAATAAATAAATAAATAATAATGGTTTGCTCGGCCTAGTGCTCATTTACTATCCCGCCACTGTACTTGTTATGTGTAATCAACCCATTAGAGATAGTGTAACTTTCCATTGGTGAAAGAATGTTTTAAATCGGAACATTCGGAGATTTCCCTCTAGATACGTATAAACTTTACTTTTTCACAATATTAAGTAAACATCAGAGCTATGTGAATTATGTGATATATGTCGAAGCACGATTTCGAGTACCTATTTATAATTTTTAGCTAACAAATTTCAGCTTGAGTCATCTCATATATTTATTGTGTCTACTAAATATTTGCGAAAGCCTTACGAGTGTATTTGCTCACGTTTACAAAAACGGTTCGTCGAATTTTGGGAACAGCAAATAAAGACCTAGTCGTGGTGTGTCCATTTTTACATCTTATAGTTTCGAACTGGGGAAGTTTGAAAAGGACTGGACGGTGCTGGCCCAAGACCGGCAGTTATGGAAGAACTTGGGAGAGACCTTTGCCCAGCAGTGGGACATAAAAACTAAAAAAAAAAAAAAAAATGGTTTCAGCCTTTGAAACCGCCTTTGACAAAACGCTGTCTCGTACTTACATTGGTATATGCCAGGATTATAAGGAAAGTGTACACTAAGCTGAAAGGACTCATATTACACAAAATTATGAACAACTTTTACAAATTGCCCCACCCTGAAATCAAGAAATAAAACCAGCTGTTTCACAGAAAAATGTCAATGATACTCGACAAAACGTCTGGAATAGTTGTTTTTTTTTTCGCGAATACAGTGTTTGCCCCATAGTAAAAGTTAATTCATATAGATGAGCAATATGAGCCCTATTCGGCATAGCATGCCCTTTCCTTATAACCCTGTACTGGGTTAAATGAAAACGGTATGCTAACTCTATAAACAGATCAAAGAGTCTCTGTGAACAAAGAGAAAACATCCCCAATCATGGAAATAAAATATTTGTTGTACATTTCGTAACTTGTGAATTCTTGCTAGAAAAGGATTAAAAACAAAAACGTTGAAGCAAGTTTTAAAATAATTTTGCAAAACCGTCTATATTTGACGGAGTTATGCCCGAACATACATAAAAAAAATACAAACATCCGAATTGAGAACCTCCTTTTTGGAAGTCGGTTAAAAATAGGTCTTATAAACGCTGTCTAAACTTAATCACAACTTAAAACTCCATCTTGTCGCACCTTATATTTTTCACGTCAGCAAGTAGTAGCAGAGCATTTTAAGCAGTGATTAACTTTAACCAATGTTTATAAGCAAACCCCAATAATTGACGACCTGTTTGGCTCAGCGGTAGTATAATATATCCGCCTTATAAGCCAGAGGTCTCGGGTTCGATTCCTGGCCGGGCATATGTTTGAATGATGAATTTAAATTTCTGTTCTGGGTCTTGGTGTCTCTGACACAGGGTATCCTAATGGGGAGCTAGGAGTGTGAAACGTTTAATGAGTACAATAAGCCAATTTCAGCATAACATACCTTTTTTTACAGCCCAAATAACTCATATTACGCACCAAAACGTCAAAAACTACCGCCATCGACATCAGTTACAGCGCGACAACCTTGTTACGACGCCGCTACGACACTCTTTGATACTGCTATGATTAGACCAGCGACCTAGACCTAGACCGCTTTCCACTTATAGCGTTGTACACGACTGAAAACGAGAGTTGGGAGGTAAAAGGGGACGGGTAAATAGGGTGGCATGTCTGAAGGTGAAAGCGTGAACTCCGAGGACTGAAGGGGTCAACATTCTCGAACGTGCAATCCCGATACTGCCGTCAACGACATGTTATCTCATAGACATTACATCAGACTTTTATTGTCATACAATTGATTGTAAGAGTTCAAAATTCTGGCGCAGTCCTGTTACGGACAATGATGTTTGACATCAGGCGAGCAATTTGTTCGTATCGTCATTCAATAGCATACAAAAAATTATATAAATTGACTGATGAGACGAGCTACCCGGTCGTCCGTTAAACGTAGCCCGTAACAGGTCTGTGTTTCCCACAACTTTGAACGCATGTCTTTGTTTAAATTTTTAACTAATTTACTGCAGTACAAAATTCTGATTACGTTGAATTTTGTATTAGTATTGATCTAGCGTGAGCTATGCGGAACAAGTGTTAGGAACAATTTAAGTCTATCCAGGGCAAGGGGGTTTGCTAAGCCGCAGAGGGCGTATAACAGTCATCGGTATAAAATTTCGATCATGAAAACCAACCCCGCAATTGCCAAATAACAGCTGTTCTATACAAATATATAGAACAGCAGTGTTCCAACAGAACACTCCACAAAATTGTGGAGTGTTCTGTTGGACAGCTTTTCCCAAAACCGAGGGTTGGTCTCATAGTAAAAAATGTTCATAATGATGAGTATTTAGAGCCTTGTTCAGGTTAGCAAACCCATAAAGGAAGGGTTTGAATTTTCTGTATTGACTGAGAAGTCAAGATGCTACCTATGCCATGGCTTGCAGTATTACGTTCTATTCCAAAGCCAGGAGTCTGCGCGCGGATGTCGTTGGCTGTAGTATTCCGAGTAACTTCCAATTACACTCGTACGTAGTAGGGATGGAGTGGGGCAACGTAGGTTTATTAATGAATGGCTGTGATATACCTAGCTCTCAATATCGCGGGCTTACGTTGTAACATAGTGGGACGATAAATACTCTACGTTTTTTGTAGGTATATTTGTTCAACTTTTGTTTGCTTTGCCTTATTTCTCTATGGAACAGATGATTTCGGTTATTGGTTGTATTATGAAAGTTGGTCAGAATTTCGAGTACTTACAAATATTTTCGGCTATGTAAACTCGGGGTTATTTTGTTTTATTTTGCTTGAGTATTCTATTAGATGCACTTCATGGTTTCACCTGCTATCCTACAGGAATCATTAACGTAAATTGACTTTTATATTATTACAAGGTATAAGATACCTTCAAACTTAATTTTATCCAAATTCGTGCAGCCGTTCTTGTGTGATTCGGTAACAAACATTCAAAAATAAAACTTTTTTGTGATTAGTTGCACTAGAAGATTTTATTTCCCCGCTACCCGGGACTTCCAGTGCACTGATGCTCAGCCTTTGCCCTGCCTTTGGCACTCGTCGAGGCTTTCGCTGTCACTTCTCCAACTTTTATTTCCCTAATAGGTTGGTAACACGTAACGAGTACAGTGGCGAGACAGTGCCCTCGGCCAAGGACTCGGTTTGTCAAAACATTTAGACGAGGCGAAAGTTACTAGAACCAAGATTTGTTTGCTCGGCCGAGTCTGCCCATTTACTGTCTCGCCAAAGTACTCGTTACGTGTATTCAACCCTCTAGATTCATCCTCGGATTATTTTGAACAACAAAAAATAAAACTCAAATCGGTCTGTGCCTTTGCCAACGAACAGAATGTCATGTTTATTAAAATAGGTCATTTCAAAAACATCGTAGCACCTACACCGGAATAATATAAGCTAAGCTCAAAAATTTAAATTACTTGATTCTACCCTAACCTGTGCCCTAACCAACAAATAAAGCAAACAACAAACAGGGCAAGAAACAAAACAGTTGAAATAAAATGAACAAAATGTTAAGCCCACGTACAGAAGTAATTAGGGCAAATGCCCAAAACAATGTTCAGGCTTTTTTCAAACGTTAGGTACGTACGTACGTTTGATGAATTGATCGCTGTTAATTGCAAGCTAGACTTTACTATTTGTTGTTTTTTGTAGAAATGTTAAGTTACTTTTGAAAGCTTTTATTTAACTTACAATGTATGGATGTAACTTTTTGTTCAGGTGGAATCTTGAAACTAAATTTTGTACCACTTTCCAATGTCCGATTGAGCTGAAATTTGGTATACCATACGCGTCTAACTCCGAAGAAAATGCAATAAAAGCTTGTTTTTCAAAAATATTTTTAAAATTAACTTATTTGTGTATAATCTCACTTTGCCTAACTTATTAAGCTAATCAAAGTTTTACCATGAAAAGTAACGTCATTTCATGGCGCGCGCGGAACATGTAATCAGTTTTTGAAAAAAAAAACCGAATGTGATCGAGACCTTAACAGCAGTGAACAAAAATACGACAGGCTGATGATGAATCGAGACTATTCCCGTGTTTAATTATAACAAAAATCGAGACTATTGTGGATGTATCCGATTCCATAAAGTTTTTGTTTTGTAGTTATAGGGCTCAATTGCAGAGCCCGCCTAGGGAAGTACCACATTTATCAGTTATTCAACCGCCAAGCAGTAATACGAGTATGCAATTACTACTGTGTTCTGGATTTCAAAGCGAATAGGAGATTAAACATCTTACATCTCAGACAGACGAGCGTTATGATGTGCCACGGAGTCTTGAATAGTTAAGCGTTCAAAATTACCCAGACCTGTTATAGGCAAATGTGTAATTTAACACAAGCGAGCAATTTGCTCGTCTCGTCACGGAATTGTAAAAAAACCTGCACGAAGGGTGTTGTAATTTCGTTTGGTAGCTGGTTACCGAAGCAGATACCGGCACGGTACGTTCATTACGATACTACTATCGTTTTACTCACTAACTGCAGTGGAATGCCATTCATGATAGCTACACATGAGTCATGGTCTATAAATAGCCAGATGCGGCTCACGCTTGCCCACCGAGCCGTTTCAAAACGCCGCGCCGCGCTCTGAGTCAAACCTTTGGTAAAAACTGTAATGTTTGTATACTCGTACTTCGACGGTTTTTATTTTGAACAGACATTAAAAGGAGAAGGTTTGCAATTCGACTGTTTGTTTTCATTAATTTTTTGACAGTTTTTATGTTGAACCGAGTGTAAAAAAGATGAGAAACTCAATTGCACCTTTTTTATTTATACTTCGACAGTTTTTATTTTGAACCGACTTTAAAAAGAAGGTACCCAATTTGACTGTCTGTTTTTTATGTTTGTTACGCGATTACTTCAACAATTGTAAAATAATTTTGATGATTGTTGGCAGGCAATACTTCAGAGTTGGTCCCCTAAAAATTTTAACGAAATTAATTACCTAAGTACTTTTGTAAAATCAACAAAAATAAAAACTATAAACACAAATGAAGTTTTGATTTGTAGTTCCGTTCAGCAAACATTTTGAGTTCGACAGTTCGATTTTCTGACTCATAAGTTTCCTACAGTAGTCTTAAAGACGGTTTTCTTTTTTTAATAGCTTTTATTCAACTTGCGTAGTGTACTACTAATTTTGAACCACTTCACGGTCTCAGATTCAGCTGAGATTTGCTATACGTGTGTAACTCCGATGACAAAGTAATAAAAGCTAGTTTTCAAATATTTTTTAAATTTACTTACTCCTATTAATTATTTTGAATCTACAAAATTTAAAATAATAGCTACGTCACCGCATTAAATTATCTTGAGACTGGACACCAACAAGTGTTCAAGAGGCATTAAATTCCGATCCGTGTCTCCATTGACGTATGAAACAAAACGTAATAAAATTTAAATTCGAAACAATGGGACTCCGTAAGCAATCCGTAATTAAGCGAGGCCCCACAGCGAGCGGTCTAGACAACTGAGTTTAAAGTCCTAAGTTCGGATAGGAAGAGTGCCTAGCCCAATCAGAGTTTATAGGCCACCTTGAAGGCCTTGAAATAGCTTGAAATGGCTCTTCCTATAAGTATAACCGGACCAAAAATTTTAAGTGTCATCCGAATCCAACCAAATCGTCTATTGTAAGTGATCTGCGCTCACCCATCCCAAAACCGACCGTGTCTTCTGTCGCTTAATATCGGTGATCGGTTACGAACTTACGAACTAATTCAAATTACGCTTCTAGTGTTCTGAAACTAAAATGACGACATACCCGCAATTCATCATTTATGGATTATATTCCGCAATTCGCCCATTTGATAGGTTCCAATAGATCTATAGATCTGACTCTACATTGAAAGGAATATGTGACGATTGAACGGAGTTAAACAGAATTCCCCAGGGTCGCCCAGGGATTAAATCTGTGTATTCCTCATGGAGGAACTATTTAAAGCGATCGTTTTAGACGGGACATTTTGGATGAATGCAGGGGCATTCACTGCGCTGCGATGGTTGGCCTCTTTATTCAGTAAATTGAACATGAACATAGAATAGGATTGCAACCCGAGCGCGACTTACAAGTATTCTAAACCGTTCACTGCTTCGAATTGTGAATTGATACCAGTAGGGTTTCTGCTCGAGAATTCCCGAGGTAGGAATTCTCTTGTCTTTAGTCAAGACGGGAAAACAAAACTTATCGAAACACTGTAATGTTACAATTTCGATTAGATAAATCCTAATTTAACAATACTATTTTACCTATTTTTAAAATGTTTGTTTTTGAGTATGTCATACTAGCAATTTTGTTAATTTTGATTTATTAACAGCAACCCTTATTTTTGCAATTGAATATTGTTGTACATCTGAAATGGTAGGAACCCAATAATTAACAAAAAGGAAAGTACTATCCAACTCTTCACTTCACTTCACTTCTCTTTTTTGATTAGCCGAGTTTGCTCAATTTAGGTATTGTTTAAACTAAAAATATTCCATTTCATTATTTGATGCTAGATACTCGAGAACCTCGGGAAATCCTGGTCGAGAATTGCGTGCCTCGAGAAATAAAAAAGGCCGAGAAACCAGAAACGAACCATTGATACTGATAAAAAAAAAAATAGATATACCTCTATGTAACTAGTGCAGCTGTACAGATGTAAGTACTAACTACAGAGGTCGTTTGATAAATCCAGAAACAGGTAAAGGTATGGAAAAATAGCCACTTTCAGAGGTTTGTTTGTTACTGATCGGCTGCAACTTTTTTTCCTTATTATAATTCATCAGAATCAAAGGAAGTTATGAGATTCTAATTCATATTTACATAAGCTCGTTTCGTTTTTGTGGCTCAGCTAATATTTGTGTTGACCTACACCACCAAACGTTTATTTACTAATGAGAAAATCAAAAAGGGAACATCTGAAAAAACCGCTTTCCAACATCCACAAATACGTCAGTGGCGTCCTCACATGTAGCAATTATTCTAGAACATTTACTGCTAAAATTGGGTATACAAGCCATTTGTGAGGACTCATCAGTAACTCAGTAACGAAGTGACAGAAAATATGGTCTACCGTGGTAAGGACGACACGCAAAAATTGTTCGAATCAAAATCTTCCACAAGGGGTTGCCTACAAAGCCCACAAAAGGATACCAGCCGACAAGGCGTGCCCATCCAGACGAAACGGCGGTCAAAAGCAAGCCCATCACAGAGCAGAAAATATTTATGCCTTTGTCGGAACTGAAAATACGTTGAAAACCAAGTATTAATATTTACATTGGAGCACTCACGGAAATTACAAGCCTTTTGAAAATAAATTCGAGTTTTTTCGGTTGACCTGGTAAAATTATTTTACGCTTATTTAACTAGCATTGGCGGAACGATTATTGCTTGAATAGAATAACCGTTGGCATGACGTAATATTATACACCGGAATGTTGTGGCGCGGGTTTGCATGCAAAACAAACTCGCAAATTGAAACGACGAGCTTCATTCCAACTTTTGAAAATACGTCGTTTTATTTTTTAAGTTTTGAGGGAAAACGAAATATACGCATCGGCCCATTGAAGGTTGGCGGGAACACGAAAAAAACAAATCGGCTAATAAAGTTTTGGGAGCACACGAAAAAACACATCGGGACCAACAGCGAGGTGGTATTGAAAATTAACTCGTTTTTATCACCGCGCAGGTGAAATTGCGTGGCGCAACTAGTTTTTAACCGACGAAAAAGGAGGACGGAGGAGGTTTTCAAGTCGACGGGTAAAGCTGCGATATGATAGTAACAAAAAAGAAAAAGTAGGCATAGTGCGACTACGCGTTTGGAGGTTTTCTGAAGCAGTCGTTATGCTACTAATTGTATGAAAACGTAAAACAGCCAACCAAGGCCGATAGTAGGCCTCTCGCTACAAAACCTATTATAATATATATTTATATGTTTTGTAAAATTTTATGTATTGAGCATGTTTTTCGTTTGTCGGATGTACCAACATACATGTTACACTGTGTGTGACTGGTACGTGTAAGGTTTTTTTGTGACGTTTAACTCACAACCACTTTTTATTTTTAGTCGGCAGTGTACATAGCAAATCAAAATAAATGAGATTTTATCCCAACAGTTAAACCACAATGAAGAACGTTTTCCTGTTGTATCAACCAGTTAACCATACCTACAGGCAGAGCACGAGGAAGAATTCGTTATTTATCGAGTGTTGCTCCAATAGGTTTAATATAGGTAAATACAGTGATATCATCAAATGTAAGTAGGTACTTTACTTTTTTATCATACAAGGTCATAAAGAAAGGGCATGCTAAGCCATATACCATATAAGTACCACACCTTTGCCAGTTATTCCACCGCCAAGCAGTAATGTGCAAACATTACTGTGTTCCGGTTGGAAGGGCATTGTTTCCAGTGAAATTACAGGGCAAATGGGAAATTAAACAACTTATATCTCAGGGTGACGAGCGCAGTGCTGTGCCGCGCAGGGTCTTGAATTCTGCGAGTTCAAAATTCTGGGTGGCGCAGACCTGTTATGGGCAAACGTGACGTTTAACATCAGGCGAGCGATTTGCTCGTCTCGTCACTCAATCACATAAAACATATAAGGCTCATAGTACTCATCATTATGAACAACTTTTACTATGGGACCAACCCGAAAATCGCGAAAATAAAAATCAGCTGTTCCATAGAAAATGTGTCAATTGTACTCGACAAAATGTATGGCACAGCTAGTTTATTTTTTTCGCAAATTGCGGTTGCTCCCAAAGTAAAAGTTGTTTATAATGATGAGTACTATCAGCCCTTTTTGGATTAAAACCCTGTATAGACACTTTTTCACCAATGTGTGTAATATTTTATGTTATTAAATTAACTTTTTTTATCGTGAATCAGTCCACATTTGAACACCGTTGCATTGCATGTCGGTAACCGACGATGCGGTCGAAGATAAAGCACGCAGACTTAGAAGATACCTATTTGGTCTGACCTTGGAAAGTTACCTTTAGTTAAGATTACACCTACTCTTGGGAAACGAGGAAGATGGCAGTCAATTCCATTCCCAGACTGTAACGATCAGAAACGCGAGACTATTGTGAACGAGGCAGAAGATTAATATAACAAAGTTTTTCAAACTGTGAGTTTGTTTTATTGTTCTCAGTAGCAATCACGGTGATGAGAAGTGGCTGATATCCTCCCAAATATCTAATGTCTTCCTTTAAATGCGCACTACTACTGCCTCTAACATACTCAACTACCAAATATCAGACAGAAAATTAAAGCTGTTTCCACTCCATCCGCCGCAATTAAGAAAAAGATAATAACGTTTCACACTCATAGCTCCTCACTAGAATACCCTGTGCCGGGGATGCCATGGCACACACACAAAGACAAGGACAACTAACACCCCAACCCAGAGCAGATAATTAGATTCGTCACTCAAGCAATTAATACGCTTTTAATTTAATTAGTCAATGAAATTGAGAGTATGATCAAGTGTTCAGTAATACGTGTGTTGCCTAATTGCGCCATGCGTTCCGTCCTGCATGATATTCAATCCGACTCGACTACTGGCCAGAGGCAGCGCTTGATTGAGATCAATGGTGTTAGTATATAAAATAATAATATAAAAGACCGAGACCCTCTGCCTCGCTCTAGGACCCACTTTGGGTCTCGGTCGAGGAGCAAGTGAGAATTTAGTGTTTCCGAGTTTCAATATAATTAATGGACATCGATAGGCTTGGTTCGCGTCATATTGGTGGCAAATTAATGGAAACTGTGAAAAGCCAATTTGAATATTGATGGAGGCAAAACAGCTCATTGTGCATCACTTCACTTCGCATCAAATTTCGGCAGCACACATTCACCGAACTACGGGGATCGGTGTTATAATTGAGGCTGAACTAGAACGTTAACAGGTTAACTGACAAAGTGGGTGGATCGGCTTGGGTTAGCGAACAGTATTGCAATATTTAACATTGTTGCCTCTTAAATGTTAGGACATTTTATGAAATGTATGCGAGCGCACATTTTTTGTGTTAATTCATACTCAGCATTTGAGCTGTTTAAATAATGTACTTTATCGGGGATGGGGCAGGGTGTGGGATCAACTGATCAAACAATCAAAGTCTCTTGCTTTTAGTATGTTACAGACACATCACATCATTCATCAATTCTGATGAGTAGTTCGCCAGTTGTTGCACTAGTTTTAAGTTGAATGTTCCTATTTGTCTATAAGTTTTGGTGTGAACAATGAAGAGTTTATCTATCTATCTACTTTGGGTACTAGGTACGATGGAACATTTAGAAAACAATATACATAGACAGTGGCTGCCAATGACATAACCCTTTTTTAGGGTTCTGAACCTCCTGCAGGGAAGAACCCTTAAGGCGAGACATTTTAGTAGTGGTAGGGCTCTTTTGCAGAGCCCGCCTGGGGAAGTACCACACCTTTGCCAGTTATTCCACCGCCAAGCAGTAATGTGCAAACATTACTGTGTTCCGGTTGGAAGGGCATTGTTTCCAGTGAAATTACAGGGCAAATAAGAGATTAAACATCTTATATCTCAGGGTGACGAGCGCACTGCTGTGCCGCGCAAGGTCTTGAATTCTAAGAATTCAAAATTCTTGGTGGCACAGACCTGTTTATGGGCAAACGTGACGTTTAACATCAGGCGAGCGATTTGCTCGTCTCGTCTCTCAATATCATAAAAAAAAAAAAAAAAAAAAAAAAAAAACATTGGTCTGTCTGTCTAAATGTCAAAGCCAACTATGTATTTAGCTTTGCCGTAGTCGAGGGAAAAAACAGATAAATAAATTATTTATTCGACTTGATGACAGTTACAAACAAAAGACTAAAACCATAACAACACGAATCACAAACAACGAGCAATAAAGTAGCACCATTCATTACTAACTAACTTTTTTAATTGAAACAACCCTAAATTAGTAAAAATTGCAACTGTGTCGTAAAAGTTTGTTCGCGTTCGACGATATGGAAAAGCTGATGTTTCATTCGAGTGGCTTATCCGAACCACTCGAATGAAACCTGTGGAGTTGAATTGATAAATCCGGTGCGGAAAGCAAGGCCGAAGTTATAAATAGAAAGACATTATTAACATTGCGTAGAAATGTAATAAAACGAAAAGCAATCCAGTTACATTACAAATTTAGTTTCATATTTAACTAGCTACTCACTTAAGTGTTCCAATATTAATTTAACCACTTGGGAGCGCTTCGTGACTTTAGTCGAAAATTTTTAATTTACTCTAAACTTTACAGATTCTTTTTTTGTACTCTCCATCGGGAAAATGAAGTCACTTGGTCCATTCATATAGTTTTACGAGACTACGCAGAGGGACAGAGACAAATAGATTTACAAAGAGAGAGAGAGAGGGGAACAGCGAGACAGGCACATAAACGGCGAGACAGAATTATATTCACATTAGTAATTTACAGGCAGTTCATACACGAAAACTTTTACTAGGTATACACTTTACTAAGTTTTTACGTCACCGGAATTCATAACAGTTTCAAAACGAAGGGTGACTCCTCAGTCCGTAGCTCTTATTTCGTTGCGGTTAAAGTTGAAAACAGCTTATGAGTTTTGTCAGTCTGGTCACGTAGGTAGGTATATACAATACCATTGATTGCGGCGTCCTATGGAATGTTGGGCTGATATCATTGTGGTAACAATGATAGAAGCCAGAAACACGGTGTTGTTAATGAAACAGCCATGGTTTTAGATACAACAATGACGAAACGCGTGGGAATAGGTACGTGATGATATCGACGGGGACCGTGGAAACTACGAGTATCATTAGTTTGCTTTGTCCGTAATATATTATGGCGAGTTCTACAACCAGTCTACTACAAAGTGTTTACTCGAACAAAGATTGTACAGAATAATACTAAGTTCAAATACTTAAGTTAATTTTAAACGAATATTTTTGATATAGTCTGGCTAACGAAAGTAGATACTGGAATTTTTTGCAAACTTTTTACATGACAACACTTAAGTGTTCCTACCATCGGTTATTTACCGTACAAATTGGGATATTTTAGGCAGAAAGTACTTAGGAACACTTAAAGTACTTACTAGAACACTTTCCTTTTCGGTTTAGGGCTGTCACGCTGATATTATTTAAATTTCCCGCTCTTTGTCAGTATCAACTTTCGTTAGCCAGACTCTATCAAGCATAGATTACATTGTCATCGGAGTTACACACGTATACCAAATTTCAGCTCAATCGGAATTGGCCATCGGGAATTGGTTCAAAATTGAGTTGCTATATTGCACCTGAACAAACATAGTTGCATATGTGCATACATACATCGCAAGTGAAATAACAGCTTTTTAAATAACGACTTCAAAATGATTTACGACGCGTCAAGTCACCAATAAATTGATCACAGCTAGTTATTTAAGTCTAACTTCGAAACTCTCGTCAATAATTAATTTAGCAATTGTACATTGTAATACTGTATAATTGTACCTTGTATAAATTATATACCTATTCGTCAAACTTCTCCAACAACTGTTTGTACGTCAAACCACTGACAAAACAGTGTATTCGCCAAGTTTACCAAGGAACCGGCCTATAAATAACATAATTAATAATTAATAATTAATTATAATTATGTATATCCTTCCTATCAAATAAAAAAAAATCCCAAAATGACTGTTTGATCTAAGGTAACAAACACGAAAAGAAACTGAATTGCAACTCCTTTTTTTAAATATGAAAATTGGACATTTACATAGATTTTACAACGTTAACTATGCAGCGAGGATTCAATAGACAAGAACATTATTTTTACAAAACAAAAAACAAAAACCGACTTCAATAGACCGACTATTGAGTTATTCATCTATTTGACGCGCACGTACTTAATGCAAATTTAAGACTTATATGGTTTTCTCATGGATACCATTATCAGAACTGGACTAAATTGGACCAAATGGGAAGCGTCAGCTTTCTAATAAAAAAATAATCATCAAAATCGATTCACCCAGTCAAAAGTTATGAGGTAACAAACATAAAAAAAAACATACAGGGGAATTGATAACCTCCTCCTTTTTTGAAGTCGGTTAAAAAATGTATGAACAATTTACGCCCTTCAGGAGCGCTGTTCCATTTGCATACATTTATCTAGCGAATACTCGACACGTATTTTCAACAAAATTTATACTGGGCCTACAGAGCTCAGATTACAATGGTTTCCAAATTTTCCATACATTTTAAACCAGTGACTACTATAACTTGACCTCGTGCATAATTGCTTTTAGCCCCCACGCAAAACGAGGTGTCATACATACATTTAACGTGTAAGAGCGTTTTCACATTATCCGATCCGATATCGGTGTCGGACGACGATAGCCGACATCCGATAGCCGACACCATGTGCTATTTTCACATAATTTCCGACAAAATCGTTCCGATACGGCCATTTGCTCGATAGCTTAGTGCGGGCAGGTCATCATGGCAGACTATAATAATAGAAAACTTTATTTGCTGTATCTATTATATTTGAGACGCAAAAAAAGATCTGTCCACAGACAGTATTGGATACATCCCATTGTGGAAGCTAGATATTCAGAGGGAGCATTTTATACTCTTTTTAGCAAGCTACAAAACGCACCTAGAAAGTTTTTTAATTACTTTCGTAATATGAGTGAATCCACATTCAATTATTTGCTAATTCATCTCACAAACAGTATCGTATGTAATTATATCGTATAAAAATTTAAATGATGACGACGCCATGATGACAACCTAACTAGAAAACAAGCTCAAAATGGCCGCCGCGCATCGGGCTCTACGCACACAGAGACAATTTAGATAAACGTATAGCACACATACAAACATTATCGCCCGACGGCTCACGGGCATCCGATGGTGCCGCCAGGATATCGGTGTCGGCTCCGATATCCGATATCGGGCCGGACAATATGAAAGACAGGTACATATTTCATACATTTTACTTACCCCGATATCGGATCGGCGTCCGACACCGATATCGGATCGGATAATGTAAAAACGCTCTGATTCTGTGTCTGTGTGTGGCATCGTAGCTTTCGCGATTTCAGGATTGGTCCTATAGTGAAAGTTGTTCATAATGAGTAGTATGAGCCCTTTTCGTAAGCATACTCTTTTCTTATAACCCTGTCTGTTTTAGAGAGAAATATCTAGTAAAGGAATAGAAAAAATTTCAACTTAATGCAGTGAATAGAAACTTCTCCGTTATTAAATTTCAACTTAATGCAGTGAATAGAAACTTCTCCGTTATTAAATTTCAACTTAATGCAGTGAATAGAAACTTCTCCGTTATTAAATTTCAACTTAATGCAGTGAATAGAAACTTCTCCGTTATTAAATTTCAACTTAATGCAGTGAATAGAAACTTCTCCGTTATTAAATTTCAACTTAATGCAGTGAATAGAAACTTCTCCGTTATTAAATTTCAACTTAATGCAGTGAATAGAAACTTCTCCGTTATTAAATTTCAACTTAATGCAGTGAATAGAAACTTCTCCGTTATTAAATTTCAACTTAATGCAGTGAATAGAAACTTCTCCGTTATTAAATTTCAACTTAATGCAGTGAATAGAAACTTCTCCGTTATTAAATTCTCTGAGAGAAATGTTTAATTATTATGAGAGTGAAGATTGGAATTCCGATGCAGCTTAGCAGTTTACTTGCCTTAATAATATTAAAAGCACAACTGCTTCGTAGAAAATTATAAAAAACTTACAAAGCCCCTTCAGTAAATAAACTTACAGCATTCCATCTCAAGCTATTAGGTTTTATTAGAAAAACCTTTGAAGTAATTTAATTTATTATTCTCAGGCTCAAAGGAGTTTTCTTCATTGTTGGTTTTTATCATTTCTTTTGCTTTGTTTTATTTACGCTCTTTTACATTTCGCGAAATTTTCTTGAGGTACGAAATACTTCTGGGATTTTCATAGTTACGGACACGCCTTGTGTACAAGGCAAATATCACCAAACGTATTTGATTTACGCTTCGTTTGAAATAAAAGTTTTGGTTTGTTTTTTTGAAAACAAACATAAAATATTTATTTATGTATTTTATCTTTTCCTAGCTGACACGACGAATTTTGTGACACCTAAAATTGATATTTTGATTCCATGGGTCTTTCTATTTTGTTTATCTTTAAATAAATTGAATTGGTTAATTCATTTTCTAGTTTTGCGAGACTAACGCACGACAATTATGTATTTTTTTCATGCCATATGTGGCAAACAAGCAAACGGGCTGCCTGATGGTAAGCGATCACCGTCGCCTATGGATACCTGTAACACCAGAGGCGTCACGACGGTTCATTTTGCTGTACATACAGACGATACATTTTTGTATACAGCTAACTTTAATTTCTGTGTAAATAAGTAACTCTGTTGTCACGACCCAAATTGTGTCTTGGCCTCTGATACTAAGCGGCCCCATAATTCTATCTTGAGACAGTTCACGCCAGGCGTCCACTTCTAGTTTCCGGCATAATATCATAATAACTATGAAGATACATAATATCGAATCTTCTTGACTATATAACCCATATCCGACATGATAGTAGAATCATTATTACTTTGTTTCTCCTCAACTTTAGACTATTAGAGACTAGACTAGGGTTTATATACCTTTTACCTACCTACTCGTATTACTTACCTATTACCTTATTTACTTATCATTACCAAATTTATAATTTGTATTTTCTTTTCTTTTTTTTTATTTATTTATGTGTCTTACCCGCCACCAACTAGACTAAAGCTTAAATAAAAGATGTAAGGTTGAAAGGATATGAACGCTTTATATCCTTACATAAATTTTACGTCATGTCCTTGTCAACCAGTACGACGAAACGGAAGAACTCCTGATATGAATATACACCACCATATGAATATATCCCTAACACTCTTAAGATATTTAATATTATCTTATTTGTTTTATGTAGACAGATACCTACCTACATGTAGATACCATATACTTACATATTAAGTAGCTGAAAATGTTACCAGAGCACGAAACCCGCAAGCACTTTCGCTGGTGCGAAGACACAGAAGATTTATTTACCTGAAACAATAAAAAACTCGTTAGTATATTTCTATATTTTATATTTTTATTCAAATCAGATAGGTAGGAAATATTTAGTAAAAAAAGGACTAAGTACCTTTTGTTTGCTAAATATTCAGATATAAAAATAACGACATACACACACTTATAAACATACACTTAAATCAGTATTTGTAAAATGTTTGTTTGCAAAATAAAAAACGTTTATCATAACATTGTATAATAATGAAAAGCCCGTGTAATTAGTAAACTGTGCGCGCTACCGCGTGTCTAGTTACGGCTTGATTTTCAAACGAATCATCTATCCAAAAAGCTTACAACGATAACATTGAAATCATATTTAAAAGTCAAATCTGCAATCCGATTGTAAATGTATTATGTTAATGTAGAATGGAAAACAATAAATAATTATTCGGCGAAAACCGTGAAACTATGAATATTGAAAATTATTTAAAGCTATTAATTCAGTGAATATGGACGTGTATTCCCAGCCGTTGCCGGAATTGTCACTAGCAAAGCGTCGGAATTAAATTCTCACTTCTATTCCCAGTTCAATTCCAAGTGAGTGACCAAGATGGGGATTAATTAAGTTTTACAATGGCCACCTCGCAAGCAAGGAAGCTGGTTTGTGGACTAGAGTAAACTTCATTTATATGAAGATAGCTGTGTTTGTACTTACCAATTAATAATAATGTAGGGTTTTACTTGAAAATTCAATTTAAACTTAGTTACTACTTAATTAGCGATATCGAGAAAGTTTGACCAATTGGTGAGAGTGCGGAAATGCGAACTTGATGAATTAGTTGTAATCAATTGAATTTTTAGAGGCTTGACGAATACAATATTGACCCTTCGTTACTCTTGTTACTACCAGACTTACTACCAGAGTACCAGTAGGGTACTTTTATTGACGTGTTCGGCCATCCTGTTTCCACATGTGACAGCGAGAAGTATTTAAGTATTTTGAGCAGTGATTTAACTTTACACAGTGCTTATAAGTAAGGCCCTAGATCAAAATTTAGTGTCAATGTTGGACAACTAATTAGCTGCATCCCGCGGTTTCCACCGCAATCCCGCAGGAACCATAATTTATTCGAGATAAAAAACAGCATACTCGTACGTCTAAAACCGGCGAATATACTGGGTTCACGGATGTGTTTTTAAGCATACAAAATTTAACACAAATTGCGTGATTGAGTAACAAACATACAGACATCCAGATATACAACAGAATTTAAGTTAGGATATGAAATTATGATAAACAAAAACTGTATTACATTTTTTGATACCTATACTCGTAAAACCCAAAATTTAATGTATAATTTCTGCCCACAAATTATCCAATTTAGATTGCTCTTTCAGCGGCCAAATTTTATTATTTAGTTGTAAATTGTCCAAGATCTTATCACACAGTCCTGGTACGTATACGTATCTTCCTTCCATCATGTTGCTAAACATGTCTGTTATACTTTTTAACTGTTTCTTATTTTCATCGTTAACGTCGTAATTGTCATCAATCGTTTTAAAAAGTAGAATCAGCAAAGACGCTGACTTCTTCGCGTGATTTGGAATCACACTAAATACATCTACATTCACCAACATTTCGTCCAAGAGCGCTAGATAGTCTTTCTGTCTTACAATATCTGAAATCAAAAAATACTTCAAAGTTTTCCTGAGTTTCACATTAGACTTTAGAAAGTGTTTGTGCTTTTTTAGAACATCTGGAATAAATGTGAAAAACTCTTGCAAAGATTGTGGTTTGAGGTTAAGAAGATATCGTATCCAGATCTTGACGAAATCGGAAAATACTTTTGGTTCATGACAGACGCCAATTTCACACATCTTCTTTGCTACGTAGCCTGTTCCAGCTTTAATTTCTTGCCTTACTATCTTGTCTTTCAAGTTTTTGTACCACTTCGTTGGCATAATTACTTTCATTTGGTTCAAGTCGTTTGACACAATATTTTCTATGATAGAATTTGTCATATTCATTATTTCGAACATGCTTTCCTTTGAAGCATCAAACTGTTTCTTTTCAATGATACTTTTCAATTTTGACTGTAACGGATATTCAAACTCATTCAAGTCGCTAAACAGTTCGTCTAGAAGTCTTTTGAAATTAGGATCGAAATAGTCATTGCTTTTAATATTCATGCGAATTCTTTTCAATGCTTCTTTAGATGCTTTGATCAGTACGTCCATATTAGAAAACCATTTTGCAGTATTACTTGTTTTAGATATTGCTTCTGTATCAAACACCGCATCTAAGTTATCACGATATACATCCAGATTTGATTCTTTACCAGCTGCTATTATATCTTTTGTGTTATCACTTATTCTTGATTTAGATATGGGTTTTTTTGAAGCAAAACATAATGTAACTAAAACGAAAAATCAAATTAAATCACGGACATTATTATTGAATAAATTGCGCGATCAAAGAAACTTACATGAGAGAATGAGGTGAAAAACAAACATGGTTAGCGATTTCCTATAATATAGAATGATTCGAAATGGAACTGTAATCTATGTCGAAGCTATAAAAATCACATTATATATTATTATTATATTATCGTTATTGTTTTCAAGCAATTGCTTCTGTTGTTTATGGATCGAAACGAGTTCTGGTTGAAAAGTGTATGACTGTATAATATGGGATACGGCCAGGTGAGGCGTTGAGCTGCGGAAGGTTGGTAGCAAACCGACTGCCCCTACGAACACTCTCAAAACTGCAAATGGCAATTTTTACTGGAGAGCAATTTAAAGTCAAAATTTAAACCTAAGTTTATAAGTTGACATGTGTACTATCAATTTTATTATATTTAATACCCGTGTTTTTTTTTTATAATTATTTGTTGTCCTAGAAGTATAGCAAAATATTCGTAAAATTAGCACAATAAAAAAAATCATGATTTTGCAGTTTCGATATTGCTCGTAGGGGCGGGCAGTCGAAATATTTGTTTATCTACTTTCATACAGTAAAATTCAAATTACGAACTTCAAAACGAATCTATAATGGCACACTTTTAAGACACAATACCATAATTAAAAAAAATCATTAGAGCACTATTTCCCAAACAAAATAGTGTAGTTTTTTGCCATTATGATACAGTTTTATACTTAATACTTTTGGCACGTAGTAATACTTTAACTGTGCGTTAGCGCATGCGCGGTAACAGGCTGGGTTTGGCGCCATCTTAGGGCGCCAAACCTACTATATTATTAAAAACTATCTACCATACTATTAAAAACCGAGTTAACAGTACTGTAGTAGTTAGAGTTTTAATATTATTACACGGTAGTATCACACTCATGTTTTAATACTCCTAATTATGGAATAGTTTCATAAACTATAATATATAGATAAGTATTAAGTATAACGAAACATTCTTCAAGGGCCGAATTAGAATGGTGGGGTTTCGCTCCGTGTCGGGTCGGTCGACTCGGTCGGTTATGAACTTTTGACGCGCCCATCGGTGCGTCATAGCTTATTTTACAATTAAGCCTTAATTTTTAGAGCTAAACTGTAAAATTAGCAATCAAGTTTATATAATTTTTACAAGGTGTCCAAAAATAGAAGGATTCTCCCTATGATTGTTGTTAGGTTAACTGAACCGAGCTGAGTAGCTCTCTCAACACAAAATACTACCTTTTTTTTATTTTAGCCTGCCTGCGAGTTTTGAATAACTGCACAATTAACATAGTCCTGTACTATGTTTTACCCAGAAAATGGTTAATCAGGCTTCACTTTATTTCTGAAAACTTTTATAAATTTCGAAAACTCGTTTTTATATTTAACTAAAAGTTTTACCCTCTTTTTAGAAGTATTTTTCTAAAAAGTCTTCTTTCGTCACAAAACAAAGGCAACAAGCACGCCCAAACATTTCTATAGGAAATCAAATAAACTTAAACAATCTAACAATTATTTCTTTCCCAACTCATCTCCTGGCAAGGTTTCGGAATCACTGAAAAATCATGAGGACATTCACTGTACATTCAATCAAAAAGCAAAAGTACAAGCGCATGTATAGCTCGAAATTCCCGCCCGCCTCCCGAAATACCGGGAAGAGACGCGAGAGGGGCCAATTGCCTTGACCTAGATAAGGGTGGGTAAAGAACGCAGTATTGACTACTCAGCAGTACTTAAGCACGCTAAATTTTCGACAGTTTGACTTAACATCGAACGGCTGCAGAGCTGGAGGTTCCGAGTTCGAATCCTGGCCGGGAGATATTTTTGTGATTAGTTTTAATGTATTTTCTGGATGTAAGTACCTATTGGTATTCGTTTTTAATTTCTTTTGCATTCTTGATACGAGGGAAATTTAATAGGGATCGAGAAACATTGTTAGCTTACTGCATTTCTTTTGTTAGTAAATGAAAATGAAAGTACTGCAATGGTCTTACGTATTGTTTATTCTGCACCCCTAGATTCTTACTGAAGCGTACACGCAACGAGTTACACTTACCAAACAAATGAGTCACACACTACACGAAAAAGTAATTTTTCCATCAATAAACACTATTAGTCTTCACTACCCATGTCTTTTATTTATTTCACACAGAACAAAAAGCAATTAAAAAGAAATAAAATAACAATGCAACGAATCAGACCTGAATTGAAGTTCAGATACCTGCGTGCTACAGCAAATATTTATAAAGCAAACAATATATTTTAATGGTTTGACGACTACAACAGTTTAACAGTGTGACGCTGGAAATGTTTGAGATCATCGAACAGAGATTATTTGTGCGTGTGTAATAATTAATGGTTTTGTTATCACCTTAGATACATATATGTTTAAATTTTGTTTTCATTTAAGTTATATTAAAGTAAGTTCTCAGTACCTATTGTTATTTTTTTATAGGTTTATGTACCAATACCGATATGTTACTCGCCCGATATGGGTCTACTATTAAGACTGCCTAATTTCAAGATTTTGTACACAATATTTTGTATCTTTTGTATCGCAATAAATAAATTTTGATTTTGATTTTTTGATTTAGACGTTGCCTTTATTTCCTTGCATGAAGATCGGTAACTGTTAAAACAGTGTGATCCTCGCAAGCGCGCCACGTTACATAGCGACTATTGCCGACGCTGTGACCATGAGTCGAGGGGAGAAAGTTACGCGAGCGTAGTATCTATTCCCGGCTCTCGTAGTACGCACGCGAATACGCGAATGGATGTTGGTTAAAATTTAAAAAGGAAGAGTGCATGTTTGGGTTTTTGATGCTTAATCATTTTAAAACGTCTGAAGGAATTTAGATGAAATTTAATATGGATAATTTTGGTTTAGATCCTAGATTAAGATACTTGGTACTGCGCACTACATTTTCGTATTGCGCACAAGTTAAATGATATAAGTCAGCCTTAGCAACTGTTAACCATAGTTATAACTAATGCCCATTATGCCCATTTTCCAAAAGCGTTTTTCGCATTTTCTTGTTCTCAGTGCTCGTTTTGAGAATTGAAGGTTTTGTAAATGTTTGTTTTGGTGCAGAATCAGGTCTTGGGAAGTCCGCATTCAGAACCCAAACATTTTCTTCGATTTATTCATAAAAAATAATTGGCTGTGACACACAAACAGACACCGGAGTCTCACCATAAGGGTTACATACCTGATGGGTACTTATCCCTAAACTAGACTACCTATACTAAATATTATACTTTGGATCACCACCGAAGACGATTTAATTATTACATGCAGCAGTACATGGGATTGTGCTATCTTCTTCACACCTTTAGATATTCACCACTATAAAATACAAAACTTGACTTCCCGTCTCCCTTCCACGACCGGAGAGGGGCGCCTGAAACTGGTCATTACGTGTTTTTGTGTCGTCGGAATCACACCGTACCTAATTGATCCGGTGAATAATTGTTATCACATGGATTGATTTAGTGAATAAGTGTTAGGATAAAGAAAAATATACGCGATCTAATTGGAAGTGAGTACGGAAAATGCAGAAAAGTGCAACGAAACGGGCTAAGGAGCTCGTCGTCGTCGAGTTTCCGTCAACAATGTGATAATTTGCTGGAATTACGAGTTCGAAATGGATAGTATTGGATATTGGAAATCAGGTATGTAAAATAGACGTACCTACATACAATATTTAAAATAATTGCAAGACAATTAATATACCATAGCGTTATAATATTGAATTAATTTCTATATATTTCTACCCTCTTTTCTAAAGTTATTACTAAACATGATAGAAAGTTTTGGGTTTGAATTGAAATATGAATGTAGGTAAGATAAATTATAATTGACTACCTACTCCTTCGTTTTTATTGTTGTTGTGTTTAATTAATAGTTAACAACAGGAATGATTTCATCTCAAGTAGGGTGGCACTTACGAGTACGTATTCTGTGCACTGGCACATTTGGAAGGATCGAATTGTAAGATTTATTATTTCACTTTTATTTATACGTACCACCTACTTCTTAGTTTATCTTATTAGTCGAGTATCAAAATAATTTCTTCGTATTGTCTAATTTACACAACTGTCTTCACGTAAAATGTGATAAGACTATGTACTAATTCTCCATATAAATAATGTTGGAGTTTTATATTACTTTGATTTAATTTGTGTTAAGACAATGAACTTTCCGCGTACATCGTGTGTAGAAAAATACTAAGTTCTTTTAAGCGTAAATATGACCAACTCCACAAAAACCTTGTTGAGGCTACCTACTAATTCTCCATGTACATCATGTCGAGGCTTTTTAATACTTTCTAATAAATCAAGTCAACATCTCCACGTAGGTAAAACGTGTTGAGGCTACCTACTAATTCTCCATGTACATCATGTCGAGGCTTTTTAATACTTTCTAATAAATCAAGTCAACATCTCCACGTAGGTAAAACGTGTTGAGGCTACCTACTAATTCTCAATGTAAATCATGTTGAGCCTTTGCATTACCTTCACGTAAATCGTGTAAAGGTGATGAACCCTCCACGTAAATCGTGTTTGAGGCGCATTTACTCCACGTATATCGTGTGTAGTAAAAAGTTAAAGTTTCTCCGCGAAAATCGCGTTGAGGTTATAATATATAGTACTGGCGCTATGTCTATCTGTCGATTATGCAAGCTATAAGGTCCGCCAAGAGGAAGAGGCATTAAACGAAGCCGATGCATCAATAAAATGTGCATTGAAGGCAATAGTCAGAGGAAATACAGACGCCAGTTGCTTACAGGAAACAGAAATTGCGAAGATGGATAACATATTATGTTAGCAGACACAACATAGTGTTACAACACAAAATGTTAAGACATTTTATTTTTGCCAAGTCTGGTCGAGTACCTATTGGCCAAAATTTCGAAAAGGGCCGTTTCAAGGTCAAGTTCAAAATTAAACGAGGAGCTTTAAACGTGTGGGGGATTCCGTGAGTAGCCATCGAGCTGCGTCAGAACCCCGCTCCTCGGATGCAGGCACCAGCATCGAGGGATCGCCGCCGGGAATACAGTCGCAGGAAATGGCTAGTCAAGGAAGAGCATAAGGAAATAGTAAGACCTACAAATATTTCTATGAAATTTTTTCTTTTAGTATCATTTTGAATACAAGAGTAATGTTTTGAGTGTACTGTAAAGAGAAACCGTTTTATTGAGTCGGTACCTGGCAATAAAATCATGGGTTGGAATTTATATCGACACGCGAGACGTGTCGATGTCGATTGTTTTCTTATACCTATGTGCTGTTATACTTGATCTGATATAAATGAGAATAAATACCGAAAGGTAACAGCGATCACCGTTTTATTTGGGGTTCAAAAATAAATATTTCGATTCAATAAGGGCACTTTACTATATAAAAAATATTAATCAATTCTAAAATCTAAGTATTCTAATTCTATTCTAAATTCTAAATAATAATTAGTTAGATCAGAAAAATCAAAATTATTTAAATTATTTGATTTCTAATTAGAGCCCTATTCAAAGCGCTCTCATCGAAAATCCGTGTATTTATTTTTTAACAAAATGGATTGAATTTCGTCGCATGCATACATACAGACTGGTACATCTTTACAAAATTATTGGAATGGGAAAAATGGGCGTACGAGTAACTATAACTACCTACATGATCCTTGGATACCTATATTATGCACATATTTAATTTTAATGATTATAATTTCCAAATTTTAAAAATTTGGTTATAGCATAGTCAGTAAAAATTTACTTATGAGAGCAAAGACTTCACATTGAACTCATTTCGCTCCATTTTTACACATCAAATATGTTGCATAAAATGTTTTTCGAAGTAGCTGACGGTGCGGCGCGGCGCACTGCCTGACGGGCAAAGTTTACGGGACGATTGGACTGAATTGGAGCTGTATTGGATACTTTGGATTTAAAATTTGCATTTCAAGGACTCAAAATATTTATTTTTGAGCTTCAATGTTGCCATAAACTCTTAAGAGCAGATAACGCAACAATTGTTTACTTTAAAAATCGAATAAAGGTTTTTATAACGAACTACTTCGGCGATGTTATGAGATTGGGAATATTTCTACTATTGCCTGATTACGTCGTTACTAATCATGAATTCAGTAAGATAAACACGGAATATGAACATAAGTAACATAAATTGTTAATTGCAAGTAACTTGCCTCTCTATGTGTTCCTCCGACTCAGGCATTGTAAGTTAAAGTCACCGTGAACTGTGTTAATAGTATCGGAACAAATATTTTTATTTGGAATAAAATATTTGCTCACAGAATATGGCATCTACACGCTGACCTTACTCTGGGGGCAGCGAGATTACCAGGCAGTTGATGATAAATCAAAACCTTTTTGAGGCATAATTATTGTATTGACATGGTTTCATCTGCGAATCAAACTTCAAAGCAATATGATTCGTATATGTATTAAATTGCGGATATTTTTTCAAGAAAGTAACAGTAACTTTCAGTATTCTAATGCGAGTCATATAGAATTTAAATTTAATTAAAACAACAAATTTTGAACTATGTGACAGCTTTAACAGCTTTGTCCATAAACATAGTAGCAAAAGTCACATTATATGATAGTGTCTACAGATTTTTATAAAGTGTGGACGGGTTATAACCTAAAACCATATACTAAATAAAAAATACTACTTATACTAAACTAAATATTCAGCGTATTGGGACACCAATAAGATTTTGGGTTTTGTTTCTAAATTAAATAATTATTTAGCAGATAATTACCCTTTAAGATTTATCTTGTGAAACTAGCACTCTACAAGCGATTGCTTCCGCAAGAAAATGCAACCGATAAGTTTAATAAAATTAAATGAATGGGTCTAAATAAATCTTTCAAACTATAATAACCCGTTTAGATTAAAATTAAATTTCTATTGTTTTCGATGAAGCAGTTTGAAAATAGATCTCGGAGTATTTTGAGAATGGTCTAAGATAGCCCTGGAGTGAAACGAAGCCTAAAAATAGTATTTTAAAATGAATTAATTTTAATGATAATTCTGTGGAGCATTTTGCGAATTAATGTATGAGATTCTTTTCTTTTTTAACAAAAAAAAAAAAAAAAATAATAATAATAAAAAAAAAAAAAAAAAATAAATAAATAAATAAATAAAAAAAAAAAAAAAAATGGAGTAAGTACCACTCCGGGATTAAGCCTAAAAGTTTCCTATTTAAGAAAAACATCGCAACCCCGGTCCGGTGCCTTCCAACCCTTGCCTTTTATTTAAGAACATTACTGGGTAACATAAATTGTATACCTATACATAATCTGAACCTTAACTATGGTTTGTATAGAATCTATGTAAGAAATATAATTTTATTTGCGGCTGTAATGCCTAGTGAGTTTAAATAGCTGATAAACTGCCTTGCAAATTTGCGACGGTTTTACGAGTTTATATTAATAAATCCTAAACAGCTGGATGAACATATCACCATTATTAGCATGCTAGATCCGCATAAAATGCGAAAAGCTCACATACTCTTAGGTGTAACAAAAATAGGTTGAGAAGGCTACAGGTCGGAGCGATTGCTTTATATATTTTTTAAATAGAGAATATTTAAATTTATAATCTTGAAAACAGTGAAGTGGCAAAATCTATATTCAATATTTTTTTATGAATAGGTACTAATAATAATATATTATGTATCTAATCAATCAAATGCTTTTATTGGATTGATAACTTATTTGTTGAGATTTTAAAAGTTTTATAAATTGTTATGGATTAAAGATAGAGTTACCTATGGAACACATTATTTTGAATAATGTAGGTAACATAAATCAATACCAGAAGGGCATATATTATAACATTGTTTGTTTTTAAGCTCTTTGTCTGACGAAGGATCTCTAAACATCTGCATGTAATAATTAAATCGTCTTCGGTGGTGATCCAAAGTATAATTATGAATCAAACAAAACGTACCTTGTAGTTTGATTCCAATTATGCGAGGATCACCACCGAAGACGATTACACTCCCAACCCACCCTTGTGAAAGGACCCTTGAGTGAGCAGACAAACTAAGAAACAAAAATGTATATTTACACAGTTAACATCCTTTGTAGGTATATCTCTAAAAATAATGACCAGTTTCAGGCGCCCCTCTCCGGTCGTGGAAGGGAGACGGGAAGTCAAGTTTTGTATTTTATAGTGGTGAATATCTAAAGGTGTGAAGAAGATAGCACAATCCCATGTACTGCTGCATGTAATAATTAAATCGTCTTCGGTGGTGATCCTCGCATAATTGGAATCAAACTACAAGGTACGTTTTGTTTGATTCATAATTATTATCAACCATTTTGTTAGAAGTATAATAATCATCATAACAGGCCAAGTTTTTATAACTCTTGGCGCTCAAAAATATTTTGTTTTGATTTGTCATACGCGTAAAACTGTTACAGTCATAGTTAATTAAATATCAATGTGTGCATTGTCTGTCAGTATATTGCTAGACTTTTACTAGATATCAAAGTTTGTAAGATTATCTAATATGTATTCCCAATACATTACTGCAGCAGCAGTACTTACTATCGGGCGGTCCATCGCTTGTTTGCCTTTTATTTTTATATAAAAACAAAACCTTTTTTCCAAAACGTGAAGACAATTCCTTACATTAATAAATCACCGCCCAATCCCGAACCCAATCTATACTTCAACTAACTTTCCTTGAAAACTTCTCGGAAACCCAACGACAATTATTATTAACAAAACTTCGGCGTGAGAAAAACCATTTTAGAGCAACGAGAAGCTTTAAACGTTAAACTCATTACTTGAATAGTGAAGTGAACTTCCTAAGCACAGAGACAACAAATCCTTTGAAATGAAATAAGCCGAGAAGCGCATCGCGTCAACTGAAAAAACTTTCTCGTCCCCTTTACTTTGAAACGTTCGCACCTCAACAAGAAAACTCCTTTACTGAATCGCTTTCCTAGAGAAGCACATTTTGACGTGAACAACTCGAATAAACTGTTCATTCCTACTAATATTAGAAATGATAAAGTTTGTCTGCATGTGTGCATTCGTGAATATTTGTTTTCACGTATCTCCGAAACTATTCACTAATTTAATGAAGTTTGGAAAGCACCATTTCGGTTCTCAGTAATATTACGTATGCGAAAGTTTTTGTGAGTGTATGAATATTCGTTACCACGTATTTCCGAAACTATTAACAAATGTTTGGCGAAATTGTAATTTAGAGGAAATCAGCTTTAGTTTAATTTCTAGAAATATTATTATTATATCTTAATATACATAAATTACGTGTCACGTTGTTTGTCCGCTTTAGACTCCGAAACTACTTAAACGATTTCAATCAAATTTGCACACCGTGTGCAGTTCGATCTAACTTAGGAGATAGGATAGCTCACATCTCAATTTATAGTAAAAAACACATGAAAAATTAGAAAATTTAAAAATACTTAAACCATAGATAGCGCTTTGGACAATGTAAACTTTTTTAATGTAACTTTTGACATTTGACATAGAATTGACGCAATGGCTTCTGACAGGACAACGTCTGTCGAGTCAGCTAGTATTATATTTTAGATGATTAATGCTAAAGTTTAAGTGTGTTAATGTCTGTTACCACGTAGGTTATCTCCGTAAATATAGAACTGATTTTGTCAAAATTTGAAATGTAGGTAGTTTAGACTTAGATGTTTTTAACCGACTTCACAAAAGGAGGAGGTTATCAATTCGACTGTATGTTTTTTTTTTTTTTTTTTTATGTTTGTTACCGCATAACTTTTGACTGGGTGAATCGATTTTGATGATTCTTTTTTTATTAAAAAGCTGACGCTTCCCATTTGGTCCCATTTCAATTTAGTCCAGTTCTGATAATGAGAAAACTATATAAGTCTTAAATTTGCATTAAGTACGTGCGCGACAAATAGATGAAAAACTCAATAGTCGGTCTTTTGAAGTCGGTTTTTGTTTTGTAAAAATAATGTTCTTGTCTTTCAACTGAGTTCAGGGTCTAGAATAACACATGAGCTACTTTGCATCATCGTCACCGTTTTTTATTAACGAGCGGGTAAAACCTCGTGCTAGCTGTAGATCCTTAATTGTCATAATTATTTTGCTTTGTCGTGTTAATATAATAAATGTTATTATAATTACTCGTCATTGAATAACCTTTCACACTCCACTAGGATATCCTTTGTCGGGGATGTCATGGAACACACAAAGACACGGACAACTAGCACCCAGACCCAGAAAAGATATTTAAATTCATTTTTCAAACATCTGCCCGGAGTATCTGTTACGAAGAAATGTATTAAACAATCAACGAAATGGATTCATTCATTATATTTTTGGCAAATTCTGTGTTCATCCCGTTGTAGTTCATAATAAGAACAAAAGTAGGTAAGAGAAAAGTAAACAAACCGAAAAAGGTATAAAGAGAATAATATAATATAACATAAATAGTTGTTTTCGTATTTATTTTCGTATTTTAAAGTTAACGTTATTAAATGAATATAAATAACAAAGTAATTATCTCAGTCGTTTTCGTGGAAACGCTAAAATAACATGTCGGCTATATTTTTAAACCTCAGACCTTCGATCAAATTGATCGAAGCCTCAGACGGAAAAGAGTGGTGTATGTTCATTTTTTGTTTGAAAGGTGACTTGGACTTTCTTCACGAACTAAGTGCAGGTCAATAGTAGGTATCTAAAATGCTGTCTTTTCGTCCGATACTTAATGTCCAGCAGTAGAATGTGTCACCACTTCACTTTTCATCACTTTGTCTTGACCCTGTATTAATTTGCTTGACTTGGCCTTTAACCTACGATATTTCATCAAACTGAAAATCCCAAATTCTTGACTCTGGCAAATGCACAAGACGTGCGAAACCAAATATTATCCTCAAGTCAGAAAAAAATCTCTAATTACCAATAGAATCTGTATCAAGCAACAAAAACATTACAAATATATTAATAATACTAATTATGATCATAACCGGCACAATAGAACAATAATTTATAACTCATTTGCTACAGGAAAATTCGGTTTATTATACGTTCAATGTATTTACCTACTCATACATCCGTGCTTCATTACAATGTATCACAAATACATTGACATAAATCATCACGTTATTGTTATTTATACCTACTTTAATGCTAGTATTACTTTATGGATCTTTACTTTTAACCCTGATTGAACAAACTGCTCAAAATTATCCGTCGTATTTTTGGACGTGACATTTCGCGTCAGAAGTAAACAACATTTAAAGCAGTGATTAGCTTTAAGCGGTGTTTATTAGGATAGCCATTTATAATTAGCAACTATTGTTTTAACTATTGTTCAAACGTAATGTGAAGAGCCGTGGTAGCTCAGTGGGAGAACCGCCGCTTCGCATTCTTGAGGTGGCGGGTTCAAACCCCGACTCGTACCAATGAGTTCTTTAGGACTTATGTACGAATTTACATACCACTGGCTTTTCGGTGAAGGAAAACATCGTGAGGAAACCCGCATATGTAGTTCACGCAAAAAGGGCCGATTACCGGCCTAGTTGTGGAAGAAGCGCCCGCTCTTTATCTTTTTTTAAACGTAATGTGAATAGGTATTTCCTAGGCAAGCGTGCAACGTCGACCACATCGTCGCTTCCCAGGCGAGTTTGTGGTCAAACGTATGCCCAATTCGATGTAAAAATGCGACCTCATCTTTTCAATCCTTCGACCGCTGTCGCTCATATTCAAATAATCGAACTCAGAAATTGATTTGAAGTGACTTGTTGGTACAACAAATAAACAAACATTCAATGTACAGTGATCAATCAGTTCCCCTGGAGCCTGAGAGCTTCACTTCGTCCGGTCAATTAGCATGCGAGTTAGTTCCTTTTTCACGTTACGACGGACCGTCTGTGCGACCTGATTTTTTTGCAGTGCACGGAGGGAGAGTGGCTGGCAATAAGCTTCGTTGATCCAAAAAAAATCTGTGTTTCCTAAATACGCGATATGATACGCGTACTCAGCCTGAACTGCTACAGTTGTAGTAGTACAGTACTAATTGTACTAGTACTGTGATAGTACAGTGTTATTAAATTAATAAAGTACTGTACTCTTCAACTACAAGGAGAAGCTTTGGTTGCAAACTTTTGAGATCGGACAAGCATAGCCAGCGTCGAAGAGCTTTTCCGCTCGGCTCAAAATAGGGGAGAGAAGTTTGCTAAGCCAATCTCCATTAGTGGAGCCAGCCAGATGCACCAGACCCACCAGACTGATACTTAAATACTTAGTAACTATTCGTTATAAATGTATGAATTATGGAACAGCGTCTGACTTACGTGTTCACTTACTCACGACATTTAATAACTGTCGATATTTTTTATTTGATCCTTTGTTCGGGTGTTTTGCTTATATTTTTTCCTGTCTATGTACAAATAACAAAGATTTTCTGATAGGTTTATATTTAGCAACAATAACGTAATAAACATCAGATGTAAAAATTCCGTATTCCGTGAAAAATGAGGAAATTAAGCAACAATAACACCGAAAGGATCAAAAGAAAGAAATTCGTATATTTCGTATTTCGGGAAAATGAGGAAAAGGCTGGTAAAGTCGCTAACAGCTTCTAGGAACATTTTAGTTGTTAGTACGTAGCTTAGAATATTTGTATGTTATGCAAATTATATGTTTTTGCTTTTTGACATACCTTAACAATCTAAACTGAAAAAGAATAGTTTTACAACCTAAAATATTACAATGGTCCAATCGTTAGTGTATTTATTTAGAAAATGTGATTCCAACGTCAGAAAAAAAAACATTTTTTTAACGAAGCCATCTCATTGCCGAATCCATGTGTTCATTTATTTCATTATGTTTATGCCACGAGTTCAAATTAGGTCATAGGGTGGTAAGACGGCGGGCGGTAAGACGGTAAAACGATGGTTCAAAACGTGTTTGAAACTTCCAACTTTTATACCAATATGCTATTCAATCTTAATGAAAAGCACATACTATTTCTAAAGACCAGCAACAATACGTTGCAAAAAACATTCATACCCAACTTCGCCTTCATAATTTAAGTGAGATATCGTAGCAAACCAAATCAATCCTAGGCAACAACCATTTTGTGTTGGGCCTGGGATGAGCGCCCGTATTAAACGGAGCGGGGGGATTTAATCGCTATCAGCTATCTCTTTCATTTTATCTGACTGTGTGAAGTAGGGCCCAGAATCTACCGGAACAAATTGGCGGTGCTTAGCAATAGTTTGCATGGTTTTACGTTTTGTCTGCCGACGCGACGATAAAGTTTGTTTAAAGTATTATAGTTAAATATTAAAATACGTACGTTTGTTAGAGTTTAGAAAAATTTGCTGGCAAGTACTTTTACTGATAGTTTTTTGGCGATTTTTTTGTACTTTACATGTTTTTCAAAAGCACGTTGCCTAATTATTTTATGCTCAAATACGTCTTGCTGCGTTTCGGTTTCAATCGCTATTTTTTAGCAAGCACTTTTACTAAGTAATATTTTCTTTGGTTTTGTTCATTACGCGCCATGTTTTTGAAAGCACGCTGCCCAATCCTTTATATTCAAAAGTGCTACTGTTTTAGCCGTAATTTTTTAGGAGACGTTATTTTTTTCGGGATAAACAGTAGCTTACGTGTTAGCTGTTTTTGCGTGATTGCGTAACAAATATCAAAACATACATACATACATACAAACTTTCACATTTGTAAAGGAGATTGTTATTATTATTTAATTTTTATACATTTATTTTGAAATTTGCTTTTTCCATTTTTGTAGCACTTAAATTGTATTGACAAAGGTAATATTATACAAATTGGTCTATATCTGTCTATGTCTATATCGGTAGGTATCGATATTTTGCAAGCAAAAGATCGGCAAGAATGAAGATCAGATCAAAGGAACTCGAGTTATCGGACAAATTTAAGGTAGAAACTCGGATTTGTTCAAGTAGGTACTCGGATACTTCGCTACTTCCCTTCGCTCGGCCAACTACAGCCGCTGATCTACTTATTTTATGCCACTCCACTGAGAAAAATTTCACCTAAAGTACGGAGCATAGTGATAAAAAACTAAACTACTTTTAGGTGATTATCACTATGCTCCGTACTTTAGGTGAATTCATCTAAATTTTGATGTCCATTTTTCGAAGTGTAACATTATGGATGTAGATTTTTTTTTGTGTATCCCGAAATTCAAAATTGTTATTTAGTTTGGTTTTGGCAAAACACTGTTTTGATAGTAACTTGGGAGAGGCCATCGGCCCCTAAAATCCAGTTTATACTGGTATACGTGTTACATTGTAATTGAGTAATGTTAAGCTATATCACAAATAAATTATTTTATTTTATTTTATTGATTTGAGTTAGATAATAATATTAATAATCCTACCAATATGATAAATGTCACAATGTTTATGTTTGAGTTCGGATGTTTATTGCTGAATCACGAAAAGACAGCCGAAACGAATGTGGATCACATTTGGTAACAGATATAAAAAAAATATATTAAAATATAAAAATATAAATATAATAAAAATATATTTGGTTATGAGGTAACAAATATAAAAAAAAAAAAAACATACAGACGAATTGATAACCTTCTCTTTTTTTGAAGTCGGTTAATAAAGCCAGCTAATTCCTTGAATTATTATATAGGCTGTGTGGGTGTTTCCCGATAGATATACGAGTAATTTGAGTGTCTTCAAGTCGCGAGTGCATCGGTTCCTTCTATGCAAGCGTGCTCTATCGTAGCCGCATCATTGCTTGCCATCGCCGAGATGGCGGTCAAACGCAAGCCTATAGTTAAAAAAAAGTATTATATGGGCTTATTTTTATGCCGGAAAACACGGGTGAAACTACAGTCGTACAAATTAAATAATACGAGTACATAATTATTATTTTGACATCATCGAAACGACGGCTAGCCAGACCTATGCGAACTCGTACAATATTATACTTTATAATTACAAAACTTCGACTAGAAATTTTACGGACCGCAACATGATGTATTGAAATTCTGATAATGGAGGTTGAACATGTAGTTTGTAAATTTTGGCCATGAAAGCCTTTGTTTCCTGTTTGGCCATTGTGTCAGCATTTAATAGAGAATTTATAACTAAACGTTACGTACTGCTGCGCCCCGCGGTTTCACCCGCTGTCCTACAGAAACCAATGATTTTTTCGGAATAAAAAGTAGCCAATGAGTCTTATTAAGTAATGGGCTTTCGTTTGACCGCCATCTCGCTTGATGGGAAGCAACGATGCGGTCTACGATGGAGCACGCTTGCCTAGAAGAAACCGATTCACACGCGACTTGAAGACTTATTTCATTATCTTTAGCGATAGCTAATTACAAATCTTTCACAAAAAACCGCATCGGAATCGGTCGAGCCGTTCTCAAGATAAATGGTAACATTCGAGTGCACACACAACCAACTTCTCAACACAAATCCGTTCCGTATTGGGTAAAAAACGCGCTATAAACGCTATAAAAACGTTGGAAGTCGTTTAAACCCACTTTGAACTATATACCTATCTACTCAATTTAACGATTTCAAGAAAAATTGCATCAGGATCGCAAACCACCTGACACCTAACTAAACGCCTCAAAGCAAATAGTGTTAACAGTATCACAGCTAGAACGCAGTAACAGATTGTAGCACCTGCAATTGAATGAGCTATTCCACTTCAAATATTAGCGCTTCCCCCATAGGATGGAAATTGGCTTGACGTTGTATAACTTGCTCTCCAGTCGACGGTTCCAGCGAGCGTCCCGCGGTGTTCCGTTTTCAGGTGTAAAGGCGATTACACAACGCGCGAGCCCGCTTTCGGCCTGCAATGCTGTTGATAAACGTCGAGCCTGCATGAGCCTTTATTTCTACCGACTTCACAACTCTCACACTTGCTAATAATATTACTGTGGTTCAAAGGCTTCTTAGTCAGTAGAGATAAAATTGCTGAAAAGGTTTCGAAAAAGGTTCTTTTACTTTTTTTATTGGATTGGAAGAAATAACATTTTTAGGTTATTCAAGCGGGGTCGTAGGCATGGCGGTTAGAGATAAGAATAAGATTTTCTGAATAAAATCAAAATAGAAGATGGTTGTTTTTCTTCGAAACGTTTCTATACGGAAATGCCGCAGGAAAGCCGCTCAGTACGCTCATTATTTAGCTCATCACCGACGTATTATTTCCCTTCTTGGAAATCAAGGTCAGCTTATTTTAATTCGAGCAAAGGCAAAATACTGTTCCGCTGGTAACATTTGTCAAATCCCAGTAATTCGCGACCAAGACTGCTTCCCCCAGGTTCATTCCGCTTAATATTTACTTTTTCCCGCAGCGTGAGAGCTTGTGCAACTGTGTGCACGATATAATTTGAATCATCCTGTACTCACTGTGACATTTACGGTTCAGTCCCGCGAAACAATTACTGTCAACCACAGGATGTTGGCAGCTAATTGTGATGTACCTACTCATGACATGTGTCGCAAGCAGGTGCTATGAACCAATTTTTCCGTAAAATTATGATCATTATTCTACGAGTATCATCATCATCATATGCAACCATTAATGCTCCCACTGCTGGGATACAGGTCTACCCTCGAAGGGTGATTAGGCCGTATCCACAACGCTGGCCAAGTGCGGGTTGGTGGATTCACATACGCCATTGAATTTCTTCTCCGGAAATATGCAGGTTTCCTCACTTACCTACGAGTATATCGCACGTCCATTTCAAAACACCAAAGTAGGTATCTCACGCAAAACGTGGTAGATGTTATTTTAGACTAGGTCAGGGGTGGCAAACCATTATGAATTGTGCCAAGTTTTGTAAAGAAATGTTTATGAGGCTCTTCAACGTGCACAATGCCCATGACGTGATGAAGAGGAAAGGGGGAGGGGGGATGCTATATAGACTGTATCTATACGCAAAATGTGTAAATTGGCCACTTAAATAATTTTGCCTTTGTTATCTTCTTCTCTTTATATAAAATGAATCACTGTTCGTCTGGCTAAAACTCGAGAACGGCTGGACCGATTTGAATATGATTTTTTTTTGTTTGCTCTAATACAGGGAGGTTTAAAAGTAAAAAAATAAAGAAAACAGCGGATGTAACCGCCGGGTGCAGCTAGTTTAGTGATAATTTCGTGGTGGCGTGCTCAAAATATTTTGTTGCGTGCATTAGTTCGCCATCCCTGGACTGGGTGATGCTCGAAACTTCGTAACCGGTACCGCTCTGCCTTCGGTCTCGCCGATTTGAGGCAATCAAATATAGCCTACAGCTGTAAAGGATAGAGAGGCTTGCCGTTGGCCATTGAAATTTATTATAAAAGCATACCAGCAATCTCAGAAATGAAATGTAAATAAAAATATGTATTTCTATTGTATTACCGCCTACAAATCACGTCGGGTATGATCAAGAAATTTAGAGATTCACTAATTTTTATAATTTAACTGCATAACCCGACAGACGTCCTGTTTTTACTATGAATATTGAATACGAATTGTCTTAAATTTTCTAATGTTCCGCTCAACTTCCTTAACTTTTCCTTCCATTAAAACCTTCTCCTGACAATAATTAACACAAAAAAATTAATTTACTGAAATTGTTCCATCCGTTCACGCGTGATGCGATGACCAAGGGAAATAGAGATTAATCTTAATCTTAATATATATAAATCTCGTGTCACAATGTTTGTCCTCAATGGACTCCTAAACCACTTAACCGATTATAATAAAATTCGCACACCATGTGCAGTTCGATCCAACTTGAGAGATAGGATAGTTTAAATCTCAAATTATAGTCGCAATTTTAATTTATTGCAAATTATATATATACTGATAATTTTTACTATGAATTGACAAGTTAGCATCAACATACTACGGTTGCTATAGTTACGCAATGGCTTTTGACAGGACAACGTCTGTCGAGTCAGCTAGTATATGTATATAAATTACGTGTCACGTTGTTTGTCCGCTATAGACTCCTAAACTACTTAACCAATTTCAATCAAATTTGCAGACCGGGTGCAGTTCGGTCTAACTTAGGAGATAGGATAGCTCACATTTCAATTTATATTAAAAAAACATGAAAAATTAGAAAATTTAAAAATACTTAAACCATATAGCGCTTTGGACAATGTAAACTTTTTTAATGTAACTTTTGACATTTGACATAGAATTGACGCAATGGCTTTTGACAGGACAACGTCTGTCGAGTCAGCTAGTTTTTATATAGATAGATAGACATGTTAATAACAATTGAAATAAAATAAAATAGACTATATATTTTTTAGATCATAAACAGAAGTCAATTTGATGTTGTTGACCTCCAGCCACCTGAAAACTGGTACTTGAAGTCAATTTACACAGTAACATTATCAGATGGAGCGCTAATTAAGGCTGGCATTTATGTAATGCTATGGGTCGCGGCCATGAGCAATGAAGCGGGTCGAATTGGTCATAGCGGCCTCTCACCTACAAATTTACGTTTAAATTTATTTACCTTAAAACTTTTAAAATCGGAAAGTATACAAAGAACACGTGTGCCTCCCTTGAATACTTTTTCTGGTATCATTAAAGTCTTTACGACTCTTTTTACGCCTCGGTTCGAGAGTCTTGAATGGCGGCGGTATATTTTTAATACTACTTAAATCTATTTTGATTATACGCCGCACTCATCAAAATATTCGGGGTATCCATTATGTGGAAGAGAGCTGTGAAGATGATGTATTCCAAGTCGATTTCGGTCCAGCGAGTTTAACTTCTGTAAGTTACGAAGTGTCTAGACTCTAGAGAAGGGAACGTTGTGTAGTCGCTACTATTAGCTTTAGTACATAAATATGTTTAAACAAACAAAATTCTATTTTAAACAATTTTCAAACACCAACGTTATATTTACATAAATGCTTTGAAAATAATAAAAAAGAACTCGACAAGATACGAGTCAATCTGACGAGCCCAAACATGGCAGAGCTATTTTGTTTAGTTGCGAAGTTCCTATGCCCACCTTCCGACTCCATCATCAGACTCTTCTGATGATGGAGCATTCATATTACTGCATTATCATCCAAGTTACATCAAACAGCTCAATCGAAGCTCAATTAGCAAAGAGGTTGCAAGATTTTAATAGACAGAGTGGCATACAGACACCGGGATATGTGAAACTAAATAAATGCTTGAAAACTGTTATTTATGATGTTTCTCCTGTAGCATTCTACTCGGATGATATTTTATTTTAATAACATAACAAAACTACAAAACAATGTGGAGAGAGCACTGTACGCTGAAACAGGTATAGTCTAGTTCGGCAACGGAAACTCTATTTGAAATGTTTTCTAAAGTGATAAATGTAACTTTTATTTGGAAATAAATCTTCTTTTATTTTTAATTTGGTTACGTACGTGCGGTTGCAAGCCATGACTTATCAAAGATCGCCTGATTGCACAGATGAGTCACGAGATGACACAAGTCGGGGCCCACCAGGTGATCGCTCCCAATTGACCTTGTTGACTCACTTGCATGGAACTCGAGTCTCAGCTGATTAGACGTCGCCGCATAGCTTTACAGTTTTAGCTGACAAACTTGGTGACAGTTTCGAAATGCTTGGATTTTGGGCGTAGTTTGTGAATGAAAGTCGCGAGTGAATCGGTTTCTTCTAAGCGTGCTCCATCGTAGACCGCATCGTTGCTTATCATCAGGCGAGAATGCGGATCATAAAAAAAGTTTGATCTCCAAGTTTTTATGTCAGTAAAATGTCGCGTGCCTTTTTATTTTCTCTAGTTTTCAGGTCAAGAAAAAAGGAAGGCAAAATGGACAGTCACAATCATCTAGCCGTCAGTTTAGCAAACTTTTTCTTACCCTGAGCCAAGCTAAGCTGCAAGATTGAAAAGTGAATTGCAAGATAGAATAAAAATAGATTTAAGATTGTGATAGCTTCGTAACTTATATAAGATCGTGACAGACGCTAATTGGAAAAGTCCAGCAGTGGGATAAGTCGGGTTGTGGATTGTGATGAGCATTTAAACCCTTTGCGCTACTGCGCCACTTTTCCTCTTTAGAATTGTTTGTTTGTGCTTTGTGAAAGAGTAATGACATTCGACAAAATGTATGGTATCATTTTCAAAGCTGATTTTTATTCGCGACTAGCTGCACCAGGCGGATTCTCCCACTGTTTTGTTTACTTTTAAGACTCCCCTGTATTTGAGCGAACAAAACAAAAAAATAAATATTCAACGGTCCAGCCGTTCTCGAGTTTTAGTCAGACAAACGAACGATTCATTTTTATGTAACAGAAAAAGATATCAAGTTAGCAACATAGATAAAGTTGTTGATATAAGCAATCCCTTTCTCTATATTACTGTGCATATTTTAGGTACTGTTTGGCATCTCGGTTTACGGTTCAATATCAGGTTTATACGTAAATTACCGGCTAATTTTAACACAATTGATAGCCGATGGGATAATTGGGTAATATAATCGTGATCAGTTACGTTGTTCACTTAGGAAGTTAGTACATTACACTAATTGGCCACGAATAACGACCGATCTACCAGCACGTGTCACGGAGCTTTTGGAAGGGTGATACAAAAGTAGTTATGTTTTATTTCTATAGGGGAAAGGGTGAGTTAAGCCACAACTGTTAACCAAATACAGCTGTTTTTTTCTCGATTTGATTTGGTCCCATAGTGAGACTTGTTTATAGTGATGAGTATGAGCTATTTTTGGCTTATTAGCATACTTTTTCCTTTTAACCCTGTATGACGAGTATTTTAAATCTTATAAATTACGAAAATCCGAGGTAACAAATACGTATGTTTGTTACCTCGGATTAAAGAAACTAATTTATAACCTTTTTTTGGAGTCGGTTAATAATAAACGCCACTTGCGGTCACCAATTCTAGTAATGAGAACGTCCGAATCGATCAAATTAATAATCTCCTTTTTTAGTCGGATGAAAACAAACGCCACTCGCGGTCTCCAATGCTAGAGCGTTCGAATTTTGTTCGAATCGATCGTTGATCTGTCAATATCACGACCTGGTCGTGATAAAAAGTCAGAAGCGCTCAAACTCCCAGCCATAGATATGCTGAGGCCCGAGCCAACATTCTCAATGATCGAGCGGAGTCCTCCCCGGCCGGGGGTGGGTGCGATCGATTCTTCCTCCCAAGTTAGGAAGGAAGTGTCGCGTTTCTAACACGACGTCAAGCGAACACTCAACCAACTATTGGCATTTCGTAGAAACAGGCCCAAAGTTCAATAATTCGAAAATTGAGTTATATTTCTTAGAATATGTATTTCGGTTTTGGCAGTCAACTTTCTAGGGATTCAACAATTTAGTTTCAAGGCTTTGAATATTATTGTATTATTATTGTACTCGTATGTATTGAATATTATTACACACGAGTAAGAATACAAAATGTTAGCTAATTCAACTACCCGGGCCGGATGGTTTCTTCTGTATTTTTGCGAATATTGAAATTACATGCCATTACTATATTTTGAGTATGGTAAAAAACAAGCCATTTAAAAAAAATTGCATTGACTCAAGCCACTAATAAATGTTGGCAAACAACTGTCTCTCCAACCTGACCAGTGGTCCTATCGGCTATTAACTTCTAAAATATTAGTTACTAGCTTCATCAAATTCGAAATGGGTCAATCCGGCCTTTTTAAGCCGGAGGTGACGTCACTCTTGCCAACAACATTCGAATTTCATGATATGGACGTCGGGTGAGTGAACTAAATTGTGTTTTGACGTAACAATTTGCACTGACCAATTTGTTGACTACCTAAACTTTGGTCCTCGAATTTCGAGAATAGGCCATTAGAACCGTTGACTTGAACTAGTAGGTCCGTTAAAAACTTGTTAATTACCTGGATGGATATTTAAAGTTTTCTAATAATTAAACACAGCTCGAAATGTGTTCTTCTCATGGCCTCACCGCAGTTTAGTTTCGAAACAGGCCGTGGAGTTAGCACTAATTAAGGGCTCATTTGCAGTTTAATGCCGTTCATTGTTTCAGAAATAGGCCGAGTCTTCCTTCAAGCAGATTTTAACGAGAGAGTAGTCTTTGTATTGAACAAGGGGCCATCCAATTGTCGAGTATTAAGTAATACTCGACAATTGGATGGCCCCTTGTTTTTTCATTTCAGTCTTATCTGGCCTTTCTTTCGCTCTGAGTAAAGAGAGGTAGAGGTAATCTATCTATATCTATATATCTATATCTATATATCTATATATATATATATATATATATAAAAATGAAACCCGTTTTCCTTGGTCACGGCCTCACGCGTGAATGGCTGGACCGATTTCACTAATTCTTTTTTTGTTGTATTTGTTATTATTAGGAGAAGGTTCTTACGGAAAAAAATATTACGAAAATCTCTCAGAAATATTGAAAAACTCTAAAAACAGCTCTTTTATTTTTCCCATACAAACGTTTTCTGACTAAAACGAGCTTTATTGCTATTGTATAAAGTTCATATTGAATTGCAAGCACTCACTGTTGTTTAAGCAATGTAGGTATGTTCCTAACGTCCAAGAGTCAATTTGCACTTTATTACCTCTGTACAAAGTTCAAATTCAATCATATCTATCAAAACAGTGTGCGTTTTATACTGATAATCCTACTACTATTATAAAGGCGAAAGTTTGTAAGTATGGATGTATGTATGGATGTTTGTTACTCTTTCACGCAAAAACGGCTGAACGGATTTACATGAAATTTGGAATGAAGGTTGTTCATGGTCTGGATTAACACATAGGCTACTTTTTATCCCGGAAAACGCGGGTGAAGCCGCGGGGCGCAGCTAGTTTTTACTATAAATTGACAAGTTAGCATCAACAAACTACGGTTGCTATAGTAACGCAATAGCATGAGAATAGAGGTTATAACAAAGAGTTCCTATAATTATTCTCAACACCTTTGGTCACGCCATCACGCGTGAACGACTGGACCGATTTCAATTTACTCTACGTTTATCCCAAAGTCTACCCGTGCGAAGCCGGGACGGGCCGCTAGTTGATTATGAAATCTAAATAAAGACGCCGGACAGTTTGTAGTAGGTAGGTCCTGTAACTACGCACTTTGATGATACAAATAAACACAAATAGTAGGAGTAAGCTCGATTAAAATTCATTCCCAACTCATTGCAGGAAAAGTTAGCGTGGTTCACCAACGTGACTCCATAATAAAAGTTAGCGTGGTTCACCAACGCGACTCCATAATAAAAGTTAGCGTGGTTCACCAACGCGACTCCATAATAAAAGTTAGCGTGGTTCACCAACGTGACTCCATAATAAAAGTTAGCGTGGTTCACCAACGTGACTTCATAATAAAAGATAGCGTGGTTCACCAACGCGACTCCATAATAAAAGTTAGCGTGGTTCACCAACGTGACTCCATAATAAAAGTTAGCGTGGTTCACCAACGTGACTTCATAATAAAAGATAGCGTGGTTCACCAACGCGACTCCATAATAAAAGTTAGCGTGGTTCACCAACGCGACTCCATAATTCTTGAACGATTTCAAATTGAATAAAATAAATATTACTCATACAGAATTTAATTTCCCCGGGCATAACAGAGTTTAATAGGTGAAACATTCACAGGAACTTTACAGTTATTATACATTAAACTAATTTCTACGAGTTATTGTTGTGCTAGTTCGTCTACGAGTTACCGAGCTCTGAATAGGAGATATACCAACATATATGTAGGTAGGATACTTGTCGCCCCGGGACTTGCGCGGCTTGCGAGCAATACCGGGTTCGAGATTACGAGCGGAATTCGATTATAAGGAGTCTAGCTTTCAAAGTCAGCGCCGGTTGTTAATGGAAACTAGTACAGAAAGCTTATACAAAACGAAGATCAAAAGACCCATAGCGGTTATAAATCAAAGCGGGAATGCTGTACAGACGTATTTAAGCTGTAGAAATACGCCAAATACTCGTATTCGGCTGCCTTTCCAAAGCGTCAGAGATGGGTCACCGATGTGAATAATTCGAAATGGCAACATATTGCTCGCTTTTCAGGAAAGATGAGTGAGGGGCGCGCCCTGGTCAAACGTATTTGCTTACAGTCTGGATTTTGGATTTGGTAAAATCCAAGGATATGAGACAAAAATGTCAAGTAGATAGTGGCTGGGACAAGCGAATAGAACAAGTTGTGCTGCAAAACTTATATAGTTTCGAGTATTTGTGGAACAAACGACGGCGGCGGGAGCAAGTTTTGAAGCCGTCTGAGGGACCGTCGCAGAGCAAGGTAAATGCTGCTGTAACAATTCATTGTTTATCTTAGCTCCCTCGTGCACTATGTCTTCAGTGTGTTTGCGCTGGAGAAATACTCGCATATGACTCGTGTATGATTCCAGTCTCACAGCAGCGCTTCAGTTACCCATGTTCAAATAGACTAATCGTTTCGCGTTACAGTTAGCTCGCAGCTTTGCTTCCGCGCATCGTTTAGCAACCTCACACGTTGCCTGTGGTTCAGCGATAACTTTTACTCATGAAATATGTGAAAGCAGTAAAATAGAGGCAAACTCTGCCCCAAACAAAAACTGGATTAAAAAGGTATCCAGTGAATCATTTATCTCGTTTTTTGGTAGTTGGTAATAAAAACTGGTTACGACACTCTAGTCTAGAAACTCAGAGTGCACACAATTTTGAATTAAAAAGTGTTTCTGAATTTAGAAGTGAAAAAATGTCTAAGTAGCAGTCAAAAATTCCGTATTATATTTTCTGAATTAACTTTGTTGCATATCATGTTACCTAAGTGACGTTACAAATCACAGTTATGCAAGTATTCTTTCAAGTTCTCAATGATATTATAAAATATTTGTGAGTTCAGAAGTCGGATAAATTGACGCGTAGTAAAAACTTCCGTATTTCCTTTCCTAAAGAAGAGCTTCGTTGGACCTCATGCTAGTCGACGTTTAGATATCACAGCCAGTTATCGCAAGTACTCCTAGTTCTGAAGCTTAGAACTCTAATAGATCGGAGTTCAGAAGCGGGTAAATGTCACGTAGTTAAAGTTCTAAATTTCCTTGCCAAAGGGAACTTCCTCCCATGTCATATTAATCGACGTTTATATTGTTGTGAAAATATTCCTCTGCAAATGCTTTGCAGTTCACTTAGTTCAAGCGTAGGACCGATTTATGGCTTGCGGTAATTTCTGATTTTGGTATTTAAAGCTTGAAAAGATTTATTCGAGAGGAACGGCATCCAACTTCGCAGATCTCTCTTTTGAAGGATTATTCAATTAATTTACCAAAGCCATATGAATGACAGAGGACTGCAATACGAGGTTATAAAGAAAGGGTATGCTAAGCCGAAAAGAAATCATATTAGATTCCAACATGGACAAGTTTTACTAATGAATCAACTCTAAAATCACAAAAAAAAACATCTATTCTATACAAAAATTATCAATGATTCTACAACATATATGTGAAACTAGCCATTCCAGTGAAAAAAAATTGGTGGTCTGTAAAGTCGGTTTACGGACGATAGAGTTAACAAGACAACGTCATAACAAAACATTGATGAAATGATTGCATACTTTTCTCGCTCCGATCGTAACGTCACAATGAGCGTAACGGGACACTTTTTCGTGCATGCAGCCGACGGCGTTCATCTACTTAACATTGTCACGTCAAAAGGTGATTGAAGATCAATTGTACGGGACAGACGATTTCTCTTACACTTCCACTATCAGTGCCGTAAGATACAAGATTCAAGTTTTTTTTTTTCTATAGTTAAGTTAAATCCATTGATAGATAGGTTTGAAGGTTGTCACGTAGCTGCCGCCGCAGGTTTTCACCCAGCTGCCGCCGATTCATCTCTATAGCAGGTAATGATATTGACTTGCGTCTACCCGCATTTTGCTTTCGTCGTCGCGTTCTGACGGAACACACTTAGAATTAATCCCGTCTCGCTTCTTTCACGCTCCAGTTCCCTCGACCTTATCCTATATCATACCATATCAACAGGGTTATATGGAAAGAGTATGCAAAGACGAAAAGGGGCTCACAGTACTGATCATAAAAAAAACTGCACTGTGGAACCTTTCTTGAGTTAGAAAAAAACATTCAGCTATTCCATTGGAAAATGATAATGACACTGGATAAAAGGTATGGAACATTTGATTTTTTTTCGCGATTTCAGAGTTAAGGCCGATAAAAGTTGTTTATAATGCAGCTCAGCATACCCTTTTCTTATAACCTTGTACATATAAATACCGTTTTAATTCCACTTTCACGCTGCTATACAAGCTTTTCAACTAACCCTTACCTGCATCCCACACGCTACGACTACGACCCACTTTGACTGCTGTTCTATTCTTGACTTAATTAAAATCTTACCGTATTTGAATACCGCACAAACACGACGACTTGTTTGGCTCAGCGGTAGTATATCCGCTTTATAGACAGAGGTCCCGGGTTCGATTTCCGGCCGGGCAAATGTTTGAATGATGAATTTAAATATCTGTTCTGGGTCTGGGCGTTAGTTGTCCTTGTCTTTGTGTTCCATGGCATCCTCGGCATGGCATGGCACATGGTATCCTAGTGGGAGCTTTGAGTGTGAACGTTTTTTTTCCTTTTTAAACAACTGGGAATAACTTGGGTTCTGCCTTCCCGAATTCGTGACGAAATATAATTCTTATGGCCTACCAAAAGACCAATAAACAAATGAGACTGAAGTTTTAAGCCCATTTTAAGCGTGTTTCGGTCAATTGATTGCGGAATCTATCGAAGGATATCTGTGGTCGTAGTTCTACATCTTCATAGGATTATCTATCTATTCTATATATATATATAAAAATGAAACCCGTTTTCCTTGGTCACGGCATCACGCGTGAATGGCTGGACCGATTTCACTAATTTTTTTTTGTTGTATTTGTTATTATTAGGAGAAGGTTCTTACGGAAAAAAATATTAAGAAAATCTCTCAGAAATATTGAAAAACCCTAAAAACAGCCCTTTTCTTTTTCCCATACAAACGTTTTCTAACTAAAACGAGCTTTATTGCTATTGTATAAAGTTCATATTGAATTGCAAGCACTCACTGTTGTTTAAGCAATGTAGGTATGTTCCTAACGTCCAAGAGTCAATTTGCACTTTATTACCTCTGTACAAAGTTCAAATTCAATCATATCTATCAAAACAGTGTGCGTTGGAGCACAGATAGAACAAAAAAAAAGAAAACGAAATCGAATAGTTCATGCATTTGTTTTAAAATTTCGAAGGATTTGACTCCAAGTCATATCAAATTTAAAAAAAGTTGAAACAACAACAAACTGTCAACGTCAGTGTTTTTTTTTCATGGATGAGTTTGATTTTGTCAACTGATACACGAAACAAATTCGTACCTATAATTGTAATATATTATAAGTATAAAATTGTAAATAGTGTTTTGTGCAGTGTTTATATTTAATTAGGCAGTACCATAGAGAAGTACTGTATGGCAGTACGAAGTCTGCCGGGTCAGCTAGTTTTAAATAATGTTAGACTGTTTTACTAGGGGCTGTTTGTGTGTCCTTGAGCGAGATTACTGTACAAGTGATTCTCGAGAACCGATTGAACTAATTTATTGTGTAATGTAGGTAATAAATAAAATTACCTAACGAAACAAAACAAATTGTAAATACCAAAAGATTCTTGATTATACCCGTTGCGATTTGAAGGCGGAAACACACTAGAAATACATTTGAAATTAGTTATTTGTTTTTAACGAAATATCATTTATCAAAATTAGTACAGCCCTAAGCAACTGTAACTAATAAAATCATATAAAACATAAAGACGGACAAACATACAGATCACACATATAATACTTTGGCTTCGCCGTAGTTGGCTGAACATAGCATCCCAGTAGTAGACAACAGTTTCCTACTAAATAGATAACCTAAATGCAGTCCACAGGCGTATCTGCCTGATTTATGTATGTACTCGTAGGTACGAGTGCTTACGATAACCGCAAGAACTATTCAGATGACCTTACATTGTGCTCTACCAATCCATGCATCAATTTATCAAACAGTATTTTATTGTTTAAAAGAATTATCGACGTCATTGAAAATAAGAAAAATGCAGTACGAGCACACAACGTCGCTTTACTCGTCACAGCGTCACGCTCGTCCCTTCGTATTCGTATTGAAGAGAAATATAGTTAGTACTCATAGTGTTACGAGTATTTTCTTACCAAAAAAGCAAATGTCAAAATTAAAAAAAATTATACAATAAAATAAGCTTAAACTCGTATGTACTGTAGGCAGAAATTCATCTACTCTATAGAATTATTGCTCAACAAGTAACATTTTCAACCGCATTTTAAAAGGGTTTCTCGACGGAGCGTCTGTTACTTGGCCTGGCTGGATAGTTGTAGGCTACTTAGTAATCGCGTCAAAAATTGATTGAGACAAGTAATCGCGTCAAAGATTGATTGAGACAGGCACTGATGAAGCCTATCTCTAAGCACCTCTATATCTACCTATATCCTTCCCTACCTCGATATCATTAACAGGATAATCAAAGCAGTTTCAAAGGCATAGGCACTTCAATTAGTGCCTCAATAGTTCAGAAACGATGCAGCCGTACCCAATCAACCGACTATCAATTTTGTAGGGACCTTTGTACTCGCAGCATAAATTGATTGGGTGTGGTGACCGACCGCCGAAGTTCAGTTAACGAAGGATACGGTTATTCTTCGGATGGGTGACCTGAACGCTAATTAAATTTGCAAACTTACAAATGTTTGCCCCTTCGTCAAGCGCTATTAGTCTATTAAAGTCATAATTCAAAATATTTTATTTAGAAATTAATTTACATTATTTTTGTAATCATCATCATCATCATCATCCACAGCCCTCTCTATCCCACTGCTGGGTATAGGCCTCTCTCCCGTATTTAATAAATTTAATAAATTAATAAATTAATTTAATAATAAATTTATTTTTCTACTCTATTTTTGTAATCACAGCCTTCCAAACTGGGTGTGTAGAACCCGTGTCTTGGAAGTCAGTGTCTTCCTTTTAATTCAATTCGTTAAGTACACTGTTTACTATATATTACGTTACGTAAGTGTCATTTAATTTAATGCACCGAGTGACCGAGTCGGATTACTGGATCGTTGATTAGAATCTCCGAAGACACGGACATATTTTATTGTAACCTGGCCGAATTCACAAGGGCAGCTTACAGACTCTATGAGAGTGAACTTGCAGTTTCATTATTTTATATTCGTTTTTGGTTTATTTGCTTGGTGTACATATTATGTAGATGTAAGGGACCGCCTTTGTCCAACTGTAAGGGTGTTATCACAATAGTTTTAATAAAGAAACTAATCGTTTTAATAACACTTTAAATTGTAGGTCTCGAGTCTCGAGTGATGGTCGTATAACAACAACCGGGTTGTTCTCATTTGTTCTACTAATAGAACAAGTAAAATATAAATCACATTTATTCTATCAATAGAACAAGTAGGTAAAAACTATTTGTGGAGAAACATTTAACAACCGTCAACCCACGCCAAAAGTCTTCAGGCGACTTAAAAACGCCATTCAACAAGCTAGAGGCTCATGGAAGAAAATAATTTATGCAAAGAGCAAACCATTCACTGCCGAGTTGGTTTCTGAAGCTTACATTTTATTCCGCGTAAACAAGACTAATATAAAATTATTACACCTCGACCTTATTCAACGGTCCTTCAAAGTACTTACTACTAATTGCTTTCCGAGACAATAATAGCTGTACTGCTCGTCGAGTTTACTCAGTTAGTGGAATATCCCTGGATCGTTCGGAAAATAACTCGTTAAAATAATAACACTCTCTATTGTACCGGAGATTAAAATAATTATTTTTACAAAAAACAAAAAAACAAAAACTGACTTCAAAAGACCGACTATTGAGTTATTCATCTATTTGTCGCGCACGTACTTAATGCAAATTTAAGACTTATAAGGTTTTCTCATGGATACCATTATCAGAACTGGACTAAATTGGAAGCGTCAGCTTTCTAATAAAAAAAGAATCATCAAAATCGATTCACCCAGTCAAAAGTTATGAGGTAACAAACATAAAAAAAAAACATACAGTCGAATTGATAACCGCCTCCTTTTTTGAAGTCGGTTAATTAAGTGAGTGGCAGAAGCTAGGGAGCTAAGCGTAGAGACTTAATACAGTTTCCCGATAAGAAAGCGGAGAAATCGCAGGATGAGGTTTCATTAGGATTGCCAATACCTATGGCTTGTAGACCGCTTCAAATTGACTTAACTAACTGCTGCTAATAATCACTTGCGTTTGTGTTTACGCGCCTGGCGTATGTAGCCATTCGCGTTGCACAAGGAAAAACACAAATTGGTTTTCAGCAGTTAAAGTGTTAAGTTTTAAAGTTGCGGAGAATTGAAAATAGCTTAATTCTCCACCATGAAGGGGAAGAAAGTCCTGTCATAAATTTTGATTATTTGACTTTAGCCAGACTGTTCGGCATTTACTTTTACTTTTACGTAGGAGTGTTTTAACAATAGCGTTTTGATGGAAGCTTGATCACCGCGATAGGTTTCTAAGGGTACTATAAAGGGTTATTCATAAAGGGTATGCCAAGCCGAAAAGGGTTCATAGTACTCATCATTATGAACAACTTTTGTTATGGGGCCAACCCGAAATTCGCGAAAAAAATCAGCTGTTCCATAGAAAAATGTCGATGACACTCGACAAAATGTATGGAACAGCTGATTTATTTTTTTGCGAATTTCGAGTTGGTCTCATAGGAAAAGTTGTTCATAATGATGAGCACTATGAGCCCTTTTCGGCTTAGCATACCCTTTATGAATAACCCTGTAGTATACACAGACGTTTTTAAAATAATTCATGTATCAGCAGATTGAGAACGGTTTTATAATAGCGAGTACATTTTGTTAATTAATACGTGATTAATTACGTTACACACGTAATGTGATCGCTAATATAGTCGGAGTACCCGACTTAATGATACGTGACTAATCCCGAGTTAATTAAACGAAATGTATCAAAATTTCATGGTAAGCCTACATTTACGTTTACTGAAGCGGCAGTAAAAATTAATTTCATGTATTTTACATTTGTGGAGTACTGCCACGTGAATGTGAAAGTGAGGCACACATATATGTGCAATATCGAGTTTCAAACTACAATTGTCTAATAGTCTAATAGTCGTGTGTGTGTGTGTGTTTTTTAACAAGGTTTGTACCAAGTGACACTTGAAACTTGGTACGCGGCGTATCGAAACTCAATTTTATTTCAAAATACCGCTTTGAAATTCTTCTTTGAAATCATTGCATTCAGAGCTGCATTCACATTTTGTTGAAACAATATTTTGATATTTTGTCCCAGAAAAGCTGTCAAAATTACAAAGTTACTGACGTTTACTGACGTTACACAGAATTTGAAACAGATTGAAACATATCTGTGCAAATATTTTTACCGAGAATCTTTGAAAATGAAAACTAACGTGATTTTGAAACATTTTGCGGCAGGACGGGATCGCGAGCGCGTCTCACCTGTAATCTCATTGATGAAGGTCACCAAATGTAATCAAAACTAGTCGAATTAGCTGACAATACCACATGAGAATTCCCGTGCCAGTTATAACAAAAGCTTTGCATAAAAATATTACCAAAAAAACTTACTTACAGTAGGTACTTTTAACAAATTGGTTTATACGTTTAGTGAAAAAGCGCCTTATTGCGGCTTCGCTGTTGTCAAGTTAAAAGCATATACTATATATTCGAACTGAGTAGGTAGGTAGTTACGCTGGTTCATATGATATCCGATATCCGGCAGCCTGATGTAAATGGCTAATGCCGAAGGCTTACAGATTAATTCAACTATATCGAAAGCGTTGGTAATATTCAGTTCAAATTCTAAGTAAATATACATAATTATAGGTACCTACAATACAACCTATACAAAATAAGTATAAACAGAAATAAAATTATTGATGTACTAGTTGCGTCTAGAGGTTTCATCCGGGTTTCCGAGATAAAAACAAATGTCTATTTTTTTTTCTTTATCTATTATGGGCTTTTGTTTGACCACCATCTCGCCTGATATAAGCAATGATGCGGTCTACGATGGAGCACGCAAGCCTAGAAGGAACCAGATTCAGAAATATTTATTGAACAACTGATACATTGTAATTTATAAGCTAGATGTTAGTGCATTTAAGTGCATTAGTTGAAATTGTCAGTTTACCCACATCGGGCATTCAATAGGTATGTAGGTACCTATGTACATAGTCAAATAGTTTTAGTAGTTCAAAAAAAAATAATTAACAATATCAAATTCTATTTTAAATTTCATGTAGTTATAATATGTCAAATAATTTTAATTAAATGTCAATAGTATTCAATTAAATAATATCATGTCAATTCTTTATGAAATGTCGAATTTTAAATTGTTTAATTAATAATGTAATTTCCGTGGATCTATCTCTATTCACAAATTCATTCAAGTCATAAAATACGTTATTTAATAGCCACTTCTTCAGATTAATTTTCAACTGTTTATTACATGGTATGTCTGTTATATTTTTTGGTAACAAATTGTAAATGCTAATAGCACTGATGAAGGTGCTTTTCTCGTATATTACACAATTAGTGCTTGGCTTAAAAAGGTAATCATTGCCCCTCATAGTGTTTTTTCTCGATCGCGCATCTTGTCGCGACTTGTTTTTGAATAAGTAATCTTTTGTTATGACAAATTTCAAGAATATAGATTCCAGTCAGTGTTAAAAATTGTTTGTCTTTAAATAATTGCCTTAATGTATCGTCGCTTTTTGCACTAGGTATATATTATTGTCAAACATCGTTCTTGGAGTAAAAAAGTCTGTTTAACGTTAACGGAATGCCCCCAAAAAATTACTCCATACCAACCGATTCACCCGTGACTTGAAGACACCCAAATTATATCTAACAGGAAACACCCACTCGGGCAAAGTATTCCATACTGTGGCAGTGCGCACAATAAAAGTAAAAATTAAGCGCTTCGTACGAGTTTTTGATATGTCTACCATGAAGCGATGTTGCTTCTTTGTGCCCTTAGTCGTCCGATAGCAGAATGCCGATACCCAGCATACCTTTCATCCAAACCCGTTTACCCGTGGTGTAGCGTATCCGCTATAGCATACATACAGTGTCTCGTGTGCCCCTGGGGGCTAAACGTCAATGTCAGAAACTGTCGCTGTCATGAGAGCCGCAGGCCACAGATTTGCGCGGACTCTGCCGAGCCAGTGGAGTGTAAGTGAGTACTAGGGGAGTTCCAGCCGACCGGCGACCCCTATTTACACACAATTTACCCGTATTTGCATGGTTGAGAAACAAACATTCCAAGCTTTGACACTTATTATTAGTAGAATTAAAATATTAACAAGAACATATTTTTACAAAACAAAAAACAAAAACCGACTTCAAAAGACCGACTATTGAGTTATTCATCTATTTGTCGCGTACGTACTTAATGCAAATTTAAGACTTATGTGGTTTTCTCATGGATACCATACCATTATCAGAACTGGACTAAATTGAAATGGGACCAAATGGGAAGCGTCAGCTTTCTAATAAAAAAAGAATCATCAAAATCGCTTCACCCAGTCAAAAGTAAGGAGGTAACAAACAATAAAAAAAAAAAAAAAAAAAAACATACAGACGAATTGATAACCTCCTCCTTTTTTGAAGTCGGTTAAAAAGAGGAAAATATTGAGCCATCATGTATGATATGACAATTTCATAACTTTTTTCAAAGAGAAAGAAAAAGAGGAAAGGGTGAGTGAGTGAGACGGACATTAGACTGTATCCACAGATCCAACAGAGCGGAAGTAAATGTATCGTACATACAAGCAAGTCGAAATGCTGACTTAATGCTCCAAACAAGCTATTCTGGTTCAGGTACTTTATAAGTTTATAACCTAGATTGACGTATTGATTTTTTCTCTCGCGAAAAATAATTTGACGCAGCGATTTTTTTCTCTCGCGAAAAATATGACGGATCGACAGCGGATGAAACTGGTAAAACGGACTAATACAAGTTAAAAAAAACTGTGTACCCGTGTAATAGCTTAAGTACTTACTCCATTTCATTCAATTCCAAGAGTTATGCACGTAGGTTTTTTTTCGTTGTAACTTGTGACATACAATAGTTAAGACAATAAATGAGTCACGTCTGACTTGTTTACTTGCATAGTCACCTGTCTCAGGGACAAGGACGTCAATATGTTTATAACTTCGTATTGCGACTGAGTAATAGCAGCCACAATCTTTCTTTGAGACAGACATCAGACATGCAAATAAACATCATTATTCATGGCTACAGGTAGACTTTCCGCATAGCTCTGAGCCGCGCATAATATTTTTCTCATTCTTTTCAATCCGCAGTTTTTTTATGTTCTTGCTGGTCCGCCGAGGCGGCCGCTTAAGACTTAGGATCAACTCATACCGAGACTCGACAGCACTTACCTAATAATTAAATATTTGACGACGGACTCGTGGTCACACCGTTTTGCTACACCAGTGTGACTACGAGTAATTTATATTCCTCGTGGTTACACTACTTGGCTTTCTAGCACTTCGCCGGCCGCTGCCGCGGCACGCTCGCTACGCTCGCTCGGCTCGTGCGTTGTTTTTCATGTTCTAACATAACCTAACCTATTAATTTATTCGTCCAGTATCTTGCAATCTCGATCCTTTTCAGAGTAGTGTAACCACGAGGAATATAAATTACTCGTAGTCACACTGGTGTAGCAAAACGGTGTGACCACGAGTCCGTCGCTAAATATTTATATAAGGCAGATAAGTTTTAATTGATTTGCAAGGAAAGTGGCTGTTAGATCATGCTACTTTTGTAACTTTAGGGCACAAATGTCAGACAAGCGCTGTCGCTTAAATCTGTTGCTGTGAATTGACCCTTAGCACAATAATCTCCAAGCTCGACGTATTGTGACAGGTCGCCCTCTAGGCTATGAGTTACCTACGTTATTTAACTTTAAACTTTTGTATTGGTAATAAAATAAAGTAGCAACAACTGATACAAATGATCAAAATATTATTTGAAAGTGAACGGTTTAAAATGGATTGAAGTAGAAATGTTGTTTATTGATGTAGGACGTAGGTATTTAACTAAAGAGGTTAGGTCTCCTAGCAACGGTTAGGTATGTCAAAAAATATTATAACGACTATGTCAAAGTCGCGTAGGTAGGTATATTTTTACAAAATTTTCAACAGATTTTTAGTAATATTTCCTTAACTTACCCGAGATTCCAATTTCAATTTGCATAAGTATCAAAGTCAGGTCGAGACCTTTCTTATCTTGCTTCGTCTACTAAAAGCACCGCGAACTTAGAAATCAAGCGTCGCCATTTTGACGTAACGTTAAATCGCTAGTGCTGCCGAAAAATGACTGAAGTGTCGATATTATCGATATCGAAAGTTGGGTGAAAAAAGGTTAAACTCGAAATCGGAAAAAGAATGTCTCGTCGAGTGGTGTCAATTCGTGGGGATGGTAATTGTATGTTCAGATCTGTTTCATATTGTATTTACGCGACACAAGAGAGACACCGAGACATTCGTCTGCGAGTGGTCGACCGCGTGGTAGACAACTGGCATCGATACAAGGACTTCATCATCGGTGATCACTCGTATGGGCCCCTACGGAGCAGCAACTCTTACAGAAGCTTGATGTCTAGAGACGGGGAATATGCGGGCCACGTCGAGTTACATTGCGTCAGCGAACTTTTCACAGACTTTACCTTCAAAGTCCACAGAGACGGATGCTCAAGAACCATAGACTACGGTCGAGGGGGCAAGGTGAAACATTTACTTTTTTCCGGTTATCTCGATGCGGGACATTACAGTGTAATTGAATATGACTGATTTTTATTTAGTGTTGTACTATTTATTGTGTTGAAATTAATTTTCGTCGTTAAATAAATTATTTGTAAATTGATTACATTTAGTTATAATAGACATTTAGTTATCGTATTAAATTTGGTTCTCAATAGTTAAACAGTGAATAAGTTATCTGTATATTTTATATTAACTTAATAATTATAAATTAAAAAAAAAATAAGGGGCAAACAAGCGACAGGCCACATAGAAAGTGATCACCGCCATCTATAACCGAGGCATCCTTAGTGCATTATCATGTCTAACTACGAGAACTTTGTTCACACTTCTTGTAATGCTAAAGATTAAATCGAGCGAAGTGGCGCGTGGAGACTGAAATGTTAAGAGTTCAAACATCTGGATGTTGCATACTTGCTATACTTATACTTAGACAAACGTGACGTTTAACATTAGGCGAACGATTTTCTCGTCTCGTCATTCAATTGTAAAAAAAAACATCCACGTTTTTAGGTCATATCGAAGACGTAATAAACCATTCCGCTGGATACACGAGCACGGAAGAACACTGTTAGCAGTATGTACCTATTCAAAGAATCACTCTAAAGCATTTTATCTTTGTACCTTTTGCTACGATACACAGGAGCAATCAGCAACGATGGCACAATACCACAATAGCTGAGTTAAAGTGCACAAGGTAAAATTGCAGTCCACGATGTCACTCGACAATCTTCTCCTATCCTTAATTACTTCTTTGAATGGAATAGATCCCTCAATAGCTCTATACATGTTCGAGTTAACTTGATAAGTGGGGTCAACGTATGCCTCTATTGAGTGTAATTCGATGAATACGAATATAGGATGCATGTAGTCTGGATGCGCTGATCCAATCGACTTGCAGTTTTAAACAATGTAATCGGCGATCAGACTAAATCACTTCCTCATGCTGAATGCATAGCTTCCGTGCAGTCGTTCTCACGTCCAATCATACTTATTAATGTAAATGGATAAATTGCATTAGCTCGAAATAGATGGCTATTTGGCTAAATGCAGCAATTTACTGCAATTGAAGCTCGACTAACTGTCAAGAATTCTATCAATAAACTATTTTTTAATGCGACGGTTCGAATGAAGAGCTCTGCTTTTTCAGTGTTTGTAAGTGTTTCCTGCATGACCTACTAGAACACCTGGCAATGCGGCTCGATCGATTTTGGATCGGGAGGTATCATTATATTTGTTCTACATTTCCACTGGCATTATCCACGTTGCAATCGGGTTGTTTGGTTTATCCTACTACTATTATAAAGGCGAAAGTTTGTAAGTATGGATGTATGTATGGATGTTTGTTACTCTTTCACGTAAAAACTACTGAACGGATTTACATGAAATTTGGAATGAAGGTTGTTCAGGGTCTGGATTAACACATAGGCTACTTTTTATCCCGGAAAACGCGGGTGAAACCGCGGGGCGCATCTAGTTTTTCATAAAGAAAGAAAATGAAGGTAAATGAAGAGCGTGTAAGAATTGAGTGCTTTTGCTATGCTATGGAGACGAGCAAATCGCTCGCTTGTTGTTAAATGTCACGTTTGCCCATAACAGGTCTGCGCCACCCGGAATTTCAATAAAAAATTTAATATCCTTATTTTTTATGTTCAATGATGAAGTGAGTTTATTGATTTTTTTTTTAGATTTTATCTATTTAATGGGTTAATTATACGTAACAAGTAGTGGCAAGACAGTCTATAGGTAGAATCATGATTTGCTTGTTCAGCCGAGTATGCCACTCGGCCAAGAAAACAAATCATGGTTAAGTAACAAGTCAAAGTTACTGTCTCGCCTCGTCAAACTGTTTATACAAACCGAGTACTTACTCGAGGGCACTGTTTCGCCACTTGACTACTCGTTACATGTAATGATGTAATCAATACATATCTATAACACGGTATGTGAATTGTAAATTCGACCATAATATTCTATCTAAATCTTAGATCAAGTAGAAAGGCAGATAGAGTCCCGCCTTAGAAACGGGTGAAGCCAAAAAAACTACCCTACTTCCCGTGTACGTATACTTCAATTACATATTGACGCATAAAAACCACCCTTATTGCTACTTATTTTCTTGTCCACGTTCTCTGAGCAACTGGCGTAAGAATTGACGATTGATTCGGGTAGTTTTTATATGTCAACTAGCTGACTCGACAGACGTTGTCCTGTCAAAAGCCATTGCGTCAATTCTATGTCAAATATTGCGTAACTATAGCAACCGTAGTATGTTGATGCTAACTTGTCAATTTATAGTAAAAATTATCAGTATATATATAATTTGCAATAAATTAAAATTGCGACTATAATTTGAGATTTAAACTATCCTATCTCTCAAGTTGGATCGAACTGCACATGGTGTGCGAATTTTATTATAATCGGTTAAGTGGTTTAGGAGTCCATTGAGGACAAACATTGTGACACGAGATTTATTTAAATTAAGACTAGCTGACTCGACAGACGTTGCCCTGTTAAAAGCCATTGCGTCAATTCTATGTCAATGCGTAACTATAGCAACCGTAGTATGTTGATGCTCACTTGTCAATCTTAATATATATAAATCTCGTGTCACAATGTTTGTCCTCAATGGACTCCTAAACCACTTAACCGATTATAATAAAATTCGCACACCATGTGCAGTTCGATCCAACTTGAGAGATAGGATAGTTTAAATCTCAAATTATAGTCGCAATTTTAATTTATTGCAAATTATATATATACTGATAATTTTTACTATAAATTGACAAGTTAGCATCAACATACTACGGTTGCTATAGTTACGCAATGGCTTTTGACAGGACAACGTCTGTCGAGTCAGCTAGTTTATAGTAAAAATTATCAGTATATATATAATTTGCAATAAATTAAAATTGCGACTATAATTTGAGATTTAAACTATCCTATCTCTCAAGTTGGATCGAACTGCACATGGTGTGCGAATTTTATTATAATCGGTTAAGTGGTTTAGGAGTCCATTGAGGACAAACATTGTGACACGAGATTTATATATATTAAGAATATGTGCTTGAAGTATACGTACTCGGGAAGTAGGGTAGTTGTTTGGCTTCACCTGTATCTGAGGCGGGACTCTATCCGCCTTTCTACTTGATCTGAAATCTAAATATAGACTTTGGCTAGGAGCATTGCACTGTCTAGTTGACCGTGCGACCGCGATCTCATCGATGGGAAGCGAGGCTGCGGTTAAGGGACGATTTGCATGACAAATAGGCTGATTGGTCAACTCACGGATTAGGCTGACAGACTGACGACTAACTCGGCGGATGCAGGGTTATAAGCAAAGGGTATGCTAAGCCGAAAATGGGTTTTAGTAGTCATCATTATAAACAACTTTTATATGATTTCCGGGTTGATCCCATAGTAAAAGTTGTCAATGATGCGGGACAAAATGTACGGAACAGATGATTTTTTTTCTTGATTTCAGGGTGAGTCCCATAGTAAAAGTAGTTCACAATGTGTACTATGTGCCCTTTTCGGCTTAGCATACCCTACCTTGAAAACCTGTATTAATCGATATCCTGCGGTTAGATATAATAGGCCACCTGTGTTAGTGATATCCACAGTATCGGTTTAATTATCCATTTTTAATTGGTAACTATATCCTAATGCGAAAGTTGGCTTGTTTGTTACACCCGCTCCCGACCCGTGGTCCAACTGGTTGGACGATGGGTAAGTAGAACTAGCTATCCATGGTCCAACATATATTAAACAGATCATCAATGTCAAAGTTGCAGAAAAAGATGTGAGCTACTTTACATAACCATTAAGTTTTGTCATAGCCGCGCGAGTAAAAGTTTTACTACGGGACCAACCCGGAATTCACGATAAAAATCGGCTGTTCCATACATTTTGTCCAGTGTCATTGACATATTTCTATGGAACAGTTGATTTGGTTTTCACGCAATAAAAGTTGTTCATAATGATGAGTACTATGCGTCTTTATCGGCTTAGCATACCCTTTCCTTATAACCCTGATTTAATGGATACCTTGCGGTCAGATTTCACGTGTACCTACAAGACCTACATTGTCCACGCTAAAAGTTTTTCGCCACAACGACCATTCGCTACAACGTCATTCGCTACTACGTACGGGACCCTGTACAAACCTATTTGGCTTGTTGTAGAACAAAGGCCAATGACAACTCACAGAGAACGTTATCCTTCTGATTTTTAGGGTTCCGTACCCAAAGGGTAAAACGGGACCTTATTACTAAGACTCCGCTGCCCGTCCGTTTGCCTGTCTATCCGTCTGTCACCAGGCTGTATCTCATGAACCGTGATAATTAGACAGTTGATCACGGATGATGTGTTTCTGTTACTGCAATTACAAAAAATACTAAAAAACAGAATAAAATAAATATTTAAGGGGACCCCATACAACAAACGTGATTTTTTGCCGTTTTTATAGTTCATTGTACGGAACCCGTTGCGCGAGTCTGACTCGCACTTGGCCGGTTTTTTCAAACAGACTTTCCTCTAGTTAATACCACAGGAGTTTACCATTTGTCATGATATATTTATAGCTTCATTTTAAAGGAAGTTCCGAATTACTGCGATGAAAAACGTTTTATGTTTGCATTAATTGCTAGTATTGGAGTCGTTCGTATGGAATGTATTTAAAATCTTCATCGTACATTATGAACAACTTTTACTACGGGACCAACTCTGAAATCGCAATAAAAAATCAGTGTTGTTGAGTATCATTAACATTTTTGTGTGGAACAGTTGACTTTTTAACCGACTTCAAAAAAGGAGTAGGCTATCAATTCGACTGTATGTTTTTTTTTTTTATGTTTGTTACCTCATAACTTTTGACTGGGTGAATCGATTTTTATGATTCTTTTTTTATTAGAAAGCTGACGCTTCCCATTTGGTCCAATTTAGTCCAGTTCTGATAATGGTATCCATGAGAAAACCATATAAGTCTTAAATTTGTATTAAGTACGTGCGCGACAAATAGATGAATAACTCAATAGTCGGTTTGAAGTCGGTTTTTGTTTTTTGTTTTTTGTAAAAATAATTATTTGGAACAAGATTGAGCTTTGTAATGACTTACATTACATTTACACTTACATTTTACTAAAGTCTTACAAAATCTATACACAAGGTAAGTTCATCATCATCATCAGCCCCAGCATACCCTTACTTCTTTCAAAAGGTAAACCAGATTTATTCATTTTATTTTCAAATAACTTCCAATGGCTTATACCATCGATCTAGTATCCGACTTCGGTGGCTTATACCTAATACGAAATACGACTGTACTTACCAGACGACGATCTTCGACGACGGAGACGATCTTGAAAATGGCTTATTTCATTTTACAAGTCAAACAAGAATACAGAGCAAATTAGATTTATTAATTTTATTCTCGACTTCCAATGGCTGCTGCTAATAAAACAAACTAGGTACGGCTTGGGTCCAATAATCTTTCCTCGGTTAATCATTATTGACGTTATAATGAACCATGATTCATTGATTCTGGGAACATACGAGTATGATAAACATTGAATTGCTCACGTCCGGCTAGACTAGAGCAACTCTTCAAGAGATCACTTCCAATTACTGACGAATAAAGTAGCTATGAAATCTGCGAACTTTACGACCGTGAGTCCCTAAATAAAAAAATAAAAAAACGTTTCACACTCATAGCTCCCATAGGAATAAATCCTGTGTCGGGGATGCCATGGAACACACACAAAGACAAGGACAACTAACACCCAGACCCAGAACAGATATTTAAATTCGTCATTCAAACATCTGCCCGGCCGGAAATTAAACCCGGGACCTCTAGCTTATAAGGCGGCTACACTACCGCTGAGCCAAACAGGCCGACAAGAAAGTGAGACTGAACTTTCTCAAAATGTTTTTTTTTATTCCAATGGGTAGATTTACACGTAAAGAGTACAGTGCTGACACAGTGCTCTCGGCCGAATACTCGGTTTGTGTGAACATTCTGACGAGACAAGACAGTCTAGAACCATGATTTGCTCGGTCAAGTGTGCCCATCACTGCCTCGCCTCGCCACTGTACTCGTTACGCGCCTAAGCCTTGGTAAGCCTCGGTAAGTCGTAGGTTGCTCTTTTCCAATAATGAGGGTTGGCAACCAGCTTATTAAAGTTTCCCTTGTTCAGCGCGAGTCTGAACAGTTTTCATTGTCTATAATTCAATAGCTATGCCTGATGTTACGAAGCCACGACATATTACGCCTTCCGACCTTACACGTACGTTTCCCCGGTATTTTGCTCATAATGTAACTACCTATATTATTGTCAGATTCAGATCCAGAAATATTTATTGAACAACTGATACATTGTAATTTATAAGCCAGATGTTAGTGCATTAGTTTCGGTGTATAATATTATACAGGGTTATTCATAAAAGGTATGCTAAGCCGAAAAGGGCTCATAATACTCATCATTATGAACAACTTTTACTATGGGACCAAATAAATCAGCTGTTCCATACACTTTGTTGAGTGTCATTGACATTTTTCTATGGAACAGCTGATTTCTTTTTCGTGAATTTTGGGTTGGTCCCATAGTAAAAGTTGTTTATAATGATGAGTACTATGCGCCCTTTTCGGTTTAGCATACCCTTTATGAATAACCCTGTATGCCGACCTTAACAATGCAACAAAACGAGGAGATATAGCTATAGTTATGAGGCACCGTTCCACTATTGGATGCGAATTGCGAAAGCAATTTGTGATAAAGTTACGAGTATTTTGTGCTGTCAATTATTTTGTGGTGTTAAACAAAAAATGTTTAGCAAACATGTGAATGTACTCGTACTCAGTAATCTCGTTGAGTTGGGGTTGTTAAGATAGAAATCTTATCGTATCTTATCGATCGTTCTTGACCGGTGCGTAACAAAAGCATTGTTAGTTGCGTGACCACATTACTCAGAATTGTATGTGACGTAATACTCAGGCCTACTCAACACTAGGGCTGGTAGTGACCAGCTTATGCGAATTTAGTTTTAACATAAGTGGTCGGTCTTGAGATGGTAAGTTGTGTCGTCAAAAGCTTTATAATTTACGTGTATTACTACTCAATTGACATTATTACAAAATAATTTATTTTAATATGTACATCCATTTCATTCATCAAAACAATATTCTTCAACTTTTACCTCGGACTCAACGTTGTGTATCTTATGTAACCAGATACCTTATCTAAACAGTGCATTTCCAAAGTAAATAATTTTTATCGTTCTCTACGAAACGACAATGTCAAACAATCGTATCTCTCTTATCAAAAAACACGAAGATACCGGCGCGATAAGTGTTTTGAAGCATTGCGATCAGCTGTTTTTAATACAAATTCGACAACTATTGTGTAGTTTTCAATTTGGAATTTATTTGTACTGTCATCGAGTCCGGGATTTGCGAGCGATGTTTCCGTTTTATCGATAGGTACAGCTTAAATGGCTTTATAGAATCACAAAAACTGTTACACACATTTGAGGGATTATGACTTTTTTTGAATGGTTTATTTGGTTTACATTTTTGAATGGTCAACGATTTTAAAAGTTAGGTATTATATCAGTTCTCCAATGAGTTTACTATCCAGTGTGAGATTTAAAATGTTTATTTTGTTATCGATGTAACTATATTATATGTTGTAATCTAAACCAATTTTGCTAGAGGCACTATTGCTTAGATCTGTTGTCAACATTGTATACACCTATAATCTATTGCTTTATTTGTACCCAAGGGTCAAGTGATCTCCGATGGCATTGCTCCATTATTACGGGAGAGTCGGGGGACTCTCCCGGCCTGCACGACCCCACACTGACTGTCTGGGGGGTGATCCTGGGGAACAGGGTCACCCCTCCATAGGCGCAGGGGGCCCTAATCGGGCCCATCGCCGGGGCGAGGTGGCGATTGCTAACGCGACCCCACCTTGCCCCATCAGGCGGATGCCGAACACCCCATGGTTTTTAGTGGGTATGCCGCCACTAGGGCGGAGACTCCCACATAACCACCCTGCCTCCCCCGGGGCGGGCGTGGTATCCATAAAGGATTTTCCCTGGGTCAAAAAAAAAAAAGTTGGTTCTTATATGACGTCATCGCCAAACCCCTATAATCCTAATGACAGAATGACCATAGCTGCCGAGTGTCGATAAACAATCTCAGCAAATACCCGACTTGACTCATGCATGAGTTAACTACCATGAGGGTTGTTGATTCGATCATCATTGTCCCGTTAGTCGTCGTTAAGAACGGCCTTATAGCGGAGAGAATCAATCAATCTCGCAAGAACCTAAATGGCTGAGTCAAGGGTCAGGCATAGAAGGCAGACTATCTTGGACATTGACGTGAAATAAAAATTATGGACACGGCCAACATTTTTAGAAGGGACGTGATGATTCGTCAGCCCCGACCAGAAATAGGTACGATTCTGCCCCACTGCCGCAGATTCAGATTCAGAAATATTTATTGGACAACATTGTAATTTATAAGCTAGATATAACTTACTTTTATGAAGTGTAAATATGAAGCTACTATTTAACTAAATAACTTTTCGATATAAAAGCCGATATTGGTATAGGTACTTATTGTTAATTAGAAAAATCTTGTTATCTTGAAAACCTTTGGTAGGACGCGGATATAACGGCGGAGTGCAGTATTTGTGCAAACAATGGAAACAATACAAAGTTCAAGAAAATTTTGGTTTCAAGATTGGAAGGTTGCAAGGTTGCAAGTTCAAGATCGAGAATAAACAATGAAATGAATACAATTTAGAGTTGAAACGGCACTATTTCTCAGTAGTCAGTACCAACACGGCACGGTACGGGACGGCTCAAAGTAAGTACAAGTTTTTTACCATAAAATGTACAAACGCAATGACAAAACTAAGTATACGTAACGGTTTATTTCTTCAAGAAATATCCAGACGCTATGTTTCTACAAGCTATGTGGAAAGACAATGCTAAACTGAAAAGGGCTCATCTTTAATCATAATTATAAGCAATTACTATAAGACCAACCCTGAAATCGCGAAATGATCAGATCTTACAAAATGTCAATGACACTCGACAAAACATGGGGCTGTGGTTTATCACGATTTGTTGTTTTGATTTGAGTTTTTTTGTTTTTTGGTAGGCCGATAGTAAAAGTTGTATCTAATGAATACTACAAGTATGAGAGTACTATAAAGAAAATGGGTCAGTGACGTTAGACTCATGCCCAAACAGATAAACGAGGACTTAGACGTAACGAGCACCAATTATGACTAAATTTATAAATAGAACAGTTTAGGAGGTCGCTCGTCATCCGTTTTAGTTGTGTATCGAAATCACAAAAAGCTTTAGGTAACCAGTAAAAACGTTTACTGTCTAGAATTTAAGACAATAAGTAAAAAACTTATTTAATTAATAAAAATCTTCAGAATTATTTATGATCCTATTTATAAGAATTATTAATGTCAATGTTTCGATGTTTTGATGTTTGTGGCTCAATCATGAAAAACAGCGGAACGGATTTAGATAAAATTTGGTGTGAAAGTACATCCTGGATTAATCAATAGCTACGTCTATGAGTGTGAAATTACCATTACAATTTCTTATCCCGGAAAATGCGAATGAAACTGAGCGTCACTAGTAATTAATGACGCGACATGCGCCTACTCACCACGCACTCACACTACTCAACGATCTGATTGCCCGTCAGCCAGATTTTGATTTATTGTCTTACTCATACAGAGCAATATTACAATATTGTATTCATGATTTACCCGATTTATGTCAAGCTACTTAGTTTATTCTTAAGTTTTGATCTCAAGACTTTAAGTTTTTTATGTAAATTGAATAAATAAATAGAAAAAAATAGTAAACTGTTTTTTTTTTTGTAAATGGTTACTGCCTCGATTAGTTAGGAAGCAATTTTGCCTTAGATAATGGAAGAGTATAGAAAAAAGAAGCCAAACGGAAAATAATCCCTACTTTACGTAATTGTATTATCTTATTTTTTACTAAAATTTACTATTTCAAAAAACACTAGATGTAGGTTGGCTTTTCCAAGTTTTATAGTGTGCAGTTTCTGTGAGAGACAATGGGGGAGGGGGAGGGGCGGGTGGCAACGCCGGAGCATCAACGCCGAGACTATTAAATCTAATTATCTCTAGACCTTTGGCGGTGTATGGGTAATCTAACCTGTATTTGTGTATTAGGAGAGATTAGTACTTTGAGGAGGTTATGTCAATCTATTTAGTTCGGCTTTTAGCTATTTTTATTTCATTTTATTTCATTTGTCAGTAGATCTAGCGAGAGGTACAAAAATCTTAGAGTAGACCGGCAAATTGCATCGTAGCGTAACCGTGCAAAGTAGAAAATTCTATTATTAAATCGTTCATTTTGAGAATTTTGCCAATAATGCAGTTTTTGCCACTTTCGCTCACTTTATCGAAAAGGAACGCCAAATAGCAATGAATATTATCGATTTTGTCTTTTAAACTGTGATTTTTGGTATGGGACTTAAAACGAATGCGCTATAGGTTTATCGTGACGTCAAAACAGTCAATCCTGAGTCAATTAGTTTTTGCAATCAGTTGTGTTTTGGCAGCTATGAGAACGACAAATCTCACCGAAGTGTCAACTAGTCAACAAAATCAGAATTAAAAAAATATATTTACTAACCCATTTTTTTACGTCGACAGTTGATTAATATTGCTATTTAACGATGTAATGTAGGCTTTTAGGTACTTTACCGGTGAATAGTGACTTCTGCTCTGTTTTCTATCCATAAAAATCTATTGACGTTTATTTAGGTTTCTTTTTGTTATCACACTTCTGAGCAAAGATCTACCCCAACTCTGTCTTATTTATGTAGTTTCATAATAAGTTATGTTTTTTTTTAATTGTGGCACATGAAGTTTGAACCATTTAAGTGTCGATTGCAAAAGTTGTATTTTAAAGTTCTACGACAGAGAGTTAGCCGACTGTGCCCCAACTTTAGGAGAGCAATGACTAAGTTTTATGCAGACGTCTACTGCGGTTATAGGTATTACAAACTTCGTGTCACAAAAGTTTACTTTTAACACGGAAAATACGAGCCTTTTTTTACAAGCTTATTTAACTTGTCTCGCTAATATAGAACTTGCGACTGAATTTAGAACCATTTCCCGATGTTCGATTGAGCTTACGAAGCCATAAATATGGTGTACGATTTTATTATTGAAATGCTATGTAACTTAAACTTTTTAGACTAATATTTTTTTATATAAAAATGAATCGCTGTTCGTTTGTCTGGCTAAAACTCGAGAATGGTTGGGCCGATTTCGCTAATTTTGATCTTGATATTTGTGGAAGTTCAGGGAAGGTTTAAAAAAAAACAGCGGGTCAAACCTTCGGCTAGTAAATCTAAATAAATCTTATCCTATTCTATCACCTATCAGTTATACCAAGAGGCCGCACGTCTTCAGATAACAAGACAACTGTGGAAAACCATACATACACACATGCTTCGTATGCATGGTTTAACGAACGACGTACACGTTTAGTCGTTTGTGTTACAAGACATTGGTCATAACTGACAGGTACAAACAGTTTCACCCTATTGACCCTCTGTTTACGTTTGAAATATCAATCACTATGTTTATGGCCCGTGATAAACAAACTTGACTAAATATGTAATATTGGTTATTTCGAATCGGTCAAGCAGTCGTAGTCCAGTCATTATAGAGGGTTCACCTTGGAAAATCGACATACCCAGTATATTACCACGTAAAAACTTGTATATTGCTATCCTAAAACTTTTCTCAAAATTCACATTGGATGGTCGCAAGTTTTAAAGTCAGGGGTCAAAAGGTCACAAAAATCTACTTTTTATATTTTTTGCAAATATCTCGTTTCTATGGGTTTTACACTATTTGTATCTTTTTCAATATTTTCGAGAATTACATTTTCTACAACTTTTGTATTCTACATTTTTTCATACCCTAAACTGTTTTCTATGTGAATTTGTATGTGAATTTTGAGAAAAGTTTTAGGATGCCAAAACATAAGTTTTTACGTGGTAATAATACGGTATGTCGATTTTCCGAGATATCCACCTAATTTGGCCTAAGATGAATGGACTATCGTTATGTTGCCGATGAAAGGTTGTAGGCATGGGTAAATAATAAATACAGGTTCAGGGAAAAATAGTCGTGGTAGGTATGTAGGGCTATACGGAAACGTTAAGGTAAGCTCGTAGTACTCATCATTGTCTGAGACAGTTTTTTTTATGTTTTTATTTGGGAAGCCTAATCAACCAAGATACGGGTACTTCTTCTTACTCGGTGTGATGGAAGAGCAGAATTAATTGCCTATTATAAAATTTTATTCAAAAATGTATTTGTATGTCGCACAATTTTTAGTATACTTCAGAAGTTCAGACAATCTGAAGTCAAAAAAAATCAGCTGTTCCGTAGTAAAATGTCAAGAAACTCGACAAATTGTACAGAACAACTGTTTATTCGCGATTTCAGATTTGGTCCCGTAGTAAAAGAGTCGTTCTCAACCTTTAATCCTCCCACTGCTGGGATACAGGTCTGCTCTCGAAGGGTGATTAGGCCGTATTCCACCGCGCTGGTCAAGTGTTTGGTTGGTAGTAAAAGAGTATAAAAGTAAATTATTTCGTTATAACCCTGTATTATTGGCTAGTGTCGGGGTAATAGACTTCGTCATCGATATTTTTCCTGTATGGAAATCTATACTAATATTATAAAGAAGTAAAGTTTGTGTGTTTGTATATTTGTTAATTGTAAGGGTTAATCTCGGGATCTACTGAACCGATTTTAAAAATTCTTTCACCAATAGAAAGCCACATTATTGCTGAGTGTCATAGGCTATATTTATTACCTGAAAAAATTAGGGATCCTTAACAAAATAAGATCAAGTAAAAAAATTGCAACCAAAAACCTAATAAAATTAATAAAGTATTTAATCTTAAACACAATATAAATAAAATGGGACAGTAAATAAAAAATAAAGTTACGATAGATGAGAATAAAAATACGTTTATAGATAAAAATGTAAAAAATTATAAGAGAAAATATAAATAGTATGTAATTTAAAAAAAATCTACTTATCACCCGCATAAAGACGCATTTAATCTACGTTTATCCCAAAATGTTTAAAAAATGAACATCCACCCGAGCGAAGCCGGGACGGGCCGCTAGTATAATATATAAAGTAAATGCCTACTAAAAGGTACCTCTCGGGGTTATCGAAAGTCGTATTGGACATGCTCCCAAAGAGGGCGTGACCGAAGACGATGCCACGAGGCTGACGAGGCCAAACCTAGCCAATATTATACCTCTAGATGCAAATGTGTGTAATGTGTGTTTGACTCAAAATATTTATTTGGCTACAACGGGAGAACGCTGTCAGCCGCAAAGTTGAGCCCAGCCAATGAGAAGTGATCTTTTTAAATTTAAATACTGACACTATTTTTAATTTTATGACTTTAAAGTGTCCCTTGATTTGAAACTGATAATTTTCACATTATATTATATTCTTGATGTAGTTGTGAAAATGTTTGGATAATTCATTTAAAACATATAATATAAAAAAAATACTAAACTAAATAAAACTTAACTAGGTAATCTAAAAGACCGCTGCCTCTGGAAATCGTTCCTGAAACGCTGGCCCCGTTACCACGTATGGGGATGCTCACCCTCAGGGAGGGATGGAGGCTAGCCTTTGGCTTTTTAATCATGTCTTGTAAGTTTTGAGCTTCTATTGTTAGGTCTATATTTTTCTTTTAATCTATTGTGTCCCCACTCTTGGGCAAAGTTCTATTGTTCGTTACAATTAAGATTTTTTTGTTGAAACTTAAAAGAAATAGTATCAAATAAATTGTAAGATTTATAAGTACTATGAAGTTTGAAAAACAAACAAACAATTTCTCAGTCTAAACCTCAAAGCAAATACCGTCTCCGTTCCGTCGTGGGAAAAAAATCTAATTCAAATATTTTGATTCAGAAAACATGGGCTATCCCGGTTTAGGTACTATGTAAACCGGAATGCCCCATGTTAAATCAAAATATTCGAATTCGAGCTAGAACTTTATATTTACTAACAAAAGTTTGTTAGTAAATAAACAAAGGTTTAGTTCGATTTGTTTTAGCAGCGTGGCATGGAATGGTGTTTTCAATACATTTTGTCAGGAATGACTAAAAAGTAAGTTCGAGCGAATAGGCCCAGTGGCTATTGGCCAAATTCTTTTGTTAAAATCTTTTTACTGTGCTTTTTCGCAAGCGAAAATGTTGAACAAGTTCGAAGTATGTTGTCAGTTTTCAGTCGATTTTACGCTGCCTAAATAAACATCTCTGACATGGCTAAACAAATTGGGACCTACAATTTAACGTATCATCCGACACACGGCTGAGCTAAGTTGTTAATGCAAGCCGCGGTCACCCATCCGAAGACTGACCGTGTCGTCCCTGCTTCATTTCGGTGATCGCTTACGAACACTATACGAGCTACGCTACGAGCGCTATAGGAATGACCAGAGTATTGAATTTAATTCGAGGGATGACTAAAATAGATGAAACGGGGTAAAAAAATCTGCAGTAAAATTTATATTGCTTGCTGCAGGCTTAACGGGCCAAACCGGAAAAGCTAGTCCGAATTCGTAATTTTTTTTTCTAAAATTCATTGTCATTTTCATCATGTGAAAGCGAAAATGATCATGATGAAAAACTCACTGCCTAAATGGAAATCACGTGATTTCCGCCCTGCCCGCTCGCGTAATTGCTTTTGCGCCTTGGTTGTAGTGATTCAACACGTTGACTTTTATCGGAAAACGGTCGCAAATTAATTTCTGGTTAATTAATTTTTCGAACGCATTGACGAAAAGAATCGGTTAAAAAATGGCATGTCGAGAAATAATTTTATGATTTACCCTTTGGGAAGGCTTTTGCCTTACAGTGGGGCTCTAATGGATCAATATAGTAATGGATCGTATTAATTTATCTTCTTCTTCTCTTATCTTTTTTATGTTTAAAAATGAATCGCTGTTCGTTTATCTGGCTACGAGTATAACTCGAGAATGGTTGGGCCGATTTCGCATATATTTTGATCTTGAAATATTTGTAAAAGTTCAGGGAAGGTTTAAAAGTAAAAATAGTGAGCAAAGCCGCCGGGTGCAGCTAGTAGTAGATATTTATCAAAGTTGTCATTGATATTTTTTTAAATCCTCAATTTTTCTTTAATTATAGATGGATGGGCGTAATTAGGTGGAATCGAGAAACAGACATGGTGGCGCAGACCTGTTATGGGCAAACGTGACGTTTCACAATTTCACAATTGTATAAAAAAAGAAAAATACAAATAGTAGAATTGTAGACGAGAAAAATCTGTCAATCTCCTTGTTGATCACATCACGCTGGAACTGTTGAAAGGATTTTAATGAAACTTGGTATGGCGTATCAGAAGAGTGTCCTGCGCTCAGCAGTGGGCTATAACGGGCTTATTATGATGATAATTGTGGTTATAATTATAATAATAATTGCTATTATAATTGTTCAATATACCAATAGAATTATTTTTATCTTGGGAAAATTAACAGTTGCGGTAAAAAATAGACGCGAGGCTCAGCTAGCCATTTTTAAATTACAAAATATGTAAACAGCCCTCTAGACGAGTTGCAGTTCTATAATCGAAACGTTGTAGAAAACTAGGAAAATTTATGTTTATTCTTTGACAGAAATGTTCCCATACATAATTCCCATACATTGTCATAGTTTTCTATAGCGTTTCGATAATATAATTGCCCCTCTAATCCGGTCAAATTAGACCAAAAACTAGAAGTGAAGTTACAATAATTCCCACCCAGCTGAAAATTGGTAGTATTGTTCAGAACACCATCATAAATCAAATCTAAAAAGTCCTCATCGATCCGAAACGTGCAAAAAAAGTTTTACTCCGGGTAGAAGATCACAAAAACGGGTTTTTCGCGATTTTCACAAAAATGGTGCAGGATTATGAAGCTGTTGTTTAATTAATTGCTGAAGTTTAGTTTTCCTTGATTATGTCTGTCGTCTTCATATTTTGATTCCATTTAATTTAGTTTATCTTTATGTAAAATGCGACTTATAGTAAATGAAATTCAGTTTAACGTCTTAAAACTACCCAACCCACTACCTACTTATGAATGACTAATAAAATTAAATTGATTTCTTATGACTCAGACGAAGGCTTAGATAGCTGTAAGAAGTAATTTAAACTGATGAATATTGAATAAATAATAAATAAATGCGAAAGTGAGTTTGTTTGTTATGCTTGCTCTTCTTATTTGTTCTACCGATCATATTGACATTTTGTCTACTTGTCAGGGATACCGAAGAAACTTGGCTACTTTCTATCGAAACGTTTTTCACCACCGCGGGGCAAACCCGGGTGCCACAACTAGTTAAGCATAATTGATTCTTCCATGAGCCTTCTGCTCTACGATCAACGTTTTGAAAAAATGGTTAGATAGAGAATTCTGTGACTGGATGTGGTGGTGAAATTTTGAAAAAGGTAAACACATTGTGATCATATAACATTGTTTAAATTATGTACCACAAATCGGTTGTGACCAAATATTATTTAGAACTCAGTAGGTACTGTTGATTGATACCTATGTACAGAAATAAAAAAAAAATTTTTTTTTTAGTATTAAGCTGGTGAAAATAAGTAGCATAATCATTAGTACCAACAGATACTTAGAAAAAGTTATAAAAATTTTGGACTGTGGGTCCGTGCAAGTTCAGGGAGTTTCTCGAAAATACTTTCCATATTTACGTACACGCTAACACGCTGCACATTCAAGTGAAAAAGTGGGCAATACATAACAAATTCAAACTTCCACAAACTATCTGAAGTAACCGGAGGCTCCTACCTACCTAACGGAGGATATTTATAGTAGTGGCGTAAACCGTAAGCACACTGCGTAAACTAAACATGATGATTTGTGGGACGCATCAGCCTAAGACGCTATGAAAATCTCCAAAAAGCCATTTCCAAAATCGACCGATCGTCCTGGGCACGCAAGCGCGGCGTCCTCGGCTCCGTCCTCAGCGAACCTTAACGAGTAGGTACCCCAAAAAATGTTAAACAATAATTATGCCAGCGGGTTCGCGGGCACCAAGCCGGCCGGGAAGCGGCGCACTCACCTGCTGCCAGCAGTCTTCGAGAGTCAGCTTCAGCTCGAAGTAGCCCGTGTCGGTGACGTGCTCCAGCTCGCGGAAGAGGTTACCGCTCGGCAACACGTCCATCGTGCTAACATGCGACGACGAGTCCAACTGTGCGACACTACCGCGCGTACCGATGCCGCTGCGGACCGCAAACGACTGACTCGTCCGACTCGATGTCGTCGTATGCTTGTCTGCCCGCCCCGCGACCCGAACGCTCGTGCCATGTTCCCTTCCCCGCGGTATCGTTCGTGCCACAAATCCTCTACCTTATAGAACAGAGATAACGGAATATTCCTTTCCCTTTTTGTTCCTTTTATCCTGTATGCCCCGTAACCCAGAAGCATGTGTGTAGATTCCTAAAAAAAATTTCTACTTGCCTATTTTTTTAATATTTTACAACCTGCTACGCACGTAGGTAGTACGAGCTCAGTGCTACTGTCATTATTTAGAAGAAATATTTTATCCACCCTCATATCGTAAAATTCGAATTACGAACTTCAAAACGAATCTAAAATGACATACTCGTACTTATTTTATAAGACAATATCATAATGGAAAAAAGTTTCATTATAACACTATTTCCCAAACAAAATAGTGTTATCTAAAATGTTTATTTGTTTGTCATTACGATTCTGTTCCGCACTTGACACTTTTGGCACGTTAACGCATTACTTAAACTGCGTTAGCACATGCGCGTGACAGCCTGGTTTTGGCGCCATATCGGGCGCCGCGATTCCACTTTTAAATTTCGGTGATGTGTTTGAAGTTTGTCAATATAAAATCGTAATTCGCATTTTATGATAGTTTTATATGAAACTGCACATACTTAACTAGATATGAAAACGCTCGTATGATAACATTGCCTACGGCTCTGTTTTTAAACTCACACTCGTGTGTTAATACCCCTCATTATGCAACAGTTTCATAAACGACTATTATCTGCATTAGTCATTACTTAAACAAACCAATTAATTAGGCAAACAGTGCCTACGGTGTAACGGAGGGAAAATCTTGTATAGAAACCTCGGTGGGGTGCAGCTAGGCTATGTAGGATTGCGCCTACTAAGGTCCCCCTCCCAGCAATCTGCTTCTTTACCTAGCGCCGCGCCGGCACGGTGCCCCCATCCGACCCCCCCGGTACCCCATATTAATCTAAGTGTCGGTTGAGGCAACACTCACAATAATCGCTAATCGACACTCTAAAGTGGCGATTTACTCTCTAAAAACTACCGAGCTATTGTAAGCATTTCAAACAACTGCCTCGAAAAGGCCGCAGAAAGGCTGTAGGTGCTCTCTTTATGCCAGGAAAGTTAATTCAACTGGTCAAAAGACCTGCGAGTGAATCCCTTTCGTAGAAAATTCCACTGCTTAGGGAAATTCTCATTACCTGCCTAACTGAAATATCAAAGCACTTTACTCCGTTCCTAGAAACATTCAATTTGAAAGGTATGTTCTCTGTATAAAGCAGGTACCTACCCAGTAAGAAAGGAATTTGCGATATTCAACCCTAAGATAATGAAATGGGAGATAATGTTTGTTTGAGAAATAATATAGCGTGGGTAGTAGGTAAATAATATTACAATTTTATTCAGTCGGAGTAATAGAGAGAGTTATATTTTGTGAAGACAACTCACGTAATATTTATTGAGTCGGATTTGCCGTGTCCATAACAATATATTATATTGTTCACTGTATGTAAGCTTCACGTGCGAAACAACGAGCACAAGCTAGTTTTAATTGAAAACAAATAAACTGACCATAGTCAAGAATTCCTGTTTAAATTTCTTAGGTAGCTTTAATTAAATAACTCAGATTCATCTGCCCTGGAATGCCGATCAGTGATCTAAACATTTGCGATAGAGAATGTGTTGGCTAAGCGAAATGAACAGATGCTAGTATTAATTGAAAACAAATAAACATAGCTTTACTATTAACTGCTGTAAAGCATTCCTGTATAAATTTCTAAGCAGCTTAAATTAAATAACTAAGATTTCCAGTTCAGCAACGCCGGAAAGTGATCAAAATGTTTGCGCTTAAGAATGCCAATCACTTGGCTTAGTAAAATGAAGGAGTACCTACATTCATGCAAGCGTAATTCAGCAGGCTGCAGTTTCTACCATGTTTCTACTATAATAGGCCGTGACGTGAAGACAGAGACAGACAGATGGCCACTCACTGAAATCTGACGTAGGATACGCTGCTACACATTCAGGTCATTTCAAAAGCTAATTGAATAAGTTATACCTAACTTGAATAGGATGCAGATGAGAATGCACGAGAACCCTGACGCCATTCACAGCTTAAAGGATATAGGTACCTACCGAGGTAGTATACCTATGTTAGTTAATTTAATTTAATTCAAATATATTTGTAAACGTGACTTATCTCGTTACATTCAATGTTTTAATAGGCCAATAAATATTCCGATTTCCGACTTTTCTATTATGAAAAAAGAACTAAACATTTGTTTTTTTTGGCAGATCTGCATGCACAAAAACACTGACGCCATTCTAGGCCTTCAGTATTCTGTAGGTAGTATTGTTAACTTTAACTTTTATCATAAAAAGAGCAACTTAAATCTTGCAATAAAAATAGTCGTATTCAAAACTAACTCTCCTGAAAATTATTGTGGCTGGCGTATTCACCCCTTCCTACAAAACACCGACGTTACGTAATGGGGAGCATTCTGGGAGCATTGCACTGTACGGAAGCGAGACACTGCCGATGATACAGAGATCGCACCATTCGATATATGATGAGAAAAATAAGTTGGAGACAAACTAAATAGTATGTATGTATAAAAAATGATGTGATGTATAAAAAAACCATATGTAAATTCTCCATCGGAATTAACTAGGTATGTAAAAAAATATTAGAAACTAGAACATAAATATTCTCATATTATTATTCTTATTATGTTAATATCTATTATCACTCGGTAACTATTATTCATTCAAGCATTGTCACCCCGTTTACACCTGAATATCGTAAATTCCTTTCTTCGTGAATGCCTAGGTGCCTACATTAGACAGAAATACCTACCCACCAATTTTCATGTTTCTAAGGCCAGCGGTATAGCCCGTATAGCTGTGCCTCGTCAGTATTGTCAGTCACGTAATAATATGGTTATAAATGCCTGTAGACAAAAGATACCTGTAGGTCTGAAATAAAAATAAATAAACCTCAACAAAATAATGCCCGATTTTTTTAGTACAAAAATGCGACTGCAGCGCTACGACTAAAAAACGAACTATTTTGACCGAACCCTAGGTTTTACCACGTATTACACACAAATTCCAATAGAGGGCGCTAGCTGTAGGGACATATTATTCAACCGAGTTGTTCACCGATGCCCTGTAAGTTTTAGATAATTCTCACAGAGGACGCTACAGCAAAACGCTCAAAATACTCATATTTGTTTTATTTTGTACTACCTGTCGCCGGTGACTTCGTCCACGTGGACTTTAGTTTATAAATACCGTCTTTACCTTCTTACGGCATGCCTATCTGATTTCCAAATAGTATTAGGTCAGTAGACAATAAATACAAATCATCATGACATCTTTAACAATTTAACAACAAAAGTTTATGTACCTACAAAGATTTTCTTATTTTTACCCTTAAGACGGGGGAATAGATGAAAGGCGACCATACCTGAAAAAGCCATTGTAGCTCAGTTGGAGGACAGCCGCTTCGCATTCTTGAGGCGGTGGATCCAAACTCCGACTCGTACCAATGAGTTCTTTGGGACTTATATACGAATTTACATACCACTGGCTTGAAGGAAAACATCTTGAGGAAACCTGCTTACGTCCGGAGAAGAATTTCAATGGCGTATGTCAATCCACCAACCCGCACTTGGCCAGCGAGGTGGAATATAGCCTAATTACCTTCGAGAGTAGACCTGTATCCCAGCAGCGGGAGGATTAAAAGCTTGCATATTATATTATGTTGTCTGTCAGTGAGTCAGGACCTGCAGGCTGATTCTGCTTCTTCAACATCAAATGTATTAGACGATTATCTTCGATAAGTCTTCCGCCTTCGGAATGAATTCGAATTCTTTCATTCGATGTTCGTATAGCTGAATCAGCCTGTTGTTCCTTTAAATATATATATACAGTTACTCATACAGGGTATGCTAAGCCGAAAAGTTAACTATAATATGGCCGTTCAGAGAATGCGTTCCTGACACGTCGCGATTGAACTGACGACGTAACTTTGTAATGGCGTTGCAGTTACGATAAAAACATTTTTGCTGGTTGTTTACCGTTTTAACAATTGATGAGCATTAAAACAACATTATTAAATCAATAATCAATTAATGTTATAATTTTGTGCCAAACTGAGTGTCAAACGTCAAACGCATTCTCTGAACGGCCGAACTATAGTTAACTTAACTAATTGGATTGGATTGGATTAACTAATTGGAACTTTGCAAAAAAATTAAAACTGCCGAAATTTGATCCTCGGTGGCGTCTCCCGACCACATTTAAGTTGGAATTTAAAATATTTGTTTTTCTTTGAACCCTGACGCTATTTTGCATTTGTTCAAAAATACTAAAGTTTCCTCATCAATTTGTAATATTGCAAATCAAAACAAGCTTTAGAATACAAGGTGTAGAACAAATAGTAGAACAGATGGGAACTACCCTACGAAGGGCCTTTGTTTGACACTTTTCATGTTGTTTCAAAGGATGTTACACTTAGATGATTTGTTAATTTAAATGATTACTGAGGTTTTGTATTCAAAAACTTACTAAGAAGATCAAAGCTATATTACCATAAAATTAGTTACATAACAGAAAATACTTATAAACTATAGTCACTCATAGTTTCTGCATTAGGCACTAGCTGACCAACCCCTCTCCATGAAATATGTAAATCTAGGTAATACAGGGTTATTCATAAAGGGTATGTATGCTAAGCCGAAAAGAGCTTACACTACTCATCATTTTGAACAACTTTTACTATGGGACAAAACCGAAATTCGCGAAAAAAAATCAGCTGTTCCATAGAAAAATGTCAATGACACTCGACAAAATGTATGGAACAGCTGACATTTTTTTCGATATGAGCCCTTTTCGGCTTGGCATACTCTGAATAACCCTGTATAAAAATTATATAAGTTTTAAGACATGAAATAAGCTCAAGTGTTTGTAAGTGACCTTAATTGAACTACACACCATAGTTAACACTGACTGACTCTCGAATCTACATGGTTAGACAGAAAGGTCATCAGGGAATGCTGCATGCTCCCATCTTCGGTTACTTGCAAGAGTAATCATTTATGATGTTTCAAACAATGTACACATACTGTTTAATAAACACATATAACATTTATATAGTTGATCACCAGTTTGTTAATTTGTTTTTATAAATGACTGGCTTGTATCACATATTTCACATTCTGACGGTTTTTCCTGTGTATTATTATTTTTTATTTATTTAGTGCTAGTGCTGCGCTGTAATCACACATACATGTCACATTTATGTGGTCTCTCTCCAGTGTGTGTTAACTTGTGATTTTTCAAAGAATCCACTTGGTTTGCTTTGTAGTCACACAAATCACATTTATAAGGTTTTTCTCCAGTGTGTGTTAACTTGTGTTTAATCAAAGTTTTCAGTTGTGCTGCGCTGTAATCACACATGTCACATTTATGTGGTCTCTCTCCAGTGTGTGTTACCTTGTGTTTTTTTAAAGAATCTCCGTATGTTGTTTTGAAATCACACAAATCACATTTATAAGGTTTTTCTCCAGTGTGTGTTAACTTGTGATTTTTCAAAGAAACCCCTTGGTTTGCTTTGTAATCACACAAATCACATTTATAAGGTTTTTCTCCAGTGTGTGTTAACTTGTGTTTAATCAAAGTTTTCAGTTGTGCTGCGCTGTAATCACACATGTCACATTTATGTGGTCTCTCTCCAGTGTGTGTTACCTTGTGTTTTTTTAAAGAATTTCCGTGTATTGTTTTGAAATCACACAAATCACATTTATAAGGTTTTTCTCCAGTGTGTGTTAACTTGTGTTTAATCAAAGTTTTCAGTTGTACTGCGCTGTAATCACACATGTCACATTTATATGGTCTCTCTCCAGTGTGTGTTACCTTGTGTTCTTTCAATGTACTCAGTTACTGTTGTGCTGCTTTGTAATTACATATCAAAATGTGGTCTTTCTCCTGTGTTTTAACATGTGTCTTTTCAAAGTCTGTGGTAGTGCTGCGTTGTAATCACACAAATCACATTTATAAGGTTTTTCTCCAGTGTGTGTTAACTTGTGTTTTTTCAAAGTTTTCAGTTGTGCTGCGCTGTAATCACACATGTCACATTTATGTGGTCTCTCTCCAGTGTGTGTTAACTTGTGATTTTTCAAAGAATCCCCTTGGTTTGCTTTGTAATCACACAAATCACATTTATAAGGTTTTTCTCCAGTGTGTGTTAACTTGTGTTTAATCAAAGTTTTCAGTTGTGCTGCGCTGTAATCACACATGTCACATTTATGTGGTCTCTCTCCAGTGTGTGTTACCTTGTGTTTTTTTAAAGAATCTCCGTGTGTTGTTTTGAAATCACACAAATCACATTTATAAGGTTTTTCTCCAGTGTGTGTTAACTTGTGATTTTTCAAAGAAACTCCTTGGTTTGCTTTGTAATCACACAAATCACATTTATAAGGTTTTTCTCCAGTGTGTGTTAACTTGTGTTTAATCAAAGTTTTCAGTTGTACTGCGCTGTAATCACACATGTCACATTTATGCGGTCTCTCTCCAGTGTGTGTTAACTTGTGATTTTTCAAAGAAACCCCTTGCTTTGCTTTGTAATCACACAAATCACATTTATAAGGTTTTTCTCCAGTGTGTGTTAACTTGTGTTTAATCAAAGTTTTCAGTTGTGCTGCGCTGTAATCACACATGTCACATTTATGTGGTCTCTCTCCAGTGTGTGTTACCTTGTGTTTTTTTAAAGAATATCCGTGTGTTGTTTTGAAATCACACAAATCACATTTATAAGGTTTTTCTCCAGTGTGTGTTAACTTGTGATTTATCAAAGAAACCCCTTGGTTTGCTTTGTAATCACACAAATCACATTTATAAGGTTTTTCTCCAGTGTGTGTTAACTTGTGTTTAATCAAAGTATTCAGTTGTGCTGCGCTGTAATCACACATGTCACATTTATGTGGTCTCTCTCCAGTGTGTGTTACTTTGTGTTTTTTTAAAGAATTTCCGTGTATTGTTTTGAAATCACACAAATCACATTTATAAGGTTTTTCTCCCGTATGTGTCATCTTGTGACATTTCAAAGTATGTGTTTGTGTTGCTTTGTAATCACATAAATTACATTTGTATGATTTTCTCCGTTGTGTATCAACTTGTGTCGTTTCAGTCATTGTGAGTGCTGCGCTGAAATCACATAGTAAAATATTTAATTGTGAAAGTAAAATTCTTCATATCACGATTTTGGTAGAACTTTGCTCGGCCATACTGACAACTGGTAAGTACTATTATTAAGTTACATTATTTATTTTCATAATACAATAGAAGATTGTACAATGAGGGCATAAAATGAGCCATTTTATACAAGATGTTTAGCTAGCCCGAGCCAAAGGCGAGCGAGGGTGGATATAAAGTCGAGGATAAAATGAGTTTTATGCCCGAGTTAAACACTCGACTTTTCGTATCAATTGCGAGGAAATAAATAGACATTTAAAAAATTAATTCAATTAATTTCTTAATTCAATTTATTTTATTATAATTCAAATTATTTTTATATTATTATTTATATTTTTTATTTTAATCATTTATTTATTTTTATTTCATTAAAATAACAACAAATTGATTTAGTTAATTATTTTATAAATTAATTTAAAATCATTAATTAATTTTTGTAGTATTAACAAAAAATTAATAGTATTAACAAAAATTAATTAATTAAATTTAAAGTAAAACAAAAATTTTAATGTCATTTTGACCTAAGAAACATCTGTAAAGGTTTATTGATGTAGCATCAAAACAAATTCTCTCTCCATACTATCTTTACCATGTCATTTCAACCCCTTAGGGGTTGAATTTCAAAAAATCTTTACTTGGTACACGTTTACTCATTAAGACAAACACCCACTAAATTTCAAATCTCTATGACCAGCAGTATAGGCTGTGCATTGTCTGTCAGTAACGCAGGACCTGTTCCTTTATTATATTAAGATTAAAAGGATTGGTTATTTTAACTATCTGATTTCCAAATAGTATTAGATCAGTGGACAATAAATACAAATCATTATGACAATATTTACCAATCTGTTTGGTATCTTTAAGGCAAGCATGTTCCATCGTAGATCACATAATTTGCTTCTACATTTACACTGTATAATACTAAATACCGAAAGAATTTTAGACTAAGCAATTTTCCAAACAGAGCTAGACGTGTTTTTCATGTTGGTGCAAATACCTACCTAACTTTCAATTAAAAAAAGTTTTGGATAATTTGTCAACAGTAATATACACACAAACATTACTTTATCACCCTGCAAAGTTTCAGCGACTGAGGATTTTGTGTTGGGGTCGCGTATATTACTATACGCGAATACCGGATATATTTTGGTTGAATCCACCCATAATAGAATAGACCGCCCGCCATGTTGTGACGACTACCGCAATTTTCAGATTCAGGAAATCATGCCAAAGAAGTACGTACCAGCAAGGCCGAGCAATGGTAAAAAATCTCACCTGGATCCTCTTCTATCGTGACGTGGATATGGTTTTTCTCTCGTAGGTATGTGTTAATTCGTCTAGCTACAAATTATTTGCTTGTGCAGTCCTGCTTGTCCAGTGCTGAATCACAATAACATATCACATTTATATGTATTTTCTTCTCCAGTTTGGGTGTTTTGTTGATAAAAGCTAGCTGATGCTTTTTGCAATAATATTAAGATTCTAAATTCAGTACGAGTAGGTACGAGTAACTATGACAGATAAAAAGACGATAATCAGAGAAAGACGCTTCGTGTTTAAAAAACTGTCCGTCATTTCCTTTCACGCGTTTCGAATTACGCATCATTAAGACGTGCCGTCACACGTCACAACATTTCACAAACCATTTTACATGCCCATACGTTCCATTTCACTAAAATGGAAACTAATAGACCATTTACTTTAGCCTTTCACAATCGATTGTAAAAAAAGTAACGGAACCTCTGACAGTTGACATTGACATTATAGCTACATGGTCAATAAAAAAAAAGAACATGCAATAAACAGCGATTAGCCATAAATAAGCCTTTTCTAATAAAAAGTGAAAAAAATAATAGTAGGATGAAACCCTTTGAAAAAAATATCTGCTGTCCCTAGAAAAATGACAATTACGACACTCGACAAAATGTATGAAACAGCCGTTTTTTGCCGCGAATTCTGGGTTGGTGCCATAGTAAAAGTTGTTCATAATGATGAGTACGTACTATGAGCCCTATTCGGCTTAGCATACCCTTTCTGTATAACCCTGTATATGCTGAGACAGGTGACGAGGTGACGCGTCTCCACTAGGGCATGCAAACCGATTACCCGAGTAACCGAAAAACCCGAGTAACCGACTGTTTTGAAAATCGGTTTTTTAAGATTGAAAACCGGAGCTTTTGGGATTTTTTAATTTTCAATAGGCTTGCAAAATCGCGAAAAACCCGTTTTGGTGATCTTCTACCCGGAGTAAAAATTTTTCACGTATCGGATCGATAAGGACTTTTTAGGTTTCATTTATGATGGTGTTCTAAACAATCCTACCAATTTTCAGCTGGGTGGGATTGGGAATTACTGTGCCCTCGAATGTCTAAATTGGAAAAGTCAATTTTTCCGTCTAAAACTCCGGTAGATTTTTTTTATTAGCGCCATCTATGCGTAGAATTATGTACTACGTTGACACAGTCTAACGGCGCTGCGCGCAAGGTTGTCGTTTAAGCCGCCTTTGCGCGGCATATTAGTTCCGATGATTTACCAGAGAGGGCGTTAGCTGTAAGCCGGGAGGTATCTATAACTTTTTGTTGTCAAGGCTTCTACTTGTTGATTGAGCGAGCGAAGCGTCTTTGCAACAACTAGAAAAAAATTCTTTCATCTGTCCGGATGTTTGTATGTATGTGGTACTCGCATACTTTACAACGAATCTTGATGAAACTCGATATATAGGTACGAGTACCTACCTACGATTTTATAGTTTTTTTTGTCCATATTTACCTACATATAAGTACTTATATTTCCCTCAGAAAGGGCGGAAATTTGCTATGCCGCCATTTACCGGCCGATTTTGACAAAATTTTGCAGAAACACCTATTTGAAATCCAATTCTAAACAAGAATTTCGAATATGAGTAAAATCGGTCACAAAAAAAATATGAAAACTAGCCAAGTCAAACCTTAGGCTACATACAGTATATTATCCTAAGTTATAAGAAAAATGATATTTTATGTTGTTATAAATAAATTTCAGGACTGACTATCAAACTTGGCACTCATTTAGATCTCACTTCTTTTTGCGGCGAAGCCCACAGCCAAGCATAATTTTTGTATTGAACTTGGCTCTCCTTTTTTACATTTATGTTTTTGGTGGGATATCATTACTTTTTGTAAAGAAAACTAGGCAGGTATAGAGATTTAATATTTTTCTTGCGTTTCCGCTGCGTGGTTTTCTTTTTTATGTCATTGTCTACACTCTCTTGAACAGTGGCGGCCATAAGGGGGTGCGAACTGTGCAATCGCACAGGGCCTCGCGCAACAACCCAAGCTAATATTTAAAAATATTTGTTAAAAATGTATCTAGTCTGAAGTAAAACTTTTAACTTTAATTCTTATTTTTTAAGAAAATAAAGTTAGTTTCATTCATTCATACAAAACATAATTGACAATTTCATTATGTAGTACCTACTTGAATATCGCGCCTTGAAACACTTCTCGCATCGCTGAGAAATCGCTCGTGAGAATCGCTAGTGTGAATGGAATGGGGTGAAAATCTTTCATTGTAAAATATTTGAAAACTCAAATTTTATTTTATAAAAAAAAATGTATAACTAGCATTTCTCGTCAAACACGACAAATACCTAAACCAAACCACCAGACCTACTTTCGCATCACATACTTTCCAGGAAAGACAAAGGGCCTCGCAAAGACCTGCTGCTGCCAGGGGCCTCGCAATGGGTAAGGCCGCCGCTGCTCTTGAATGTTAGAGATACGAGTAAATTTTATTAAAAAGGTAGCAGATAATGTATAATATTAATTAATACTTTTAGTAAAATATCACCAATTCGTTCCTTACTGATGCTCAACTCTTCTGCTATCTGCCCCATTTTTATTCGACGGTCCTCCAGAACAATTTTCTTCACTTTGGCGATGTTTTCGTCTGTGACGGCGGTGTTTGGTCGCCCCGAGCGGGGGTCATCTTCCAATGACTCTCGACCTTGCTGGAATAGTCTTGCTCATAGTTTGACTGTTGCAGACGATGGTCCAGATTCTGGATAAACTGCAGACATTTTTTCAAAAATCTCCTTTGCCGTTTTCCCTTTTTTACAAGGAATTTTATGACGGCGCGATGTTCCAATTTCGTGTAATGCAGCGATGACTCAGACATGTTGTTGTTTATAGATCGATTTCTCGGACTGTAGTGATCCAAATTAGAAAAAACTTTTCTTGTATACTAATTAGATGTCACTCAACGAGTGACTACTAGCGTGAGTGATTTAAGTACCTACGAGTATAAGTATACAAGTACCTTATATTGGCTCAGAACTTTTCAGCCGCCCCTCGTAAGTGTAAGTTAAGTGTTCCAAAATTATAATAAAATGACACAAATTTACCAGTTTCTGATTTTTTCCTTTGTATTCACCTAATTATCTATCTGTATGCCAAATTTGAAATTTCTACATCATCTGGAACATGGTTAGAGTTTTAGTCTATAGTCGGGTCAGTGATAAAAATTACGATTTTTGGACGTTAATATCTAAATAATCGATTGAGATGTGTTTAAGAAATTCGAAGCACATATGTATCTCGCAAGTCTTAATATATGAGCCAAATTTAACACGTTTATGTGAAATAGTTTTTGAGTTATGAGGAGGTCAAAAGTGGCTCCAAATGGTTCGTGTCGTGTAATATTACACACGGTATTTTACTATGGAAACTAAAGTGGCTTTGACACATTTTTGTAATAATTAAACACGGGAATACTCACGTAAAAATTACGTCGTCTACTACGACTAGTTTCGGTCACATTTGGTGACCTTCATCAGGCGAGTTTACAAACGTGACGCGCTCGCGGTTGCGTCTCGTTTGGCACTGCGGACCGCGGCGCGCCGCGCGCGTAATGAGAGCGGTTGCTCTGCGGGCACGGGGGTGGGGGCGGATAGAAACAAAAATAACAAAAACAAAAACAATAATAACAAAAATAACAATAACAAAAATTATACACGGTGCTGCTCGCCAGTTCTGTCACTTGAACTTGGCTTGACACGCTACCGCGTGTCTAGATATTAATATCATAGAAACAATAGGCATGACGACAGTAGCAAAAATCGCCGATTCAATGCTTTCAGGGGACTAGCCAGATTAAAAAAATTTAAAACACATGTTTAGTTTTATTTTTAAAAAACAGATTATATAAATTAAATGATTAAAAATATGTGAAAAATGGCTTCAAACTTCGTTAAACTTAAGTTTATTACCGAAATAAAGGCTTTTTTGTAAATAGTAAATGTGTACTCACATTATGGAAGAGGATTTTAAAATCTTTCGTCACGCCTATTATATTTCAATTTGAGGACTACTCGTAGTTTTTGTTCACACTATAAGTAGAAACTACCGGGGGTTTGAAACATTTTATTTTTAATAACACGTGCTAATTATAACAAAACGTTTAGAAGTTTTTGCGTGTTGATCAACGAACATCCAAACAGCATCCAAACTATAAAATTTATTATTTTCGTAGCTTTTAAATATGCGAAATTATTGCAGTTATTATTTTTAATAATTTGTAGTAATTTGATATCATATAGGTTATACTCGTAGGTATAGGTCAAGCTCTAATATACCTGGTGGTTACACCTGAGTCGTGATGAAAAATGGTGAGAATGAAAAGTAGTCTGTGTGTTAATCCAGGGCACAGTGGCGGATTTACACATTTGCCGCCCGTAGGCTATTCAACATTTTGCCGCCCCTATCGACCTAAACAATTCGATACACTAGCCCCGTCCCCCGTCCCTGCTCACAATAATACTTTCTTTCTTTTCACTTTTCATGTCCTAAATTAAAAAAACTTGCCTCAGAATTTGCCGCCCCTGAAATCTGCCGCCCTAGGCTCCAGCCTACTCAGCCTGCTGGTAAATCCACCACTGCCAGGGCATGAGGTATTTCTATACCAAATAGCAAAATCGGTTTAGTAGTTTCGGAGATGCGTAGTAACAAACATTGACCCAGACATAGGTACTTCCGCTTTTCGGCGGATTAGTTCAAGAAGTCATTAACTATAAAAGTCTCTGTTTTGCTATACTAACCTGGTTTTGACACATTTTGGCTATAATTAACACGAGAGTACTTAAGTTTTAATGAGGATACTGCAACTAGTTTCGATAGTGTGAAGTGTGATACGCTCGAAGTTGCGTCCAGTCTTGCACTGATTTTGCAGTTAATAACTTCTTGCAGTAAGTCGCCGATTTCTAATATAAGTTAGGCGTTTCGCTTAACTGGCGCTCGCACTCTGGCAACGTTTACCTAGATAGAGCTAGACCTGGGACCCTATTCTTGAGCGCTCGATATTATCTCCGTCCGTCTCACTCTCATGTCTTTTCTAATTAGAGCGACAGTGACCGAGATAATATCTCACTCGCGAGAATAGGACCCCTAAACAGGTTCATAACGAAAGGGTATGCTAAGCCTAAAAGGGCTCATGTAAATGCCTAATATGAACAACTTTCACTATGGGAACATCCCAGAAATTGACAAAAAGATCAGTTGTTCCATACATTTTGTCGAGTGTCATTGACATTTATCTATGGAACAGCTGTTTATCTGCGACTTCACTTTCACTTTGGGATTAAAGTGAAAGTTGTTCATAATGATGATTACCAAGATTTTGGATTAGCATACCCTTACCGTACAGCCCTGTATTCCCGGTTCAACTCGAGCTACAACTGCATCGAGCGGGGTGCAGTGAATACCCAGTGCGTTTCCGGACGCAGTGCAGTGAAAGTTCCCACGTCTAACTCAACGGTACTAAGGTAAAACTCGTTCCAATAAAACCGCTAATAAATTGCAACTAGCTTACAAACTTTGCCAATCTTGAGCGATGTTCCCAACTGCAGAAGTGTGGAACTTACTGATGAAAACCTGACGTTTGAACTCGACTAAATCGTGAAGATTTTTTGATAAGAAAACTGTAAGATTTTTACGATTTATAGAGAACGTCAATTTATCGATTAACTGTTCCGTACTTGTGCTGCTGCACGCGTTTGCTATTTATTGGAGTAATTTAAAAGGTACTTGTAATTTTGAAAGCAATTATTCTATGTGTATGTGACGTGCTTATGATTTTTGTGTTTTTCTGTAAATTATTATTTTCTTATCCTACTAAAAATATCATATATGCGAAAATTTTTGTGAGTGTGAGAGTGAACGTTTATTACCACATATTTCCGTAATTTCTAACCAAATTTTAATATAATTTGGAATAGACATAGCATAATATGCTACTTTTCTTCACCGCGTGATTGAAACCTCTGTATACAGCTAGTTTGAAGTAAGTACCTAGTTACCCAATTACCCACGACGTAACGGAGAAGTTACATTATTAACTAGTTGCGCCCCGCGGTTCCACTCGCGATTTCCGAGAAAAAAGTAGTTAGTCCAAGGTATAAGCTAGCTTCGTACCAGATTTCATCCAAAACTGTTAGGCCGTTTTTGCTTGATTGAGCTTCAAACATCCAAATATCCAAACTACAACATTTGTAATACACATTAGTTGTTTTATTATTGCTATTTTTCAGTGTCGAAGTTCTTTTTTTGTTGTGTTAATTATTATTGTCAGGAGAAGGTTCTTATGAAAGAAAAAACCGAGAAAGTTGAGCGGAACATTAGAAAATTAAGACCTAGTTATGATAAGACAGGACAACGTCTGTCGGGTCAGTTAGTTTATAAATAGGTATATAAATCTTATGTTTTTTTATAAAATCGGTTCACAATTTGCGAAAATGAACATACACAAAAAAATACATTACGGACGAACATAGAACCTCCTCCTTTTTGGAAGTTGGTTAAAAATGGATAAACTCTTTATGGTTCAGACCAGAAATTATAAACAAAAGGATAACCAACCAGTTATTAAAGTACCTAAATCAGCACTAGAAGAGTTAGAAAACTAGAAATTATAATTTACGGTTTTCATTACATTTTGCGGTTTTCGAGTTTGCCTTGTGGTCTCGGGCTTTAGTGTTTCTGTCACTGTTAATTACCGCAGGAGATAAATACTTAGATATAAATAATTAGGTAAGTATATAAATTATACTTATTTTTGCCCTATATTAACAAATACAGTAATTTTAGGGTTCTGTGTCACGATAGATACCTACGGAACCATTAATCAGCGATTTTAGCTATTTTGCGGTATTTCTCTGTTCTTATTTATCTTGCTGTTATTCGATATGGGGGTGATAGGGTACCGGCGCGTCCTACAAGGGGTGCATTGTGCGTTTTCCTCTGGCATTTCCCAGTGGTCAAATAATAAGTCACTCCATAAAATAACGGAGCGTGGCTCTGGGCCGCTGGCACAACTACCTACTCCAGTGGCAATTTTATTTTTATAAAATTGCGAAGAGTGACAAGACGAGTAAATCGTTCGCCTGATGTTTAACGTCACGTTTGCCCATTACAGGTCTGCGCCACCCAGAATATTGCATTCTTAGAATTCAAGACCCCGCTCGGCACAGCACTGTGCTCGTCACCCTGAGATATAAGATGTTTAATCTCCTATTTGCCCTGAAATTTCACTGAAATATGAAATGAATGCATGATTGTAAAAACCCCCCTCAGACCACTTTTTTCGAATTCCTTTTTATGATGGAAAAATGATCCCTATATCAAGACGGATCGATTGAGCGTAAAAACACACCTCGGTCATAGTTCTTTCCCGCAGAGATAAGGGCATCAAAATTTCGATGAGCGTAAAAACACACCTTATCCTGGATAAGGTGTGTTTTTACACACCTTATCCAGGATTCTGTTCCTGTACCACGAAGGGCAAGCCAAAAAGGGGCCCAATGAAGTGTGCTCTTTCATTATGACTTACGTCCAAGAGTATGTCGATAAGAAGGTTACTGAATTAATGCTTTTTTCCGATAACTGCGCAGGGCAGAACAAGAACAATACAGCAGTTCGAATGAACATGGCCCTCGTCGACACTGAACGTTTTAAAAAAATACAACAGATTTTTTCCTATGCGTGGTCATTCTTTTCTGCCATGTGACAGAGCATTCGGGATTATAAAACGGAGCAAAGACAGGTTGTACAGCTTACATGAACTGGTGGAATTGATTATATCATCAAGTAGGCAGAGTGATTTTTTCACAGTTCACTTGGTAAGCGGAGAGGATGTAATAGAATACAAAAAGTGGTGGGTTCAATATTACAAAAAGACTGCACTGTCACTTGAAACCAAAGACCGACGTGTACCAAGAACAGAGAAGGTAAACTTCAGTATCTCCAAGTTCCATCACCTAAAATTTAGAAAAGTTGGAAGCGACGTACCCGTAACAACGATGGAATACATTGATGGAATGGTGAAAAATACATTCTTGCTGAAGATGAGGCCACAGATTGTCGTACCACTACCACAAGAACCTGCGTACGGAACAAGGCAGCTCAGCATAAACTCAAAGAAAATGGCAGACCTAAAAAAGTGCGTTGAGTTTGTACCAGAAGAAGAAAAAGTAAAGTTTTGGAACGAAATTTTGGAATGGCATATATCTGATCATGTTGAAAATGACGAATTGGATTAATTTGTGCATATTTTTTTAAGTAATAGCTTCGTTGTTTATGTAAACCAAGCAAATAAATCAAAATAAACTTAAAATAAAATTGGACTTTGATTGTAAAAACACCTCGTAAACAATGACTGTAAAAACCCATCTTATCCAAAATTTTCAAAAAATTATTAAAAAGAAACTAATTATAATTATTGTATAAGAAATTAGCATGTGGTCTCTTTTGTTTTACTTTATTGAAATACTTAGAAAAATAAATTCATTTAGAACATTTTTTTTACACCAGATAGTTTTTATTGATTTCCTGAAACTTTTGCATTTGGTCTGAGGGGGGTTTTTACAATCATGCATTCAAATGTGGAGTTTATTTTGCTTTTTAGTTACAGTTACAGTGTATCTGAGTAGGTCTGGTAGGTACATGTTTAGTTTCTAAATTAATGTTCAATTCACTTCATATTTCTTTCTCCATATTAATAATGTAGTAGGTAAGTAAGTACGAATAATGCAATATCTCTACATTAATAAATAAATTACTTTCCAACCTGTAATTTTACAGTCATTATCTTTCTCGCTTATTACATTACCGTTTATATAATTAACGTGTCACTTACATCGTTGTACCTACGTATATAGCAATAAATAAATACTAAGTATTCAAATAGGTAATAATATTACGTTTTACCTACCTACGTACAAGTACAAGGTGTAACGGAAAGGTGTAGTAATACTTAAAGGTGTTCTTCTACACGTCAAAGTGAACACAACTTCTAGAAAACAAGTTTGCTAAATTCGAGAAAGACAATATCGAGTCTCCATAGAACATTGATCACGTGACTAAATATTTTGTTTGTTTGATATCACAAATCATGATAGTTTAATATCCGAAAGTTTGTAAAACTGAGAATATTTATTTCTACAAGCTTCTTTACTAGGAATAATTATAACAGTTTTTCTAATCGAATTGTAATCAAATTTCATTTATTTTGTGAGGGAAATCGGAAAATCTACAGAACTTAAGTCACTTACAGAACGCACTCCTACATATTTTTTGTTTAAAATAGTGGTCTGTTAATTATTCGATAGATAAATGTATAGGAATAAAAATTGCAGTTTCTATTTGCGATCGATTTTAGCACTGTCCCATTTTTCAGACATTTTTAACCACGACGCAAAAACTGGGGTGTCAAAAGTTTAACGACACGTTAAACTTTTGACATTTGTATGTTTGTCTGTGACATCGTAACTTCCCAACGGCTTTAACTGATTTTGATTTAGTATTAGTTTTTTTGTTTGAAAGGTGACTCGATAGACAGTATTTTTAATTTTGGCTAAAAAGTCGGTTCAAGCAAAACGTCATACAAGTCTGTAAGGTTAGCTCTTTTCAAATTATTGTGAGACTAATAAACGGCGATTGATTTTTATATACATACAGGGTTTTAGGGAAAGGGTATGCTAAGCCAAAAAGGGAACATAACAGTCATCGTTATGAACAACTTTTACTACGGGAACAACACGGAAATCGCAAAAAAAATCAGCTTTTCCATACACTTTGTCGAGTGTCATTGACATTTTTCTATGGAACAGCTGATTTTATTTTCGCGAATTTCGGGATAGTCCCGTAGTAAAACTTGTTCATAATGATGAGTACTGTAAGCCCTTTTCGGCTTAGCATACCCTTATGAATAGTCCTGTATAGCCCGATAGGTACCTACAACGATCGTATCTACAACGTATTTTCAGCAGCTGTTATGCTGGATATACAACACAGCTAGTTCTCGGTAGGTAACTGGGTAACGTAATCAGTAATAAGCGAGCGTGCAGAGTTAGCACAATCGGCTTGTAACAATATTATGTATTAACGAACCCATACCCAGGTAGCGGATGCATTACACTTATAGGTACGCAATGTTTCGTAAGCTGCGATATTATTGTGCATTTTAACCGACAGCAAAAAAGGAAGAAGTTCCATAACTGTTCAAATGTAGGTACATACACATTACACACACACATTCACATACACATTTTTACATAAACGCACACACTTATATGAGTGCATCCATTAAAAAACAGTTATTTTAAGTTGAAGAATGAAATTTCGCGAAGTAACGCCTGATTTTTTAATTAAAGAATTTTAATTATGACTTAATAAGGAGGAGGTTGTTAATTTGATTGTATTTCTTAAGGTTTTATTTAATTTCACATGTCTCAGTGTAGGTACGAGTATGTCTGTTTGTAATCAAATCTTGAAAGCTCGAACCACTTCCCGATGTCCGAATGAGTTGGAATTTAGGATATCACAGTAACTATAATAGCAATGCAATAATATGGTACCATAGATGTCCTGATGATGGAGCCGGAAGGTGACCGGATAGGAACTATTCAACGAAACAGGACAGCCCAATCGTATTTTGCCCAGTGTTTTTGGTTTGTTATGTACCCTTGACAACGTCTTAGGGATATTTCATGTTGATCGATTACGTAGTTAGGCCGTGAAAACGTCACAAACAAATAGACAAGCTCACTGTCGCATTAAAATATCAAGTTAGGATTATTTTCATTTTTCAGATGTGGCTGGCAGCGCTAGCACTCGTGCTAGTGGTTTGCTTGTACTTGTATCTGGACACGGTCAAACCAAATAACTTCCCGCCGGGTCCGCGATGGCTCCCCATCCTTGGCTGCGCAAACGAAGTCTCCAAGCTGCGAGAAAAAACAGGATACCTTTACAAAGCTGTCAAAGAACTTTCAAATGCCTGTAAAAACACCTCGCTTCTCGGACTCCGTATCGGAAAGGACAAGATCGTCATGGTAAATTCCTTAGAAGCCAACAAAGAAATGCTTTTCAACGAAGATATAGACGGCAGACCCAAGGGAATATTCTACCAAACTAGAACCTGGGGAGAGAGACGAGGCGTCCTACTCACGGACGGGGAACTGTGGAAAGAACAGAGACGATTTCTGATAAAACATTTGCGAGATTTTGGATTCGGGAGGAGAGGCATGGGCAACATCGCTCAATCTGAGGCTCACCATATGGTTAGCGATGTGGTGGAGTTAATTAACAAAAACAACGGAAAATCTGCAGAAATCGTGATGCACAATTTTTTCAACGTATACGTACTAAACACGCTTTGGACGATGATGGCAGGCATTAGGTACAAGCCGAGTGAACCGCAGATGGTTGTTCTCCAAACATTACTGTTCGAGCTTTTCGCTGCAGTGGACATGGTCGGCGCAGCATTCAGTCACTTCCCAATCCTAGCCTTTCTGGCACCAGTCAAGTCAGGATATCGAGAATTTGTGAAGACGCATAAGAGAATTTGGAAATTTTTGAGAGACGAGCTCGCAAGCCATAAGGAAAATTTTAATCCAGAAAAGGAGGACAAGGATTTCATGGATGTATACATCAGGGTGCTGAGAGAGAATGGTGAGGCGAATACTTACTCCGAGGGCCAACTAGTAGCGATGTGTATGGACATGTTCATGGCTGGAACTGAGACAACAAGTAAAAGTATGAGCTTTTGCTTCAGCTACCTCGTGAGAGAACAAGAGATACAGAAGAAAGCTCAAGAAGAGATAGATAAAGTGATCGGAAAAGATAGATTCCCATGTTTAGATGACCGGCCAAAGTGAGTATTTTTGCTATTTGAAACTAGTTTAACTTTATCTTTAACATTTTATCCAGACATACAAACAGACATCGAGGTTTCACCATAAAGGTTCATTTTCATTATTTGCTACAGTAGCCCAAAAAAGTATTTTACATGAAATATCATGCCCTCTTTTCGTTCATCTTCTTGATACAGAATGTGTCTTATTTCCAGTATGCCGTACACCGAAGCCGTAGTCCATGAGTGTATACGACACTTTATGGGCCGCACTTTCAGCGTGCCACATCGCGCTTTGAGGGACACCACTCTGGCTGGATATAACATTCCTGAGGTATAATTACTGGGTTATTCATAAAGAGTATGCTAAGCCGATAAGGGCTCATAGTACTCATCATTATGAACAACTTTTACTATGGGACCAACCCGCAATTCGCAAAAAAAAAAATCATCTGTTTCATAAAAAAATGTCAATGACACCCGACAAAATGTATGGAACAGCTGATTTTTTTTTCGCGAATTCATCGGCTTTGTGCATTGTCTGTCAGTGAGTCAGGACATGTTCCTTTTTTTTAGATGTCATTATAGATTCGCTTTGAAGTTTGTAATTAAAATTTTACGATATGAGAGTAGATAAAACTACCTTATTAAACTTATAGATGTCGGTATTTAAAAAAACAGCGTTATATTTTCGTGTACAAGGGAATATGCGCTCGGAATATACGGATATGGACATCCGTCTTATTGATCTCCGACCGTATTTCAATCCTGTCTATCCAAAGGTTGTCTGGAAGAAGTCGCTTGCAGCGATAAGATCGCCATTGTACTATACCGTATTTAGTTATAATTATTTTGTCTTGTTTTTTTTTTGTAATTTTATCGGTGTCTATCTAAGAAACTCAGAACTCTGAAACTAAGATATACAAAATAGAGTTTTACATCCTAACAAATTATCACAATTTCGTATTATTAATAAGATTTACGAGCCGTCATCTCGACCCGTAAACCAGAGCATACAAAGTCGCGGTTTTTCACAGAGTAGGTACAGAAAACAGAATATTTATTTCTTGGTCACAAAAAAACACAGGTAGGTAAATTAAAACTAAATTAAATAAAACAACACGAACAAAAAAACAATGAAATGCGCCCGTGCCCTTGAGCCAAAAGCGATCCCAACTCAGCATATGCTGGCTGTAAACAACCAGCGCTGGTATTCGGTAGGGACCACAAGCGACGTGTGTTTTCATTTTATTTATTTCCTTAGGGTCGAAGAGTAAAGATACTTACTGTGTACCCCACTGCCCTTTTTTTTGACCCAGGGAAAATCCTTTATGGATACCACCGGCTCCGGGGGGAGCACGGTAGTGACGTGGGAGTCTCCACCCTGGTGGCGGCCTACCCACTAAAAACCCTGGGGTGTTCCCCTTTAACGCTATCCGCCGGGACTATGGGCACGCTTTCGCACTCTTCCACGGCGTACCCCTCTGCCCTAAGGCAACCAATCTGCGAAAGTCCAGGCACTCATGAAGCTGCCGTGAACGTAACGCTTGCGAGTGTTAACACGCATATACACCGCCATCCAACGTTTAAAGAAAGGGTCCGTATCAAAATAGTAATAAGTAAGTTGTCAAGTGCGACTGTGAGCCTTCTGAGGATGGCATAAAACTGAAAATTGGAATGGATACATACCGAGTTGATGTTCACACGTATTTGCTATTGTGGCGAGTCAGTTCAGTTTGTTGCAGTAATTTGCACACAACGAAAATTGAGAAAAAATCTATATATATAAAAATGAAACCCGTTTTCCTTGGTCACGGCCTCACGCGTGAATGGCTGGACCGATTTCACTAATTCTTTTTTTGTTGTATTTGTTATTATTAGGAGAAGGTTCTTACGGAAAAAAAATTTAAGAAAATCTCTCAGAAATATTGAAAAACCCTAAAAACAGCCCTTTTATTTTTTCCATACAAACGTTTTCTAACTAAAACGAGCTTTATTGCTATTGTATAAAGTTCATATTGAATTGCAAGCACTCACTGTTGTTTAAGCAATGTAGGTATGTTCCTAACGTCCAAGAGTCAATTTGCACTTTATTACCTCTGTACAAAGTTCAAATTCAATCATATCTATCAAAACAGTGTGCGTTTCGTACTGATAATTTTTACTATAAATTGACAAGTTATCATCAACAAACTACGGTTGCTATAGTTACGCAATAGCATGAGAATAGAGGTTATAACAAAGAGTTCCTATAATTATTCTCAACACCTTTGGTCACGCCATCAAGCGTGAACGACTGGACCGATTTCAATTTACTCTACGTTTATCCCAAAGTCTACCCGTGCGAAGCCGGGACGGGCCGCTAGTAAACAATAAATAATAAACAAAAACCAACAAACAGTCGAATTGAGAACCGTTTCCTCTTTGGAAGTCGGAAAATAAAGACGAATGTGCACGCTGCTAAGTGACGAACGAACGAGTGGCGAGTAACGGCCGAGTGCAAGTTCAGACGAGCCGCTGCGGGGCCAGAAGAATGAAGCGAGGGGTGGGGGGGGGGTTACACTAGTCCGTTGAGAAATTACATTGAGGGTTGCGTTTGAGGACGCAAATTTAATTTTTAGATATTAAGGAGGGGTTAGTGTAAAGTTAAATTCAGTGGAGTTGTTACTTCTTGGCTAACGGCCGCAGTCTTGGAAAAATGGAAACAAATGATTTTTATGGTTTATCTGATAAATACGAGTATAGGTCTCACAAAAACATAAATTACAGGCATTTTCTGTTTCAAATAATTATTTTTACAATTTTGATCGAGTAAATTTTAGTTGTTGAATTAAAAATAACAAAGTTTTAGTCGAGACTAGTGAACATTTCAGAAAAAAAAACTGTTATTCGTTATAACTTTTTATCTGACCAATGTATGTACGAGGTGTATTAAAAAAGTAACGGATATTTACGTTTTTTGAAAAAAAAAAAAAAATTTGTTCGTCTACATTAATGTTGTCGCCTTCAAAATATCCCCATTCGATATAATGCACTTATACCAGCGCTTCTTCCAATCGTCGAAACATTTCTCAAACTCGATTTTTGGGATAGCCTTTAGCTCTTTCGGCGATGCGCTTTTAAAGTCATCTATGCTTGTAAAACGAAGGCCCTTTAAAGTTCTCTTTATGTATAACAAATAGGAAATAGAAATAGGAAAAACTTACACGGAGCCATGTCTGGCGAACATGGAGGCTGGGGCATCGTTACAGTATTGTTTTTAGCCAAGAATTCACGAACAAGCAACGAAGTGTGAGCAGGTGCATTATCGTGGTGCAAAAGCGTCTTTACGGCCATCTTGGAATTGGAAACGCTTATACCACTCGTGAACTCTTGTTTTACTCATAACAGGCTCACCACAGGCAATAGACATTTGTTATTTAATTTAACATTAACGTTAACATTTCGCACACTTTGTTACCTACACTTTATTTCATTTTTTACTTTTCAATTCTTTGATCCATTTCTTTTAGCAAACGAAATCGCCAAGCTTATAAAACACGTCTAACCTTAGCGGCTGCTACAGACAAAGTAAGCAATGGATACAGCTGAAAATTTTATCATACTTCAGGGGCATGTATATCAACAAAAATTGACAATTGGACTATCCAAATACGCGAAATTTTAAAATCCCGTTATTTTCTGAACGAACCTCGTATGCAACCTTTAATCCTCCCACTGCTGGGGTACAGGTCTACCCTCGAAGGGTGATTAGGTGGTATTCCACCACGCTGGCCAAGTGCAGTTTGGTGGAAGATGTTGTTGGTTTATCTGATCATTTAACAAAAAAAAAAATACCTATGTCAGACCATTTTTATAGAGACATTTTTAAGCAATTATTTTTACTTAGAATTTTTAAATTTATCCATTAACTAGCTGCACCCGGTGGTTTCACCCGCTGTTTTTTTACTATTAAACCTTCCCTGTTAGAGCAAACAAAACAAAAAAATAATATTGAAATCGGTCCAGCCGTTCTCGAGTTTTAGCGAGACAAACGAACAGCGATTCATTTTTATATAGAGGTATAGGTTATAAGAAGATTAAGGTTTTACAGCGCTGCGACCAGTTGTCCTTCGCCCATTTTTTTAGTTGTGCTACATAATTCAGCACGTGCAGACGTATATTGTTGTGTTTTTGGAGAATCGCTGCATCCACCGCATAAGGTAGCAAGTTTAGAAAGGTAGAATAAATGTCGCGTCTCAGTAATTTCTAATTTATTTTCTGATAGTTTTACCTTATGCCTAGCAAACAAAACGTGGTTCTAGTAGCTGACTCGCCAATCTGCTCGACCGAACACTCGTCAAACTATTTATACAACCCAAGTACTCGGCCGAAGGCACTGACTCGCCACTGTACTCGTTCCATGTAAAGAACCCATTAAAACATACTATTTTGGATTCACTTCCTGCGTCCGTAAGTCTAGCATTACTTCACTAATGATTCCTTTACCTTTTTGTTACAGGACACGATGGTAGTGAGCAACTTTACCAACATCTTGATGGACGAGAGCCTCTTCCCCGACCCTTACGCCTTCAACCCTGAGAGATTCCTCTTCGAAGACCGTGTCGTCACCCCCGACCATTACTTTCCTTTTGGTCTTGCAAAACACAGATGCATGGGCGACGTTCACGCTAAGTGTAACATATTCGTGTTTACGTCGACCATGCTCCAGCGGTTCTCGTTTTATCCAGTTCCTGGAGAACCTCCTTCGTTGAACCACATTGACGGCGTCACGCCGTCTGCGGCCCCTTTCAAAGCCGTGGTAGTGCCGAGAGTCGGTTTGGAGCAGAAATAGTAACAAGACTTTTTGTAGAGCAATGCTCACTCCGACCATTTGCTAATGGGTTGATTACACGTAACGAGTAGAGTGGCCAGTCTGTACTCGGGTTTTGTAAGTATAAACAGTTTGACGACAGAGTCAGTCACTAGGACCATAATTTCTTTGCTCGGCCGAGTGTGCCCCTATACTGTCTCCAACTGCACTCGTTACGTCTAATTAGCCCAATAGGCGCCAATGAAAGAGCTCTGAATTTATCTGGTATAATTCTTATACAACGTGTAACAAAAAGGTGTGATGACACTACAGCTCATGCCTAGACACAAACTCTCATAATCTGAAGCGTGAAAAATACGAGTAACACAAGTCAAACTTCATTGACAACTTCAAGTATCAAAACTGAACCAAACTAACGAAGCCGGGTTCAACCCTAACAGCTAATGAGCTTAGGCATGGCCTTGCCTGACACGAGTTGATAAGAGTAGTCAGTCTTGTTAAAGATGACAAAAAAGTAACAAATTTAAAATTTGATTTTATGGTAAAAAAGTTGGAAGTTGACTTTTGACAATTAGGTATTTGATTCCAAATCTGATATGTATTAATACTCGTACCTTCGTTTGAGTAGGTACACGGAAAAAAAGGATATCTTACGCCAAGAATATCAAAGTTCTCAGAAAATTTGTTTCATTCCAAGTATGTATTTTCTCAACACAAATTAATATTGTCAATCTAAGAAAAACAGTTTACTTAGATGAACAATAAAATATTCTTCATTTGGATTCTTATTTTAAGAATAAAAAACTTGACACAATATTATTGCATTCTCACTTAAAGAAGTTCTATTGTTTTAACTCAAAACTCTTAATTTTTCTTAAATCAATTTTTTTTTGTCTTCTTTCAAAAATACTATTTACTTGCAATAAAACAGTTTCATAACTTTTGAGCCAAGACTTGCATTGTATTTGTTCAAGAAAACTCTGCTTAATACGAAAACATAACATTATTGGGACAAGAATACACAGTTTTCTTCAGTCAATATCAAATGTGCGCCTTGTACGAAAATTGGTATCTTTGGTTCAAGAAGAAAATATGAATTGAAGATAGTTGTTTGCTCAATTTAAGAAGTTATGTAGTTTTGACTGAAAACTTAGTAAAAAGTCTTTACATAAAACAATTTTGTCTTCTTTCACAAAAACATTCTTGATTTCAAACAATGAGGCTAGTTTTGAGACAAGATATATATATTTTTTCTGTTTAAGAAACGTTTGCTTAAAAAGAAGAATCATGGTTTACTTGTTTCAAGAATATTCATACTTTCAAACTCGAGAATTTAGATGCACTTATGATAAGAATGAGTGATTCTTGGTTTAAGAAAAAATAACTTTATTTAAGATTAGCATTCTCATTTCGCATTCGCATAATCTTGCTTTGTTATGCTTGACAGAATAATATAGATGAAGAACATATTGTTTAGTGAAGAATATGCTTATTTTATTTTTTCAAGATTGCAGTTATCTCTTAATTTTATTATATAAGTCCAATGTTTTTTTTATGTTGGACATGAAATTTCGTATTTGGATTAAGTTTGGTTTGAAAGTATTTTTTTGAGTATGTAACTGGGGAATAGGAAGAAAGAAGAGAAATATTACAACTTGGACTTTGCAATGGAAGTGGTATATAACGGGGTGTCAGCGGGATATGGGTTTGGAGCGGAACAGATGTAGGTCAATAGCAAGAAAACCGCAGAATAGTATTTTCTACGCGTATGAAGTCACTGGCTACAGGTAGTCTACACTATAATATAAAAATAAAGAGATAAGATTTGATTTTTGTTTGTATGTTTGTTTGTAATAGATAAACTTAAAAAATGCTAACTAAATCTTCAAAATCCTTTTACCTATAACTTAATTAAAAACGAGTAGCGTAGGGGCTACCCGTACGAAGCCGGGGCGATAAAATAGTATCCGGTTTGAAGGGCAATGTTTCCACTGGAATTTCTGGACATAATGAGATTTAACATGTGACATAATTATATGGGTGCCGAGCGCAGTGGAGTACCGAGTTTTGAACTGGATTTTGAAGGGTTGAAGATTCTAATCCTATGTGGCATTGTATTGTTATGAGCAAACGTTGCACTTAGCATTAAGCGGGCGCCTTGCTCGTCACGTCACACGCATGATTAGAATATTGAAAAAATCTAATACCGTGTGTCGCAATGCAGGGATGTCGGAATAATATGCATTAATACTTTTTTGAAGAATTTGTTTAACTCAGATCAACGATTGTTTACTTGAAACAAGAATTTATTTCTTAAAATTTATTTTTACAAATTTCGCTTTTTTACGTCAAGTTAATCTTATCCTATCCTTAATTTAAATTTATTGAAAATGATTTTTAACTTTTTAATTTTATTTTCTATAAAAGCGTGTTTTTTTTAGTTTTTTTTAAACTATTATTTATTTTCTACCTTTTAGATTGGTTATATACAAAAGCTTGCTTTATTTTAATTGTCATTTATCTTTGTTTTATAAGAGAGAGTAAAAAATATTTTTAGAACAAAAGTGTACCTAAACTCGAAGTGCTAAGGTCAAAATCAAACAGCAAATTCGATTACAATGCTGAGCTTGGTACCACGTCAACGACCACCTTATCTCTACAGCTAAAGCGGGGAGCCACTGTCGTTTTTTCTATTCAAAACTGTTAATCCTGAGGATCCTGGTAAGGATAATGGGACAAACTGTACAAATTATTGCATTTTTATCGGTCCTTTATAAGTGTGAGAGTTTTCAAATCAAGCCGTCTTTTTGAAGAGGGTGAAATCACGTTCGAACATTCCGTTACATAGATACATACCAAGCTAATAAAAGCGTTCTAAAAAGATAATTAATGCGTATAAAAAGTAGGTTTTCAATTACATCATCTAAAGAAAACAACCTTTCTACGCTTACTTGAGTGATTGGCAGCTTATGTACGATGGTTGACAGGTATAAATAAAAACATGTGATTTCACTAGACAAATCATACCATACCGTAAATAATGACGACCGGTTTAGCTCAGTGGTAGCATGTCTGCCCTTTAAAAAGGTGGTCCCGGGGTCGATTCCCGGCCGAGCAGATATTTATGTGATGAATTCGAACATCTGCTCTGGGTCTGGGTGTTGTCATGTCATTGTGTGTGTTAAATAGCATCCCCGACACAGGGAAACCTAGTGGGGAGCTATGAAGCGTCATTTATTTAACATAACAGGGCATAAACCAATAAAAATCGACTCAATGAAAACGAACGCAAGCTACATAGCTCGCGATCGTTTTATGTATGTCTATCCAAACATAAAGAGATAAGAAATTTGTTCATTAATATAATAACTAACTTCTACACCCTTAGAGGTGGAATATTTTCTTCAAATTTAATTGGGACCACTCCCGATATATAGCTATCTATAAAATCAATCCACAATTGATGGAAAAATCAGTGAGCAAAAATAAAAAATACACAATCGAACATAGAACCTCCTCCTTTTTTAAAGTCGTGTAAAAACACTAAGTAGCCTACAGAAATCAATTCCAAATCTATCAACATAAACCAGAAACTGCTTAGATCCGTTATTACATATTCTGTACTTAAAAAATCGGTTTATCTCTTTCTAACTAGGGAAGCGTATTGCAAAGTGAAAAAGGAAGGAAAGTTTTTACTACGCACGATACTCGCGATCAATGCTCATGAAGTCATGATAGTTGACGATAGATTTGGACTTTAACTTATAAAGCAATAAGATCTAGTTTGCGTAGAAATCCGAAAACGTCCGAATTTGGCGCATGCGGCGCTTGCCCGCCATTACTATAGCCTAGATCAGTGTTGCTACTCCTAACGACTTCGCTTTATTTTATGGTAAATGAATAATGAAATGGTAAATAGGATAAGGTAATATTAAAGGTCAAGTAAAGATTTTATATTGTTTCTCCTGAAAAGTGTTTGCTGGCTTTGCACGTCTCATTGGTCGATAAACAGTACGAAACATCTCATTCGGTATCATCTAGCCTATTACGAAGCCTGACCCGTTTCACCCAGATCTACAATACATATTAATAAAGGCTATTTTTATCAGATAGAACTAAAGTGGCTACAATTTTGCTGTCATCATAATTATGTCAATTATGTACGAAATTGACTGGAACATATTTATTATTTTAAAAAATCTAGTTTTTATCTAGACAATACTCTTGTGCATTGTTGTGGTTAAAAAAAAAATAACCTAACCCAAGAGAAGGCTTTATGTGTAAGGTCTCTATAATATTATTAAGAGACTTTTTAATTACCCGTAGTGGCCAGCACTGTGGCTATAATACGTTCGCTCATGCAAGGCGTTTGGCAATGGCAATGGCAACACTATAAAACTTTTTCTTTTTCTTGCTGGAGTTACTGGCGGCTGGTTTACTAGTCGCGTGCGCATGACAAATTGAGATACAAAACATACAAAAACTATATTTAGATCATTTATCTAGTAAATTTATTGTATAAAACTGTGTGTTGTATCAAATTGAGTGTATTAGAGTGTTGTACGAGTCGAGATGTCAGCTTCAGCATCCCTCAGGGATCTGTTGCTGTCATGGCAGTTAGAAGAAGAAGAAAAAATTATTCAAAGTTTTACATGTAAGTATACCCCCATATACCCTTAATGTGTGATAGTTTTTACTTATTTCACGTGTCTAAGTTATAGGACTGCTGCATCTAAATACCTACCTAAGTATCCAAGAATATATTTTTCAATTCAAGAAAAGCATTCTTGGGGCTTCCCCCAACCTAACCCTTTCACATCACGGCGATAGTGGCGATTTTGAACAGTCTTTCATCTCAAAACCGCTGAATGGTTCGTACAAGTTGTTAAGTGCAAAGAAGACGTTCATTTATGTATAACTCCTGTGTCTTTACGTCTGTAAAAGTACTAAAAAATACTTGTAAAGTTATTTCACAGAGCCGTATGTAGATTTTGGTTGATTGAATTTTTGTTTCGTAAAATACCTAGTGCTTTTTGTTCTTATAATGGTTCTAATATCTAAAATTTCAGCTAATGGAATTGAAACCAGTCACTTGAAAGACCTTACCGATGAGTTGCTAAAGGAGCTGTGCCCAAAAATATCTACACGCATCTACTTAAAAAACAAAATCAACGAACATCTAACAGCCGAGGTTTGTATTACAATTTAAGTATTATAACATTTACATGTCTGTCCAAAAAAAAGTATTGATCTGAGAGTGGGGGGGTACATTGATTGATCTATGATAATATAGTCGCCAGTAATTATATAGGTTAAAGAACGCGAATATGAATCCACTTTTGTTTTACTAAATCGTGTTAAATAACCTACCTAAGGTTATAAACGAAATGACAGTTTAACAACAAAAGTCTACTTTTAATACCTACAAACCTATATTTATGCTTTTAAATTGACTAGGTATATATAATAATCTCTTTATAATAGTCTATTATTATCTTTTTTCAGAGTAAAACATCTACTATAGTATCAACACACAGCTATACTGATGAAATAAGCTTGGTTGGGTCATTAGAAACCAATTTAGAAGACAACTTATTGCTGGAAATGATAAATTGCAGGCCCGATTTTCCAGAGTTTGATCTAAGAACATTACTCTCTACTTCACCATCTGGAAACTGCATTCTGACCTACTACCAATCTCATAAACAGCTGACAGAAAAACACAGAAATACACTCACAGATATTATATGCAGACGTATTTTCACACGTATAGTAAATCAGTAAGTACATATTATTTTTCATCAGTTGGTATAGATCAGGTTCAGAATTACCACCCCCTTTTTTTCTTGGACTACTTATTTAACCAATCTTCACTACACAAAATGTGATATGTTACTTGGTAAACACCAGCCGTGTGCAATGTATGAACCTATTGTGATATACTTGATTGCCTGCCATGTATTTCAGGTGTGTGTTTGCGAGTGAGTTCCTATATTAACCTCATGGTATTGTCAACAGCTTGACAAGAGTTTCAAATGTGAAGTATCACTAGATAATTTCTTGTGACCATTATGATGTTTTTGCTTTCCAGCCGTATTAATCATGAAGAATATAACATAATTACTGCCAAAATTATTGCACTATTTCCTACTGAGAACGCTGGAACATATTTTGTTGCCCCCATAAAAAAAAGAGACTCTATCTCTGGGAAACCAGGTTTTGCAAAGGGCAAACTAGTAGATAAAATTAGAAATACTCTTTTTAAATCCGGTGAACGCAAAAGACCATTAAAAGCAAAAGATAACAATGATCAAATGATACCTATAAGAACTAAGAACTTACAAGAGTTGCAAGGTTTATTATTATTAGCTTTTTATTTTTTTTTTACTGTTTATGCAATACATATTAGTATATTACTGTAGCACCCCGCAAAACAGGTATTGATGCATGAATATGAATATGTGCCTCGGCTTTGCTGCGGCCCACATTCATAAATCAATCAATGCCTTGTTATTAATGACTTCTCTCAAATAATCCACAGAAATTTAGATAATTAGTAGTGCCAATGTAATCGTTTTACGTGTCAATTGTGCCAATATGTTCATTTGTTTACTTTTTTTATTACTTTGAACAGCTTCTTGCTTGGAAATATTAAGCCAAGCCCATTCGAAATTTAAGTAAAATCTTGTCATGATAATGGAGAAAAGCTAATTTTTAAATTCAAATAAAAATAACACAACAGATTTGGCAATTAAAATTTTGCTATACCTCGAAGAAGGTTGGCAAAATGATGATTGAATTTCCAAGCATACTTGAGAAAAGTTATTATACTGTAGTTAGTTACTATTAGATATACTATTAGTTAATTTTGTTCTTTCAATGGACAGCGGTAATATAAAGTAATTATAAAGAGTAGTTAGCCCCCTTAGGGGTCCAGAGAGCATATGCAACCAGCCAAGAGGCATGATGTGCATTGCGCAGTTTCTGTCTTACTCACTAGATAATTATCATGTTAAGTAAGACAGAGCTAGAAGAGATAGTTTTTAACCATAATTATGTAGTTCTTACAGCTACAATAGGCCCAAGTTTGAAGGCACTTTAAGACAGATCTAAAATAACTAAAAATATATCTGTCTTTATCATTGCAAGCCATTAGACAAGGACGCCAATAGTTTTAGAAAATTTAGATCTGTCCTAAAAAGCCTTCAAACTTGGGCCTAATATAGTACCATAGAGTAGCCTTGAAAGCTTGTGTAATTAATATTATACCTATCTTTAACCATATTCACCTTATTTCAGATCTGCATAAAGATGATGTTGTGTGGCTTAAAAACAACTCTGAACCATGGGAGGATGTAATCAGTAAATGGAAATCTACATATGAACTCCGGCAACTGCAAGAATATGAAACGATTGGAGCATTAATACAGAATTGGCCCATATTAAATGATGTCAGAAGTGAAGTCTTGGTAAGACTAAGATCCTTTTTAGTACCTGATTATGTCATAACCAAAAGGAAAGGTTATAATATAAGTCGTTTTAATATTTCATATCTAGATTGGTTTTTGGAAAAACCATCACACATACCCACTATTTTAAAATAGACAGCAAACATGGTAAAGAAAAGTTATCAAATCGAGCATGGTCTTTGCACTCTGTGAATTTTATTTTATTGTTGCCTTGTAGGTATGTTGTGTACAAATGTTATTTGTTTTTCATTGTCTTGGTATGTATGGTATGTGAGATAGTTTTGTACCTTGTCTAAGCCATATCCCTATCCATATAGTAGAGTGGGTATTGCACAATCACAAAAACAATGTTGTTGTAAATAAACAAATTAACGGCTTTGTCTTCTGACTCCCAAAGATGATTTGTTTGTCATAGGTAAAATTAGATTTACTTATCATATTATTTTGTAACTAAAATATATGGACTTTTTTCAGATTCAATTAGACTTTGACGCGTTACACCCTGAGAGGGCGAATAAATTTTATCTACTATGGAATGACTTCATTGAAAAGATTAAGGACTTAAAAAACTCTAACTCCAAAGAAGATGTGGTGGCTTTGGTCGATTATATTGATCAATTAGCTGATGATGGTTGGTTTGTCCTTTAAGACTTTATTCAAACCTTCTCTCCGAATTATTAAAAATTCAGCTTGTACTATATTGTGTATTTCTTCAGATATTGTGTATTTCTTCCGTTATTCAAATTGTTATGTTTGTATCGTGTATATGTGTGTCTATCAGTGGTATTGTAGCTCCCGACATACGACTACGACTGAACCGATGATTGATGTAGTATTTTTGTTAGAATAGTTACTTGATTTCTTGTAGCTAAGAACACCCTTAGAACACAGTCATAAAATCTGTTCAGTCGTTTGTCGGGGTTTTTTTATTTTAATTATTCAATTACTTGTTAACATAATATGTCAGCGATAATATAATTAATGTAATGTGATTGTAATGAACATACTGTAGAGGAAGAGGAGGGTACCATCCTTCAGCCTTCACTACTAACTCAAAACGGTCACGTCATTCCCACGCAGAGCTCGGTACAGTTATATTATAATGATATGAACGGCGTGATCTTCTGCAATTGCTAGCGTAGGCCGAAGGTCGGTACCCCGTTATTTGATTATGTTATTATTATATTTCTTATTTTTTTACAGATTAAATATTTCAAGCAAATATTGCGTATTCTATTTACGTTATCCTACCGACCAGTCTCAAGAAACATGCGGTTCTCGCAGCTAAACAAATATCTCTTCAGCTAAGTATAGTACAAGCTAATAATGCTATGTACAAAATACATGTACAATGCTATGTACAAAACATAACCGAGTCCAGTAAGACTTGCGTGTTATATACTAATGCAACGTGATTTTAAGTAGAGCTTCTATTATACTTAGCTGAAGACATACTTGTTTTTAAGCGAGACTCATATGTCTTATACTAAAACAACATAATTTTAGGTAGAGCCTCAATTATTCTTAGCTGAATACAGACTTGTTTCAAGACGAGACTCGTATGTCTCATACTAAGACAACATAATTTTAGGTAGAGCCTCTATTATTCTTAGCCGAAGACTTGCTTGTTTTTAAGCGAGACTCATATGTCTTATACTAAAACAACATAATTTTAGGTGAAGTCTATATCATTCTTAGCTGAATACAGACTTGTTTCAAGACGAGACTAGTATGTCTCATACTAAGACAACATAATTTTAGGTAGAGCCTCTATTATTCTTATCTGAATACAGACTTGTTTCAAGACGAGACTCATATGTCTCATACTAAGACAACATAATTTTAGGTAGAGCCTCTATTGTTCTTATCTGAATACAGACTTGTTTCAAGACGAGACTCGTATGTCTCATACTAAGACAACATAATTTTAGGTAGAGCCTCTATTATTCTTATCTGAATACAGACTTGTTTCAAGACTAGACTCGTATGTCTCATACTAAGACAACATAATTTTAGGTAGAGCCTCTATTATTCTTATCTGAATACAGACTTGTTTCAAGACTAGACTCGTATGTCTCATACTAAGACAACATAATTTTAGGTAGAGCCTCTATTATTCTTAGCTGAAGACATACTTGTTTTTAAACGAGACTAGTATGTCTCATACTAAAACAACATAATTCATTATTAAGGCTATATTATTCTTACCTAAAGACATATTTGCTTAGAGTGAAACATTCAAAGTCTCGGCTCAAAACAAATACATCTTCCGCTAAGAATAGTGGTACTTCATCAAAATATTGTTATTTCAATATAAAACAATGTATATGCCATTTTATTCCATTGCTAAAAAACGTAAATTTTTCAAACAAAACTCACGTTTACTTTATTTGAGAATAACTTGTTTTGCCCATATATAAGACATTATTTGTCTTGACCATAGATGTTTTACAATAAGTCATTGTTGTTCTCGGTGTAAAAAAAGTACATTCTTCGAACGAAACCTCAAAATTCTTGATTAAAAAACGAGTGTCTTATACGAAGACATTAAAACTGAGACAATATTTTACTTCCGTTAAGAATTTATTGTTTCCGCCATATGGGAAACATTATTTGTCTTGACCAAGTGAATATTGTTTTGATATAAGACATCCTTTTTTTCCGTGTACTGTCACACCATACCTTTCAGTAACACGTTGTATAAACTCTATCCAGATATTCTTAGGGACCATTAATAGTTTAATAAGGATGCTATTGCAGATATAACTTAATTAGTTATAAATTTACCTACTTACTAATGACACTACTATAGTAACAAAAGTCTATGTATGTGTATGTGTATGTGTATGTGTATATTGCGTATGTATACTATGTATAGTGATTAAGTGGTTGTTGCTTGTTCACTAATTAAAAGGAAATTTGAATTTTGTACATATTTGTTTTTTTACTAAATTTCGGATTGGCATACCCTTTCCTTATAGCCCTGTATTGACCTAAGTCTACTAGTATTATTGTTTGCACCAGCAACAACGAGTACATAAGCCGGGACTACTTGTATGGGCCTAATTTATAAACATAGCTTAAGGGGACATTTCGACTGCCCCTGCATACAGTAGGTATCGAGACTGCAAAATCACGATATTTTTCATTGTACCAATTTATAATTAAAATATTTTAGAACAACAAATATTTAAAAAAAATTACATTTTAAAATCGAATTAATTTGATTTAAGCACTTATTAATTTGAAATAAATTTTGACTTTAAATGGCTCTCCTGTAGTTTTTTACTATTTGCACTTTCGATAGTGATCGATAAGGGCACGATTTGTAGATACGACGTACTTCTTTTGCGCAAAAGAAAAGGGGTTAATCTAAACAACGTTTAATAATTGCCATGTGTTTCTTTTGATTTATATTATTTTCGCTTACGTAATATTAGGTTAGGAGTAGATAGGTTCCTAACTCGTCGATTTAGGTGGATTTTAACCTTAATTATTTATTAACTTAAGTTAATAAATAATTAACCCGGTGCTAACTGCGCTAACCGAGCTATGAGGCAAGTGGGCCTAAGACTGCATCCTTAATAATAAGTTTTGATGATTTTTCGTCGTGAAATAAAAGATTAATGATTTTGTAGTTTTTATTTGCACATTTAGATAATAATGAAACGTTTACAGCAATTCACACAAAAATCTACGAAGGAACACATTTGGCGGTTTTTTAACCACATTTACATTTGGCGAACTAAGCTAAAGATAGTTTCATTATAAACGCTGCGTAAAAAGTTACAGTAGTTAGTGCGCTCTTCGAATTTGGGTTGCGCTAAAGTTAAAAAATCTGTCGATTTAAACAGCGTTTAGAAGAGCAGAGAAGTGTAAGTCTAATTAACAATTTGACTATAAGTAAGTAATACATTTAAGAAAATACAGATATTATCTTATTAAAATCAATATTATGAAGAGATCTGTTGTACCGAGGTGGATTTCTACAGGGTTATACCTACAGAAAAGATATGTTAAGCCGAAAAGTGCTCATAGTGTGCTCATCATTATGGACAACTTTTAAAATGATACCCTGAAATAGAGAAACAAATCAGCTGTTCCATAGAAAAATATCAATGACTTGACAAAATGTATGTATTCGCCGATCTTTTTGTCGATTTCTGGGGTGATCTCATGGTATATGTTCATAATGATTAGATCTAAAAGTACCTACTTTTTCGCTTAACTTACCCTTTCCAAAAACCCTGTATTAGGTTTAATAATTTTGAATTTGTTTACGTAATGTAAATAAGAGTAAATAAGCAACTTACATGAAAAAATTTGAATGATGTTTTTTTATACATTCAAAAAATATTATTTCAATTTTTACTCAAAAATAGTATGCTTTTAAATATTGTTGCGTGAAATGAGTTTACTTCCGATAATAATTAAACCCCGAGTATTTTTAAGTTATAAATATATATATACAGGGTTGAAACAAAAGGGTATGCAAGGCCGACAGGGCTCATAGTACCTACTCATTATTATGAACAACTTTTACGATAGAACCCCAAAATTAAGAAAAAGAGCCAGCTTTCCATACAAAAATGTCAATGACGCTCGACAAAATATTTGGAACAGCTGATTAATTTTTCGCGATTTCTGAGTTGGTCCTGTAGTAAAAGTTGTTCATAATGATGAGTACTTTATTAATATATTATTATAACCCTGTACCGTAAACCATTTGACAGATCGACACAAAGTAATTGGGGCCTAAATATATATTACTTAGCTAAATGACAATGGCAAACAACAATTACACTTTTAAGCTAACATTAATAATGTTAAAATTACAATATATCATCTTACAATATCAAGCCATCCCTGTAACATGTATGTTCCACGAATCCGTTTAAAAAAAAATCCATCTTCTAAAAATTTAGACCATTAGGTACTTATAAAGCCTGCTTAAAGTTAGAGACTACCTAAAAGTCTCTGTCTTGTTTTCGCATTTCATTTAAGCAGCATTCAAGCAGTCTTTATAAGTAAGCTCAAACCATTCGTTAAATACTTACCTATTATAATAGTCTTAATTTTACATCATTTATTAATTTTACAAGAATACGGAATATACTTTTAAAAGTTAGATTAAGTTTCGTAATTAGAAACAAGATCGATTCGTCTTCGCTATGTTTTAGAATCTAGACATAATTATGGTTAATTTTACAATTTAATTAATTTATAGACAGTAACATTATTTACTAATAAATTATTATTCTAACACTTAATTTTTTTAAGCTTTTCTGACTACTATTTTTTGATTTTTAATTTTGGTTTTTTTTTTTGGCTCAATATTAATTTAAAATGTAAATATCTCTTAATTACCTACATGTTTTTTTGTTACTATTTTCACAAAAATTTGTGAAAATAGTTTTTTCTGACGTACTCTCTTAGCACTGTTTGCAGAATCAGAAAAACGTAAAAAAAAGGTTTAAATAACTGTAATGCGATTAAACATATTTATCAAGTTATAGAACTACCTTTAACAACAGAAAGATTATACTCGTACATCCATATTCAAACCACAATTCAAATTATTCTTTCAGGGGACAAAATCCAATCTGAAACAAATAACAAAAAAGTTGTTGCAATACAATTTCATTATCCATTTCATCGCCTAATAAAAACTACTCCTGGAAGAGATCGCTCTTTTAGCGATAAGGCTGCGATTGTTGCACTGGTTTTAGGTGTTATTATTTTGTTTGTAAGTTCTGGTGTGAACAATTCAGGATTTACCTATCTATCCAATTTCGGTTCTATAAGAAAATATCTTTCGTCAAAATGTATAGAATAGCTGTTATTTGCGATTTCAAATTTGTGGCCTTGAAAATTTATATAGATCCGTCCAATAACAAAAGTGCGTTTTCAAATGGCATAGAAGATATAATAAATAAAATTTAATGCATGACTTTTACTACGAGTCACAAGAAGTTAGGAATAACAATATAGAAGCACACAAAATACCGGTAAAGAAAGTATTTTGTTCTCTACCACTGTAAGTTCACTGGTTTCGGAATAAAAATTGGTCACTGGTTTTAATTTCTTACAGTTTTTAACAATTAAACTAAGCTAAAAACTAGTTTTAAGTACCATTTACTTACTTCGGTTATTATCACCCAGAATTTGCCGTTGTCTTCGAACCGGACCCTGACGGCCGAAAGTTTACCAAACTTCTCGATATCAATCTAAAACAAAGAAACAAATCGCATGAAATTAGCTGTAGTAGCTTCACCCGCTAACAGGAACCGTTACTTTTAAAAGTTAAACTTTTAATAGACTATGAGGTAATACAAGGTATAAGCTACTATCGTACAACAGTGGGAGTATGGCCGCTTCGCATCCGTGAGGGGCTCAAACCCCGAGTCGTACAAATAAATTCTTAAGAACTGATCATACTATATTGACTGGCTTTTCAAAGAAAACATCGTAAGGAAACCTGAATACAGGAAAAAAATTCAGTGGCGTATGTGAATCCATCAACTGCACTTGGCCAGCTCGGTGGAGTACGACCTAATCACCCTTTCAGGCTGGGTCCTTTTTTCTCAGCAGTGGATCTAAATTGCAGCTCAAACGTAGAGTCGAATAGCATAAGACCAAAAAACGGCGTTATGAAATCTAATTCAGCAGGAATTATAAATCGTCGGCTTACTGCAAGAAGCCATTAACTGCAAAATCAGTGCCAGGCTGCACGCAACTTCAAGCGCATCACACAATCGCTCCTCGAAAAAGATCATCAAATGTGATCGAAACTAGTCGTAGTATCAGACTCAATTAAACGTAAGCATTATCGTGTTAATTATGAACAAAAAAGTGTCATATGAATTTTCCTAGCAAAACAGTTAGTGACTTTTTACAGTTTATGATTTCTTGCACTAAGCCGATAGCAATTCTAAATCGTGACTACTTACATTTCCTCTAGCCACGCCGAATTCGTCGAAACTATTGATGACTACGTAAGTAGTGTTTTGAGATTCACTTGTTTCAGGCAGAACTTCAAACACAGCGTCGCTCATGATATCTTTTATATGCGCCAAGCTGCCAGTTCGAATAATATACCTAAAAAGAAGAAAACCATGGATTTACTCTAGAACATTTCATTAAAAAAAGAAAAGACGACATTATTCAACGCGCATTTTATTAGCAACCAGTTTGTTTAAATCTCCACTTAGTTTTATGCGTGAAAGAGATAGCTGACAATCGTTTCTCTCGCGTTAGAGTGCAAACGACATAACATGCATTTCGTGGTAGATGTGGCGCATAGTTCCAGTGTGATCAGTGATGTGAGACTGATCGTAGAAAAAGTAAACAAGGTGACTAGTTAGACACTTTAGATATTCTAGGTTATCATAGTACTCGTACTCATCACTATGAACAACTTTTACTTTGGGACCAACCCGGGATTCGCGAAAAAAATCAGCTGTTCCATACATTTTGTCTAGTGTCGACATTTATTTTCGCGAATTCCGGTTGGTCCCATAGTAAAAGTTGTGCATAATGATCAGTACTAATAATATACGCTAGAATATCTAAAGGGTCTTACTAGTCTCTCTGTAGCCTGTACCTATATCTACGTAATAGCTGATGCTCACGGTAACACCCAAGCGGTAATGATGTAGCCGAAGTGGCAGGCGGCGGGGAACTTTATCTGACCAGTCGCATCAACACTTAACCGAACCTGGGCGTCACCGCAGGCGCTGTCTGAAACCCACTAGGTCGACTGGTTCCCAAACAATGAATGCACGATGTGGTGCCTCGACACTTCGTCGCTGGCGATGTGTCTGGTGTTCATACACTTCATCATTGCGAGGAGGACTGCAGGCTCCTCGAATCGGAGCTAGCGCTGGCAGGACCGTGGAAGAGTGCGAAAGCAAGCTCGTGGCTTTGACATATAGAATGCCGAGGTGGAACACTCCAGGGTTTTTAGTGGGTGGCTCCAACATAGCCACCGTTCGCAAAAAAGGAGGGAGTAAGATAGGAAGTGAAGGGATTATTACTTACGATTCAATTTTTTGAGGTTCTTCAAACCGGAACTCAATCAAGTCTCCTTTTTTTGGGTGTTTGGCCCAGAAGTACGTGATACCATTATAGGCAGCCTCCATGGTATGCTCTCCAACTGGGGTTAAGTCGCACCGAATGTTAGTAACCGGAGGATTTTTGTGGGGGTAGAACTCGCTGTCTTTTACGTTAGGGCTTGCCTTGACCTGAAAAAAAGGAATTTTATTTAGAACTACATACACATACACATTATTTTTTAAAGTTTTACTGAAGTTTTACTTTTGATTGGTCGTAAGCTATCATGCAAGGCACTGGGAGACCTCGTAGGTTAGATTCAAAACATGTCTAGCATCACACTAAATTGTTATAGATTATGTTATAAAACTGGTAAAGCACAGACGTGCAATTGCAAGTTATTGAGCTAAGCCTTTGCTCGTCTACATTCTATGCACTACACAAATATAATACATAAAGTTGAAATAAAACATGCACACAGGGTTATAAAGAAAGGGTATGCTAGCTAAGCCGAAGAGGGCTCGTATGAACAACTTATCATTATGCACAACTTTTACTATGAAATGAAACAAACCCGAAAATTGAGAAAATAAAATCAGCTGTTCTATAGAAAAATGTCAACGATACTCGAAAAAGTATGAAACAGCAGATTATTTTTTTCACGATTTCCGGGTTGTCCCTATAGTAAAAGTAGTTCATAATGAAAAATACTAAGAGCCCTTTCCGGCTTAGTATACCCTATTCTTATAACCCTGTTTAGATTATAGACAGTTGCATAAAATTTGAGACCATACCGATGCGAAGCCTGAAAACCTAGAAAGTCTACATTGTAGGAACGTCTCATCAACTGCAGCCATTCTACGAGTAGCACAGCTATTTCAAAAGAAATAAAGAAAATCATTAGTTGGAGCTACCATGCCAAAGAAAATCCTAAGTAGACTAATGCTTTTTGTCTACCTCGGTCGGATGATGTAGCATCCTTGTAGAATATATGAGAAAACGAACCCTAGTTTCGTAGTCCGGATAGGAGTTAGGGTCATGCTTCTGAAAGCAAAAATTGTTGAACCCAATTTCAGAATAATTATTTCAGTAAAAATCTTCTATAATCTTCTATAAATTTATTCGTTTGGCAGGCTAAAACTCAGAATGACCGATATCGCTAATTTTGATCTTGAAATATTTGTGGAAGTTCAGCCAAAGTTTAAAATTTAAAAAAAAAAGAAAAAAAGCGCGTGAAACCGCCGGGTGCAGCTAGTTTTTTAATATTTTTAGCATCATCTCGTGCCGAACTTGGTCAGATCATCAGCATAAAGAGAAAGCAAAAAAAAAAAACAAAACAAGTGATTCAACATCTTAATATATCTCCGGGTGACGAGCGTGCACAGCGCAGTGCTGTGCCGCGCAGGGGTTTGAACTTTTAAGAGTTCAAATTGTACCTGCAATTAACCTGATGAAATGGGCAAAAGTGATGCTTAAAACAGGTGAGCGGTTTGCTCGTCTCGTCACTCGATTGCATAGAAATAAACAAATCATCAATCACCATTACACTAATATTTCAAGAGTTATTGCATTAAAAAGATGAGATGAGAGTGATAACGCCATAGACAGTTGGACCAAACAGGTCGTAGTTGTGCTATAGTCTATCGAAGATTTTTTGTCAGCGACGAACGCCATCTATTCTCATCTCAGGAGATGATTTGCCGATCGTAGCAAGGGCATCTATATTTTGAACGTGATTTAAATACTAAGATTTTGATTTTATTTTTACATAAAACACTCGACTACAAAAAAAAAAACTATATTTTACTAGGATTTTTTAGAGTTGAACGGATATACTTTTCGGTCATTATGTAGAAGATACATCTATATCCAGATATTTATTTATATTTCTTAATTCTTATTTTTTTTTACAATATAGAATAAAAAACAATTACTATTATTATCATGAATTAAAATGTATCAGTTGTTCAATAAATATTTCTGAATCTGAATTAGCATCATAACTTCTGCATACAAACAGACTAGGATTGACAGAAAAATAATTCCTTTTTAGGATTCTGAATCTCCTTCGGGGAAGAACCCTTAAGGCGAGACTTGTGTGTCTGTCCGTCTGTATGTCACAGCCAATTATCACAGGAACTATTAAAGCTAGCGGTCTGAAATTTAGCATGACGCTAGGTAATGTTGACCGCTACAAGTTTTAGAAAAAGACATGCTTGCTTAGATATAGATAGGTCTTTACCTGAAAATTGGGTCCTAAAATGACCTAAAATTTTAAATGGGGCAAAATTTTTTTGAAGTTGTTTTGTTGTGTGATTTGTGTTGTCTTAGGCGCAATTTTAGGGTTCCGCGCTATTTTAAAATACGATGGTCAAGAACCCTCGACATGCGAGTTTTTTAATGTTTTCAATTTATTTTATTAAAAAAAAAATACTTACTTTCACTTTCTGAATTTTACCACTCAGTGAAGAATATTCTCCAATGTGCTCAAATAAATTCTTTTTGTAAGTGGGTCTCAGCTTTGTTTTGGCTTGCGCGCATGCTTTCTGGAAGTAAAGATTTCCTTTAATGTTTGCGGTGAGTAATCAGTGTCATTATGTTGTTGTTATCCTGCGTAAGCTAGAAAGCAGTCTACCGGTTTACAGGGTTTAAGAGGAACAGAGACAGACAACATAAGGTTAACATAATATAAGGACAGTTTCAGGTTAAAAGGAAACTTTTACTAGGGACCAACCCGAAATTCACGAAAAAAACAGCTGTCAATAACACTCCACAAAAGTGTGAACAGCACATTAATTTTTCGCGAAATCCGGGTTGGTCCATAGTAAAAGTTGTTCAAAAGGATGAGTACTATGAGCCCTTTTCGGCTTATCATACCCTTTCCTTACAACTCTGTATACCGGTTGACTACTTTCTAGCTTACGATGGATTAAATTACTAATGTTATGGAGAAAAAGAAACCACTTACACCCTGTTTGTCGATGCTGCAAGTCCGGTCTGCGAGGTAGGACTCGGTGAGCCAGTCAATGGGCATGTGGTTGAAAAACAGTTCGAGATAGGTAACAAAATGTATCAGATCCTCAGAGCGAAATAGTTTTCCAATTCCACCAGTAGTACTGTATTGTATGAAGAACCATCCAGGGGTCTTAGCAGTCATCTCCGCAGTGAATTCTCGTATGTCCTGAAACAAGTTTTAAGTACAGTTGCAAGATTAATATTGGGCATCAGCAAACGTCGGGTACAATCGTTTTGTACATAAACATATTTAAAGATATATTTAAAGTAGGTATATTCTATTTTACAATTTTTTATACATGCGAAAGTATGAGTGTGTGAATGTATGTTATCACATAGATACGTCATAACAAACACGACGAGTTCCGCTACGGAGATCCGTAGCTGAACTCGTCAAGACAAAATCCAAAGAGTCTTACGCTCTACGAGTTCTACGAGCTCTACGAGTATGTTATGGAGTTACAAAAGTATGTCTTTCAGACAGACAGTCACCGGGACAGGTGAAACTAAATAAAAGCTCGAAAAAAATAACTCACTGTCATGAAGTCATCACTAGCGATTACATCATCTTCAAGCATCAAGTAGTACTTGCATCGGGTAGATGCAAATGACATAAGGAATATAGCATCTAAATTCTGTTTGGACCGCCATTTCACCCGCTGCTTGGAGTCACCGAGAGTCTGGGGTAAGGCGTCCAAATCCGGGTAGTAATTTGCCTTAGGCGATATTACTTCGATTAGGCGTTTGTCGATGGCCTCGGGGATTCTGCAATAATTATAAATTATGTTTTGGCTACCTGTTGCTTTTACTTCTATTGGGTATGCCATTGATAGAACTAGTTGTTTTTTTAGTATATATTATACTTATAATGTATATCATATTTACTATCTTCTTTCTTTTTATATATAAAAATGAGTCGCTGTTCGTTAGTCTCGCTAAAACTCGAGAACGACTTGACCGATTTTAATATTTATTTTTTTGTTTTCTTCGCTCTAATACAGGGAAGGTTTAAAAGTAAAAAAAAAACAGCGGTCGACACCGCCGCCGAGTGCAGCTAGTCTCTTATATATAAAAATGAATTGCTGTTCGTTTGTCTGGCTAAAACTCGAGAATGGTTGGAGCGATTTCGCTAATTTTGATCTTGATATATTTATGGATGTTCAGGGAAGGTTTAAAAGTTAAAAAAAAAAAAATGGCGGGTGAAACCGCTGGGTATAGCTAGTTTTTTAGTACCTATAGATCCATTACTTTCTGTTTTGCAGAATGGAACTAACGAGACCATTTCGTTTTTTAATTTTTATACAAATGAGTGACGAAATACTCATGATATCTTTAGTGCACTGCCTACCTCTAAGCAACTCCATTCAAGATCAATCAATTCGTTCAATAAGTTCTATTGCTATACATAACGTTTTGTATGTTCCATTATTAGGTATTCTTGAATCCAGCGTATCGTTCGATATCAATTCTCTTGTGGTACAACTAAAGTAATACTCATAGTCTCATACCAATTTGGCCAAGTTAAACATTACATTTTTGTTAAATACTATAAATTTTAAATACTTACCTTTTCATAATTGTATCGGTTGTATTGATGACATAATCAATGTCAGTCTCCCCGATCAATACGCATATTTTCGTGCGGGTCATGTCCTCATCTGACATGCTATTTACCAAAGACTGGAACAAAAAATACTATATCAGCTAATATAAAGATGGGAAAGTTATCCTTAACTATTGAAAAGTAGATTTCATTTAGAACGAAACATTTATTCAAATTGGAATAGAAAGAGAACCAAGCAACTACCCATAAAACCTTAGTACCTTATAAAATTTATGTACCCACTTTTATCACATTATTTTATACATGAAAATCAAAAGCAGGCCGGCTATTAAAATTGAGAACATTAATTTATTACTAATTTATAAAGACTTTTTTTTTCAGCATAGAATGAAAAACAGCAAACCAAAAGAAAAAAATATTGATTTTGCAGAAAAACAGTAACACTAAAAAAAATATATTGCAGTAGAATAGTAAAATACCTGTAGAGTGTCATAAAGATAGGTCTTCCGGTCTCTCTTGACGTGAGGAACTCCGATTATGTAGTCGGTACTTCGGCGTGTCATTAATACAAAAGCCGGTTCCATACTTGAAGGATTCTCTTTCAGATGGGGCATTAAATCAGTATTAAGCGGAACCTTTACAGACCCCTGCTTCCCTTGCTTCTCCAATGACCCGTTCGAAGCATTGTGCCCTATGATAGAGAATACAAAATCAGAAACATATATAAACATTCTTGCAATCCCAAGCAAGGCAATAAGACACGTAAATGAATGATAGCAAAAGCTTATGTCATGTATATGTTGATAACTTGGACATTACTTATAAACACTGCTGAAATTTAGTCGCTGTTTAAAATGCTCTGACTATTGCTTGCTGACGTGAAACATCGTGTCAGCAAGTCGTGCAAAAAATAGGCGGAAAACTTTAACACAATATTTAACATTAAGCAGCCTTTATAAGTAAGGCCCTTTGTGCGTGATACTTACATATGCAATGATAATATGACTCGTGTGACTCGTGACCTATTACAGGATCAACTCTAAAACACTGAAGACTTTTTGCAGGCAACTTAGGTTCTACGACTTTCATAATTTCACAAAAAACAGCTGCCCCATACATTTAGGCCAAGGCCAATGAACTTTTTGTATGGAACTGTACGGAGCTGATTTTATGTTTGTGAAATTTCGAAAGGCGTTAATCAGAAGTTGTTTGGTTGGAGTTTCTCAGGCTGCCTGTGGAGGGTCTTCACTGTTTAAGAGTTGACCCTCTATATACTAGAGCATAATTCACAATTCCACCGGGGCTTCCTTTAATTTTTTTTTAATGGTGCAATCACAAAGGGAGACAAAAAAGATCCAGGATTTCAAAGAAATAAATATGTCCACTAATATAACAGCTATCCCCTCACGTTCAGTGCAGGTTGAAGACGACACTGTACAAGTGTACAACGTCTTGCGTCCAGGTCTGGTTGAGCGCCGAGCGCTTATCACCAGATATTTTTTTATTATACGTCCATGCTTAATACACTGTTCGCAAAAATGTTAGGCCCGGTTTCCAGCAAAGCGGAGACGAGAGGAGATGTGATGTGAAGCGGGCAGGTTATTTCCATCAAAGCGGAGAGGAGATGCGTAGCGGAGGGGATATGTGAGCTGTGTCAATCGAATGACGCATTAGGGTGTGCGAGGCGCGGGGAGAAGGCAGTAGAGAACGAGAAGCGCGAACGCGTGTGCCGCGCCGCCGCCGGCGCCGCCGCCACCACCGCGCACTGTCGCGCACTTCTCTGCTCTGGCGCGCCGCTTCATCGCTCGCGGCACTAAATTCTGTAGTAAAATTAAACATCTCCTTTATCCGCTTGATCCATTTCCACCGAAGCTAGGTGGACAGGAGATGTGGAAATAACGAAATGTAATTGGTTATTTAAAACCCATCTCCTCTGGTATCCTCTCGTCTCCGCTTTGGTGGATACCAGGCCTTAGGGTGACGAATCTACATCGAGCTGTGCTGCGCTGTACTGAGCTGTGCTGTGCTGTGTTTCTTAAGCTACGTTTTTTTAAGAATCAACATCAAGCTGTGCTGTGCTGCGCTTTGCTTAGCTCAGTAGTGAATGAGCGAATGAAACTAGTTCGTTCTTGTTTGTTTGTGCGCGCATACACTAGTGCGAGCGAGATGGGAGTACGAGAGTGAGAGAGACGTCTGAGGGCGATGGAGGGGCACGCAGCGTGCTCCAAAACCTAGCACAGCTCGACTCGACACAGCGCGCCTCGCTCGAGACTGCTGCGTTTTTAAACAGAGCGTAGCTTCACACAGCGCAGCACAGCATGGTTTGTTTCTATCCTCATTGAAATATTAGACGAGCGAGTTGACCAAACATAGCACAGCGCAGTACAGCTCAGCACAGCTCGATGTTGATTCGTCACCCTTACGCTGGTTTTACAAACGCCGACATGTATCAGTTTTTTCGGTAGAGTTGTTTCATTGTAAGTGCTAAGGATGATCGGTTCACAACTAAGTTGCCAGACACCACTACTTCCCGTAAATTTAAGCAATGGCGTTTGCTTTATGAAGGATACTAAAGCCGCCACGGACGCAAGACTCAAGTTTATGAATATTTTTTAATCGTTTGACACGCAAGGGGTTAGTTTGGACCAATTTCGAATTGTTTAAATTGACGGTGAATTGTGTTAATGTTGATTATGAATTTTGAAATTAGTTTTCCATACAGAGATAATTTATTGTTTAAAACCTTAGTATCTAATTTACTTTTAACTGGGATAAGACCCATAAACATATTACAAACTACTACTTACAGGGTTATAAGCAAAGTTTTCTTCAGCTTGTATGTAAATGCAGATGAACGGTTCTGCTGCTCCGTATATTTAGCGAGTGTCAAGACATTTTTTTAGGGAACAGCTGATTTTTGTTTCGGTATTTCCGGATAGGTCCCATAATAAACTATGAGATATAAGTTTTCAGCTTAGCATACCCTTTACTTATAGCCCTGTATTACAATATGATTAGGTTTACATGTACCTATACCTTACTTATTTAGCAAAAAGACAAATGTAAAATGAAAAATAAACTTATTTGGCACAAATTGTCCTGAAGGGTTCAAAAAGAATGTCATAGATTGAAAAAACTTTATTTCTAAAAAGCCATTTAGAATAGGCAGTTAAAATTTAAAATATAGGTAGGCTTAGTGCAAGAAGTCATTAACTGAAAAAAGTCACTAACTGTTTTACTATAAAACTAACGTGGTTTTGACTGGATCACACTTGAAGTTGCGTCCAGTCTGCCACTGATTTTGCAGTTTATGACTTCTTGCAGTAAGCCGACGATATGGACGCTTAAACGTGGATTTTCTAGAATTTTTAAAATTGGAAGCCAGGGTCTTTTTTGACAAACATATTTAACATCTACAAAGGTAGTGAAGTAGTAGGGGGTTAGCTAGTAACCTATCCCGCCCTCACTTCAACGACCAACGGTTCGCGACAAACTGTTTGGAAAACCCTTCCGAAAACACATAAAGAGTTTCTAAAAGACAAGCCACAAATGGAACACACTGTGAACCATTTAAACACATGACCACAATACAAAAAGGTGTTACATACAATAAATCTTGAATGCTATAGTCTCATTGTGCTAAAGTATAAGCAACGTAAAAACATACTAAAGATAAATGTAGGTACGCCAATTCGGAAAATAAGTGCTGTTCATTGAAATTTAGACAATCCCTAGTGAAATAATGATCAGCAAAGCTATAGTAACCAAAATTAATCCTACATTATGATTGCGAGATGCTACATAGGCTCGTTTTACAACAACAAAAAAATAGATCGTTCTTTCTCCCAATACTAAAATTTTTGTATTTTCTTTCATATTTTAGTTTTTCCTTGTTTTTTTTTTCTAAAACTATTTATTGGTAAGAAAAAGTATCAGTTTTATTTCTATAGAAAACCACAACCAGGAACCACGACTTGGGTCAAATTGCTTACGAGATAATAGCCAACTAAATAAACGCTTGACTCCTCAGCTAAACAAAATGACCCTTAATACTTTGCAAAGTCCTAACAACTATAACTATGCTAATATCATGTTGATTATTTATTTCTTACCTAGAAAAATGTTATATAATAATACGAGAAAAAAATTGCCCTACATTGGTTCTCATGTAGCTACATATTTCTTTCAGAGCAAAAATTCCTCAACCGCATTTCACATTCCGCAAGGAATGTGAAATGCGGTTGGGGAACCAATTCCGTTTTTTTAAACTAACATCCAAAATCATTAACCATAATAATTTCTTTTCAAATTTTTTAACATCTATGTTACTACCAAAAGCCCACATTCCCAAAAACGTGCACATCCCAAAACCCTTATTTTCTAAAGCACACTTCCAAAATCACGCACATTCCCGAAAATGCCTACTTACCCAGAATGTCTGAATTCAAAGACCCTCACTAATAAACGCCTTGGAGTTGATAATACCTTTTTCTAACTTTAATGTTTATAATTCGATCGAAAAAACAAATGACTCAGGCCCACGTTTATTAATGAGGCCAAAGATTAATCAGACTTTTAAAGATGTTATAAACCGAGTTGTTTATTCACCATAAAGCTCCAACAAAAAATCAGCTATGCCCGTCGTGTTTGATGTGGGGTACGACGGATCGTATTCTTCTTCGTCTTCTTCCTCAATGACCTGAAAAATTTTCAGTTGGCTTGTAGGCTACAATGTGCTTTATCTCGTTTGGCTTGTGTAACACTTCTCACTAGCGAAAGCTTGACAAAGCACATTAAGAGGTTAGTATATTTGAACTTTAGCAGTTTGAAAAATTGGTAAATATTTAATGTGAAATGTTTATAACTGAAGACGCGTTGTGCCTCTACCATATTGACTAGATTCCCTTAAGGTAATTACCAGAGTCGCTACTAGACTTCCACTTGCACTGTTCAACGACAGACCGGTGAATACGTCGCCGCTAGTGGTATGTTTTTCAACCCAAAAAAGTAATAAAATGGGTTCTATATCTTAAGACACTGCGCAAATTACACAGATGAGAGATAAAAATATTATATGTTTAATGTCACTCGGAAGGACTGTTTTTATTGAAATATTATGGATAAAATGTTTTTGTTTTTGAAGTTTGCCGTCATATTCTTTTCTTTTCTTGACAAACTGCATAAAGACAAAAGACATGTAGGTCTTGTAAGTGTTAGCTTCTAGACAGTTTTGAAAGCATTGTTATTCGGCTATACTACTCTACCTCTATTTATTTCACCAGAAAGTTTAATTTGTAAGCAGCTACGTTTTCCACTAAATACTTAATAAATAATAACATAATAACGGTCGTATGATGAAGGATAGTGATCCGCCATGACTTAAGGCACTGGGTGTCAAGCGTAATGAATCACCTGCTTATTTGTCTATTCAGGAATGTTGCATAGTACTGTCACTTTGTAAATTGTCTTGCTAACGCTCTTTTTACTTGTTCTCTTCTCTTCTGTTTGTGTCTGCGTGATTTTTGTCTCCAGTAACAATAATAATGTATTCAATTACAAAAATTGGCTAATTGATCTTTTTGATAAACAAAATAAATTCCTTTCATACAAATATTAGACGATTATTTTAGAATTTCATTTGGGCAAAAAATCTTTGAACTAACTAATACTTCCTAACCTTCCTGCCTTCAAATTATTAGGATAAGAGTTGAGAAACTGATGTTTAGTATGTGTTTTTAAATTTAAGTAACATAACAATCAGCAAAAATAATAATAATACTGTAATGATAATCCGCATATTATTATAAAATATATACCTTTTATAATAATATGTGGTACGTACCTATGTGCACATATACCTATCTTTCAATAAGAACAAGCAACCCATGAACCTAAATAACATGATGCAAAGGTATAAAATGTATGTTTCGACTGAATCCAATAATTTTTATACTTAATTCATCAGTAAATACTAAGAGTGTCTAAGAGCTTTAAATTTAAACATTACTCAAAGTTTATTATTGCCTTAACGCTATGACTAGTTCTTGTTGACGTGAAATGTCACGCGAAAACAAGACGGACAATTTTAAGCAGTGAATACGTTGAAGCAGGCTTTATAAGTAAGGATTATACGCAAGCATCGCAGGCAATTCACTGCGCTCACCAGTGTGGCAACAAGTTTGCCAGCCAGTCTCTAAATTGAGAAATTTACTTTTCAGGCGGATCAATATGCTCAACAGTTTCTCAACAAGTTTAATAGCGAGTTGGTAAATTCACCTCCATGGGCTGAAGAACTCTTTTCTCTTGTGGTCTTCCCCTTATGAGGCCTTGGAAGTACTTAAACCGAGCCTCCAGATCAGGTAAGTCTCTTCCGGGATTTGCTTGGATTTGATGTGAAAGCAAATCTGAGAAAAAATATTTAAAAATATGGATAAAGAAAAAAAATATTTGAACAAAGAATAGGAGTAAAACAACCGTGGATAAACTGGTTGGTACTTGAATAAAACCAAAAGGTGTACATAAATGAGATCGTCGTTTTAGTGATACCAAAAAAATAATAAATAGGTGTCGCTACAACTAAAGAATCTATAAGTAGGTGAGTCAATTGCAATCCTAATCAGCCAGTAACTGATTAGGATTATTAATTTTTAGTGTATACTGAGTCAGTATTCACTAAAAAAATATAATACTATTACATTTATTTGCCCATAAACATTGTTCTACAATACATTAACAAAACTTAATAGCTACCTGTTACTAAACATAAATGCCACACAGAATATACTTTCAGTAACGGTGAGCCCCAGACTAGGCATAGCCTGTATCTTGGTGGCTCAAAATTCTCGATTAGCGTAAGGTATTAGCGTAATTAATTCTTAAATGCCCAAAACAGAAGAAGCCGTCCACCATCTAAGCATTTAGTATAGGAATGTCCCAAATAGTATTTTATTAAAGTAATTCTTGTAATTAAGATATTAAAATCACCATTTTGTAATGACAATGTTGTGATTTAACATTTAGCACAACAAATTTCGTCACTGGGTGACAGCTGGGAACACCAAAATATACTCGTACCAGTTGGAGGTGACAACTGAGAATGACCCATTCTGCCGAGTAAAATATTAAAATATCCCTGTCGCTTTTATAGGAAATTCCATAAGAGTGAGAGTGACCGAGGTAGTCTCGATCGCCCGAGAAGAAGCTAAGCTGAAAACAAAATGCCTAAGGTAGTTCAGGCTAAACCATATAGGCTAATAGGAAATATCGGATCAAACCTACTTTAGACTAAACATTTAATATTTATTTTAAAGGAAAGTCAATTAGTGATCATATAAGTATCGATTTATCAGCAGACACATCGAAAATTGTTTGTTTACGAAAATCAACCATAATTTACGAATACATATTTTAATTAGCACCCGAAACACGAATCGTATGCACTGGACCCACGGTAGGCCTTTGTACAGGAGGCCATTGTAAAGAGCTCGGGCCTGCAGCCTTCTATGAATGGAAAATCCGAACGTACTGCGGAAAATCCGATAACTGACCCCCTGCGGATACCGAGGGCGTATCACAAAGTAATTGTTTCCGACGTGATTCGATGATGGACTTGTCTTTCTGATTGCCTACTGAATCGAGTCACAAAATTAATAAAAAAGGCAAACAGTAGCCAGCTATCTTATGCGAGCATCGAAATTTTAAAACCACTGAGTAGAGATTTATATTAAGTAACAGATAAAACCATTCAAAATTACAGTAAAAAATCGTTTTCAAATCGTTTAATTCGGCAGATATAAGAAAGGATTTTCACAGTTCTTTAGTTTTTTTTTCTAATGCTCTTTATATATATATTTTTTAATAGACACCATAACAAAAGCTGTTCAAAACATGTACCTACCTAAAATGTAAAAAAATAACGATAAATATAATCTTCAATTCAACGACTGAAGATAAATATTTCTTCCTTGACTCATATCTGATTAGGTATTACAAATATTATCAGTGCGGTTCTGTTAATCGAAAACTCGTTCACTCAATGTTATCTAAGTAGATAAATAGCATCTGAATTTTATTTTAAGCTATCCTATTACTCGTACTTTACGTCCAAGTGCATTATCAGAAAAATGTTTACTTTATTTTCTGAATCACTATAGGCACCCTATTTTTAATGCACTTAAACTTTTTACGGACAACTACTCGTATGAACAAGCATAGGATAAGGTAAGCAAATCATTGCACGAGACTTCTCAGAAAATCCTATTACTTAAAAGTCCTCCATGCAGGTTTCTTGAAAAATATAATTTTGAGAAACGCTTTCTCCTTTCTATTACCCTCAAGAAAGCGGAGAGCATTTTACAAGAAATTTCCACGAGGAAAGTCTAGCAGGTGCTTCGCTTTATTGAGTCGTGGAAAAGGAACGGCTTATTGCGCGCATATTCAAAGTGCCTCCAGATTTAAAAACAAGAAGTGCAGGTTAAAAATACAACGTCAATAAAAAAGTTTAAACGTTTAACACTCATAGCTCTCCTCTAGGATACCCTGTGTCGGAGATGCCAAGGAACTCACACAAAGACAAGGACCAGACCAGACCACACCCAGTCCAAGAGCACATATTTAAATTCATCATTCAAATATGTACCCGGCCGGAAATCGAACCCGGGACCTCTAGCTTATAAAGCGGATATACTACCGCTGAGCCGTCCAAAACAGGTCATCTAAAATGCAGTAGTAACCAGTCATATAGCTAATTATGTTAAATGTCGCTTAACTAACAACCCTCAACTGGACTGAAATTAAGCTCAGTTGAGAAGAAATTTTAGTAGCTATGACTGGTTACACGACTAAATTACTAAACGCATTTCTAGCAAGGCTATTAACAGTCTCGGGCTGCGATTAATGGCGCGCCGGAGTCTGGCAGAGTGCGCGCCCCAAGGCCCAATACAAATACAGTCACGAAAAACGCGAAGCAAAATTGAAAAACTCTACTTTTTAAGCCCTAAAATGTTTCCCTGTGTCCGGAATGCAATTTTCCTGTCAGTTTGCAGCTCACCGTCACCTCGACGAATTTAAAACTACGAGTAAATTGCATTTTCGATAAGGCAACGCAAAAGTTTCATAGTTTCTTATGGTAATTCGAGCAGCATTTGATCAATTGTTTTTTTCAATAAACTTAGTTTACGTTCTTTTATTTGCATTTTATCGGTCATATCTGTACCAGTAGTGTTTCATAGTCAGAATACTACTTACTACTTTGATACGAAAAATGGCACTGTTTTCAATAAAGTCAATATCTATTTTAATTACAGTGGGTATTTGTTGAATACCTGCTCCAATATTTTCAATTAAAATAGTACAGTGCGTTTTGTGGCAGTATTTCGTGGAATGTTCGACGTTTTTGATTCATTTGTGTTTTATGTTATGGAATTTCATCATTTATGTCGGTGTGCATGTTATAAATTTGGTAAATTCTCAGTATAAATTCACAGCAATTGGAATTCACGAAATGTTAAATATGTTTTCGGTGAACATTTTGCAGAGTTTCAAATCACCAACGGACTCAAAGGTAAAAATTTAAATTGCACCTCTTGTCTAGTACCAGAGTCATCTGTATTTGAACGTGAATCCAATTTGATTGCAACATCCGCACAAATGAATATAAAAATCGAAAACGCCTCGACAATTCTATTTCAAAAACATGCGAACGCGCATTTCAAAGCAAAACCAACGCCCCGTCCTCGCTGCGTTATTAGTTTTCCGAATTCTGGAAACTCCATGCTCTGTGTGCAGTGCACGGAATAGAATGTCAAAGCAACATAATATAAACTCGATTCGAAATTCCCGTTTCTGTCACTCCTACGCCATGTAAAAGTAATATGAGTTGTGAACAGCGTGTCGAGTCACTCTATGAGAGGGTTCTGTGGGCCTTTTTGCAAAATAGCCTGTCATTTTACTAAGTCAAATACTTGCAGTAAATAAATGGCAGAGTATTGACATAATTATAGCGACTTCGTTGAAGTTATTTTGACGAAGCGTATCTACCTCACAAACTCACAATGGACACAAAAGTGTTATCAGAAATTTAAACTCGTATTAAAGTACCTATTCAACGCTAGACAAGACACGGGGAGATATTGTAAAAATGCCCTTCCCAATTTCACATGGCTAGTAATGAAAAATTTTTTGAAATTAAGATGTCTGTCATGGAACATTTTTATAATGAAGAAAATATGTTGCAAATGCAGACACAAATATCTCATAAGGTTTCCTTGTTCTAAGACGGAACCCTAAATCTTTGTAACCGCTATAGAATTCTGATGCTTTGAAAACTTTTCCGCTTTGAGAACTGTTACGGATGCTTAGAGTATAAAGACGGCTGTCCGTACTATGGTTTTATCGTGTTCATGCGCGAAGTGCCATCATAGGGTAGACTGAATCTGAACATTTGGCATGGTATAATGATGTCGGAACATTTTTGGAAGCTTTTTTTAATGTCGACGAGCAAAAACAGTCCGTTGAAACTTCAGTGTATGTCTGTTTGCTCACCTGGAATTTTAATCGGTAGCTGGAGCTTAGAAGTTTAACGAATATTCCTCTGATGTATGAGGTAACCACCAAAGTCGGATTATAGATCGATGGAGGTAACGAATGAAATTGTTGTTTGCTGGAAATAAATTCTCGATTTATTTATTTTTATACATCATATTTTATTCTTTTTTGTGTCATATAAATGCTTTGTACCGTCGCATTTATAATTACCTATCCGAAAACTACAAACTGAACCGAAATAGCTGCCTATAATTAATCACATGACTTGATAAAATATAATATTTTTACGTTCCTATCAGTTATGTTTTCCTTTGTGTGTGTGTGTTTTGTGGTACCTATCATTAAAAAGTTGTAGTATTGTAAGTTAGCATCATCCCTCTTAAACAACTTGAAACGTTAATTGTTATTTCATTCAATATATCACAATACTATAAATAACATCTAACGGATCCCGAGCAGTTAAAGTTAGCCTTGTTAGCACCCATGTCATATTTATGGCGCTGGAATAAAAGTCCGCGTAGCCGAATTGGCAGCACTTCTGCCTTGTGAGCGGGAGACCCGTGTTCGGATCCCGGCCAGTGAAAGATGTGTACAAGTGAATTTAAATAATTAATCTTCAGTACAGTGAACGAGAAAAATAGAATAGAAGAAGTAATGGAAAATAAAGTGGAAAGTTTATGAAACTCGTAAAAAAGTGAAGCCACAAAAATACCAGCTATTTAACTAACCGAGATTTTCCTACTTGTCAAACAAAATTAGCAGCACAAAGTGCCTAGTCTGGAAAAACGGTTTATAAACTCTAGAACAAAGCTGGTTTGAGATTAAAGAAAAGTTCAAACAAAAACCTAACAGTTATGTTTACAAAGACAAAACACCCTAACTAAATAAAAGTAGTTGCTACAAACTGCAATTAAAATTGCACTTGGAAAGATGGAATAGGTTTAGAACAAAAATCCCAAAATGCACACATCCCATAAAGATCATTTCCCAAACGAGATTTTCCAAGAATGAGAACACACCAAACGAGCCTGTATGGAAATTACAAAGTGCTCGTTCTGAGGCCTAACTTGATAGGATCAACTGGGTACCTAGCATTATTTACCTGATCACATAGATATTTTTAGAGAGGTTACCTAAGCCACGCCGCGATTACCTACTAATGTCCGACTCTGATTAATCGCAACCAATACAACGTGAATACTTATTGAAAGGCGAGATGAGGCCTAACTCGATAGGATCAACTGGGTACATAGCATTAAATTTACCTGATCACATAGATATTTTTAGAGAGGTTACCTAAGCCACGCCGCGATTACCTACTAATGTCCGACTCTGATTAATCGCAACCAATACAACGTGAATACTTATTGAAAGGCGAGATAAGATAAAAACTGTTACAAAGACTCACTCACTCGCTCACTGTTATAAAGACTAGACTACCTACACTGTTAATGAATTGTCGTCGTGGCTTCATTTACTCGGTGGGCTTCAAAAATAATACGACTGCGGCGAGTAGACCAAATACTCATATTTACTCGTGCATTTTGGACTGAACACACTATGCCTGGTTGCCTATTACGGTCACAAAGACGTAAGGGAAATTGCTACAGAGTTGCAAATAAACACTAAACCAACATTTATTTTGATACTCTCTTTACCTTTCATATATCAGAAGATTATTTTTTTGTTGTTTTTATGTTAAGTGCTCATTTTAAATCTAAAGTTGGAGTAATGACATGAATTACAAAGAAATGATAGACCCCAAATTCCATTAGACAAAGTA